>JAEOAD010001463.1:0-1200000 GCA_036365145.1 Orientallactaga sibirica | reverse complement strand
GGCGTGGTGGCGCCAGCACTCAGGAGGCAGAGGTAGGAGGATCACCGAGAGTTCGAGGCCACCCTGAGACTACATAGTTAATTCCAGGTCAGCCTGGACCAGAGTGAGACCCTACCTCAAAAAACCAAAAAAAAAAAAAAAAAAAAGAAGAAGTCAGGGAAGATATGATTTCATCAAGCTACTGTTTCAAGTTTATGGCTGTATTTGACATTATGACATATTTCTTGCCATGGGTTAGTCAAAATAATATGAACAAAACTGTGCCCCAAAGTATTTGCATCCCATATGCAATATATCACCCCCACAAGGTCAGGTTTAATACCCTGTGTGCACAGGGGAGAAGAGAGCTCTGGATTTCACATTTGCATTGTTAAAACTGAATCAGAGTCAATAGAAGGGATGTTCTCCGTCTGTCAGTGTGCCTGTACCTGGTCTATAGGACTATTCCAGTGTGAGCCTTCAAGTCAGTTCTATGCACAACCATACACCAAATACTGCTATCGTGGTTCTCCAGGGCTGCCTGGCTGTGCTCCGATGCATCCTCCTGCTGACTAGATAGGCGGCAAGGACAGAACTACCTGCGTTCATAGCACCTCTGTAACCAGATGTAAAGTGAAGATGGCTGCACAAGGATCAGTGTTTGTTGTCAAACTGCTCAGTACTGCAAAGCTTCTGTGGTTGTGTGTTTAACTCTCAAACTCACAGAATACAGTAAAGTCAAAACAAACAAACAAACAAAAACTGAGTCAGAATGTTTCCAAAAGCAAGGCCATTTCTTCCCCTTAGAGTCCTGCAAATGCTAAGCCCATACTCCATCTCTGAGCTACACCCCCATCCTCCTACCTACTGCTTTCAGGAACAGCCTTCTTCATCCTACCTGGCCTCATGTCAACGTGCTCTGATAAAATGATCTCCATCGGCTGGGTGTGGTGGCGCACGCCTTTAATCCCAGCACTTGGGAGGCAGAGGTAGGAGGATTGCTGAGAGTTTAAGGCCACCCTGATAATACAGAGTAAATTCCAGGACAGTCAGAGCTAGATAGAGCAAGACTCTACCTCGAAAAACCAAAAAGAAAAAAGAAAAGAAAAAGAAAGATCTCCATCACCATTCACAGTGAGGACTCCCCAGCGTTCACTACCCCAGAACCCTGCTCTAAGGGCCTTGCACAGAGGAGTGCAGTTAACCTTCATTATCACCCCATGCAGTTGGTCTTATTCCTACTCAGACTTTCCCTAAAATGTTAGATGACTCCATACTGCTAGTAAATCCTTGTGTCAGAACTGGACCCAAATAATCTGGATGCACAGCCCAAGAAATCGGCTCCCTTGTCACCAAGAACATGGCAAACTAGCCAGAGAGCTCACTGCAATGCCCGCTACACTTGCTGAAACAAGATCTGGGCCATTTGTGAGGGATCTTGGACTGTGTTCTCTAGGGACTACTGATTCTTCTAGAGGCCATTTAGCATGTAGCTTCCACATCTATCCTGTCACTATGGAGGGAGGTCACTGCTGGGGCCAGGGTCTCATGACCATGGTCTTCCACTCCAGTTGTGTAGAGGTCCTCAGAAGAAAATGACTCTCTTAGTGCCTTGGTGGGCTGGAGAGGGGGCTTCCCTGGAGCCAAAAGCACTACCAGGTGCCACTAAATGTCACTCCTGAGGCCTGGAGTCAAGGGTGGGAGACATGGCTAGTCCTCAAAGTAGTTAACACCCCTTTCCTGACTCCTTCACCCCTGTCTTCTTCCTCTCACAGGACACACCTTGGTTTATTACGACGAGCACACCTCTGAAGTACAGGCCAGGCTCAGCAGCTATAGCACTCTTCTGTCTGGTTCACAAGCCTGGGTCTAGTTGCGATGAAGTGATGGGGAGTTATAACATCAATTGCTAAAGGGTTTCTTTATTTTTCGACTTCATTTTTCTGTTTTCTCCTAAGACATGACACCTTTTTTTTTTCTTTTTCTTTTTCTTTTTTTTCTTTTTTTTTTTTTTTTTCTTTTTTTTGAGGTAGGGTCTCACTCTGGCTCAGGCACCTGGAATTCACTAGTCTCAGGGTGGCCTCGTTCAGTCCTCCTACCTCTGCCTGATTTAAAGACTCATTCCTTGACATGACACCATCTTGTTCTGTTTTAGACTTCCTGGAACCATCTTGGTTTGTTTGCTTGTTTTGATTTTTCAAGGGTAGGGTCTCACTCTAGCCCAGGCTGACCTGGAACACACTCCATAGTCCCAGGCTGACCTTGAACTCACAGTGATCCTCCTATCTCTGCCTTCTGAGTGCTGGGATTAAAGGTGTATGCCACAAGGCCTGGCTGCTGGAACCATCTTGCTTTGCTCTGAGCTCTGAGACAGTATCCCAGTAGAAACCACAGTGGATCTTCTCACATAGCTTCCCCCCTCAACTCCAAGGAAATGTGCTGGATGCTGGGCCTGGGGGCACAGGTCCTCCTATCTCTGATTCCAATATGTTCCCCGTACCATTCTCCCTTCCTTCTATGAATTGTACAGACAATGGGGAGAAAGTGTGGTATGATGGGAGGCAAGAGAATGATCCCTCCTTGGAGTTTTCATTTCTATAGAGGTCAAGCTGAACAGGCTTCAAGAGAGAAAATGCTGGATGCAGGAGAGAGGGGTGGCCGCAGGAAAAGCGGCGGTAGCATTGTACTTCTATCAGTGGCTTGGAGGTATCAGTTGGTCACATTTGCAGCTTCCGAAGATGCATGGGCTTCCCCTTGGCCTAAAAGGTGAGAAGCTTACTATCTCCAGAAGCAGTACTCTCCATGAAATTAAGGAAAATAAAACACAAATAATTAATCCCAGCACTTGGGAGGCAGAGGTAGGAGGATTGCCGAGAATTCGAGGCCACCCTGAGAATACAGAGTGAATTCCAGGTCAGCCAGAGCTAGACCCTACCTCAAAACAAACAAACAAACAAAAACCAAACAACAGCAACAACAACAACAAAAAACCCCACAAATCACACAGAATGTGGAAGGTTTTTTGGAGTAGGGGTTGAGATACTATTTACAAATTTTTCTATTCAACTCTTATTTCCCACTCCAAAGGAGAGGGAAAGCTAGGAGCTGAGAGATTTTAAGTTGACCTTGGCCAAAGGTTATTACAGCCCTCCTAGAGGCCTATGGGAGGGGCATGGCATGGAAAGGTTTCACCAAGGGCCTCACAAGACAGCCTGTCTTTTCATTTCCCCTTGGCTCTGGACAATCCTGCTATGACCAACACATCTCATTCTAGATATTTCTGATCCATGTAAGAACATGCATTATTAACATTGTTTAAATACAGACAACAGGAAAAAGGAAGCTTCTGGCTGTGGGAAGCATTCCTGTGACCTGACCCATCTTAACTGACAGCTTGGTGTTTCTTACTTAGCTCTAATATCTGATCTGAGGAGAAACTCTACTGAGGCACTAAACATTTAAAAACAGTAAAGACAGTGTGGAGAGATGGCTTAGCCTACAAAAGGTCTTTGCCTACAAAACCTAAGGACCTGCGTTCGTAGCCAGATGCACAGGGTAGTGTATTCATCTGGAGTTTGTTTGCAGTAGCTGGAGGCCCTGGCACACCCATTCTCTCTGTCTCTCTTCTATCTTTCTCTGCTTGCAAATATGCAAATAAATAAAAATTTAAAATATAAGCCGGGCGTGGTGGTGCACGCCTTTAATCCCAGCACTCGGGAGGCAGAGGTAGGAGGATTGCCATGAGTTCGAGGCCACCCTGAGACTACATAGCTAATTCCAGGTCAGCCTGGACCAAAGTGAGATCCTACCTTGAAAAACCAAAAAATATATATATATTTAAAAATATATTTTTAAAAACAGTAAAGAGGTGAATGCTAGCTTCTTGGCTACTAAAAGGACAAAGATTCAAACTTAAGTCAACCAAAGCCACTAGGCAGTGACAACTCAACATGGCCCATCTTAGAGCAAAGCTCCTGTCCTCCCTGCTCCCTGCAGTGATTTCTCCCAGCATGAACTTTCTCACGTCCATCCCCTGCTCCCAGTTCATAGGAATAGAATGGTAATGAAAGCAGAATGAGCATGAAATACTTATATAAAACATTAGCATGCCTGTGTCTTCCCAGATTCTTGCTCATAATTCTTATGCCCCTACCTCCCTCCTTCCAGCCTCATGTTACCCAGAATTCACACTGGCTTCAGCCAAGCTGGTGTATATGCTTCATCATAGCCTTTATTTTCTAACCTCTGGGTCTCTGTCCAGACCATCCTCCCTCAGTCCTTCCCAGCCCCAGCATGTGTCCTTCTCTAAATTACCATAGCAGGGATCTACTGAGAATTAATTGTTTTCTCTTTAGTTGTCATAGTTGGGTACTTATCCATTGAACCAGGCTAGGAGGGCAGGAAAGGCTTTGCTAGTCAACCTCCATGAATTAAGTAGCCTTGTAAAGGGGGCTGGAGAGATGGGTTAGTGGTTAAGGCGCTTGTCTGCAAAACCTAAGGACCTGAGTTTGATTCCTCAGTACCCATGTAATGCCAGATGTACAAGATAGTGCATGCATCTGGAGTTTGTTTACAATGGCTAGGCCCTGGCACACCCATTCTCTCTCTCTTTGTATCCGCCTCTTTCTCTCTCATAAATAAATATTTTTTTAAATAGCCTTATTGAGCCTGGTAAGGTAGTGTACACCTTTAATCCCAGCACTCAGGAGGCAGAGGTAGAAGGATTACTATGAGTTTGAGGCCATCCTGAGGCTATATAGTGAGTTCCAGGTCAGCCTAGGCTAGAGTGAGACACTATCAAACCTCCCCCACCCCCTGAAAAAAAAAAAAAAGAGCCTTGTAAGGCTGGAGAGATGGCTTAGCAGTTAAGGTGTTTGCCTGCAAAGCCAAAGGACCCAGGTTCGATTCCCCAGTACCCACGTAAGCCGGATACATAAGGTAGAAGGTGGTACATGCATTTGGAATTTGTTTGCAGTGGCTGAAGGCTCTAAAGCGCCCATTCTCTCTCTCTTTCTCATAAGTAAAATAAATTTTTTAAAAATTTGAAAGCCTCAGTCAGGTGTGGTGGCACACGCCTTTAATCCCAGCACTTATGAGGCACAGGTAGGAGGATCGCTGTGAGTTCGAGGCCACCCTGAGATTACATAGTGAATTCCAGGTTTGCCTGAGCTAGAAATCCTACCTCAAAAAACAAAACAAAACAAAACAAAAAAATTAAAGCCTTACAAAGGAATTTTCTTTTCTCTACCCACCCTCCTCTCTCTCTCTTTCTCTCTTTCTCTCTCTCTGCATGTGCACATGGGGAAAAAAAGGAATTAATTGAATTCCTTTAGCCTGTATACTGGTGTTCAACCAAGCCTTTATTTTTGTGTTTTTCATAGAATGTTTCAACAAATTCCACCACAGCATTAAGTAACTTGAATTTGCAACTTTTAGTCAAGATTCCAAGAGTGCATAGTTACCTAGCAGCAACGTACACTCATGCACAAAGCCTGATCTCACAACTAGTTCTCACAGAGTGTGACTCCTACATCCATATCATCCTAAGGCGTGTCAAAGGAGCAGTGCCCAGGCCCAGGTTGAAAGCATCAGAGTCTTCGGGGGTAAGACCAAGGGACCGGACAGCTGAGCTCTGCTTGTCATTTTTCCACCTACCCAGGACTAAGAATCACCACTGTACTCTGGGCTGTCAGCAGCACCTTGCCCAGTCTTAATAGAAGATTTTATGGAAAAAGCATTAGACTTGGAATCAAACACATACTGAGCAATGGTGCTGCCATATACTAGCCTTGTGGCCTTGGGCAAGTGTTTTCTTCTCCATAAAATAGAGATTAAAAGACCATGTGGAGTACAAAGCTCAGGCCTGGCATGATGCCATACTCCTGTAATCTCAGCACTTAGGAGGCTGAGGCAGAAGGGTTTCAAGTTCTAAGATAGCTTGGAATATATAGTAAAACCCTGTCTCAAAAAAATAATAATAATAATAGGAAAGTGCCCCTGGGTCTCCAATTCCTGGATACCCTGCACCGGAGGGTGTGAACAGTGGGCGCAGAAATCTCTTCTTTTTCAGAAGGTAGTGAGACCAGAGGAGATAAACTAGCCTGCGCTCGTTAGCCAAGCCACAGCTGAAACCATAGAGGAATTGGGGAGATGAGCAAGAGTGCTACTTCTATGCTGTTCCTGATAATCAGCGCCAGGGTGTCGGAGACACACCCTGAGGATACTCAACACTTACCAAAGTAGAGAGCCAGAGGCTCCTAAGAGCTCATCACTGAAGTAGACTTAAAACTCACCCACCACTGCTCAGCGAATTTTGCCAAAAAGGGAGTGGAAAGATTGTAAGAGCCACAGGTTGAGACATCATGCCCAGAGGTATTTCCCCCCCTCCACACACACAAAAAATAACTGACTGCTGTTCCCACAACACATAAACCACAACCCCATGGGGAATACCTGCAACCCCACTGAGGATCGTCCCCAACGGAGTGGGGGCAGGGACAGTGGAAAAGAGGGTACCAACACATGATGTATCCATATGAACCATCTTGTTAATAATAATAAATAGATGATAGATAGATAGATATACAAAGAAAAAATTGGACTTGGAATGTGGCCCAAAGCTGGCAAAGTTCTTCCTTAACATGCATGAGGCCCTAGGTTTAATCCTCAGCACTGAATAAGCCAGGCAAATAAATAAATTTATTTATCTAAGTAAGAGAAAAAGAGTAAAAGTATGGGCATGCTGGGTTTCTTGCCACTACAAATGAACTCCAGAAACATGTGCCACTCTGTGCATCTGGCTTTATGTGGGTATTAGGAAGCCAAAACTGGAATGGCAGGCTTTGCAAGTAAACACCTTTAAACCATCTCCTCAGCCTCAATAAAAATATTTTTAAAAAAATATTTAGAGGTTGGGAATTTAGCTCAGTGGGTTCCGTTCTCAGCACCAGGGGTTGGGGGAAGATATTTAAGCCAGGTGTGGTGCCACATGACTTTAATCCTAGTACTTGGGTGGCAGAGGTAGGACAATTGCCTTGAGTTTAAGGCCAGCCTGAGACTATATAGTGAATTCCAGGTCAGCCTGGGCTAGAGTGAGACCCTACCTCAAAAAAAAAATTTATTTGCAATCAGGGAAGAGATAGAAGACAGACAGAATGGGCCTCCAACCACTGTAAATGAACTCCAGATGCAGGTGCCACCTTGTGCATCTGGCTTTACGTGGGCACTGAGGAATTGAACTCGTCATTAGGCTTTGCAGGCAAGCGCCTTAACTGATAGCTACCTCTCTAGCCCCAAAATTGTTTGGTTTTTTTCAGGTAGGGTCTCACACTAGCTCAAGCTGACCTGGAGACTGTGTAGTCTCAGGATAACCTTAAACTCATGGTGATCCTACTTCTGCCTCCCAAGTGCTGGAATTAAAGGCGTGCGCCACCACACTCAGCTAAAATAGTTTAAAAAAAAAAAAAAAAAGATTTATATGAAAGAGGGGTTTGCCTGGTGTGGTGGCACAGGCCTTTAATTCCAGCATTTGGGAGGCAGAGGTAGGAGGATCGCCATGAGTTTAAGGCTACCCTGAGACTACATAGTAAATTCCAGGTCAGCCTGAGCTAGAGTGAGACTCTACCTCGAAAAAAAAAAAAAAAAAAAAAAAAAAAAAAAGAGGGATTGGGGAAATGGATCATTTGGCCACACAAGTACAAGGACCTGAGTCTGAATCCCAGCACCTATGTAGAAACTGGATACGGTAGTACATGCCTATAATCCCAACACTGAAGTTCAATGGCTAGCTTGTCTAGCCAAATTGGTGAGCCTCAGGTTCAATGAGAGACCCTGACTCAAAAAATAAGGTGGAAGGCCAGGTGTGGTGGCACATGCCTGTTAAAGGTCTTATTCTAGCCCAGGCTGACCCAGAATTTACTATATAGTCTCAGGCCGGCCTTGAACTCTCGGCGATCCTCCTACCTCTGCCTCCCAAATGCTGAGATCAAAGGCATGCACCATCACACCTAGCTTAAAATTTTTTTGAATAAATAAAAAAGAGACTTATCTGAAAGAATACAATCAATTTTTTTAAGTGAAAGCTGGGCATGGTGGCACACGCCTTTAGTCCCGACACTTGGGAGGCTGAGGTAGGAGTACTGCTGTGAGTTTCAGGACAGCTTGGGCTAGAGCTTAGGCTAGAGCTTAGCCTATCAGATATCAAAATATACTACAAATTGTAAAGAATATTTACATATAGAAGGCACTATTGTCAAGAAAAGTTTAACTTTATTTAATGTCAAATGTGCCCCAAGTTTCCTTTTTTGTACAATGCAGACACTGGGGACCACGTATAGCGAAACAACATTCTTCCACTTGTCTGGTGCTCCTCTAGCTCATCATAAGAGAAGGGATGGCATGACACCAAGTTTCTAGAGGTTCCAGGGCTGACTGGTGTTCTCTTCCACAATGGCTAGGAAGAGGTGTCCTAATTTTCTTCTTCGAGTAGATTGTCCACTTGCAGCTGGGCTCTCCTTATGCTCTCCAGGCTCAGCTGTTGATATCGTCTTTTAAAAAAGCCACACTGAAAGAAAGGGAGGAAAAGCCCAATCTCAGGCCTGAACAGCCATCGGTCTTAGCGACCCAGCATTCTGGTTGTCATCTAAACAGCCCCCAGACTCCTCTACTTCTCGCATTTCCCTCCCCTTCCCCATCCTCCTCTAGTCTCTCCCTAAAAGGCAATCCTTCTACACCTTCTTCAGTCTGCCTCTTAGAGTGCTTATGCCCCAATCAGAGCTGACCCCTACCTCTGAACCCCTTGTGCATTTAAACCCTTTTAACTTAACTAACTATGCATAGCAGCACCATTTCAGCTGTGCTGGATCTAGTCCTACTTAGAAGATGAGGACACAAAGAAAGCAAACATGACCTGCTACTTCGAGAAACTTGGAATCTACAAAGGGCATAATTACAATACAGAGCAATGACTGTCCTGGAAGGTTTCAGGAGGGAGCTCTCTGGACAAGCACATAAGCCAGTGCAGAAATACAGACGTCTGGCTGAGTTTTCAGGGAAAAGTGTGAGCAAGGAGAGATAGTGAGGACAGCTATGTCTGGCAAGGAGAGTCACATGTTTGCCAGCACAGAGGTGTGAACCCACTTAGGGAATGGTTCAACTGATCTGGAGGAAATAGACTTAAGGTGCCAAGGGGAAGAGGCCAGGGAGTAGTGAGCTTTAAATAGTACTAAAAGAGTTTAGGGGCTGGAGAGATGGCTTAGCAGTTAAGGCACATGCCTGAGAAGCCTAAGGACCCCGGTTCGATTCTCCAGGTCCCATGTAAGCCAGATGCATAAGAGGGCACATGCGTCTGGAGTTCATTTGCAGTGGCTAAAGGCCCTGGCATGCCCATTCTCCCTCTCTCTCTTTCCCTGTCTCAAATAAATAAATAAATAAATAAATAAATAAATAAATAAATAAATAAATAAAATTTAAAAGTTTAGACTTTGGGATAGGGAAGACAAGGAAAGAACTTTAAAGGGTTGACAGTGAGATTTATGCTCCAATATTTCAACTGGCTTTTATGTTTTCAGGCAAACTGCCTGGTTCATTTGCCTAAACAGAATGTAGAGCTGCAGCAAGAGGAAAAGTGGCTGCAGGGCCAGGGGCAGCTGTGCTACATGCAGGGTTGGCTGTCCTCTAGGGCTCTGGGCCCAGCACCAGAGCCTGAATAGAACTGACCTTGAAAAGGATGGCTACAATCACGACCAAAACCACAAGGCCTCCGATACTGCTGCCGATGATGAGTGGCAAAGAGGGGGACTCTGCATCCTTCAGGAAGATGACTGTGATCTTGACAAGGTGAAGAGATCATCCAATAAATCAGTAAAACAAATGAGCAAAAAAAAAAAAAAAAAGCCACGTTATTTTAAAGAGCAAAGGAGGATTGGCAACATCAGAAGTATTGATTAAGACCAATGTCAGTACAGCAAAAAGCTGAGCATCGCCTGATGCAGCATCTAGATCACTAAAATCACCTAATACCAAAATACTTCATAAGAAACTATTCTGGTCTCTGCTGAAGAGGAGCCACGTCATCAGAAGAGTGTGACCTTGTGTTAACAATGTCTGCCAGTCTGAAAGAGGGTTAGCATCAGGGATAGCAAACCACCATTCTAGAGCCAACTGTGCCCCTCAAGGTTCTTGAGCCTCATGCTCGTTGTCTTCAAGGTTGAAATGACCTCCAAGTCCTTTCCAGCTCTGACAGATGTTTTTAAATCTTGCACAAACCTCTGAAGTCTTTGGCAATACATTTTCCCCCAGAATCCAGCAGGGACTGCAGTGCTCTTTGCCAGGCTCAGGGTGTGTGGTCCTCAGTGACACCACAGTAAGTGCACGACCGTGTCCAGGCAGTACTGGTAGAGTCCTCCCTCTAGTCATCTGCTAGTCTTCTTTTCCTGAGGGTCTCCTGATGTTGGGAGTCTAGTCTCCTCTCACCAACAGAGCTCAGCTGAAAAGCTCAGGAGACAAGCCTCGAAACCGAAACCGCAGCTGAGACCTGGCCCTCCTGGGCAGTGGCCAGAGGATGTGGTCAGAGGGTCACGATGATTCCCTGCTGTGATGCAGAGTTCCCTGCGTTTAAGCTCTAAGGTCAGGGATTCTTGGGAGAAATTTCCATATGGGGTATGGAACTACCCAGATTTACCCTTGGGGCCTTTCCACTTAAGTTATACATGCTGACAGACTTAGGGATGTGCCTCTAGGCCCCACTTGGCCAACAGGTAGCTGAACTTTACAGTACTAAGTTCTGGGCCTTGAGAGTAGGACCATACAAAGAACAGGACCAGAGGAAGCATGGGGATGGAGCTGGCTTTCTCTTCTATAAAGAGCAAAAGGTGGAGGAAGGCAATGGGACCGCAGAACCTGGATTAAAGAACTGAAGGTGCCAGGTATGGTGGCACACATCTTTAATCCCAGCACTCAGGAGGCAGAGGTCAGAGGATCGCAGTGAGTTTGAGGCCACTCTGAGACTACATAATGAATTCCAGGTCAGCCTGGGCTAGAGCAAGACCTTACCTTGGACTTGGAAAAAAGAGAAATGAGCAGGACCTGGTGGCCTTTAATCCCAGCACTTGGGAGGCAGAGGTAGGAGGATCACCATGAGTTTGAGGCTAGCCTGAGACTACATAGTGAATTCCAGGTCAGCCTGAGCTAGAGTGAGACCCTACCTCAAAAAAAAAAAAAAAAAAAGAGAGAGAGAGAGAAATGAAGGGAAGCCCCAAGATGACCAGATTTGAGTATTTGAATGGAAACAACACACCTGTTACTCAAAGCTTCTCCCTTTGTCACAAAAGAAAGCTATCTTGGCAGAAGGTAAGGAAGAAGCAGGACACAGGGTACACTGCTTGTGACAAACACAGATGGTGATGGTCAATGGCTCAATAGCCTTCCTTCTCTAGATGCTGTTCAGGAATCACTTGAATCTCCAGCAGCCTCCTGGAGGAGGTGTCACTTGGGGTGGATCTTTGAGTCCAACCTTACTGGGTATATAGAGAGCCAGTTCAAGCTCTGGCTGTTCATGTTTGCTGGCTGTTGGTGGTGTCTCTCTGCTATGGACCTATGGAAGTGAGCCAGCTTCTTCTTCCACTGATGGTGTTTGCCCTGGAATCTGTACACCTGAAATAAATCCTTTCCTCCCATAAGCTATTTCTGGTTAGATGGTTTTCCCAGAAAAGAGATAGTAACTGCAAAACTCAACTAGTCTACAAAATTCCAAACTCTGAGGCTGGAGAGATGGCTTAGCAGTTAAGGCCTTGCCTACAAAGCCAAAGGACCCAGGTTCAATTCTTCAGGATCCACATAAGCCAGAAGCACAAGAGGACACATGCATCTAGAGTTTATTTGCAGCAACCAAAGGCCCTGGTGCACCCATTCTCTCTCTCTCAAATAAATAAAAATAAAAAATATATTTTTTAAAAAAAATTCCAAGATCAGGTTGGAGAGATGGCTTAGCGGTTAAGGTGCCTTCCTGTGAAGGCTAAGAATGCCCATTAGATTCTTCAGGCCCCATGTTTAGCCACATGGGAAAGTGATGCAAGCATGCAATGCCACACATGCGCACAAGGGGGCACACACATCTGGAGTTCATTCACAGCAGCTGAGAGGCTGCTGGCACGCCCATTCTCTACCTGTCTCTCTCTTAATTAAAAAAAAAAAAATCCAAGATTTAGTCGGGTGTGGTGGCGCACGCCTTTAATTCAGCACTCGGGAGGCAGAGGTAGAAGGATTGCCATGAGTTTGAGGCCACCCTGAGACTACATAGTGGATTCCAGGTCAGCCTGAACTAGAGTGAGACCCTGCCTCAAAAAAAAAAAAAAAACAGGGCTGGAGAGATGGCTTAGCAGTTAAGGTGTTTGCCTGTGAAGCCTAAGGATCCCAGTTCGATTCTCCAGGTCCCACGTAAGACAGATGCACATGGCGGCACATGTGTCTGGAGTTCGTTTACAGTGCCTAGAGGCTCTGGTGCGCCCATTCTCATGCACTCTCTCCCTCTCTCTGTCTCTAATAAATAAATAAATAAAAATGAAATCTTTAAAAATCAAAACAAAACAAAAATCCAAGATCTGAAAAACTCTAAAATCAGAAACATTTAAGAGGGAAGTCTAATCCCAAGCATTTTGGATGAGAGATATTCAACTTACAGAGCATTTGAAGATGTGGCAACTCGGTACTGGTCATGAGAGAAGGCATCACTACCAAACCATGATCAAAGGAGGCAGGCTACAGAGCCTGGTCTGCCTCCCTCCCTAGATAAACAGCATATGCCCATATAGTGCAGCTATTTGTACCTGATTCATTGCACATCAGGTACTTAGTTCTTATTTTGCTTACTTAGAACACTGAAATATTTTTAGCTTTAAAAAAAAATTTTTTTTTTTTTTTTTTTTTTTTTTTTTTTCAAGGTAAGGTTTCACTCTAGACCAAGATGACCTGGAATTCACTGTGTAGTCTCAGGATTGCCTCAAACTCACGGTAATCCTCCTACCTCTGCTTCCTGAGTGCTGGGATTAAAGGCATGCACTACCACGCCCAGATAAAAATTTTTTTATGGCTGGAAAAATGTCTTACTGGTTGAGGCACTTGCCTGCAAAGCCTAAGAACTCATGTTCAGATCTCCAGGTCCCACATAGCCAGACACACAGTGACGCAAGCACACAATATTGCACATGTGCCACAAGGAGGCACATATATCTGGAGTTCATTCATAGCAGCTGAAGGCCCTGGGGCGCCCATTCTCTCTTTCTCTCTCAAAATAAATAAAACAAAATTTTTAGCTTGGCATGGTGACACACATCTTTAATCCCAGCACTCAGGAGGCAGAGGTAAGAGGATTGCCATGAGTTTGAGGCCACCCTGAGACTACATAGTGAATTCTAGGTCAGCTTGGGCTAGAGCAAGACACTACCTCGAAAAACCAATTTTTTTAAATTTATGTATTTGCATGTGTATATGTACACCAGGGCCTCTTGCATCTCCAAATGAACACCAGATGCTTATGCTACTTTCTGCATCTGGTTTACGTGGGTGTCTTAGGTACTCAATGAACCCAGGCTGGAAGGCTTTGCAAGCAAGCACTTTACACTGCTGAGCAATCTTCCTATCCCCAAGAACACTGAATTTAAGGAAAGGAATTTTGGAGAATCTATGCTATAGAAATAAAAGCATAGCTGGGCATGGTGGCACATGCCTTTAATCTCAGCACTTGGGAGGCAGAGGTAGAAAGACTGCTATGAGTTTGAGGCCAGCATGGAACTTCAGAGTGAGTTCCAGGTCAACCTGGGTTAGAATGAGATCCTGCCTTAAAATACATATATATATATTTTTAAAAAGAAATAAAAACATAAATTTATAAATGAAGAATTTTCACTTCTATTTCTTCCATATAATGTTTTGTATTATAAGTACTTCAAAATAAAATGGGGTTGTTGGTACACACATATATTGCCAGTATCAGGGGTTCAGGCAGGAGGATTGACAGTTTCAGGGCTGCACAAATAAATAAAGAAATAAAGAAGAATATAAATAAATAAATCTCTAGAATAAAAACGTGCTAGTTTGATATATATAGAAAATTGTTTGTTTCTCCTCTTCCAGGGAGGAAAAATGAGGATTTACTGTTAAGCAATCCAGGCTTGCTGACCTGACATTTCCTCTAGTGAGGAATCATGCCTAACTCAAGAGCTCACAGAAATGACCAACTCTGAAAGCAGCAGTGTCACTAGGCAAGTGTCAACAAGAATGAAAATGCAGGTTAACTCTCACAGGACCACCTAGGCCATAGACCACAGACATCAATCTGACCTTGGTAATACTTGTGCAAATGAATTCCAAGAGTTCTAGTACTTACCCTAAGTCTTGCAAAAAGAATTATGCACCCTTGAGTATTGAAACTGTTCGATCCTGCAGCAAAACAGTAATCCTGCACACTAGGAAGCTACTCATGTACACAGAAAACAATTTCTCACTTAGGACATATTTCAACTATATCTGAAATAATTTTCAAAGTTAACATATTTCCTTTCTTGCTTGCTTTCTCTCTCTCTCTCTCTCTCTCTTTTTCTTTTTGTTCTTTTTTTTCAAGGTAGGGTCTCATACTAGCTCAGGCTGACCTGGCACTCTCTGTAGTTGCAGGCTGGCCTCAAACTCATGAAATCCTCCTACCTCTGTCTCCCAAGTGCTGGGATTAAAAGTATGCACCACTATGTCCAGACAAAATTATTGTATTTTTAAATCAAAGCACACTGTTGTTGATCTTAGCCTAATTATTTCAAGTAAGATCACTTTAGGCCTCCCAGTTATTTGCCTTATTTCACAGATGAAACACTGAGGCAAGAAATTTGCAGTCACTTTTGTGGCAGCTGGTGGCAGAGCTAAGATCAAAAGTAATAGCAAGCAGGCTGGAGAGATGGCTTAGTGGTTAAGGTGTTTGCCTCCAAAACCTAAGGACCCATGTACAATTCTCTAAGTCCCACATAAGACAGACACACAATGTGATGTAAGTGTGCAAGGTCCCACATGTGCACAAGGTAGCACACGTGTCTGGAGTTCAAATGCAGTAGCTGGAGGCCCTGGCACACCAATTCTCTCTCTCTTTAATAAAATACAATGAAGACAAGTACTAGCAGGCAAAAGGAGGGATCCCAGCAGAGAGTCAAAGGTTAGGCACAGTTTTCCCAGGACACTACCCAGAAACCAGCCAAGGGTTACCTTAGATCTGTGGTTCTCTGCATTCAGCCCCTCATAGAGAGATCTGTTGAAAGATATTTCACCAAGGATCTGCAATTCGGTTACATCTCTTAGTAACTATAAGATGGGGGGTAGGAAGGCGAAAGAGAAATAAAACACATTTTTAGACCTGGACTGTATTTCTAGATAGTTCCCACTACCATTCCCTTTACTCATGCTCCTTCTCCAATATTCCTTAGCCTTGTGAATGGCCACAGGATGCACACAATTATCCAAGCAAGAAGTCTGCAGTTATTCCCAACTTCTTTTCTCTTGCTCTTACCTCATACCACAACTCCCACTTAAATTCCTGGCAATATTTTTACTAAAACACTGTCTCTTGTACATGTTCTTTTGTCCCTCCTCCACTTCCACTTCCATTGAGACCTCATAGCTCTCATCTGAATCACTGCAAGATGTCAAACTTGATCACCAGTTCCCACTTCTTCATTAAAAAAAATATGTATTTTATTTATTCATTTGCAAGCAGAGAGAGATAGAAGAGAAACAGAGAGAGGGGGAAAGCCAGGGCCTCCAGCCACGGCAAATGAACTCCAGATACATGAGCTACTTTGTGTATCTGGCTTTATGTAGGTACTGGAGAATCAAACTCTGATTGTAAGCCTTTGCAGGCAAGCACCTTAGCCACTAAGCCATCTCTCCAGCCTGAACCAGTCCCTACTTCTAAATAACCAATCAACTGATCACTAGTTCCCATTCTGAATAACTGATAGAGAGGAAGGCACCTTTATGAAAACAGTATTTGAACAATGTTATGCAAATTAACCAAAGTACAAAGGCCCTGTGGCCATACTATATCAGCAAGTTAAAAGAAAAGAAACAGCTGGGCATGGTGGCTCACGTCTTTAATCCCAGCACTCAGGAGGCAGAAGTAGGAGGATTGCTGTGAGTTCAAGGACACCCTGAGACTACATAGTGAATTCCAGGTCAGCCTGGGCTAGAATGAGACCCTACATCAAAACACCAAAAAAATAAATAAGAAAAGAAAGGAGGGCTGGAGAAATGGTTTAGCAGTTAAGCCATGTAAGCCAGACGCACAAGGTGACGCATGTGCATAAGGTGGTGCACATGTCTAGAGTTCAAATTCAGTGGCTAGAGGCCCTGGCATGCCAATTCATTCTCTCTCTTTCATAAAAAATTTTTAAAAAGAATTGAAAGCTGGGCGTGGTGGCGCATGCCTTTAATCCCAGCACTCAGGAGGCAGAGGTAGGAGGATCACAGCGGGTTTGAGGCCACCCTGAGACTACATAGTGAATTCTAGATCAGTCTGAGCTAGAGTGAAACCCTACCTTGAAAAACAAACAAACAAACAAACAAACAAACAAAGAATTGAAAGCAGAGAATTAGCTGGGTAGAGTAACAGTCATAAGAAAGGGACTGGAGAAAAAAAAACATTAGAAGAATTAAGCTAAAGAACACCTTAGTAGAGACCAGATCATTTGCTGCTTTGCATGCCATGGAAAAAAGCATGGATTTTAATCTAAAGTGTATCCAACTCCACAGTCCACTGCTTTTGTTTTGTGTGTCTGTATTTGTTGTTTTTAGGACAGAACTGGTTCAATCTAATGTTTGCTTTTAGAAGACTGGTAGCTGTTAGGTGAAGAATTATTTGTAAAAGTTCTGGGAAAATTCAAGTCAAGAAGATGGTGGCTTGAATTGCAACCGCAGCAAATAGAGAAACAGAACCGAATGATTCAATACATATCCTGGAGTGGAAAGGCGGGGCTTGCTCTCTGCTAGAATAGACAGGGGATGTAGGAAAGGGAGGGTCCATAGGTAATTCCTACACGTGCTAGTATGGAACAGGAAGGAGTAAATTATCTATCGAGGGGTAACAGAGGAAATGGCTATGGAACAGATTGGGACAGGTGGCTCGAGAGGCCTACTTTAGACATTACATTTCAAATGCGATCACTCTTTCTAAAAGAGAGGTCCTAGAGGTAGATAACCAAATCTGGAGCATTTCTTGGTCGCAAATACCTGTTTATGGTGACCCAAGGATATTTCTGCAGCCACAGTTACGGCTTCTTCATTAGACGTGACGGCACACCTCACCAAATGCCATTCTTCCACGTGCTGCAAAAGCAAGGTCTTGTTCGTTTAACCACTTCCCACGCATTAGGGATGCAATGTTTAACACCTGGCACCCAGACTCGGAGGGGCCCAGAGGGTGTGCGCAGTCTTAAGAGCTCACCTGGGCCCAAGTAGAGTTAATTAACCCAGACAAAAGTTACCGGAAAGCCGGGCGTGGTGGCGCACGCCTTTAATCCCAGCACTCGGGAGGCAGAGGTAGGAGGATCGCAGAGTTCAAGGCCACCCTGAGACTACATAGTGAATTCCAGGTCAGCTTGGGCTACAGTGAGACCTACCTCGAAAAACAAACATCAACAACAACAACAACAAAAAAAGTGACCTTTGAGGGCGTCCGCGCTCACCTGGACGGGCTCGCTCGCACAAACGCGCTCCTGCCTCTGGGTGCACACGGTGTGAGCCTGAAACGAGAGCGGTTCGCGACCCGCGCTGAAACTGCGGAAGCAGCCGAGCTCCTCCGCCCCCTGGCGGCTCCAGTGATGCCCAGAGCCAAGCGCCGCCCGGGCGGGCGCCAGAGTCGGGCGCTAGGACCCAGCGCGCAGGCGGGCGCGCGGCACGGAGTCTCGCGGTGTTTGCGTTTGAACGTCTTGGCGGGTGTGGGCCATGGCGGCCACGGTGGCCCCGCGCGCCCGAAACCGGCTCTTTCGAACGTACGGGGCTAGGGGCGCCTGCTGCGGGCCGCAGCGGCAGCCGGGCCGAGCCGTCGTGCAGTGGTTCTCGCCCAAGGACCGGAAGCGCTTCTTCAGCAGCAGCTCGAGCAGCGGCGACCCCTCGCCGTCGGTCGCTTCGGACGATCCCGACGACCCCGACTTCCCCGGCAGTCCGGTCAGCCGGCCACGGCCGAAGCGTCGCGGAGACCGAGTCTCCCCGGGCCGGAGGAGCCAGCTTGCCGCCATCCCCCGGCGCCCGGGGCTGCGAGCTCGGCCCCCGCACAAGTGCAGCACCCCGTGCGGGCCGCTCCGACCGCCGCCCTTCCCCGGTCGCAGCCCGGGCTGCTTCCACCCGGACCTCAGCGTGGGCACCGACGGCGACGAGCTGGGCACCAGCGCCTCCCTGTTCAGCTCTCCGGCCTCGGCGGACCCTCCCTCTCCGCAAGCCGCCTTTACAGTCCACAGTGGCTTCCACTGCCCGGAAGCCTCCCTGGACCCAGCATCTCTCCCTTGCCCCGGGGAAGCAGCCACGGAAGATGGCAAGTTCACCCGGATGGTCCACCGAGCCGGAGCCAGCCTCAGGTCAGCGTTCATTAACCTAGTGGACTCGGGAACCCCTGAGGATTCCAACTTTGGAAACGACGGGAAGGATGGGAAGGAGTCTTACTGTGAAAGACTGCGGATGAGAAACAGACCAGAGGGCCGAGGTCTGCCAAGCACAGGAAAGAGGGCCTCCGACCAGAGCTATGGGCAAAGGGTTGTGTCTCAAGGGGCCGGCGGGATAGACTATGAGGAGGCCAGTGCTTGCAACTTGGGACCTGGGAAAATCAGAAGACCTAAGAGGACTAATCCTAGCCGCAAGAGAAAACATCAGGAAGCAGCGAAAACCTCTGTCAGCCATTATTGCCGTGCTAAAAGGAAGGGAAAAGATGCACTCCCTTCCCAGGACCTGACTCACTCACAGAACTGGACCAAAACCAGGGCCTCCTTCAGTTTCCACAAAAAGAAAATTGTGACTGATGTGTCAGAGTTGTGCAGCAGGTCTCTCTCTGAGTCCTTTCTATCAGAATATTCAAACCCCGCTGTCGCGAACAGAACAAATAGCTCACTGTCTCCTTGGCATTCCTCTTCCATGTACTTGCTAAGCCCCTTAAAGACTCTGCATGTTACAGATAAAAAGGCATTTGATGCCGAAAAGGTTTTCGGGGAATGCAATCAGGAAGGTCCTGTCCCCTTTAGCTATTGCCTTTCCACAGAAAAACTGGAACACTGTGAAAAGATTGGGGAAGGAGTGTTTGGCGAAGTGTTTCAAACAATTACTGACCACACGCCTGTAGCCCTGAAAGTCATTGCTATTGAAGGACCAGATTTAGTCAATGGATCCCATCAAAAAACCTTTGAGGAAATCTTGCCAGAGATCATTATCTCCAAAGAGCTGAGCCTCTTGTCCGATGAGGTGTGCAACCGCACAGCAGGCTTTATTGGGTTGAACTCTGTACACTGTGTGCAAGGGTGTTACCCGCCCTTGCTCCTCAAAGCCTGGGATCACTATAACTCAACCAAGGGGTCTGCAAACGACCGGCCAGACTTCTTTCCGGAAGACCAGCTCTTTATTATTTTGGAGTTTGAGTTTGGCGGGGTTGACTTAGAGCAAATGAGAACGAAGTTGTCCTCTGTTGCCACCGCCAAGAGCATTCTACACCAGATTACAGCATCCCTTGCAGTGGCAGAGGCGTCCCTGCACTTTGAGCACCGTGACTTACACTGGGGGAATGTGCTCTTAAAGAAGACCAACCTCAAAGAGCTCCAGTACACCCTTAATGGGCAGACGAACACCATTCCCACTTGCGGGCTGCAAGTCAACATCATTGACTACACCCTGTCACGCCTAGAGCGCGATGGGATTGTGGTTTTCTGTGACATTTCCTCAGAAGAGGACCTATTTACAGGTGAAGGAGACTACCAGTTTGAGATCTACAGGCTCATGAGGAAGGAGAATGCCAACTGCTGGGGTGAATATCACCCTTACAGCAACGTGCTCTGGCTACATTACCTCGCAGACAAGATTCTGAACCACATGCGCTTTAGACATGGTTGTCAGACCAATGCCATGAAGCAAGTGAGGAAAAAGCTCCAGGATTTCCACAGAACAGTACTGAACTTCAGCTCTGCCACTGACCTGCTCTGCCAACACAGCCTCTTTAAGTAAGCCAGATGTGTCTCAGGCACTGCCGCAAAATGTGAGGGCACTGTTCATAAAGCCTCTGCTGCTATTTCCAGTCTCCACCCCAGAACAAGTTGGAGGTTGAATGCCCACTCTTGGTGTTTTCAGTAAGCTTTTTTAAAAAAGAATTTTTTTTCCAAACTGTAATTGCAATGTTTGCTGAAATGATTAAACTGGCTATTAACATGTTTTAAAAATAAACTACATATGAGGGCAAGTGCTTCCACCTTGTAAGACCTCTTTCTTCCTTTCTTTTTTATTATATTTTATTTATTTGAGAGAGAGAAAGCGGCAGATAGAGAATGGGCATGCCAGGGCCTCCAGCTGCTGCAAATGAACTTCAGACTGTGCACCACTTTGTGCATCTGGCTTTACATGGGTACTGGGGAGTTGAACTCCGGTTGTTAGGCTTTGCAGGCAAGCCCCTTAATTGCTGAGCCATCTCTCCAGTCCCTTATGAGTTCTCTTTCTAATTGTCAGCAGAGTCTACTCAACTTTGTTCTTTCCACTTTTGAGCTTTGCACTTTATGTAGGCTGAGCCCAGGCCTCAGCTGTTGAACTGGTCCTGTTGCTTTAGGTATCAAGACCAGCTTTGGGAGCCATGTCTATTCAGATGCATAATTTGCAAAGAGGAGAGATCAGGAATTAGAGACTGCAAGGTGAAAAGGAGGAGAGAGACAATTCATAGCGGGAATTGTGAGAAATGTAATCTTTACAAAGGGAAAATTAGTGTTTCCGAGGCTACTAATAATGCTTGAATTTTTGCTTATTTTCATAAAAAAAAAGACATTCTGCTTTAAGATTTTAGTGGTTGCTTTTCCTCCAAGTGTTATTCCTAATGTTTTCCTACAGTTTTGTTTTTCATTCATGTTCTAAAGCTCTAGTTTGGTTGGTCTTTGTTTTGTTTTTGGAGTACTGGGAATTGGACCTAGGGCCTTGTACATGTGAGCAAGCACTCTACCATGGAGGTACATCTGAAAGCCCTCTTTTATTTATTTTTATTTATTTGCCCATGTGTGTGTCACCTGGGTCTCTTGCCACTGCAGACCACTGCTCTCCCAGCTTTAAGTGAATGGCTGGGAAATTGAACCCAGGCCAGCAGGCTTTACAAGCAAGTGCCTTTAGCTGCTGAGCCATCTCCCCAGGCCTTCTTTTTGTTATTTTGAAACAGGTTCAAACTAAGTGACTCACTGTGTAGCCAGATGCTTAAACTTGGAATCCTTCTGCCTTGGTCTCCCAAGTAGCTAGGTTTATAGTCCTCTACTACCAAGCCCACACCGAAGGTCTAGTTATTAGACCCTTGAGAATCTAGTCACTTGGGAGAGAGTTGATCATGATAAAAAAAAAAAAAAAAAGATTTTTTTGAGTACCTGAGTCTTTGTCAGATTCTTCACAGTTATAATCTGCAGTGCATGTAACTTGATTGGAACACAAATTTGCAACTGGAACTCAGCTCCAAAGAGATTTTCCCCATGGACCTGCCAAATACCATCAGAGCAGGAGGTCAAAGCTCATGCTGCTTTGTCCGCTGTAGCTTTACAGTAAGCACTGAGACTTACATTGAAGAAGAATACTTTATGCTCAGACAGCCCCCGGCTTGTGTTCATATACATCACTGATGGTCTGCAATTGAGAAGACGTGTGTTAGGCCTCAAGGTTCCTTTCTTGTTTTTGTTATTTGTTTTAAAATAAGGTCTCTTAATTTGTTTTAAAATAAGGTCTCTCATGTAGCTCAGGCTGGCCTCAAACTCACTATATAGAACAACCTTGAATTTCTGGTCCTCCTGCTTCTACCTCCCGATTACTGGGATTAAAGGCTTATACCAGCCTGGAAAGATGGCTTAGTGGTTAAGGCATATGCCTGCGAAGCCTAAGGATCCAGGTTCGAGTCTCCAGGTCCCACATAAGCCAGATGCACATGATGGCGCCTGTATCTGGAGTTCATTTGCAGTGGCTGGAAGCCCTGGCACGCCCATTCTCACTCTCTCTCCCCCTCTCTCTGTCTCTAATAAATAAATAAAAATAAATCTTTAAAAAAAAAAAAAGCTGGGCATAGTGGCACACATCTTTAATCCCAGCACTTGGGAGGTCGCTGTGAGTTCAAGGCCAGCCTTAAACTACATAGTGAATTCCAGGTCAGCCTGAGCTAGAGTGAGACCCTACCTTGAAAAACAAAACAAAAAATACCACCACACCCCCAGTTTATACAGTGCTGAGAATAGAACCCAGGACCTTGTGAATGTTAGGCAAATACTCTACTAATTGAGCTATATCCCCATCCCTCTATCCCCCAGCCCTGCCTTTCTCCTTTTTGAATTTAACACTTCTAACTGAATACATTAGGACAGGACACAGATCCTTAGCAAGGAACCAAAGCTGAATATGAAAATATCAAGTCATGGTAGGGCAGTTGGGATGGGGTAGATGGAATATTTGCATTCTGTATAGCTGGACTCTGCTGAGTGGACTTTGCTCTAAATCTAACTTATTTTTTTTTTTGACATAGGGTCACTCTAGTCCAGGCAGGAATTCACTGTAGTCTCAGGTTAGCCTCAAACTCACAGCAGTCCTTCTACCTCTCCTCCTCCTGAGCTCTGGGATTAAAGGCATGCACCACCACACTTCCATTTTTAAAAATATATATATTTGTAATCATAGAGAGCATCTGGGCACACCAGGACTTTTTGCCACTTCAAACTCCAGATGCATGTGCCACTTTGCATCTGGCTTTATGTGGGAACTGGGGGATCAAACTCAAGCCAGCAGGCTTTGTAAACAAGCACCTTTAAGTACCGAGCCATCTCCCCAGCCCCCAACCCTACTTTCTAACCCACAGCCCCTCTTTCCTCCACAGCAGCACACCAGTTCCCTCTTATAGCAAAACCAGTAGGCACTATTATTCTGATGACCTCTATGGTGATTCAAGAACCCAACCACTAGTATCCTAGAGGTCAGTGTCAGAGACTGATTCTATCTAAGTAGCCTCCTCTCCGAGATGAGCACAGCCCACCTCCAGCCTGAGTGCCAGTTCTATCCACGGGAGTATGTCTTCATTGCATGACAGTCACACAGGTATTGGCCCCTTGGGAGTACTTACTTGGAAAGAACTGCAATGAAGGCATGCTTGAATCGAAGGCTGTGGGTCTCTCTGGCCAAAGACCTTTCATGGGAACTGGGAATAAGAATGTTAGTTCACATCACAACTGCTCTGCACTTAAATGCTTCTGTACCCTGGCTTCCTAGGGTCATGCAGAGTTGGGAGAGTGGGTTGTCAGATTAAAAACAAAGAAGTCTCAGATTAATAATGAGAGTATAGAAAAATCATATAGAAGACCATGCTTAGAGTAATGTTGACTTTTTTCTTCCAAGGTAGGGTCTCATTCTAGCCCAAGCTGACCTGGAATTCACTATGTTGTCTCAGGCTGGCCTCAAATTCATAGCGATCCTCCTACAACTACTTCTCCAAGTGCCTGGGGTTAAAGGCGTGCACCACCAGGCCTGGCTGAAATATTAATTTTAAGAGAACTCTGCTTCAGCACTTTCTTATGGAGTTGTCCTAATGGATAATGGTTACCAGCACCTCTGGTTTCTCCATTAGAAGCCAGTAGTATCTTCTACATCATGGCAATCAAAAATGTCTCCAGGAAAAGAAATGTCTCCAGGTATTTTATCAGGAGTAGAATTGCCTTGAGAGCCCTTTCCCAAACCATACCCTGGCCTGCCCTTCCCTTAAACAGGGAGGCTTTGTAGAGTTACGTTAGCCAGAACTAAGACTCCAGAGCTCATTCCATGAGAATACACCCTACTTTTATTCTGTGCAATAATATTTTGGGCTGGAGAGATAGCTTAGCGGTTAAGGCACTTGCCTGCAAAGCCTAAGGACCCAGGTTCAATTACCCAATTCCCACTTAAGGCAGATAGATGCACAAGGTGGCAGATGTGTCTGGAGTTCATTTGCAGTGGCTAGAGGCCCTAGCATGCCCATTCTCTATCTGCCTCTTCCTTTCTCTCTCTCAAATAAATAAAATATTCATAAAAATAAATTTAAAATAGCCGGGCATAGTGGCACACACTTTTACTCCCAGCACTCGGGAGGCAGAGGTAGAAGGATCACTGTGAGTTCAAGGCCAGTCAGAGACTACATAGTGAATTCCAGGTAAGCCTGGGCTAAAATGAGACCCTATCTTGGAAAGACCAAATAATTAATTAATTAAAAATAAACATTTTACATATCTTTGATAAGTTCAAACCAAGTTACTACAAAGGCCATCTGTGGGCTAACTCAGTGAGGGTACAACAGTGCTCAAAGCGTTCATATGGGAAGATTGTTTTTCCAAGACTAGAGCCAGAGTCATGTAATCCAGTCAGTCACTACTTACTTGGAGATGACCACAGTGATGTCTGCTGTCCTATTTGGAAAGACAGTCTCCTCTAGCTGCCAAACTACAGAGATGTTTGCCTGTTTTAAAGGGGAAAATGGTTACTTGATGCCACTCTGTACTACTCACAATCCAAACTGCTTGCTGCTGACTGGGTAGCCCCAGGAAACAGTTTACATTCCTCATGTTTTTGTAGCACAATATACTTAGACATCATAATACCTCATAAGGCAGTTATGGAGTAAGCTTGACAGCTAGCTGTAATCCCCTTCTACATGTAAAACCACAGTGTATTTCCAAAGTATAGAGACCCCCAACTGAAAGATGCAAATGAGGCTGGAATGTAGACAACACCAGCTCCAGGGGATGAGAAGAGCCAACCAATCAAGACAGACTCACGGATGACCTCTTGAGTATGGGGTGACCAATCTTGCAGTTCATGGCCCAGACAGAAGCGACTGGCTTGGGGTCATCACACTCAATGTCTGGAGAGGGAGGCTGTTAAAGCAGAAGGAAATGCTATTCTTGAGGAACAAGAAAGGAACAGTTTCCTCATCAATCCAGCAATCCTTTACTGACTTTTCTTTTATTTTTATTTATTTATTTATTTGAGAGAGACAGAGAGAAAGAGGCAGAGAGAATAGGTGTGCCAGGGTCTTTAGCCACTGAAAACGAACTCCAGACACATGTGCCACCTTGTGCATTAGGCTTACATGTGTCCTGGGGAATTGAACCTGGGTCCTTTGGCTTTGCAGGCAAGTGTTTTAACCATCAAGCCATCTCTCCAGCCCCACCTTCACTCATTTTTCTACGTGTCACAGACACTCTGCAACAAGCTGGGAGCACAAGTCAGACTTGGTCCTTGGCTTCCTCGTAACTGAGAGATGAGTTTAAACACAAGTCCTAAGGGGTGGTTCTGTGGGAGATGTACAGAAAGAAGCAGTGAAGCCGGGCGTGGTGGCGCACACCTTTAATCCCAGCACTCGGGAGGCAGAGGTAGGAGGACTGCCATGAGTTCGAGGCCACCCTGAGACTACATAGTGAATTCCAGGTCAGCCTGAGCTAGAGTGAGACCCTACCTTGAAAAACCAAAAAAAAAAAAAAAAGAGAGAGAGAGAGAGAGTAGCAGTGGAGAGGCTTTCCAGCAAGCAGGACTGTTAGGTCCTTATGAGGAAGGAAGAAGGCTATCTGAACCCGACCATGGACCAACGCAAATGTCACAGTGAGATGGAGGGGAAGGCCTGCCCGGGCTCAAACACTGCAATACGGCCTTCCAATCATATCTCCTCATCTAATCTGCCAAATACAGAAAACAGTTCTACAGATGGTATAATCACTAGTTCCATTCTATATACATAGGAGAAATGTTTGTTTTCTTTTCATATAATGGATGTTCTCTTAGCCCAAACAGGCCAATACCACCAGTGACAAGCCTGTGGTCCTAGCAAAGTCAGGCTATTGACTGCAAAAAAGAGTGGACTGCAGCTTGGTCCCAGTTAACCTAATATACATGTGGAAAGCTGTGTCCAGAAACAGTTTATCTGAAGCTCTGTATCTCAGATGGAAACTTAACTCTGCTTCTCTTTATCAAAGTGACTTAGATTCTCCAGGCAAGACTGAGATGGCTTCATAGTTATGGACATAACTTCAAACAGCAGTTTCTGACCATCTTTGAGTTAAAAGAATAAAATTTCTGTTTTGATGCTTCTCAGTTGCAGGTGTCTTTGGATGACTGCTTTCAATGATCTCTGCAGATGGCCTTGTGTCTGGTACCAGTCTAGTGAACAGCAGGCCAGAATGTTTACTTCTCAGTACCTTAAGGCATTAGAGCTTATCTCCTTAAGAAAGGTTACATGCAGGGTCTGGTGACTGGGGAGAGAAATGGTGCCACTGAAGGTTTTTAGGGCACAGAGTTGGATTAGAGAGGATTCTTCTCATTGCTGCCCGTGTACTAGATGGACCAGGAGGCTGAAGGCAGAGAGACCAGAAAAGAGGCTACCACAACCAAGGGAAAGAAAAGAGCAGCATGTTTCCAGTTACCTTCTGTATCTTCTTAAACTGTAAGTTCCTGGGGTAGTTCAGAGCCATGTTTGTCATGTAGGAATCTTCCCCAGAGTTAGTCAGGCTGATGTTCATGACCAGCTCCTTTGTGACACCCACTACCAGTTCCTGCCTGCATAGGATCAAGATAAAAGTGTTGACAGTGTATTTAATCTGTAAAAATTTTCCGTACTACAGAATAGCTCGATCTAAATTAACTTCTGAGCTAAACTGCCCAAAGGCTACATTTAGCCTACATGTTTCCCCTTTCAACAGAATCAAACTCCAGGCTGCATCCTACTTCAGATACCATGTGGCATTACAGTAATGCTTACCATTTACTTAGCACTTACCATGTGCCAAGCATGGACTCCCATGCCCAGTAATCCTCAGAATGACTCTATAAAATACTACACACACTTCCCATTTTGCCCAAGAAACAGAAGTCAGGAGGAGCCAATTTGAGGTTGAAAAGTCTCCACAGAGTTGGGAGAATTGAAAACAAATTCTCTTTCTACCACCAATTCACTATGATCCTAGGCAAGGTCCTCTGTAACACGAATTGTGACAATCTATAAATATTTTTTGTCAGGGACTCTGTTCAGCACTGGACAGCAGAGTGCACAGACTACCTGTCGTTCTGCCTTCACAGAGTCCTCTTTCTTATCCCCATCTTTCCCACCCACAAAGTCACTCAGGTCTTTTCAATCAAAAGGCTGTTACAGCCAGGTGAAGTGGCACACACCTTTAATCCCAGCACTAGGAAGGCAAAGGTAGGAGGATCACTGTGAGTTCGAGGACAGCCTGGGCTAGAGGGAGACCCTACCTCAGGGGGAAAAAAAGGCTATGATTGGGCTGGGGATATTGGTTGAGTGCTTGCCTAGCATACACAAACCCTTGGGTTTGATCCCACTGCATAAACTAGGCTTGGGCATCAGATGCCTATAATCCCAGGACTCAGAAGGTAGAGGCAGGAGGATCAGAAGTTCAAGGTCATCCTCTCCTACATATAAAGTTCAAGTCCAGGCTAGGCTACGATGAGATTCTTGATCAAAAACATAAAATTAAGGGGCTGGAGAGATGGCTTAGCGGTTAAGGCACATGCCTGTGAAGCCTAAGGACCCTGGTTCAATTCTCCCAGTCCCACATAAGCCAGATGCACAAGGGGCACATGTGTCTGGAGTTCATTTGCAGTGGCTAAAGGCCCTGGCGTGCCCATTCTCATTCTCTCTCTCTTTCCCTCTCTCTGTCTCAAATTAATTAATTAATTAATTTAATTTAATTTAATTAAAAGGCTATGGTTTGGAGATGATTTGAGGACATGTAAGCACTTCCTGCCAAGATATTACAGGACCCCAGACTGCAAACTTCAGTAGTTGAGATTTATGAAACAATGTAGTTGACAACACAAAGGAAAAGATGTTTTTAAGATAGTATCTCACTTGGCCTAGAACTTGTGATCCTCCTGCATCAGCCTCCTGAGAGCTAGATATCCAGCATTTTGTTTTCCAATACTAAGGATTGAATTTAGGGCCTTGTGCATGCTAAGCAAGTGTTCTACCACTGAGATATATCTCCACCTATTTTATTTTGTTTTTGGTTGGTTGTTTTTGAGACAGTCTCATAGTTATAGCCCAGGCTTACCTGAAATCACTATGTAGCCCAGGATGGCCTCAAAGGTAATCTTCCCGCCTCAGTCTCCTGAGATTTCAGGGTGAGCTACTACCACACTGGCTATGTCTGCTTGTTTGCTAAAACAGTCTCACTATGTATCCCAGGCAGTGGAGTCTGTGGTTCTTGTTTCTTTTTCTTCCTTCCTTCCCTTTCCCTTTCCCTCCTTCCCTCCTTCCCTCCTTCCCTCCTTCCCTCCTTCCCTCCTTCCCTCCTTCCCTCCTTTCTTTCTTTCTTTCTTTCTTTCTCTCTTTCTTTCTTTCTTTCTTTCTTTCTTTCTTTCTTTCTTTCTTTCGTTTTTGAGGTAGGGTCTCACTCTGGTCCAGACTGTCCTGGAATTAACTATGTAGACTCAGGATGGCCTCGAACTCACAGCAATCCTCCTACCTCTGCCTCCCGAGTGCTGGGATTAAAGGCGTGCGGCACCACGCCCGGCTGGTTCTAGTTTTTTTTAGGGGATCCACATTTGCAGAAGGAAAGAAAGAAAGAAAGAAAGAAAGAAAGAAAGAAAGAAAGAAAGAAAGAAAGAAAGAAAGAAAGAAAGAAAGAAAGAAAGAAAGAAGAAAGAAAGAAAGAGAAAAAGAGAGAGAGAGAGAGGAAGGAAGGAAGGAAGGAAGGAAGGAAGGAAGGAAAAGAAAGGAAGGAAGGAAGAAAGGAAGGAAGAAAGAAGAAGGAAAGAAAGAAGAAAGAACAAAAGAAATAAAGAAGAAAGAAAGGAAGGAAGAAAGAAAGAAAAGAAAAGAAAAGAAAAAGAAAAGAAAGAAAGAAAAGAGAAAAAGAAAAAAGAAAATCACTGCAACCTTGCATAACTTGCTATGTACACTAGAGGGCGATGCAGGGCAAGCTGTGTGTGCCCTAGTGTTTCACAAGGAATAGGCTGGGAGGTGGTTCTTGGAAACAGCTGTATTGGCTTGTTAGGCTGCATTCCAATGCACTTGAAATTCTTGAATGGCGTCCTTAGTGATGGGCTGCCCTAAGCAGTCCACATCTGAGATGCAAAGCCTACCAATGTCTGTTGGAGAACAGAACTTGAGAAGCAGCGAGCTTCCCCACAGATACCAACTCCAGACCACTGGCCATCAGTAACATGACACACACACAACGCTAGTAGCCATAGAGTGCATTTTAAAACCTTCACATGTCCAGAAGCAAACTTGTGTTCTCAGCTCACCTCCTGGCAATTCCATCATGGAGCTGAATTTAGGGTGATCCAATAGAGAGCGTTTGCAGTGGACCTGAAATTTGCAGCGATAGAGACGATCCACATCTGCACTGTCTAAAACCATCTACCACATGTGGGTGCTGAGTATTTGAAAGGTGGGAGGTGCCACCTTTTTTTTCAAGATAGGGTTTCCCTCTAGTCCAGGCTGACCTGGAATTCACTCTGTAGTTCCAGGCTGGCTTTGAACTTACAGCAATCCTTCTACCTCTGCCTTCCCAGTGCTGGGATTAAAGGTGTGCAACACCATGTCTGGCCGCATTTTTAACTCTATTTAAATGTAATGACTTTAAAATTAAATGGCCAGTGACCAGTATGTTGAATAGTGCAATTCTAGATTCTTAGGCTATCAGCCCTCTCCTTCACTTCCTACATCCACTGCCAGCAAGTCCGAGGGCTACACCTTCAGAAGGTACCACTGACTTTGCTGTCACCCAGTCCATGCCACCAGCACGTCTCACCTGTGCCTGTATTATAGTAATTACTATCCCCTGCCATCCTTTCTGCTCCAACAGCCCAGCCTCAACACACAAGCAAGAAAGAAAGTGTTAAAATGTGAAACCACATCACTCCTCTGGCCTCCCCTCTCACAGTGAAAGCCCCATGAGGTCTCATTGGATCTTCCTCTCACACCCTCATCCCCTTGCAACCATACTAGGCCCTTACTCTGCCTCCCACCTGCCAGGCATGCTCACATATCAATATATTTGCTCTACCCTCAAAAACCCACGCAGCTCTTTCCCCTACCTCCTCCTGTCATCCTCCCTGACCAGCCTATTTAAAATTTCTCCGTACCCTGCCGCCCAGTTTACTTAGTATGGGCACCAAGAAGGCAGGGATTCTTGTCTGTTTGTTCACTGAAGTTTTTCCCAGCCCCTAAAGTGCTTGGAATAGAATAGACACTCCAGCAATATGTGATGAATTTGTTCATGAATTTGACTCAAAACTGAGCCAAAGAAATGGTCCTAGGACTGGGTTCTGAACATAGCACTGTCTAAGATGTCAGGAGACCTGAGTTCAAGTTCACCAAATGGCCTCCGGGACCTTATGCCAGGTTTTAGCTACTGAATCTTTTTTTCCTGATCTATACAATGGGAAAACTAATCTGTCTCGTCTCCTGCATTATGAAGAGAGGGGGAAGGTAGTATGTATTGGACCCCGATAAGGGGCTTGTCCATGTAAAACTTCAGGAAGAAGTCAACCACGGGAACTGAGATAGAAGATGGGATCCCACTCACTGAGAGATGGTGGTGGCCAGCTGGACTTCAGCGATGCAGAACAGCTTATTCTGGCAGGCCTTCTCATAGGGCAGCTGTAACCAGACAAAGAGAGACAGGGTCAGCACAGGGACCCCACTTTGTGCAGCAGCCCTGACTCCAAATCTTTCCTTAGGACACTCTTGCCCACACTATCATTCTTGCTTGAAGAAGCAGTCAGCCTGAGCTAGAGTGAGACCCTACCTTGGAAAACCAAAAATAAAAATAAAAATAAAAAAATAAAAGAAGAAGAAGAAGGAGGAGGAGGAGGAGGAGAAGGGCATCAAAAAAAAAAAGTGTTAGGAAAGGCTAACAGCTGGGGTTGTGTCCACATAGCCAAGAAAGCCACGTCTGTGACATTTCCAGGCAACATAGGCACACCATGATCCAGGCCTTTAGTCAAGCTCAAAAACAGGACAACCGGGCTGGAGAGATGGTTTAGCAGTTAAGGCATATGCCTGCAAAGCCTAAGGACCCTAGTTCAATTCTCCATGTCCCGTGTAAGCCAGATGCACTTGGTGGTACATGCATCTGGAGTTCATTTGCAGTGGCTAGAGACCCTGGCATGCCCATTCTCACTCTCATTTTCTCTCTCTGTCTCTCCTCCCTCTAATAAATAAATTAATTAAAAATATTGGGGCTGGAGAGATGGCTTAGCAGTTAAGCACTTGCCTGTGAAGCCTAAGGACCCTTGTTTGAGGCTTGATTCTCCAGTACTCACGTAAGCCAGATGCACAAGGTGGCGCATGCATCTGAAGTTCGTTTGCAGTGACTGGTGCACCCACTTTCTCTCTCTCTGCCTCTTTCTCTCTCTGTCACTCTCAAATAAATAAATAAAAATAAACAAAAAAAATAAAAACAGGATGACCTTTGTGGGATAACAGGCACAGTTGTCACATTCACATGTTCATTAAGCACAAGCAGCCACTTTTAACCTCTGGGGACGAAAATCTTTGTGAAGGAAAGCTTCCTCAGTCCTTGCGAGGATGTGGGAACAACTGGCTTTATGAAAGACAAAATTGAACCAGGTGTGGTAGCATGCACCTTTAATCCCAGTGTTTGGGAGGATGAGGTAGGAGGACTGAAGTGAGTTCGAAGGCAGCCTGGGTTATAGTGAGACCCTGCATCAAAAACCAACCAGCCAGCTGGGCATGGTGGCACATGTCTTTAATCCCAGCACTCAGGAGACAGAGGTAGGAGGATCATTGTGAGCTCAAGGCTACCTGGAGGCTACAGAGTGAATTCCAGGTCAGCCTGAACTAGAGTGAGACCCTACCTCAAAAAAAAAAAAAAAAAAAAAAAGATGTTAAATCATAGTAATAAGTATATTTTATATAATGTAGTAATAATAAAACCATCATAGTAATAACCAAGACTCAATAATAGATGTTAAGCAGCAAATATACATATCCCAAGTCTTTTTCTGAGAAAATATATATTATTTACAAAGGGAAATAGCAGAAATGGGAGAAAAAAACATGTGTGCCTCCTGATGTGATATTATAAGATTACAAGTTCACTTCTCTGATATACCTGCCAAAAATGCACACCCTGAATCTAACTATGAGGAAAATCAGACAAACCCCAGCTGAGGAACAGCTTGCAGAAGGACTGTCCTATGCGCTTCAAAACTATGAAGGCCACTAAAGATAAGGAAAAACAAGCTGAGCATGGTGTCACATGCCAGTAATCTCAGCACTTAGGAAGTGAAGGCAGGAGGATCAAGAGTTCAAGATCACACTGGAGAGATGGCTGAGCAGTTAAGGTGCTTGCCTGTAAAGCCAAAGGACCCAGGTTCAATTCCCTAATACCCACATAAAGCCATAAGGTGATGCATGCATCTGGAGTTCATTTGCAGCAGCTGGAGGCCCTGGCATGTCCATTCTCTGTTTGCTGTCTATCTCTCTCTGCTTGCAAATAAATAAAATAAAATAAAAAGAGTTCAAGGTCATCTCACTACAAAAAAAAAAATCAAAAACTAGTTTTCTGTGGTTCTGGGAATTTATCCTAGAGCTTTATGCATGCTAGGAAAGCACTACACCAAATGAGCTACACTCCAATCCTCTTCTTTTCTTTAGTTTTATGCATTTGCATGTGTGTGCGGGGGGAGTGCCAGGGACTCTTGATGTTGCAAACAAACCCCAGATTTTGAGCCACTTTTTATATAGGCCTTAGTTGGATGGTTTGAGTATTGAACGCAGATCCACAGGCTTTGAAAGCAAATGCCTTTAACTGATGAGCATCTTTCTAGCCCCCCTTTTTCATTTTGAGACAGAATCTTAATATATTACCCAAGATGGCCTCAATCTTGAGGTTCTCCTGCCTCTGCCTCCTGAGGGCTGGGATTACAGGTGTGTGACACCATACCTGGTGGTAATTACTACTTGTTAATAGTCATGTTGTCTTTAATATTCATGTTGCTAATATTCCTATCTTCTTTCTCCCCGATGACTTTTATCTACTCTGTAAATAGATTGGTGAGTACTCTGGGGCCACAGCCTGGGTGGGAGCAAAGTCACCTTAAAGATCAGTTTTAGAAAATGTGCCTTTTATCTTTCCTTTCTGATTTCCCTTAGTCATGAGAAGAAGATTCTTTGATACTGATGGACACCAGAGCAGAAGTGGGGGACAAGCTTGGTGAGCCAAACACTCGGCATGAAGGCTCTAGACAGGGCATGGATAGACAAGTGTGCCCAAGGGTGTCCTGTCTATAGCCCATGGCAGGACAGAACCAGACCAGCTCCTCAAGGGACTCCACTTCCCCATTTGTACAGTGAGGGACCCAACTTCAACCTGAAGACCTTCCCTCCCAACTCTAGCTTTTATTGAAGAAGATTCTTTTTGTGGGATAGCTCCCAAGAGGTTTGGGTCCTCCTTGTAGGCAGAATCACCTGGAAGATGGATGAAGGCTCAGTGTAGTGGTCCAGGATAGGGCTGAGGTGGCCCCGCCTCTCCTCAGAAGTCTGGAGCTGGTAGCTGACCTTGACAGTGATGTTGGAGAAGCAGTCCTCCTCACAGAGCTGTGGGGCACACGGGAGGCAGAGTCAGGGTTGGATATAGAGGAGATAAAGAGACTATTTGTTTTCTTTCCTGAAAAACTTATTTAGAGGGCTGGAGAGATGGCTTAGCAGTTAAGGCACTTGCCTATGAAGCCTAAGGACCCAGGTTTGATTTCTCAGTACCCACATAAGCCAGATGCACAAGGTGGCACAGGTGTCTGGATTTCATTTGTAGTACCGAGAGGCCCTAGTATGCCCATTCTCTCTATCTGCCTCTTTCTTTCTCTGTCTTAAATAAATAAATAAAATATTTGAAAAAACTTTAGGGGGAAGGAGAGATTGCTCAATGGTTAAGATGCTTGCCTGTGAAGCCCAAGGACCCAGGTTCTATTCCCCAGTGCCCACATAAAGCCAGATGTACAAGGTATCATGCATCTGGAGTTCATTTGCAGTGGCTAGAGGCCCTGGTATGCCCATTCTCCCCCCCCCCTCTGGCTTTCTTAAATAAATATTTTAAAATTTTTATTTAGGTGTCAGGCATGGTGTTACACACCTTTAATCCCAGCACTCAGGAGGCGGAGGTAGGAGGATCACTGTTTGAGGCCAGCCTGGAACTACAGCGTGAGTGCCAGGTCAGCCTGGGCTAGAGTGAGATCCTTCCTCAAAAAAAAAAAAAAAAAAAAAAATTATAAGCCAGGCATGTGGGTGCAGACCTTTAATCCCAGCACTTGGGAGGCAGAGGTAGGGAGATTATCATGAGTTCAAGGTCACCCTGAGACTACATAATGAATTCCAGGTCAACTTGAGTTAGAGTGAGACCCTACCTCAAAAAACCAAAAGGAAAGGTGGAGGGAGGACTAATCAAAATCTAAGAGGATATAAATAAATCATATGGAAACCTACTTTTCTGGACAATGGAACACTCAGAAGCCATAGATTATTACTAGAAAATTTTCAGTGCCAGGGATAGGATACCTTCCAGTGAGTTGTTGGCCAGGGAGGTCACTGATACCCCCAAAACATTACAGGCCACTGTCAAGGCCCTTGGTTTCCCACCAGGAATAGATGGTAAAACCATATTGCTGAAGATTCCACATACTGGAACTGCAAGGTCACTGAGAAATCCTGATGGAGCTGAGCTGAAAGCCTCCTCCATGTGGACCAGCTGACAGAAAGCTGGAAAAACCTACGCTGCTTGCAGTTCAATGGGAGAGAGAAATCACCAGTGAAGATACTCAATAGTGGACACTACAAGTCTAAAATTTGGTCAGCCAGGCCAAATGAGCCAACCACAGGTGCAATATTGGCATGTCTGTTATGGGGGAAACCAATGGCTCTCTAATTGGACTGGAGGCCCACTCCATGGGAGGGAATAAATCCCTGATACTGAAAAACGGGCTGTGACCGTGAGGAAGCTGGCCTGGGCTATTGGACATGGCTGGGGACCTTGGGCTGTGGGGATTGCAACTAGCCTTATTGTCGGGAACCCACTCTGGCAAAGGACACTAGCCCACCCTGCCCTCGGGCAAGGTTTTAGTGTGCCCTGTCTTAGCCCACGGTGGGCAGAACTGGCGAGGCCCTCCCCCCTTGATCCCAAAAAGCACCTGACCATTCCACAGTCAGGCTTTGCCCCCTATAGTTCCTGACCTTGTGGCTAGCTGCTCAAGAGACTCTTCTGTGACTGAAGCCATGTAGCTTTTCCCACCACTTCTGTTATCTCCCTTGCAGCTCCTCCCTCACAATTCTGAAGTCACGAAGCTTTTCCCGCTACTTGCAGCTTCTCCCTCACAACTTCTGCCTTCCAATACCAACCAATTAGATAGCAACCCATAAACTATGTATCCAATCACCATATAGTCTGTATGTGCCTTCTCAACCTTTCTCAATGTTTATAAACCCACTCCCCTTTTGAATAAATGAGAGTGCGCTATCCATCAGACGGCCTCCTGGGTGTTCATTGCCCATCACACTCACCCACTCCAGGACCCTACTTCCCCCCAACTCTTCCTGCGCCCAGGACGTCGGTGGCCAACAACCCCTGGGAACAGCGAGGACCTGCAAAAATCTACAAGTGGGGTGGGTAGTCATGAGCCCTAGGGATGTAACATCTGCTGGTGTCTGGCTAAATGTATATACTATGTTCACCAAACTGCCCAGTAAGCACTTCTCTTAATGTTCATACCCATATATTAATGCTATTCTCACTTTTGGTTAGAGAAGCTTCTCTTTTCAGATGGTGGTGACCTTGGGATAACTCAGAAGGCACCATGGTGCTGAGAAGAAAGGTCAGAGGAGTGCTCAGCACTGAAACATCTCTAACACACCTTCCAAGGATCAAGGTCCATTGCAGAAGAGGTGGTAAAAAGAATGTAAGGGCTAAAGGAAGGGTAGGACTCCTTACAACGTGCTCCTCCAGACACAAAATGGCCTGGATATCCATGACCTCACAGTGCCTGACACTACCTACACAAGACCATCCACACTAGGAGGAAAAGATCATGACATCAAAATAAAAGAGTGACTGACTGAGAGGGGGAGGGGATATGATGGAGAGTGGAGTTTTAAAGGGGAAAGTGGGGGGAATTACCATAGGATATTATCTATAATTATGAAAGTTGTCAATAAAAAAAAATTTTTTTTTTGGTTTTGCAAGGTAGGGTCTCACTCTGGTCCAGGCTGACCTGGAATTAACTATGTAGTCTCAGGGTGGCCTCGAACTCTCGGCAATCCTCCTACCCCTGCCTCCCGAGTGCTAGGATTAAAGGCGTGCGCCACCACGCCCAGCAATAAAAAAATTTTTAAGAGCCTGGGAGTGATGGCGCAGGCCTTTAATCCCAGCACTTCGGAGGCAGAAGTAAGAGGATTGCTGAGATTTTGAGGCTGCCCTGAGAATACAGAGTGAATTCCAGGTCAGCCAGAGCTAGAGCGAGACCCTACCTCAAGAAACCAAAAATATATATATATATATTTAGGGCTAGAGAGATGGCTCAATGGTTAAAGGTGCTTGCTTGCAAAGCTGAAATCCTGACAGCTCAGAGGTTGCTTCCCCAGTACCCATATAATGCCACATGCATAAAGTGGAACATGGGTCTGGAGCTTGTTTGCAGGGATAGGAGGCCCTGGCATGCCCACACTCACTCACTTTCTGTCTGCTCCCTTTTTCTCTACTGTCTCTCTCTCAAATAATTAAAAAAATACTTTAAAATTTTTATTTATAGGGCTGGAGAGATGGCTTAGCTGTTAAGGCATTTGCCTGCAAAGCCAAAGGATTCTGGTTTGATTCTCCAGGACCCACGTAAGCCAGATGCACATGGGGTGCATGGCGCACCATTCTCTCTCTCTCTTTTTTCTCTCTCTCAAATAAATAATAAAATAAATAAAATATATTTTAAAATTTTATTTATAGATAGAGAGAGGAGAGATGGGCACTCCAGGGCCTCTTGCTGCTGCAAATGAACTCCAGACACATGAGCCATTTTGTGCATCTGGTTTTTTTTAAATTTTTTAAAATTTATTTATTTATTTATTTATTTATTTATTTTTTGTTTTTCGAGGTAGGGTTTCACTCTGGTCCAGGCTGACCTGGAATTAACTATGTAGTCTCAGGGTGGCCTCAAACTCTCGGTGATCCTCCTACCTCTGCCTCCCAAGTGTTAGGATTAAAGGCATACGCCACCACGCCCGGCTTGTGCATTTGGTTTTATGTGGGTACTAAGGAGTGGAACCTGGGCTGGCATGCCATAATCATTCATTCTCATTCTCTCTCCTGCAAAGCCTAACAACTTTGGTTCAGTTCCTCAGTACCCATGTAAGCCAGATGCATGAAGTGACACATGCATCTGGAGTTTGTTTGCAGTGGCTAGAAGCCCTGGCATGCCCATTCTGTCTGTCTGTCTGTCTCTTTTCTCTCTATCTCTCTTTGCTTGAGAATAAGTAAAAGTATTTTAAAATTATGTTTTAATTTTAATTTTTATTTATTTGAGAGAGAATGGGCACACTAAGCCTCCAGCCACTACAAACGAACTCCAGACTCATGCACCACTTTGTGAATCTGATTTACGTGGGTCCTGGGGAATTAAACCTGGGTCCTTTGGTTTTGCAGGCAAGCGCCTTAACCGCTAAGCTATCTCTCCAGCCCTGTTATGATTGTTTTAATCACCTCATTTTTCTGTGTGGGTATGGGTCCTGCATTGCACAGATATTTGCTTTGGACTGGGGTCTGAATTCCTCCACTTACTTCTCCATCTGTAGGGACAAGCCAGAGTTTCTTGCACAGATGGGACCCGCTGTTCCATTCTCTAAGGTGTCTCAGACAGTCCTTCGTGTCAGAACATTGCAGCCTCTTCCTCTGCTTCATCACATCCACATCCACCGTGAAGTTGAACAACATTCCTCTGAGGCCTGACTCAGGTAGAGTGGGATGAGGAGATAGCTCAGTACTTAAAGACTCTTGTTTGCAAAGCCTGCTAGCTGGGGTTCTATTTCCCAGCACCCACATAAAAGCCAGATGCACAGCAGCACATGCTTCTGAAGTTCATTGGCAGTGGCAAGAGGCCCTAGAATACCCATTCCCTCTCTCCCTCTCTCTCTCTCTCTCTCTTTCTCTCTCTCTCTCTCTCTCTCTCTCCCCACCCCTTGCAAAACAAAATAGCTGGGTGTGGTGGCATACAACTTTAGTCCCAGCACTCAGGAGCTCAGGAGGCAGAGGTAGGAGGATTGCAGTGAGTTCGAGGCCACCCTGAGACTACATAGTGAATTCCAGGTCAGCCTAGGCTAGAGCGAGACCCTACCTAAAAAAACCAAAACAAAGAAAAAAAGAAAAGAAATAAAATATTTGGGGCTGGGGAAATAGCCCAGCAGTTAAAAACGCTTGCTTGCAATGCCTGCTTGCCCAAGTCAGATTCTCCAATACCCATGTAAAGCCAGATGCATAAAGTAGAGTTCATTTGCAGCAGCAAGAGGCCCTGGCATGCCATACACTGACTCTCTCTCTCTCTCTCTCTCTCTCTCTCTCAGATATATATATAGTTTGTTTTGTTTTGTTTTCGAGGTAGGGTCTTGCTCTAGCCCAGGCTGACCTGGAATTCACTATATAGTCTCAGGGTGGCATCACACTCACAGTGATCCTCCTACCTCTGCCCCCCAAGTGCTGGGATCAAAGACATGCACCACCATTCCTGACTACAGATAAATATATTTTTAAAAAAGACTCAGAGGCCCCTCCCTCCCATAGGCTCTGTGAGCCTTCCTGAACAGTGCTCCATCAGGCACATTCCTAGGCTGGAGTCCAAGTAATTTGGAAGATGATTTTCTCACTGTATGCTCCTGGCCAGGACCCCTCAGTGCTCTAGTCCCACACCCAGTGCAGCATCTTCCTAAGGCTGAGTTCATCATCTTCTTTTAAGGGATAGAGGTTTGGGGGCTGGAGAGATGGCTTAGCCAGTTAAGGCATTTGCCTGCAAAGCCAAAGGATTTCAGTTTGATTCTCCAGGACCCATGTAAGTCAGATGCACAAGGAGGCACATGCATGTGGAATTCGTTTGCAATAGCTGGAGGCCCTGGTGTGCCCATTCTCTCTCTCTCTCTCTCTCTCTGTCCTCTTCCTCTCTCTCAAATAAATAAATAAAATAAAATTTTTTAAAAAGAGATAGAGGGTTGGGCCAATAGGGTGAGATAGAAGGAGGAAATGGAATAGGAAGAGGAGAAGGAGGGAATGACGCAGGAAATGGAAAGAAAAATCATGAAGTCTGAACACAGCAGGGCTGGAAACATCTTGTATGTTACCAGGGCCAACCCCTTACTGTACAGAGCAGAAGCCAAGGGCCAAAGATGAAAGACACCTGCCCAGGATCAGCTAGCCCTCAGAAGGCTTTGTGCCCTGGAAATAACAGGTCTGTCATTTTTTGGGGGGGGCGGGTTTGAGGTAGGGTCTCACTCTAGCTCAGGCTGACCTGGAACTCACTATATAGTCTCAGGGTAGCCTCGAACTCTCAGTGATCCTCCTACCTCTGAGTGCTGGGATTAAAGGCATGTGCCACCACGCCCGGCCGTTTTTGGTTTTTTTGAAGCAGTGTCTCATACATCCCAGGCTGCCTTGAACTCTCCATGTAGTTGAGGGTGACCTTGAACTCCTGATCCCCCTGCCTCCACTTGTTGAGTGCTGGGATTATAGGAATGTACCACCATGCCAGTTAGGTCTGTCATTTTCTTCCTCCCTTCCCTCCTTCCTTCCTTCTTTCCTTCCTCCCTCCCTTCTTTCTTTTTCTCTCTCTGTCTCTCTTTCTTTATTTTGAGAGACAGAGAGAGAGAGAGAATGGGCATGCCAGGGCCTTCAGCCACTACAAATGAACTCCAGATATGTGTACCCCCTTGTGCATATGTGTGACATTGCATGCTTGTGTCACTGTGTGTCTGGCTTATGTGGGACCTGGAGATTCTAACATGAGTTCTTAGGCTCCACTAAGGCAAGCACCTTAACCACTAAGCCATCTCTCCAGCCCGGGTCTGTCATTTTCTACCCTCATGGTTGATCAGGACCCCACCCCGGGAGACTGCTCTGTGACCTGTAGGGATTGTTACCAAAGTCACTTAGGGAGATGCTGAGAGAGAGGGGAACTCTTAGCTGTGAGAGCCACATCCATCCTCTCCTTTCTGGGGGGCAGGGGGAAAAAGTCTCCCAGAGAGTATCAGGTAAGAGGCAGAAGTGAGACCAGGCCTTCAACAGGTTTTCCAACCTCATATCAGCCAGAGCAACATTCCAAGGAAGAGGAGAAGATGCATCAGCAAACGAGACATGGAGCTCTCAGAGCCCCAATACCTGCAGCAGATGAAGATGGAGCAGCTGCTGACCTTCAGAGTCGCTTTTGATAGAACCTAATGATGCAGGAGCCAAGCTCCGAGAGGAAGCAGATACGCCAGGACTATTCCCACACCCTCTCTCCCTGCCCCCTGCAAGCCAGTCAGACATGATGACACCAGGGCGTCCACCCAGCTACCTATTTATTACCTGACTGAGAACCCGTGCTTGAGGAGACTTCAAAACACAAGCAAGCATTCACAGTGCCATTGAAGAACATGGGCAGTACAGGGGGCGTGAAAGTCATGGATACCTTCAGGCGAACCACAGGCCGTGAGCTAAACAAGACAGCAGAGAGATCCATGAGAAGTGACCACAGGACCCGTGCACATACTCAATGGCCATCTATCAAACATCGCCAATATGCAGGTTGTGCTCAGAGTACTCAGGGAACAGCAGGGAAAGAGACATAAGACCCTGCTCTAATGGACAGCAAGTTCATATGGGGAAATACTAGATATTTGTAATGCTATGCTACAAAACAGAATAGGATCAAGTGGTCAGTGATGGACTCCCCAATGAGGAGGCCTTGATGTGGAGATTCGTTACCAAGAAAGAGCTTATGTGAATACTCTGGTGAGGGTGAGTGTTCCAGGCAGAAAGTATAGCTAGTGCAAAGGGCCTAGGGCAGGAATGAGCCTAGTTGGTTTGAAAGACACAAAGGTTAGTGAAATTAGAGCCTAGTGGGTGAAGCAGAGGATAGTAACATAGGAACTGCAGGGAGAGCCCAGCAGATCAGGGTAAGGAATTGGGCATTAACTCGGATGGGTGTCACCGAGGGAATTTTAGCAGCAAAGTGAAGGGGCCAACACAACTGCTGTGTGGAGGAAGGAGGGAGCACAGGGTGAGGACACAGGGAAGACTGAGTGGAAGACAGTGATCCTACTGAGAGGTGACAGCCTCCTGTACTAGCAGGTATTTTGAGGACAGAACCAGCAGAACTTGTTGACAGGGTGGTGGAGGAAAGACAAAGAGAAAACAAGGCTGGCTCTTAGGTTGTTCTTCTCTGTAGCCCAGGCAAGCCTTGGATTTATGGTCCTCCTGCCTCAGCCTCTCAAACAGCAGGGATTACAGGGCCTACCAACAGGCTCAGCGGTAGGGTTTTGTCCTGAACTCCTGGATGGGTCAGTGCCATTTGCTGAAGTAAGAAGCCAAAGAAAGGGAAGTTTGAGGGTAATGAAGAGTGGGTACAAATAAGAGCTCTATTTGAACCGGGCATGGTGGCACACGCCTTTAATCCCAGCACTCAGGAGGCAGAGGAGGATCATCATGAATTCAAGGCTAGTCTGAGAATTCCAGGTCATCCTGGGCTAGAATGAAACCCTACTTCAAAATATGAAACCCCCCCCAAAAAAAAAAAGTTCTATTTGAGCACATATTCACCTGCGATGGCCATGAGCAGCTGTCAAGAGAGTTGCTGAACAAATACCAAGTGTAGAACTTTCTGGAGAGGGTCGGGCAGACAGGGGCTTAACTAGATTGCTTATACAGCCACAGGACTAATAATCCCTGGGGGTAGAGCCCAGTGGCTCTGGGATTCATGGCAAGCCACCCATGAGTACTGTGCTACATTCCTTGTGCATATTCCTCCATGTAATCCTTCCAGGACTTGGAATTAAATAATCCACCCAAAGTGACACTGGTGAGGGATGAGAAGCAAACCCAGCCAGGCCAACCCCGAACCTGTGCCCTGAAGCCTGCATTTCCTTCCTCCTTCAGTCTGCAGGCATCTTCAGGGCTTCACTGAACACAGAGCAAGTGGGAGGCTGGGATATAGGGCCCCAGAAAGCAGAGAAGACCCCTACCAGAACACAGCTGCCCGGCCCAGTGTGCCCACGGTGATGTCAGTAAGGCCATCACCACTGAAATCTGATCCGCCAGCCACAGACATGCCGAAGTAGTGGAGTCCTGAGGCCACAGCCGAGGCTCTGATCCGCTGTGGAGAAAGAAACTCAGGTGTGGGCTGGGGAAGAAGGAGAAGGAGGAGGAGGGGAAGGAGAAGCCCTTTCACCTTGGGTTTGCTTCGGCATCATCCCCACCTTCCTGCCCCTGCAAGCCCTCAGTCTAGAAACAGAAATCAGGTAGCCAGCTTTCCCAGAGTAAGTGGTACATGAGTGAAGCCTTGAAGAGCAGGTGGAATCTGGCTGTGGAGACTGAGGGAAAAAGCAGGGTGCCCCAAGGAAATGACCAGGGGCCAGTGCAAGGGGTGGGTGGAGGTAGAAGGTGACCAGGGCGATCTGAGTACAAGGAGGCTCTATGAGCACACCAGGTCCTCCAGCCATTGCAAATGAACTCCAGATACATGTGCCCCCTTGTGCATCTGGCTTACGTGGGTCCTGGAGAATCAAGCCTCAATCCGGGGTCCTTAGGTGTCACAGGCAAGCGTTTAACCACTATGCCATCTCTCCAGCCCTGCAAAGGCTCTTTTGAAGTGACATCTTTGGGAATCCACTTTAGAAATATCACTGGAGGCACAGGTGGAAGAACTGAAGATGGAAGCTGGAGCAGGGTGGGAGCCCAGGGGAGGATGGTAAGGCCTGAGCTGGTACGATGGTGGTGGGGATGGAGAGGAGGGGCTACATTTGGGACAGAGCTAGAATTCTTAGGACATCATTAGGCTGATGGGCTGTGCCCGGGGTGTCAGGCTGCTGGGGACAGTCCCAGGTATCTGGTGTGGGGAAAGAGGGAATTTGGGGTGCTGAGGAGTAGCAGATCTCAGGGGAGAAGATATCTGTGAGGCCTTGGGGAATACCTAGGAGGAGGCAGCTGGAGGAGGAGAAGAGGCTGGGGAGAGCTAACACATGGAGGGGTTATATGCAGATAAGCCAGAGAAGGGGCAGATTGAAAGCAGGAACCTGAGGCAAGTCAATGGTCAGGAATGGCAAACTAGGAGTTTTAGGTCAGGGAGGTAAATGGTGCCTCAACCTCAACCTTCCCTGAAGGTCTGGAGGACCTGCCTGCCGGCAACCTCCCTGGTCTGTTGACTTGTTGTTTTCACTGGTACTCCCAGTCACTGGAGGCCAGCACAGAACTTAGGACTGGGGCAGACTCAGCTCAGCTCCTATCTGAGAGAGAAGAAGCAGGAAAGAGCCTGCAGGGTTACCTGAGAGGGGCTGGCAGAGAGGCCATCCCAGTGTCCATTGTAGATGTACACACTGCCAAAGCTGGCCCCGTCTTCTGCCCCAAAGCCCTCCAAAGGGGCCCCAATGGCCACATCTGTGAATGCATCCTGACTGATATCCCCCACAGTTGCCATGGCAAAGCCAAATCGAGCATTAGTAAGCCCAGGGTGCCCGTTCAGCACATGTGCCAAGGAGAAGGAACCATTCTGTAAAAGAAACCAGCAGCTTAGGTCCCAAGAATGTACGCAGGCCAGCCACCCCAGGGCCACCCCGGGCTTTCTTGTTGATTCCAACTCCAGCTGGAGTCTGAGATCAGAAAAGGATAGAGACAGGAAGCAGTGGCAAAACTAATCTAAAAGTTCAGGACCTTAAGCCTGCCCCCTCTGTTCCCACAGAGTGCTGGACTGGCAACAGGAAGGCCTGGGGTCCAGGCATATAGCTCTCTCACATATTTACTGGGAAAGCAAGTCAGCATTACTGAGCTCACTGAGCCCCAGCCTCCTTATTGGTAACATTAGCCGGTGCCATGCCTGACTCCTGTAGCTACTGTGAACAACAACTGAGGGCAGAGAACGTTCTCTCAGCAGGGCGGTTATGACAGATGCTACCAACAACCCCCCAGGTGGGAAAGGGGGAGGAGAAGGAGGGCAGCCATCTACTCTAACCCCCCCCCCCCATCACTGCCCCACGGTTGCCAAGCAGATGTCAGGCCAAGGCTCCCCCAGCCTCCACCACCTCTGTGAACAACCACAGCCTGTGCAAGCTCAGGCGGACTCTCCCACCTGCTCATACAGACGGTACACATAGACTCTGCCTTCTTCCCCACGGACATGGTAAAATGGAGCAGCCACCAGCAGGAAGTCCGTGGTCCCATCCATGTCAACATCCACAGGGCACAGCTCAGAGCCAAAGTAGGACCCCATCTACAGCCCAGGAAGAATTCAGTGTTTCTGAGTATTGGGGAAGCCCTTCTCCACCTGTCATCAAGACTAAACCTTCTACGGATGCTCTTCTGGATCACAAAGCTGACATCCCAATCAACCTGCTCACTAGTGATGCAGTGGGCTGGGTGAGCAACTGGACACCCACAATGAGGCCCACCTGACAGACATACGGGCCACTGAGTTCCAAGCAGGAGCCTGAGTCTTGCCCGGGGTGGGTCTATCCCTCACCCCCAGGTCTCAGAGCCCCCACTGATGGTCAACAGAGGACTTGCCCAGCAGGTACCTGCTCTCCTTCCAGCCTCAGCACGAAGTTGGCCTCTCTGCCTTTTTTCTGGAGCTCAAACACAGCACCACGATGCTTGTACTGGGGCGCCCCTGCCACATAGGAGATGCCACAGGCCTTGTGTAGCACTGCCATGGAGTAACCTTGGGGCCAGAATGGTGTGACTGTAAACACGTACTCCCCACTGCATCATTCCCTTGAGCTCTACCTTCCCAGCCAGGACTTCACAGTCAGCAGGTGCTCACACTTAGGCACTGTCACAGCCATACACGTGTGCTACACACACTGCCATGAACTAGGTTCACTCAAAATAACCTTATCACTCACATTCACTGCCCACTTTCATCACACGGTAGACGAGGACCAAGGTCTGAGGGAGGAAAGGCACTAAAAGAGAGGTCCCAGATCTTTCCTGTGCAGTCTCTCAAGGCCACCATGCCCACACCCAGAATTCTTAACCTCAGGGCCGCTAACAAAGGCCCGCTCCGTGTGACCCTGTGACTGACCAGGGCCTGCCCTAACCAGGAATACTAACGTGCAGACTGACCTAAAGGGAGCCACGATGGCCCAGTTTCCCTCCACCCGCTCCCATAGGAAGCCCCAGGCCCCGCCCTCCTCCAGGCCCCGCCCTCCTCCAGGCCCCGCCCTCACCCAAGTAGCTGTACTGCACATGCGCAGCTCCAGCGCCCTCTGCTGTGTGGTTCAGGAAACGGCCGCGGCCACTGTGAGTGTCGTAGAGCAGCGCACCTCCGGACCAGTTAAAGGCCCCCACGGCGCCAAGCAGCACCTGCCCCTGCAGAGGACCGAGGACCGGAACGGGAGCTCGTGAACGGAGGAACCCAGGGCCAGCTCATAGCAAACACTGGGTTCCTGCCTTGTCCCCATGACCCTGCCGCGTGGCTGTGGCTCCAGAAGCCCACCAAGGGCGTAAAATGTATGCTTATATTTGATCAAGACAGTGCTCAGGACCTTTTCCTTCACCCAGGCCCGCCCTTATCTCTCTTTATTGGTGAGCGAGGCAAGCTTCAGTTCTTGTCAGTGTTAGCATTCCGAAATGCATGGCCCTGGGCACTGAGTGCCCCAGCACAGTTGGCTTCCTTCCTTGCTCCTTCTCTTCCCACACACTCTATGAACAAAGGGCCAGCTTTGCGAGACTTTTCCTGACACACTCACTTTCCAGGCTTCAGGGCGAAACCTCGGTTTTCTCCTATGGAAGGGAGTGCCCAATCCTTAAGTACACAAAGCAAAATGTAATTAACGGTCATTCCTTTGTCTATATCAGTGATTGTCTATATCAGTAGTTCAGATTAGGAGAGGCAGTAGATGTTTCTCTGTACCCTAAAATGACTCTTTCAGAGACAAGGCCCTGTACCTTGTGCTAGAAGCCCCTGAGTCCCTGGTGGTCACTAAGCACATGAGATCTCAGGGAACTGCCTGTGCCAAATGGGCCACAAACCTTGTCTAGGATCTGGGCACTGAAGCCAGTCTGTGCCAGCTGGTAGTGAAGGTCTTCTCCAACTGTTCCTGGAAATCAAGGAGCCTGGTGAGACACTGTGTCACGGGGCAAGGAGAAATCACATCTGTCTGGGTACGCCAGCTGGACCAAGCCCCCAGGGAAATGGGGGATTGGTATAACAGGAAGAATGGCTGAGCTAAGAGCAGAGACCTAGCAAGTACTGCCTGGGTAGGCCTAGATAGTTCACCCCTTATTTGCCAGCTCCTGGGGGGAGGAAGTATGTCCAAGTCATCCTTTCTCCAACACTAGAGCTGAACTGAAGATTCTGGGAGGTGAGAAGTAAGTGGGGTTATCAATGCCTTTTTAGAGGTGAACAGCTGAGGCTCAAGGAGGTGGTGAGTGTAGGACAGTGGGGAACTGGAGCAGGCCTGGGGCCACCTGCTGAATGTTGCAGGACAGCCACAGTGAGGCTGGCACCGGAACCCTCACCTTCCATGTGAATAATACTCCGCTGCAGTTTGCTCAGCAGCCCATCCAGTGCCGCGTAGTTGGTTACCTTGAACACGTGGGTCTCACTGGGGTCAGAGGCGATCAGCTTCAGTTCCCTGTCAGTCTTAACTTTCTCAAATGCATTTCCCACCTGCACACAGGTCCCAGCAGTCAGTGAGGGCTCCATCACCACCATCTCCTTCCTTCTTTCTGCCTGTACCCTCTCACAGTGTTCCAGTTTTGCCAGTGTTTTGTCATCTTGACACATGATGACCCTTCTGCCTGCAGAGCCTGACTTGCTTCCTCTATGCTGGATGTCAGATACCCTGTCATCGGCCAGGACTCAACTCAGTACCACCTCCCCAGGAACCTTCCTATGGGCTCTCTCCATCCCACTCAGCCAGTAACCTGGCTCTGTAGAAAGACCTAGCAAGACTGGGTGACAGGACAGACATGGGGACCAGGAGGAAAGGAGAGTTTGTGAGTAGAGAGGGCTTGATAAACCGCTTCCAGAAGCCTTTATCAGGGCCTCCTCCCTACTGAGGCTGTAGAGAACCAGGGGTTGTTTCTCAGCTTCTGGATCTTACCCCAATGGCAAAGCGTTCCACACCTTGCATCTTCGGGGAATTGATGACAGTTGTGAGGTTGAGAGGGTCCCCAAATATGTCACCATCAGTAAGTACCACCATGACCTTCGATGCTTTTTTTCTGGAGCCACGGCTTGGTGTGAAGATGTTGTCTCTAACAAGAGGAGAAAGAATACGGGGACTTTCTCAAGGGATGATTGAGATTTTATTCCTGCTTTGACACCTCCCCAATGGAGAACAAAGGCCCAGGGAAGGTAGAAGAAATACCCCACATTATGTCACACAGCAAGGCACAGGCCACATGGATATACTTGTCCATCACTTGTTCTCCAACAGTAAGGCTGGACAGTACTTATATCTGTATGCAATAATGGTGTTTTTTATAATGCATATATGTGTGCTTATATGTGCAGGAACACCATGTGTATGTGCATGTAAGAATGTGCATGCACATTTCTGTGGAGGATTGAAGACAACCTTGGGTGTCATTCATTCCTTCAGAACGCTATCCACCTCTTTTTTTTTTTTAGCCAATTGGCAAGACCAGTTAGCCAGTGAACCCCAGGAATCTGACTGTATCCAGTGCTCAGATTACAGGCATGTGCCCCATGTCTATCATTTTTACATGGGTTCTGGGAATGGAATCAAGGTCCTCATGCTTGTGAGATATGCACTGAGCCATCTACCCAGCCAGCTCCAGGAGTGTTTTATAGAATAAAAGAGTGTGCAATATTTACATTGCACTTATTTTTAATTTTATTATTACTTGATTTTTATTGTTTTTTAAAAAATATTATTTATTTATTTATTTATTTGAGAGAGAAGAGGAGAGAGAGAGAGAGAATGAGCATGCCTGGGCCTCCAGCCACTGCAAATGAACTCCAGATGCATGCCCCACCTTATGCATCTGGATTATGTGGGTCCTGGGGAATCGAAACTGGGTCGTTTGGCTTTTCAGGCAACTGCCTTAACTGCTAAGCCATTTCTCCAGCCCTATTTTTTTTTAAGACAGGGTCTCACTATAGTCCAGGTTGGTCTTGAACTCACAGTTCTTCCTCAGCTTCCTGGTTGTTGAGATTACAGGTTACCACCACTCCCATTTCATATAGTACTTATGCATCAGACACCATTATATAACATTGAGTATACTTTATTAACCCATTTAATCCTCATAAAATTGTAAGAGTTATTTCATGTTGGAAGTGAGGATATTAAAGCACAGACAGCTTAAGGGTGATTTACCCAAGATCACACAGTGCAAGCTGGAGCTAGAACTTGAGCCCAAACAGCCTTCCCTGAGTACTGTACATCCAACAGAAGGAAGGCTTTAGAAGAATTTCTGGATGACAGTCCTGGGTTGTCCTCCCTCACATTCCCCCTTAGACAAGGAAGAGCTGGCACCCTGACCCCTCTCCCACACTATACCACAAAGCTCTGGAAGGGCTGTTGCCAACCTTACACTCACAGGACATGCTGCATGGCTGATGCAGTCTTGGTGACATTTCCCACTTGACTGACATTCTGAACTCTGTCGAGTGAGGCCATGACATTCCGGCCATCTTGAAGGTCAAACTCAGTTTGGATCACTTCCCCATACTGCACCAGAGCAAAGTAGCACTGAAGGAGAAGAGAAGGATGGAGAAGGAGGTTGGCAGAGGCATACACTATAGCACCCCTGCCCCTGAGAAAGCTTTCCCTGGAAACACAGGAATAATCCATGCATCTACCTTATCTCTGGGCAGAATGAGATGCTAAGACAGAGAGAAATATCTAATCAAGTAGGGGTGGTGAAGGGTGTGATAGTCATGGCCCCCAAAGAATCAGATCTCTCACTGAACCAATGTCCCTGTGAAGACCCTTCTACACTGACTATGGAACTGGCCATGTGATTTGCTTTGGCCAACAAGACATTGGAGCTTGCCTGGTTTGTGCATGACAAAGTTGAGTTGGTCTGCTGGGACCCATGACCCCATCAAGTAAGTGATTCCATCTTAGGCCATTGATCTCCAGTCAAGTATGGAAATATCTAGCTATATGGCAACTCTAGGCAAGACTGCCAAAGAGCCATCCAAATGTCACAGGAACTATGAGCAAATGAAAGGGTGGTTGTTTGGAGGTAATTTGTTGCACAGACAAAAATAAGTGATAAGAGATGTGAGGCCAACCCTCCAGAAAGCTGTGATATAACAATTTCCTCTGGATTGAAATTCCACTCTGGAGGAACTTAGTAGGAAGTTCAAAATTGAAACATAGGCTCCTTAAGATTCAGGAAGTTCTGAATGGATGGGAAGCTTATTAAAATTCACAAGACTCAGGATATAAACACAGCACAACTCTCAGGATGCTTCTTAAACTTTTAAGATTCACAAGGCCCCTCTCCAAGCTTGTATAAGGAGTAAGAACTGTGTCGAAGAAGACTTCTTCCAGCAACTCATATAGTGAGCTCCAAGGATGCAGCTTTTATGAGGGGCCACCTATGCTGGGGTGGACATTTTGGTGATGCAGCTTCCTTTGAGTCACCATGTTCCTGTAAGTAATGCCTCGCCTACACTCCTGTAAGTAATCCCAATTAGCAACACTAAGCTAGACTTGGATGGAATTGTTTCTTTGATCTTTTGACAAGCCCTATCTGAGCTGAGTAGACATTTGTTCATGTTAACACAACAGAGGCCTACCTCAAAACACTTCGTATAAAAGTTCTTCATCATGCTGGAGATGAAGTCTTTGGCGATTTTGAAGTCTGAGGGGTCAATGCTTCCTGAGCCATCCAGGACAATGGCAATCTCAGTGCCTGGCCAAGACAAAGGAGTATTAGAGCCCTGGGGCAGGAGGAAGAGCAGCATGTTCTGCCCTGTCAAGCACTCTTCCATACACTCAAGCCTCGGGTTCACTTCAGAGAAGCTCCTGGGTATTGAACTCTTATCTCAGAGTGAGAGAGAGAGAGAGAATATGAGTGCTAGAACTGGTTCTGGCTTCTGTGTGAGTCATTTACATTCTCTGAACCTCAGTTTCCCCATCTACATAAGATGAAGAGGCAGAGCCCTGAAAGGCCATGCCTGTATAACCCAGCTACTGTCCTGATCGCCAAGACCTGAGCACACCTTGTCCCTGGAGGCCTCCATCCTGGTGATAGGCTTAGGGCCCATTTTCCCTGTCAACCCAGATGGAGTGGCAGAATTGGAAATCCAGAGACTCTTGTCACTGATCACTGGTTATAGATGTTGAACTTGAACTGCAGATGCTTGATGTTTACCTGATGGTAACTTATTTTACATTGGTCCATTCTCTCCGTGTTATGCCTTATAACAATGAAAATGTTTACTCTGTGTCATTATATGTTGAAAGTAGGTAACTTGTTTTGATTTTATAAAACTCACAATTAAGAGACAATCTTGCCAGGCATGGTGGCAAACGCCTTTAAACCCAACACTCAGGAGGCAGAGGTAGGAGGATTGCCATGAGTTCAAGGCCATCCTGAGACTACATAGTGAATTCCAGGTCAGCCTGGGCCAGAGTGAGACCTACCTTGGAAAAAAAAGAGAGAGAGAGAGAGAGAGAGACAATCTTAAAGTTGGTAAAGACTATGAGGACCTTTGAAGTTGTACTGGCCACAATTTTCAATGTGAGATGATCATGAGTCTATTGGGGGCCAGGGGATAGAATGTGGTAGTTTGAATATATGTCCCCAATAGACTCAGGTATTTTATTAATGCTTGTCTTTAGCAACCTGTCTAGAGGAGGTGTCAATGGGGGCAGATCCTGGGGTCCAGCCTTAAGGTATGTTGGAGGTGGATCTGAATTCCAGCCAAAGGTGTGCAGGACAGCCTAAGTTCTGTGGGTTCCGCTTGCTGCAGGTTCATTGTTTGCTGCCTGGCTGTGCTTGCTTGTGGTGCTGGCTGTTTGGTGGTTCTCTCTGCTTGGATTTATGAATGACAGCTAGCTTCTTCCACTATTTGATGGAACTTCCCCTGGATCTATAAGCTTTAAATAAATCCCTCCCATAAACTGTGTCTGGTTTGAATGTCCATCCCAGCAACATGAAACTGACTACAACAGGGCCCCATATTTGCCTCTTCTCACCAGCTTCCTCATCATCATCCTCTTCCATCTCCACAGCCCGGGGTCTCCTGGCTAAGTTCTCTTCCTCTCTTGTGCTGCCTCCTTTGTCTTTGTAGCAGTCACCCCCATCCACATACGTGTCTGGATCTAGTAGACTTTCTATAAGAAACACACAGTGAAGACTCAGGCCAAAGGTTCCAATGTCCCATCACAAGCTTATCTCTGCCCTGGTGATTCCTTCCATGTGGGACCTCAAGCCTGCCTTGTCCTACTCTAGGCCTTGGTGTCCATCTTTCTTGACTGTGGACTGATGCCTCTCTTTGGAAACCTGAGAGATCCCTTTAGAACTGTCCAAATCTAGAGTGTCCCATCCTTACCAAGGTTGGAGAAGTAGACCTGGGCCTGGCGGTGCAGGTTAGGAGCCAGCAGGCTGCAGGCACCTGTGAGCTCTGAGTTCGGGCTGCCGGGCTGCCGGGCCCGAACCTGAATGCATATCTGTGAGGAGAGGAGAAAGCCAAAGAGCACAAAGACTGAATCCGCCCCATGGCCATGTTGCAGCTACTGTCACTCCTGTCCCAGAACTCAGTGACTCAACCAGGTAGGGAACAGAGGAACAACCAGCTCACCCCTCACCAGGAGCAGGAGACAGGGCTGGGGTCAAAGCTGCAGTCCGCACTTGGGTAGGAGCCAGGTCAGCCCTGGCAGTCCCCTGCAAGGCCCTGCATCCCCCTTACACCCGTACAAACTCACCAAGATACCATGGTGGTTCTGAACAGCCATCACTCCCCAGTGCCTCCCTTTTGGGATGAGGATGTGTTCTGAAAGAGTTAAGGCAGGTAAGGGGGAAACAGCATGGAGGGCAACCTGGAGCTAGGCCAGAAGGATGGGGCTGTCCCTAAAAGCTGAAGTTGGGGGTTCCACAGACAGGCATGGTCATGCCAGGATGACCACATCCAGCCTCATTTACCATATGAACAGACACCCCTTGATGCCTGGGTTGTGCCCAGCCTTAGGACTAGTGGGAATCCAGAAATAACCTCTGTGTGAGGCTTCTCAAGGGCTCCTGGTCTGGCTAGAGAAGGACTACTGGTGGGTGTGAACATCCAAGGGAAGTATGGGGGAGCTGCAAGGTTGTCTACACAGACCTCTGAGCCCACAGCCTCAAAGACCATGCCAGGGAAACCTTCTGCCCCATAGCTCCAAGGCAGAAGTAGAGGCTCCTCGCTCTAGCTCCTGTCTTTGGGCACACACACACAGACACACATGCTGGGATTATAGGCATGTACCACCACACTGGTTTTATATGGTTCTGGGGAGTAAACCCAGGGCTTTGTGTATGCTAGGCAAGTACTCTACCAGTTGAACTACATCCCTAGCCCATGTCTTAATTTTGAGTCACCAAAGCTCCTGATGGACTGTGCGCTTGTCTGGAAAGAGACTGAATCTACACAAATCAATGTCACAAGGATTCTATTCAGCCAGTATAAGCATGAGGTGACCCGAGCTGAATAGGGTGGGACTAGAAGGGCTCATCCCTTCCTGCACATTTTCATTCTTACTCTGCACTTAGTGTATGTCAGGCCATGTGCTAGACATGAGGAAGGCTACAGTGAGGATGGGATTAGTAGGGTTGGATTCCACTAAGGTGTGAGGAGTTGTGTGGGGTGGAGTTTAGAATTAGCCAGGGTGGAGTTTGTCCCTGAAGTGCCATCATGTCTGGAAGTGTCACCTTAGTCATACTAGTAACCAAAGGACTTAACTTCTCAGAACTGTAGCTTCCTCTCTGGTAAATGGATTCTTTTTTTTTTTTTCTTTTTTTTTTTTTTTTTTTGAGGCTGACCTGGAACTCACTCTGTAGCCACAGGCTGGCCTTGAACTCATAGCAGTCCTCATCCCTCTGCCTCCAGGGTGCTGAGATTAAAAGGATGCTCTACCACCTCAGCTTAAATGGAATGGTTTTAAGGATTAAAAGTACTTAGCAGAGTGCTAGTCATGTGAGCACTCAACAAAATGTTGGGTATGGTTCTGGTGTTAGGACTACTTCAGGAAAGGCAGGCTGGGGTGTGGTGGGTAGGATGGGCCTGGTAATGAGGTGGAAAGCTTGCTGTGAGGTGAGAGGCCAAGGGTATCTGGGCTGGATCAGGCAGGGTTGGGTTAGGATGAGCAGGATCCCTAGAAGGGGGTGTGGAGGACATGCTCTGGAGTGGGGCTTACTTACCTACTGGTTCACAAGATAATTCATTTTCGATGAGGGTACACCTATGCAGGGGCACTGAAGTCTTGTTGGCGCTAGGGCTGGTGACCAGGAGCCTGAGTGGGAGTGCACAGCAAAGTTGAGCTGGCTGAGGGCTTCCTTCTCCCTGTCTGTCCAGGCATAGTTCTTCCCACAGACCCACAGGCACCCTGTCTGAGCTGGCCATGGAGAAGGCCCAGATGTGGGAAAGGCAAGCAAAGCCCACCCCAGACTGGTAGAGTCTACATTACAGGGAAGGCATTTGCTCAGCCTCTAGTTCTATATAGCTCCAGAACAGAAAATAGTTAAATGCAACCCCTCTACCTGCTGCCCATCTAGGGAGAGGTGTGGGTACTTCTGGTGATAAGAAAAGACTGTTGTCAGGAAGAATGCTCAGTGGTTAAAGATACTTGCTTGCAAAGCCTGCTGGCCTGTACATAATTCCCAAGCACTCAAGCTGTGAACTCACAGTGATCCTCTTAGCTTTGTCTCTGAAGTGCTGGAATTAAAGTTATGCACCACTCCTGGCTAATTACACATTTAATATATATATAATCTTTATATATATAAAAATTTTAACATATATTTAATATATTTAATAAAATTATATAGATAATTTGTTTGTTTTTTCAAAGTAGGATCTCACTCTATCTCAGGCTGACCTGGAATTCACTATGTAGTCTCAGGGTGGCCTCAAACTGATGGCAATCCTCCTACCTCTGACTCCCAAGTGCTGGGATTAAAGGCGTGTGCCACCATACCTAGCTAAAAATATTTTTATTGGGGCTGGAAAGATAGCTTAGCAGTTCCCCAGAACCCGTATAAGCCAGATGCACATGGTGGTGCATGCATCTGGAGTTTGTTTGCAGTGGCTAGAGGCCCTGACATGCCCATTCTCTCTCTCTCTCTCTCTCTCGCTCTTGCTCTCTCTCTCTCATTCTCTCAAATAAATAAATAAATACATAATTTTTTAAAGTTAAAAATTTTTTTCTTGGGCTGGAGATAATGGCTTAGTGATTAAGGCTTTTGCTTGCAAAGCCAAATGACCCAGGTTCAATTCCCCAGGAGCCACATAAATCAGATGCACAAGGTGGCGCATGAGTCTGGAGTTCGTTTTCAATGGCAGGAGGCCCTGGCCTGCCCATTCTCTCTCTCTCTCTCTCTCTCTCTCTCTCTTTCTCCCTCTGCTCCTGTCTCTTTCCCCCTCAAATAAATAAATAAAAACATTAATTTTTTTCTTTATTTTCAAACAGAGGGAGAGAGAATAGGAGCATCAGGGCCTCCAGGTGCTGCAAACACCTTGTACATCTGGCTTTATGTGGGTACTGGGAAATTGAACCTGGGTTGTTAAGCTTTGTGTGAGCAAGCACCTTAACTGTCCAGCACATAGACATTTTTTTAAAATGATGAAATGTATCCACATATTTGCAAGGCCAACAGAGTAAGTCCATTCTGTGTATGTGCCCTGCCCCAGCTGCTGAACCCACCTACCTGCCTCAGATTGACTTTTTTTTTTTTTTTTTTTTTGTGCTAGGCAGGGTCTCACTCTAGCCCAGGCAGACCTGGAATTCACTATGTAGTCTCAGGGTGGCCTCAAACTCACAGTGATCCTCCTATATCTGCCTCCTGAGTACTGGGATTAAAGGCATGCGCCACCACACCCGGCCCTGACTTGTTTTTTGTTTGTTTGTTTGTTTGTTTGTTTGTTTTCAAGGTAGAGTCTCACCACTCTGGCCCAGGCTGACCTGGAATTAATTTTGTAGTCCAGGGTGGCCTTGAACTCACAGCAATCCTCCTACCTCTGCCTCCCGAGTGCTGGGATTAAAGGCATGCTCCACCACGCCCAGCCTGACTTGTTTTTTTTTTTTTTTTTGAGAAATGGCATGGTAGGGTCTCACCTCTGGTCCAGGCTGACCTGGAATTAACTATGTGCTCAGGGTGGCCTCGAACTCTTGCATGATCCTCCTTGTCTGCCTCTGGCTGGGATTAAAGGAGGAGCCACCAAAATGGGTCCTGACTTGTTTTTAATGAGAGAAGAAATGGCATGTAACTGCCTTCAGCCACTCTCTCCAGGTCAAGATTGTATTCCACCTTTATACTTTGCATGCATCACCTTGTGCATCTGGCTTAAGTGGGATCTGAGGAGCTGAAAATGGGTCCTTAGGTTTCACAGGCAAGCACCTTAACTGCTAAGCCATCTCTCCAGGTCAAGATTGATTTTTATACTCTGAAACAGCTCTAGTCAAGGTCACTTAAGTCCTGAGTTGCCAAACCCAGTGGCTCCCTTGTGGCCGTTGTCTTTCTCAGCCCCTCAGCAGCCCAGGACACAAGTGGCTGGCTTCTCCTCCACACATGATCTTTCTGATTTCCCTACTTTCTCATTTCTCCTTCTTAATCTTCTTTGCTGTTCACCAGGATCCTGGGGCTTGGTCCTTGTCTTCCTAGCCAACACATTTTTCTTATGATTCCCTTCTAGTCCCTTCATTACATCCAACACTGCTAAAATTCCCACTTTCCCATCTGCAGCCCCAGCATCTCACAAGCAGATGCCACCAGCCAGCTGGGTCACTCATGAACAGTGCAAGGGCCTCCAAGTCAGCCCTGTCCCAATCCCAGAAACTGTGAATGTGAACCTTTTATGACATGGGAGGGGACATTGTAGATGTGACTAAATTAGGAATATATTTTTGTTTGTTTGTTTTTGAGGTAGGGTCTAGCCTATGGTCACCTGGAACTTACTCTATCATCCCAGGCTGGCCTTGAACTCACAGCAATCTTCCAACTTCTATCTCCTGAGTGCTGGGATTAAAGATGTGGGCCTGGCTAAAACTAGGATTTTTTTATTATTATTATTATTTGAGAGAGACAGAGAGAGAGAGAGAGAGAAGAGGCAGAGAGAGAATGGGCATGCCAGGGCCTTTTCAGGCATTGTGAATGAACTCCAGACGCGTGCACCCCCTTGTGCACATATGTGACATTGTGCACTTGCGTCACTTTTGCATCTGGCTAAACGTGGGACCTGGAGATTTGAACAAGCATTCTTAGACTTCACAGGCAGGCGCCTTAACCGCTAAGCCATCTCTCCAGCCCAAGAATTTTTTTAATGAGAGAGTGAGAGTGAGGGCGAAAAAGAGAGAGAGAGGGCTGGAGAGATGGCTTAGCAGTTAAGGCACCTGCCTGCTAAGCCTAAGAACCCGGTTCCAATCTCCAGGTCCCACATTTAGCCAGATGCAAAGTGACACAAGGGCGCAATGTCGCACTTGACTACAAGTGGGCGCACGCATCTGGATTTCGTTCACAGCAGCTGAGAGACTGCTGGCGTGCCCATCTCTGCCTTCCTCTCCCTACCTCTCTCTCTCTGTCTCTCTCTGTGTCTCTCTCCAAAAATAAATAAAATAATAAAAAAATTTTTTTAAAGAGAGAGAGAATTGGTGCACCAGGGCCTCCAGCCACTGCAATCAAACTCCAGACATGTGTGCCACCATGTGTGCATGTGCGACCTTGTACACTTGTGCCAACTTGTGTGTCTAGCTTACATGGGACCTGGCAAGTCAAACATGGATCCTTAGGTTTCGCAGGCAAACACCTCTAAGCCATCTCTCCAGCCCTAAATAGTAATTTTAAAAAATTTATTTTTGGAGAGAGAGACAGAGAGAGAGAGGGAGAGGAAGACAGAGATGGGTGCACCAGCAGTGTATCAGCTGCTGAGAACGAAATCCAGATGCGTGCGCCCCCTTGTGGTCAAGTGCGGCATTGCACCCTTGTGTCACTTTGCATCTGGCTAAACGTGGGACCTGAAGATTGGAACCGCTGGAGATTGGAACCAGCGTTCTTAGGCTTAGGAGCAGGTGCCTTAACCCCTAAGCCATCTCTCCAGCCCCCTAAATAGGAATTTTTACATGGAGATATGACCCTAGACATCTGGGCAGACCCTATACAATCACAAAAGTTCTTATAAGAGGGAAGTAAAGAAAATCTAGCCAGTGGAGAGATGGCTTAGCGGTTAAGGCACTTGCCTGCAAACCCAAAGGACCCAGGTTTGATTCCCCAGTATCTATGTAAAACCAGATGCACAAGGTGGCACATGCATCTAGTTTTCAGTGGCTGAAGACTTGACACATCCATTCTCTCTCTCTCTCTTCATCTCTCTCTCTCTCTCAAATAAATAAATAAAATAAAAGAAGAACATCTAGCCAGGCATGATAGTGCATGCCTATAATCCTGATTTAGGAGGCAGAGGTAGGGCTACATAGACCCTGTTTCTTTTATTTTTTAATTTAATATTTATTTGCAAGCAGAGAGGGGAAAGGAAAGAAAGGGAGGGAGAGAGAGAGGAGAGTATGGGCATACCAGGGCCTCTTGTCACTGCAAAGAAACTGCAGATACATGCACCACTTTGTGCATCTGGCTTTACATGGGTTTTAGAGATTTGAACCCAGGACATCAGGCTTTGCAAATGAGCATCTTTAACCACTGAGCCATCTCTCCAGCCCAGATCCTGCTTCTTTTCTTTTTTTACTTTTTTAAAGACAGAGAGAGAATTGGCGTGACAGGGCCTCAACCACTGCAATTGAACTCTAGATGCTTGCACCACCTAGTGTGTATGTGTGACCTTGCACTTGTGTCACTTTTGTGTGTCTGGTTTACATGGGATTTGGAGAGTTGAACATGGGAACATGGGTCCTTAGGCTTTGCAGGCAAGTGCCTTGACCGCTAAGCCTTTTTTTTTTTTTTTTTTTATTTTTTATGAGAGAAACAAGGGAGAGAGAATTGGTGTGACAAGGCCTCCAGCCACTGCAGTGAACTCTAGACATGTGCACCATCTTGTGTGCATGTGCAACCTTGCATGCTTGTGTCACCTTGTGCATCTGGCTTACATGGGATCTGGAGAGTAGAACATGGGTCCTTAGGCTTTGCAGGCACACCTTAACCACTAACCTATCTCTCCAGCCCTTCTTATTTTCTTTTAAAGTTAGAGAAAAATCTGAAGATTGCAATGCTGCAGGCAGACTTAAGCTTATTGAAGGGACCCTGAGCCAAGGAATGTGAATAGCATCTAGAAACTGTACAAATCTTTTTTAAAAAATAACTTATTTGAGAGAGAAAGAGGGAAAGAATGAGTGCACCAGGACCTCTAACCACTGCAACCGAACTCCAGACACATGCACCACCTTGTGCACCTGGTTTTGACATGGGTCCTGGGGAATTAAACCTGGGTCCTTTGGTTTTGCAGGCAAGGGCCTTAACTGCTAAGTCATCTCTCCAGCTTTTGTTTGTTTTGTTTTTTTTTTGAGGTAGGGTCTCACTCTAGCTCAGGCTAACCTGAAATTCACTATGTAGTTTCAGGGTGGCCTTGAACTGATGGCGGTCCTCCTACCTCTTCCTCCTGAGTGCTGGGATTAAAGGCGTGCGCTACCAAACCTGGCTTTTTTTTTTTTTTTTTTTTTTTTTTTTTTGAGGTACAGTCTCACTGTAGCTCAGGCTGACCTGGAATTTACTATGTAGTTTCAGGGTGGCATTGAACTCATGGCAATCCTCCCACCTCTGCCTCCCAAGTGCTGGGATTAAAGGTGAGCAGCACCACACCCAGCTTAACTTTTTTTTTTGTTTTGTTTTTGTTTTTCAAGGTAGGGTAGTACTCTAGTTCAGGCTGACCTGGAATTCACTCTGTGGCCTTTAATTCACAGCAATCCTCCTACCTCTGCCTCCCAAGCGCTGGGATTAAAGGCATGTGCCACCATACCCAACTTAACAAATCTTTGTAAAAATACTTTATTTATTTATTTATTTGCAACCAGAGAGAGAAGTGAGAGAATAGGCATACCAGGGCCTCCATCCACTGTAAACAAATTCCAGATGCGTGTGCCACTTTGTGCATCTGGCTTTATGTGGGTACTGGGGAATCGGACCTGGATTCTTTGGTGTTGCAGGCAAATGCCTTAACCACAGAGCCATCTCTCTAGTCCCCTAAAATCTGTATAAATCTAGATTAGAGTCTCCAGAAGAAACACCTGTTGGCACCTTGATGTTAGCCCCCTTGGACCTGCTTCAGAATTGTAACCTAGTACTTACTACAAGATAATGAGTTTTTGGTGTCGTAAAGCAGTAAAGCTGTGCTGACTTGTCGCAGCAGCACTAAGAAACTAATATGATGACTAACTGTCCATTGCGCCTTATGTGTCTCAGACCCACAATGTCCCAGACAAAACTTGTGCTCAAGCTGGAGAGATAGCCCAGGGGTTAAAGAGGCCCTGACACACCCATTCATTCTCATTCTCTCTTTCTCAAATAAACAAATATTTTATAAATTAATTAATAAATAATTTCTCTAACCATCCCTATTACCAGTTACTCTGCTTTGCATCACCCTGTTCTATTTCCTTTTCGGAGCTTATCACTACTGGATAGTATCTTGTTTACATGTTTGCCTGTTTGTTGCCTGTCTCTCCTCACTAGCTATGACAGAAGACCAGCCACCTGCTGACAGACCTGGGGACCCTATTCTACTCTGAACTGGATGCAGCCCTAGCACCTCTCCTCCACCTCCTACCCTCTCCTCAATCTACAAGTGCCTCCTCTCAGAGGCTTTCCCAACTCCTCCCGAGGAAGACCTGCTTGTGCCCCACCCCATACCTCTGCAGCAGTCACACCCCAGAAGCTGCCAACCCTGGTCTGCAGAGAAAGTGTGAAGGAGTAAGAGGGACATGTCAGCCCCACATTCATGGTGGGGAGTGGCCTGCTCCTCTCTCTATGACCCAGCTAGGCCACCCACCTGGCGTATTTCCTGTCCCAGGCACAAGGCCCATGGTCGCAGGAACCTGGAATTGCCTCCACCACATCCTCCTCCCATCATGTGCAAACCTGTGAGTTCTTCTCTACTCTAGCAGGTGTTCAGGGATGCGTGCATGAGTCCCACTGAAATCCCTACCACTGGGAAGACACAAACACCTTGGTCCTTGGGCCTCTGAGGGAGAGGGGCATTAGGACTGTAGAACCTGGAACTGGGGAGTGACCCACTGATATAGTGGTGGGAGGGGCCTGGCAAAAGACAGTTACAGACAACTCCTCTTTTCTCTTTAATTTTTAAAAAGATTTTATTTATTTATTTATCTGAGAGAAAGAGAGAGAGACAGGGACAGAGAGAATCAACTCTTCTTTTTTATGATTTATTTTTATTTATTAGAGACAGCGTGTGTGTGTGTGTGTGTGTGTGTGTGTGTGTGTGTGTGTGTGTGTGTGTGAGAGAGAGAGAGAGAGAGAGAGAAGAAAGGGCACACCAGGGCCTCTTGCCACTGCAAATGAACTCCAGACATATGCACCACCATGTGCATCTGGCTTATATGAGACCTAGAGAATCAAACCTGGGTCCTTAGACTTCACAGGCATGCACCTTAACCACTAAGCCATCTCTCCAGCCTCCTCTATTTTTTTTTTTTGGTTTTTTGAAGTGTCTCATTCTAGCCCAGACTTACCTGAAACTCACTCTAGTTCCAGGTTGGCCTGGAACTCACATCAATTCTCTTACCTCTGCCTCCTGAGTGCTAGGATTAGAGGTGTGTGCCACCACACCCAGATAACTCTTCTATTTTTATTTATTTATTTTTTGGTTGGTTTTTCCAGGTAGGCTCTTGCTGTAGCTCAGAATAGCCTGGAATCCACTATGTAGTCTCAGGCTGGCCTTGCACTCACAGCAATCCTCCTATTTCTGCCCCCTGAGTGCTGGGATTAAAGGCATGCACCACCATACCTGGATAACTCTCTATTAAAAATATTTATTATTTTTATTTTTAAGGAGCAAGAGGGAAAGAGAGAAAGAATGGGTGTACCAGGGCTTCCTACCACTGTAAATGAACTCCAGGCACATGTATCACTTTGTGCATCTGGCTTTACAGAGGTATTGGAGATCTGAACTTGGGCTGTCAGGCTTTGCAAGCAAGTGACTTTAACCACTAAGCAATCTCTTTAGCCCCAGGTAACTCCTCTAAAACCCACTTAAGCACTGCAAACCATTTGGAAAACAAAATGTAGAACCAATGCATAACCCATGACCCAGCAATTTCACAATGGAGCTTGATTAAATGAAACAGAAGCCAAGGAAAGTGGCCACATGTTCACCATCAATTTGTTTACACACTGGAAAACTCTAAAATGTATGTGAGCATTACAGCCTCAGGCAACACCATGAATGGGATTCACAGAGCTTACATTGCGTGAGAGGAGCTGGGCAGAGTGTGTTCTATTTGCCTCAGTATAGTAAGTTCAAAACCAGGCAGAATAAATGTGCAGAGATGATGAATCAGGAGGTGACAATTGATGGGAGTTGAGTTTGGATCAGTTCACAGGACTCCCAAGGGGCTTTCAGGAGGCTGTTCTAGATGTTGATTGAACCACTGGCTCACTTTGTGAGCATTCATTGAGCTGTACACTTGTGGTGTGTTCATTTTTTGTATAGTGTGTATGCCAGTATAATTTTATCAAAACAAAACATAATCTTCTAATTCATCTTCCTACAGCCAAAATCTTTTTTTTGTTTTGTTTTGTTTTGTTAATTCACTATGTAGTCTCAGGCTGGCCTTGAATTCACAGTGATCCTTCTACCTCTGCCTCCTGAGTGCTGGGATTAAAGGTATGCATCACCACACCTAGCTTGACAATCTTTTTAAAAATAACTTTTTATTTTTATTTTATTTTTTGAGAGAGAGGAAAAGAGAGAGAGAAAGAGGCAACTGGAAAGAGAGAGAATGGGCATACCAGGGCCTTCAGCTACTACAAACGAACTCCATACGCATGTACCACCTTGTGTATCTAGCTTATGTGGGTCCTAGGGAATCAAACCTGGGTCCTTTGGCTTCATAGGCAAGTGCCTTAACTGCTAAACCATCTCTCCAGCCCCTGGCTTGACAATCTGTTCATTGCCTGTCCCTGCTTCAAATGGCCTTCTGGCTCCTCAAGACCCTCGGTGCCTAGGTGACAAAGCACTGCCACCTCCCCCATCTTATTCTCCATCACTCTTGGCCTCAACTATTCAGCCTCTTCCTTTGCTCACAGCTTCGGCCAAGCCTTTGACCAAGCCCTTCTCTCTGCCTAAACTTCCCTTCCCATCCCTTCTTATGCTAACTCCTATCATTCTCCAAGTTTTGGTATGTGAAGGTGCTAAAGACCACCCCATCCACATTCCTGGGCACCCTGGATGCCCCCTACCTCAGCTGTCATCACTCTTGTCATTGTGAGATTTGTCTGTGTCTCTCATGAGCCCGGCAGCACCATGAGGGCAGAAGCCATATCACCTTCACTATCTTGTTTGCAAACTTTGCCAGTCACTGAGCAGATGCTCATAAACACCTGCTGAATGAAGGAATGAACTGGGTCTGCTCTTCCCAGTTAAGTCTGCTGATTAATTCTACTGAGTCAGGATCAGACCCAATCCCAGGCTTAGCAATATCCCCTAACATAATAATTTGGGAGGCTGTAGAGATGGCTTAGTGGTTAAAGCGCTTGCCTGCAAAGTCTAAGGACCCAGGTTTTATACTCCAGGTCCCACATAAGCCAGATGCACATGGTGGTGCATGCATCTGGAGCTCATTTGCCGTGGCTAGAGGTCCTGGCACACCCTTTCTTTCTTTCTTTCTTTCTTTCTTTCTTTCTTTCTTTCTTTCTTTCTTTCTTTCTTTCCCTCTCTCTCTCTCTCTCTCTCTCTCTCTCTCACTTTCTGTCTCTAATAAATAAATAAAAATAAATCAGAAAAAATAATTTTTGTTATTCAAGAAATAGAGGTGGTTGAACTAAGCTCTCATGAAACTAAAAAGCTATTGTACAGATAAGCAAACCACCAACAGAGTCAATAGACAACCTACAAAGTGGGAGAAAATCTTCCTCAGTTATATATCTGACAGAGGTTTAATACCTAGAAAAACTAAGCAATAAAAAGTCAAGCAACCCACTAAAAAAAATGGGGAATGGAATTTAAAAGAATTCTCAAAGGGAAAAATTCAGATAGCCAATAAACACCTAAAGAGTTGTTCAGGGCTAGAGGGATGGCTTAACAGTTAAGGTGCTTGCCTGTGAAGCCTAAGGACCCAGGTTTGATTCTCCAGATCCCATGTAAGCCAGATGCACATGATGGAGCATGTATCTGGAGTTCGTTTACAATGGCTAGAGGTCCTGGTGCACCCATTCTCTCTCCCTCTCTCTGACTCTAATAAATAAATAAATATTTTAAAAAGAGTTGTTCAAGCTGGGCAGGGTGGCACATGCCTTTAATCTCAGCACTCGGGAGGCAGAGGCAGGAGAACTGCCGTATGTTCAAGGCCACCCTGAGATTACATAGTGAATTCCAGGCCAGCCTGAGCTAGAGTAAGACCCTACCTCGGAAAAAAAAAAAAAAGCTGAAAATAGCTGGGCATGACAGCACACACACCTTTAATCCCTCAAGAGGCAGAGGTAGGTAGGATGATCAATGTGAGTTTGAAGCCAGCCTGAGACTACATAGTAAATTCCAGGTCAGCCTGGGCTAGAGTGAGACCCTACCTCAAAAAACAAACAAACAAAGCTGAAAATAGACCCATTTGATCCAGCTATACCACTCCTGGGCATATACCCTAAAGACTCTATTCTTTACTATGAAGACACTTGCTCAACCAAATTTGTCACTGTTCTATTCACAATAGCTAGGAGCTGGAATCAGCCCAGATGCCCATCCAGGAATGAATGGTTAATGAAAATGTGGTACATATACACAATGTAATTCTACTCAGTGTAAGGAAAGATGAAATAATGAAAATTTTAGGAAACTGGACTTAGAAAAATCACAGTAAATGAACTCATACAAGCACAGAAAGACAAATGCTGCATGTTCTCCCTCATATGTGGTTTCTGACTTGGAACAGCTTGGATGGTATGTAGGTGGCAGCAAGCATCGAGAGCATTGACAGGGAACTAGAATGAAGCTAGGAGAGAGTGGAATAGGGAAGGAGGGGTTACTTGACAGGCAACGTGAGGGACAGAACTCAGGAGGTGGAAGTGTCTTGTAGGGGAAGGAAGAAGGGAGGGTGGGGTGATTTATACAAAATTAATAACAACATGGATCAGTACCATAGAAACCTTCCTCTTGGATAGCAAATTAAAAGATATAACCCTTGGAGCTAGAGAGATTGCTCAGTGGTTAAGGCACTTGTCTGCAAAGCCTAAGGACCTACGTTTGATTCCCCAGTACCCACATAAAGCCAGGTGCTAGGATAAAGCAGTGCATGTGTCTGGAGTTTGTCTGCAGTGGCTAGAGGCCCTGGTATGCCCATTCTCTCTCTCTCCCCCCTCTCTCTCATAAATAAATAAATAAATATAACCCTTAATAAAAGGAAGGAGGGATCACCCAGGCAGAAGGTTCCGGGGGGGGGGGGTGTAAAGAAAGCCTAATTCTAAAACCATGGGTTCTGGCTTGTAATTCTCAGTGCCAAAACTGGAATATACCCCACAATGAGCTGTTGGTCAGGGAGACCTATGAGGTTCCCAAAACAATGTAGGCTACTACCAAAGCACCTGCCAGAGTTAAATGGTAATACTCTATAGGCTGTGGACACAGAACATCAAGAGATCTCTCTGGAACTTAGAAGGAAGCCAGCTCCCTGCTGACTAGCCCTCCTAGTGCTGGGACGTGCTATCTAAGCTGCTGGGGGACAATGACCACCAAAAAAAAAAAACTTGCAAGCTATGAAATCAGCCAGCTGGATAAGACGTACACACCTGTGTAATAGTGGCAAACAGCCTATGCAGATAATCAGTGGCTCTCTGATTGGGTAAGAGGCCCACTCAGTGGGAGAGAACTCATTCCTGATACTGAGAACCAAGTCAGAATCCTATGGATACAATGGTCATAGACTCCAGAGAGAAGCTCCCTCTAGTCTTTGGCCAAAAAGAGTGGCTATACTCATCAAAATGTCTTTCAACTATGTTTATCTCCTTTAATCCATGCTGTTCTCACTCTTGGGTTGGAATGTGTGTGTGTGTTTAAAACAGGGGTGAAACAAGATCCATCAATACAACAAGAAAAGATACCCAACTGCCCTAGCACACTGCAGGCCCAGGAAACATCACCGAGGAAATGGCAATTTAGACATGAGTGTTGCTCTCACTGTTATCCTGACAACCTGATCCAGCGAGATGATAATATACACTGAGGATATTCAAAACTCATCAGACCAGAAATCCAGTGGTTTCAGAGAGCTCAACACTAAAGCAGACTTACAACATGCCTGCCAAAGTTCAGGGAACATTGCAGAAGGGATACAGAAAGATTATGAGAGCCCCAGGGTGAGAAGGAGGCACTGTCCTTCAAAAGACTGACTGCCACATTCATCAACCAATGGTGAATACCAGCAACATTCATAACCCCATGGTGAAAACCAGTAACCCCACTGAGGAGGGCCTTCAGTGGAATGGGAGAGGACAGGAGGGGGTGTAAGAGGATAACACAAGGGGAATGGGACTACACACGATTTGTCCATACAGTAAAGTTCCTAATTAAAATAAATAATAAATAAATAAGAAATGGAGGTTAGGCCAGGAGCTGACAACATATAATCCCAGCATAAAAAGTTTAAATTCCAGAACTGAAGATTTTATGAGCCATTCATTTTACATATCATTTATATCAATGGACATCTACTTTTGGTGGGGGGAGTGCGCCATGGTACACATGTGGAGCTCAGAGGACAACTTGTGTTGGTGCTTGCCTCCTGTTCACCACTGCATTCACCAGGCTAGCTAGGATGATCTAGGTTCAACTCCCAGAATCAATTTAAAAAAAAACTAGTTAAAACAAAACAACAGTGACAAAAGTCATTTTGGTAACAACAGGGCCACGGACATCATGACTTTTCTTTTTTTAAAAAATATTTTTTAATTTTTTTTTTTTTTGGTTTTTTGAGGTAGGGTCTCGCTCTGGCTCAGGCTGACCTGGGATTAACTGTGTAGTCTCAGGGTGGCCTTGAACTCACCGCGATCCTCCTACCTCTGCCTCCCAAGTGCTGGGATTAAAGGCGTGCACCACCACGCCCGGCTATTTTTTAATTAAAAATTTTTTTTTATTATTTTTTATTTATTTTTGGAGAGAGAGACAGAGAGAGATAGAGAGAGAGGGAGAGAGAGACAGAGATGGGCGCGTCAGCAGTCTCTCAGCTGCTGTGAACGAAATCCAGATGCGTGCGCCCTCTTGTGGAGATTGGAACCAGCGTTCTTAGGCTTAGCAGGCAGGCGCCTTAGCTGCTAAGCCATCTCTCCAGCCCTATTTTTTAATTTTTATCTGTCTGTAAGCAGAGAGATAGAGAAGAGACAGATGAGTGCACCAGGGCCTGTAGTAACTGCAAACAACTCCAGATGCATGAGCCACTTCGTGCATCTAGCTTATGTGGGTACTGAGGGATTGAACTCAAGCTGTCAGGCTTTGCAGGCAAGCACCTTAACCTCTGAGCCATCTCTCCAGCCCACATCATGACTTTTCATTCAAGAGCTTCTCTTAAATCCAGACCTGCTCTCTATATCAGCACTCCACCATTATCCCTAGCTGGTAAAACACACACACACACACACACACACACACACACTTTTGCTTATTGTCTGTGGCCCCAGCCGACATGGACATTCCCTAAGTATAGGGGCTTCTGCTTTGCTCACTGCTCCATCCCAAGAGCCTGCACATAGTAGGAGCTCTGTAAGCATTTGGATTCATTTTTCATCCCACAGTGTTTTCAGATTGAACATTGCATTACTTTTGCTAATTCAGCGGGCTTTTCACATCACACAATTCACACCTCATTTTTCCCAATGTCCAATGATGAATGTGTCTAGTCTTTCATTGTTACAAAAATTGCCACAAGGGGCCCTCCTTGTTGGGAATGCATGTCATCCCCATGGGGATTGTGGATCGTGCATTGTGGGGGCAGCAGTCAGGGAGGAGGGAAAGGATGGTACCAAAATGTGTTGTTTACATACGAAGTACGTCCATAACTAATAAAAATAAACACAAATAAATAATATATCATACAAATAAAAAAATTGTCGTAAGGCTTTTAAGTGTTAGGGCCAGAAATGTAATTCAGCATGGAATGTGTGCTTAGCACCCTTGAGGCCCTGGGTTCAGTTTCCAGCGACCCCCTCCCACACACACTCCAGTTATGTGCTGGGGACTTAGCTTAATGGTGGAGCATTTACTTAAAATACAGGAGGTCCTGGATTTCATCCCAAGTACCACATAATTTTTTTTTGCATGGGTCTGTGAGTTTCTCTAGGGCTGGAATCTGGGATGCAACCGCTGAGTCAAAGGCCGTGTGTATCCTCAACTTTCCCAGATACGGCAGCACTGCCCTCCAAGGCGGCAATGCCAAGCACACTCCCACACGGTCCTGTTTCACCACATCCTTACCAGCACAGTGCTCTCAGACTTGACATTCTCTGCTCAGCCAGTGGGTGGATACAGATGATAATTTCAAGAAAATAGGTGATGTTTACTGTGCCTTAATTTGGCCAGAACCCATGTAAAGTCCTTGATGTGCATCATCTCAGATAGTCTTTATGACAATGCTGTGACATAGGAAAACACCATCTCCATTGTAGAGGGGAGAAACTGAGGCTTAGGGCACAGAGAGTGAGATGCCATTGAGAGGGTACCATAATTGCAGCCACTTAACATATATTAAGTGCTTGGACCTCATAGTTTTCATTTTCCTTTGAATTATTTATTTATTTTTATTTATTTATTTGAGAGCAACAGACAGAGACAGAGAGAGGCAGAGAGAAAGAATGGGTACACCAAGGCCTCCAGCCACTGCAAATGAACTCCAGATGCAAGCACCACCTTGTGCATCTGACTTATGTGGGTACTGTGGAACCAAGCCTCGAACCAGGGTCCTCAGGCTCCACAGGCAAGTGCTTAACCGCTAAGCCATCTCTCCAGCCCACCTTTGAATTTTTTTTGCCACCCTCCAAATTTTATGTATTAAGCACTTTTCTTAAAAATTTTGAAAGCCCAAACAAACTCCAGATGCATGTGACACTTTGTGCATATGGCTTTGCAAACAAGCACCTTAACCACTGAGCAATCTCTCCAACTCACACATATAACTTTTATTTTTATTTTGTTTTTGGTTTTACATTTTTACTTATTTATTTGTAAACAGAGAGAGAGAGAGAGAGAAGAACATGAGAAAATGGGCATGCCAGGACCTCCAGCTGATGCAAACTCCAGATGTATATGTCACTTTGTGCATCTGGCTTTACCTGGGTATCCGGGAATCAAATCTGGGTCATTGGGTTTTGCAGGCAAGCACCTTAACCACTGAGCCATCTCTTCAACCCCACATTTAACTTTTATAAATAACAAAAAAGCCTTTGTGAATTTGATTTTGAAGTACTTTTTTTTTCTTCGAGGTAGGGTCTCACTCTAGCCCAAGCTGACCTGGAATTCACTATGTACTCTCAGGCTAGCCTCCAACTTATGGCAATTCTCCTACCTCTGCTTCCTGAGTGCTGGGATTAAAGGCATGCACCACCACTCCTGGCTGATTTTGAAGTACTTTTTTTTCAATTTTTTAAAAAATTATTTTATTTTTGGAGAGAGACACAGAGAGAGACAGAGAGAGGGGAGAAGGAGACAGAGAATGGGCGTGCCAGCAGTCTCTCAGCTGCTGCGAATGAAATCCAGATGTGTGCGCCCCCTTGTGGGCAAGTGCAGCATTGCACCCTTGCGTCAGTGCATCTGGCTAAACGTGGGACCTGGAGATTGGAACAGGGTTCTTAGGCCTAGCAGGCAGGCGCCTTAACCACTAAGCCATCTCTCCAGCCCCCTGAAGTATTTTTAAGTCCCACCCACCCTCCCACCCCGCCACCACAGGCAGAGGGACCGAGGAAGGCCTGTGTGAGTGAAAATTGGCTCTGTGAACTTGGCAGGCTGGGCTGGGGAGCACAGCCACTGATGTCTTTCTCTCTTTTCCATGCATCATTTGGAAAGTGGAAGGAGTTCACCCAGGCTGTGGGGTGGGCATCTCAGGCTTCCTGCTGGTCATCCCCAGTTCTCACCCTCCTGGATAGTGACACCCCTTACCAGGTCCGGTTGGTGCTGGGGTCCTGGTGCAGAAGGGAGCTGAGCACAAAAGGTGAACTTCCTGTGGGTGTGACCCAGGGCCAGGCCACATCCACATTGAAGGCCTCCAGTGAGACCAGGCCTGTGGGAAAAAGAGGAACCTTTGATGAAAAGTGGCACGTTGGCTGTGGCTCTAGCTGGGCCTTGCCTCCCATTCTCCCATCAGATTCTGTGTGGTCATTATCCCACTTTATAGATGAGAAACATCCTTCTAAGGATGTTTATTCCTTGGGAAGAGGGTGTGTGACCAGGGCCTCGGATCTCCCTCCTACACCAAGCTGTTTACAGGTCAGGGCTCTTCCTGTGGGAGGCCTTCCCTGGGGAGTACTGCCCTCCTGCCTACATCTACTGCTGCACATGTTCCATGTCTGTCACTTACTCGTCACTGTGTCCTATACCATAGTGGGAAGGGACCAGGAGCCTCAAACAGGGCCTGTACCTATACCACACCCCTTCAAGTAATGCAAGATAAACACGAGCCCTCAAAAATACCTGCCCAAGAATCTCTCATAGCATTTTAGTCATTAACGGCCCCAAGCTGGAAACAACCCAACAGCCAACAGCAGAAGAAAGGATAAAGTAAGTGCGTGTTCATAGAACAGAACACTACTGCTCCGGAGGCAACAGGGAAGGACTGAGGCACACAGCACACCCAAGGTTAGACCTCAAACCATCCTGCTCAGTGAAAGAAGCCTTCTAAGGCTTTCAGGAAAGATGTGTGATTCCATTTATATGATGTTCGAGAACTAGCAGAATTAGTCTACAGTAAAGAAACTTCCCTGGTGGAGAAGGGCTTGGGGCTTAACTGGGAACAAAATGGGAGCAACAAAAATAAGGCTGTTGGTATCACCATACCTGATTTTAACCTATATTACAGAGCCATAGTAACAAAAACAGCATGGTACTGGCACAAAAACAGACATGTAGATCAATGGAAGAGAATAGAGGACCCAGATGTAAGTCCGGGTAGCTATAGCCACCTGATCTTTGGCAAAAATGCCAAAAATACTCATTGGAGAAAAGATAGCCTTTTCAGCACATGGTACTGGGAAAACTGGATATGAATCTGCAGAAGGATGAAAATAGATCTTTATCTCTCTCCATGCACAAGAATTAAGTCCAAGTGGATCAAAGAGACCTTAATATCAGACCTGAAACTCTGAAACTGCCAGAGGGAAAAATAGGGGAAACCTTTAAACATACTGGTCTTGGCAGACTTTCTGAATATAACCCCAATTGCTCAGGAAATAAAACCACAGATCAACCGCTGGGACCTCATGAAATTACAAAGCTTTTGTACAAAAAAGGACATTGTGAATAGAGCAAAGAAGCAACCCACAGAATGGGAGAAAATCTTTACCAGCTATACATCTGACAGAGGATTAATATCTAGGATATACAAGGAACTCAAAACATAATAAGAAATCAAACAACTCAATTTAAAAAATGGGCTATGGAACTAAATAGAGTTCTCAAAAGAAGAAATGCAGATGGCATATAAACATCTAAAATAATGTTCTACATCACTAGCCATCAGGGAAATGCAGATTAAAACTATCTTGAGATTCCATTTCACTCCTGTCAGATTGGCTACCATCATAAAAATAAATGACCATGGGGCTGGAGAGATGGCTTAGCGGTTAAGCGCTTGCCTGTGAAGCCTCAGGACCCTGGTTCAAGGCTCGATTCCCCAGTACCCATGTAAGCCAGATGCACAAGGTGGCACATGCATCTGGAGTTCGTTTACAGTGGCTGGAGGCCCTGGCGCACCCATTCTTTCTCTCTCTCTGCCTCTTTCTCTCTCTGTCTGTCATTCTCAATAAATAAATAAACACAAAGTTTATTAAAAAAATAAAATAAATGACCATAAATGCTGGCAGGGATTAGGAAAAAATGGAACCCTTCTACACTGTTGATGGGAATGTAATCTGGTCCAGCCATTGTGGAAATCAGTGTGGAGGTTCCTGAGACAGCTGAAAATAGATTTACCATATGATCCAGCTATACCACGTCTAGGCATATATCCTAAGTATTCATCTCACCACCTTAGAGATACTTTCTTAACCATGTTTATTGCCACTCTATTTACAATAGCTAGGACATGGAACCAGCCTAGATGTCCCTCAACTGATGAGTTGATAATGAAGATGTGGCACATTTACACAATGGAGTTCTACTCAGTAGTAGAGAAAAATGAAATCATGAAATTTGCAGGAAAATGGATGGATCTGGAAAGGATTATACTTAGTGAGGTAACCCAGGCTCAGAAAGCCAAACATCACATGTTCTCTCTCATATGTGAATCCTAGCTACAAATGATTGGACTTCTATGTGAGTGGGAACAAAACTCAGTAGCCAGTAAGTTAGAAAGGGGATATAAAGGGGATAGAAAGGGAGGGAAGGGGGATATAATAGGATGGTATTGTGTATATGTAAGTAGAAGAACAGATTAATGGGGGTGAAAAGGCCTAAGTGAGGTCAGAAGAGATTGAGTAAAGGAACTGTGGAGGGAGGGCTAATCAAAATGTAAGAGGATATAAATAAGTCATAAGGAAACCTACTCAGAAGCCATAGATTGTTACTAGAAAATCTTCAGTGCCAGGGATGGGAAACCTTCCAGTGAGTTGTTGGCCAGGGAGGTCACAGATAACCCCAAAACATTATAGGCCATTGCCGAGGACCTTGGTTTCCCACCAGGAATAGATGGTAAGACCCTATTGCTGAAGATTCCACATACTTGGGCTGCAAGGTCACTGAGAAATCCTGCCTAGAGCTGAGCTGAAAACCTCCTCCATGTGGACCAGCTGACAGAAAGCTGGAAAAAGCTATGCTACATGTAGTTCAATGGGAGAGAGAGAAAACACCAGTGGTGATACTCAATAGTGAACACTGCAAGCCTTAAATTTGGCCAGCCAGCCAGGCCAAATGAGCCAATGGCTGCAATAGTGGCATGTCTGTTATGGGGTAAAACAACCGCTCTCTAATTGGACTGGAGGCCGCTCCACGGGAGGGATACATCCCTGATACTAGTCATGAGCCTTAGGGGTGTAAAGTCTGCTGGTGTCTGGCTAAATGTATATATTATGTTCGCCAAACTGCTTGGTAAGCAGTTCTCTTAATGTTCATACTCATGTATTAATGATACTCTCACTTTTGGTTAGAGAAGCTTCTCTTTTCAGATGGCAGTGACCTTGGGGTGACTCAGAAGGCACCATAGTGCTGAGAAGAAGTGACAGAAGAGGGGTCAGCACTGAAATATCTTTTAGATCTTCCCAGGCTCAGGGTCCATTGCGGAAAAGGTGGCAGAAAGAATATAAGAGCCAAAGGAAGGGTACGACTCCTTACATTGCCTCACATTGCCTGACACTACCTACATAAGACCATTATAATAGCAGGAAAAATGATCATGACATCAAAATAAAAGAGAGACTGATTGAGAGATGGAGAGTGGAGTTTCAAAGGAGAAAGGGGGAGGAAATTACCATGGGTTATTGTCTACAATTATGGAAATTCTCAATAAAAAACAAACAAACAAGCCGGGCATGGTGGCACACGCCTTTAATCCCAGCACTCGGGAGGCAGAGGTAGGAGGATCACTGAGAGTTCGAGGCCACCCTGAGACTACATAGTTAATTCCAGGTCAGCCTGGACCAGAGTGAAACCCTACCACAAACCCCCCCCCAAAAAAAAAACAGGTGCTAAGGAGATGGCTCACCAGTTAAAGGGGCTGGCTCCACAAGCCAGCAGCTGAAGTTCAGATCCCCAGCACCCACATAGAAATTGAACACGAAGTGCTACAGGTGTCTGTAATACCAATGTGCCTACAATAATGGGAAGCAGAGCTAGGAAAATCACAAAATTCACTAGACCAGTATTTACAGTATCCAAAGATAACATAAGAGATCCTGTCTCAAAAAAAAAAAAAAAAAAAAAAAAGGTATAGCTGGGCATGGTGGTGCATGCCTTTGATCCCAGCTCTTAGGATGCTGAGGTAGGAGGATCGCCATGAGTTTGAGGCCACCCTGAGAATACAGAGTGAACGCCAGGTCAGCCTGAACTAGAGTGAGACTCTACCTCAAAAACCAAAACAAAAACAAACAACAACAAAAAAAAACAAGGTAGAACTGGGCCTAGGCACTCACACCTTTAATCCCAACACTTGGGAGGCAGAGGTAGGAGGATCACTGTGACTTCCAGGTCACCCTGAGACTACACAGTGAATTCCAGGTCAGCTAGGGCTAGAGCGATACCCTGCCTCAAAAGTAAATAAATAAATAAACAAGGTGGAAGGAGAGCACTAACAGCCTGAGATTATCCACTGAGCTCCACATATGCTTACAGGGGCACATGTGTGATCATATGTGAATATATACACTCATACATGAATATATACACACATACACAAAAATAATAAAAACAGGGCTGAAGAGATGGCTTAGTGGTTAAGGCACTTGTCTCCAAAGCCAAAGGATCCTGGTTCAGCTCCCCAGGACCCACATAATCCAGATGCACAAGGTGACGCATGTATCTAGTTTGTTTGCAGCGGCTGGAGGCCCTAGCGTGCCCATTCTCTCTCTGCCTCTTTCTCTCCCTCACTCTCTTTCCCAAATAAATAAATAAAAATTAAATTAAAAAATAATAATAAAAACCAACAATGCCATGGCACAAATTTGCACTGCAAGTTATGCTTTGCAAATGTGTGCTAATTGAGGAGGCCATAGAGCTGGCATCTTCTAGAAAGATGTGTATAAAGACAGGGTATTAAATGATACCAAACAACTATCATTAATTTTGTTAGGTGATAAGAATATGTCTATGCAAGAAAATGCCACATTCTTCAGAAATGCATGGTGAATGACATGATGCTTGTAATTTGCTTGAAAACGGTGCTCCTGAACTATCAATCTGCAAATGAGACATCTGAGGAACTTTTGTTTTGTCTCATTCCTTATTTTATTTATTTACTTACGTTTGGTTTTTCAAGGCAGAATCTCACTCTAGTCTCAGGCTGGCCTCGAACTCACAGCAATCCTCCTACCTCAGCCCCCCCCCAAGTGCTGGGATTTAAGGCGTGCACCACCATGCTTGGCTATTTATTTATTTATTTATTGAGTGTTGGGATTATAAGCATGTACCACCATGACTGGCTACTTAAAGTGCAGATCCTGAATTCAGAGGACAGGAAGAGGGCTGAAAGTATTCTAACAAGTTTCTGAATTATGTCTATAACACTATAGGTCATCAGACCACATTTTGAGTTAGCAAAGCTTTAAAATACTTTGGCAGCCGGGTGTGGTGGCGCACGCCTTTAATCCCAGCACTCGGGAGGCAGAGGTAGGAGGATCGCCGTGAGTTCAAGGCCACACTGAGACTACATAGTTAATTCCAGGTCAGCCTGGGCCAGAGTGACACCCTACCTTGAAAAACCAAAAAAAAAAAAAAAACTTTGGCAAAGGAAACAACGAGGGAGGGTGAACTACATGCAGAATGGGATGGATATCCAGTGATCTTGTTTATCTTTGTACATGCTTGGATTCTTGTTATGAAAAACCTTCCATAGGAGCTAGAGTGAGGGCGGTTCAGTGTGCTTCCTGGGAAAACGTGAGGGCCTGAGGGGGTCTGAGAGTGCTCATGCTCAAAGCTTCAGACCCTAGTAAAACAGCTGGGTGTGGTGATCAGCACAGTAACTGCAGCTCCACAGAGACCTGAGAACCATCAGAGCTCTCGAATTAGTAAAAAGAGTCAACGTCTCAAAACTCTTAAGAGTGATGGAGGGGAACACCCAACGCTCCATTCTGACCACTGCAGGCAGTCCAGGCACCAGTGCTGTGGGCAAATGTATGAGGCTCCACGAGGGTACATGCATATGTATATACCACACATACACACACAGAGAGAAGCCAAAAGAAAAAGGAAATCCACAGCAGGGTAGTGAGAAGGTTCTGGGGACAGCCCTGGGTTACTCATGGTGCAATTCCCAGTCTGTCACTGAGGCTGGTAGGAAGATGCAAAAAACTGCAAACTCAGTTCCCTTCATGTGTGGCTACACAGAATACTCTGTGACCTTAGATGCAGGGGCCCCCATCATGACGGCAAGATGTCCCTTAATTCAATTTTTAACCTATTTATTTATTTACAAGCAGAGGAAGACAGACACGGAGAGAGAGAGAGAGAGAGAGAGAGATGGGAATGGGAATGGGCCCACCAGAGCCTCTAGCTGCTGTAAAAAAACTCCAGATGCATGTGCCACTTTGTGCATCTGGCTTTACATGAGTACTAGGAAATCAAACCTGCGTCATTAGGCTTTGCTGGCAAGCATCTCAACTGCTGAGCCATCTCTTCAGCCCCCTCTGATTCAATTTAATTTTGACACTATTTTACTAGGAGATAATCAGTCAGATGCCACAGGCTGAGGGACTTCATCCCACAAGACTGTGCTCCCTCTACCTTCTGTCCATAAGTGTTTTACCTGAGCTTCTGATCTATAGGCTGTAAGTCAGGATTCCCACCACCCCTGTCCCTTGAGGTTCAATTAATTACCTAGAGCAGCTCAGAGAACTCAGGGAAACACAGACATCCATAGTTCTATTATATCAGCTGTTACAAAGGATAGAGATGAAACAATACACAGGGTGAGGCATGTGGCCAGGGGTGCAGGGGGCCCTGTCCTTTTGGGTTTGTTATTTTAAAATATTTTTATTTATTTATTTGCAAGCAGAGGGAGACACACCATGGGCACACCAGGGCCTCTAGCCACTGCAAACAAATTACACATGCATGCACCACCTTGTGCATCTGACTTTACATGGATCCCAGATAATCAAATCCAGGTCATTAGGTTTTATGAGGCTTTGTGAACAAGTGTCTTAACCATTGAACCATCTCTCCAGCCCTCCTTTTGGGTTCTTCTGCTTTTTTTTTTTTTTGTATTTGAGAAAGAGTCAGAAGGAGAGAGGCAGGGAGAGAGAATGGGCACACTAGGGCCTCTAGCCACTGCAAATGGTCTACAGACTCATGTGCCACCTTGTACATCTGGCTTCTTATGTGGGTACTGGGGAACTGAACCCAGGTCATTAGGCATTGCAGACAAGCACCTGAACTGCTGAGCCATCTCTCTAGCTCATAATTAAAATATTTTATGTATTTATTTACAAGCACATAGATACAGGCACAGAGAGAAAGAGAGAGAGTGAGAGAGTGAGAATGGGTGCATCAGAACCTCTAGCCACTACAAATGAACTCCAGATACATGTGCCACTTTGTGCATTCAGCTTTACGTGGGTACTGGGGAATTGAACCCAGGTCATCACATTTTGCAGGCAAGTGCCTTAACCATTGAGCAATCTCTCTAGCCCCTGTTTTCTTTTTTTGTTTTGAGATACCGTCTCATGTAGCCCAGAATGCCCTTCGGCTGCCTATATAGCCTAGGATGATCTTGAATTCTAAGATCCTCCTGCCTCTACCTCCCAAATGCTAGGATTATAGGGAGACTTTATTCCTCTGATTTCCCCAGAATAGTCTATGCTTACTCAAAAATACACAATGCAATAAGATTAAAGTCACTTAAAATTAGAGGACATGATGGGCATGGTGGTGCATGCCTTTAATTTGCACTCAGGAGGCTGATGTAGAAGGATCACAGCGAGTTCCAGGTCAGCCTAGGCTAGACTGAGAACCTGCCCCCCTCCAAACTAAAGTAATATAAAAATCACAGGTCAGACAAGGAAAGGACAAATACTAAACCAGGAGGAGGCCAACCAGTAACCTGTATGGATCGCAATGACACTTTCTATGATGGGCTCCACTTTTGGCTCTTGGCATTGTGCTGGCTCTCAGTAGACACTTAAATGAAGTTACTTATTGGATAAATGCATCAATTAATGAACTAAGCAGGCTGGAGAGATGGCTCAGCAGTTAAGGCACTTGCCTGCAAAGCCTAATGACTCTGGTTCAATCCCCCAGTACCCACATAAAGCCAGATGCACAAGGTGGCACATGCATGTTTGCAGTGGCTAGAGGCTCTGGTGTGCCCATTCTTTCTCTCTCAGTCTATACCTCCTTTTCTCTCTCTTTCTCAAATAAATAAATAAATAAATAAATAAATAAATAAAATATTTTAAAAAAAGTATAGCTATAAAGGAAATCTAGGCTGGGCATGGTGGTTCACACCTTTAATACCAGCACTCAGAAGGCTGAAGTAGAAGGATCACTGTGAGTTCCAGTTAAGCCTGGGCTGGAATGAGATCTTGATTCAAAAAACAAAACAAAACAATAAAATAATATTTAAGATAAAATAAAGGAAATCTCTATGATCCAAGTATCTACAGAGGTTGAGTTTTATTGCCTTATGGACATAATCCACATGCTCAGACAGTCTTTAGTGGCTACTCAGCTCGTCACCCATCCTCCTGTAACTCCACCACCAGCAGCCCCAGTCCCCTTTCTGCAGCTCAGGATGCTAGAAAAGCTTTAAGCCTCTGTCCCTACTTCTTTTTTTTTTTTTAAATTTTTATTTATTTATTTGCAAGCAGAGAGAGACAGAGAATGGGCACGCCAGGGCCTTTAGCCACTGTAAATGAACTCCAGACACGTGTCACCTTGTGCATCTTTTGTGGCTCCTGGGGAAGTGAACCTGTGTCCTCTGGCTTTGCAGGCAAACACCTTAACCGCTAAGCCATCTTTCCAGCCCTGTCCCTACTTCAGATCCTGTTTTCATCCTACCCTGTTTCCCTTTGAAATCTGTCTTATGTCAGCTTGATCGGCAGCCCAAAGAATTGAGGTGGGTAGAGGAAAGCCATTTTTCCCTCCCCCAAGGACAAACCTGACCCTTGATACAGTGCTCTGCCCTCCGAAGGTCCTGTAGCTTCTTCCTCATTCTGGGAGAGGCCTTCCAGCCCTCGAGACTCTGCCTGAGAACTCTCGACCCATAAGACTCGACCATGGCTTTTACCACAATCTGAAATGACCTTCCTCATGACCTTGTTGACTTAGTATTGTGATTGCCCCATCAAACAGTGACTCTGGACAAAGAGCATATATGTACCTCAGGGTTGGGGGTGGCCTTGAACTTTGTAGGTCTGTATGGGTAACCTGTGTAGCCTACCTGTGGGCCCTCAGGGTTCCCAGTAAGGACTCTTAGGTGGGAAAGAGGGTGACAGCATCCTCCATGAATCCAGACTTGAAGTAAAGATGACCTTGGCCTGGTTCATGCTGAGCTCTGTTTCTCAGGTTGGGGGAAACAAGAAGTCAGATACTTGACAGGAAAAGAACTAAAAAGTAGTAAATATCAGCCTGTTCCAGGGTAAGTGTGTGTGTGTGGGGGGGATACCTTCCCCAGTTTTACTGCCTGTATAACTGATAGACAGATTTGACTTGAAACCCCAGAGAAAAGTCCTATGTGTGCAGGCTCGGGTATGCTCTTGAGTTCCTCCACAGGACACTTCTGAGCTATGCCCTCTGCCCTGCACTTCTCACAATACCCTCCTCTGCCTGGCAGTCTGTTCTTTGGTGGCCCTCCTCAGACAGCCAGAAGCCAATTCTCGGCAGAGTAACTCACTACAGTCACCAAGCCCACTCAGCATCCTGTGGTGTCTGGCTGGCTCTGACTCAACCCTATCTTGACCAAAGTGATGTGCGATAAGTCTGTCTCCCTCACGCTGATCTGAGTCATCCATGACAACCCCAAACCACAAAGCTCAGCTCAGCCCAGGGCCAAGTGAGGTACCCTAGAAATCTCAGAATAGGGCCCCCTCCTACCTCCATTTTTGCTCTGAGAGGACTGAGCTCAGGACCTCTAAAGGGGTGGGAAGGGGGAGGAAAGCCACCGAGAGACCACCATAGTCACCCTCCCAGGGCACATGCTGCCCTTTGGAGGCTCAGAGAGGTCTAGCAGTTTGCTCACAGGCATCAGTAAAGTGGATATTTGTGTCTGAAGCTCAGGTTGCCTGATTCTGAAGCCTTTACCAGAAGCTGGAAGCACTATGGGATGGGTTGGTAAATAGACAGCAGGGTCCCAACGATCCCAAGGAGCTGGGCGGTAACCCTATTTGGCATAGCTCCCTCTTATGCTAGCAGCTCTCTGGGCTGGGTCAGAGGCCTGCTTTTAAGCTGGTAACTAGGTCAGTGAGAATGGCCTGTGGGGTAGGGTGGTATAAGAAGCTATGCGTGGGTACCTGGGTATGTGGGTGTGGTGGTGTCTAGGGTCTGCTGGGTATAGCTCATCCTATTCCCATTGGTCCCTGAGGTTCCCCTAGATCACATAATACCTTCCTTTGTACTTCCTAGGGAGACATGGAGAAAACTGCACAGGCCTCAAGGGCAGATTGTCTTGAGTTCAAATCCTTGTTGTGCCATGAAGTCATTAAAGAGCCTTGGGTTATCACCTTGCTTCAGTTTCTGTATCTGTGACATGGGCAGGGCCAGCCCAGTGTTTGCTGCATGGAAGCTTAGCATGTGGAGGCTGGTGTTAAAGTTCTGTGACCACAGATGAGTGGTTGTCACAGTCTCTCATAGCCTTGCCTGCCCTCTTCCTCCATCCCCCCTTATTATGCTGTCAGACGCGAGAACGCAGTTAAACCAGTGTCTGTCACCACACAGGTCTACTAACTCCCTCAAGCTGTCCCTGACACATGGGTCTACCAAGACCAAGATCCCCTCTACCTTGTCAGCTACCACTGTCCCTCTTGTGGCACTTTTTTTGTTTTGTTTGTTTTGTTTTGTTTTGTTTTCGAGGTAGGGTCTCACTCTGGTCCAGGCTGACCTGGAATCACTATGTATTCTCAGGGTGGCCTCAGACTCACAGTGATCCTCCTACCTCTGCTTCCTGAGTGTTGGGACTAAAGGGGTACACCACCACACCCAGCTTCTCACAGAGCTTTTTCATCTCAATCCCCAACCTCACAGACACCCCAAGACCTCTTCCCCACTACCCACCCTCCCAGACTTCCTGGTAACAAGAATGACCACTGTCTCTCTCCATAACTCCTGAGTGCCAGGCTCAGCACCATGCGAAGCACACATGGATTTCCTGACTTCCCTAAACATGTCAATAAGCACCTCCATCTCCCCGTGCCTGTCCTCCCAGCACCAGCGGACCACTGCTTCTCCCCCTTCCACACAGCACACGAGTCTAATGGCCACTCCTCTCTCTGCTCAGCACCTGCTGTGGATTCCCATGTCTTCATGATGAAGGACCCTCCACACTCTGGCTGCCCACATGTCCCCACATCCCTTAGAGGCACCCATACACCCCATATACAGCTGTGCACCCCATACATACCCCATATACATCCCCAACACCCCACATAAACCCATATACCTCATATACAGTCCACACCCTATATATACCCAAATACTACACACTCCATTTAACTATGTGCACACAACCCATATACCCCATATGTACCCATACACCACATATACCCCACACACCCCATAAAAACCTGCACACACCATATATATATACACCTCATATATAATGCCTCATATATATCCACACAGCCCATATATACTCACACCCTATCTACACCCATATACTTACACATACCCCATATACCCATGTCACCTGCACACATGACTTACGACCCATATACAACTATATACCACATATACACTTATATATTATGCACACCTTATAGACCAATTACATGTGTGCGTATCACACATGACCCATACACACCCATACATTTCATATGCTACACATACACTATACATATCTCAAATACACCCAACATACGCCCACACGATCCATGCACTTCATACACCCTATGAACCCATATATGTAACATACCCCCACACATGCCAAATACACTTACATACCACACCCCCACATACTCCATGTACACCACCCACACATACCACATATAGCCCATACATCATATACATTTAATTCACTCCTATAAACATCATATATACCCCACAAATCCCATATATCCCCATACAAACTCTATACACCTCATACATGCTACATATCCCACATATACAATGTATACTACATACCCCATATACTTCATACACAGCCCATAATCACCCATATACTGCACACAATTCACACACCACCCATATACACCACACATACTTCACACAAGACAATCTCCCAGAAGTCAGAGGTGTGGGGTTTCACCTGGCCTGCCAACAAACACTGCCCTCTCTGACCTCTTGCCTTTGCTTGGGCTGTCTCCTCTACCTGAGCAGTAAGCCCTGCTGCTTCCTGTGGAATCCTCCATGGGCTCTCTGCTGGGCTGGGGAAGTCAGTGTGTGTGCAGCCTGCTTTCACATCACACTGAGGCCCAGCGGGCCTGATCTGGGAGGAGGCAAATAACATGAAAGCAGAGAGCCTTCTGATCTTATGCACCTTGCCCTCCATCTCCCTTACACCTAGACCTTGCCCCTCCTTTGCTCCTATGCAGAAAGCCCCTCTTCCTCACCAGCCTGTTTGCTGAAGACCTCCCCATCTTCCCAGGCCCATCTCGGTCACTGGGATCCAACTCTGAACATCAAGGCTATCTCTCACACTGAGCCCAGGAAGAACCAGGTCAGCCCCTTCCAGCTCCTGCAGCCTCAGCTGGGGTTGGGGCTATCAGAGAGCAGGCCCTGGTCTTTGGTTCCTTCTTCTTCACCTGCTGAGGTTTCTCAGATCAACAGGGAAGTTTTCTTGACATGACAAGGGAAGTAAACTCAACCCCTGAGAGCCAGGAGGGAGAAGTGAGTTGCTGTGGCCACAGGGTTCAAGACTGACCTGGGGAAAGGCAGGCCACGCGGCAGCCAAGTGTGCTGGGGCTGGAGACAGTTCTAGGTTTCAGTGGCCGTGTCTCTGCATGAGACTTCTCTCTAAAGCCTCCTGGATAGCTTTCCTTATCTCATCTGCTTCCCTGAGTGAAAGAAAGGTCACCACCACAGTAGGTGGCTTGGAAGGGCACCACCAGGCCAGGAGCAGTTCTCAACTGGCCCCAGTCTGAGAAGCTCAGTCGAGGATGGGATCTGAGGCCCTGGGCCTGGGCTTACAGTCTCACCCTCCTGGGTCCTTCTGATCCACTTCTCAGACTGCCCTAGCCCTCAGGACTCAGCACCAGTCACCTCCTCCGGGAAACCCTCCAGACCTGATCCATCCCATCTCAGGGCTTCACAGTGTGGAGCAGAAGAGTCACAGAACGGCATCATTTCTCCCACCTAGATCAAGGCCAAGCTCTCGCCCTGTCCCATAGCACAACCGAGCTAAGGCCTGGGCGTGGACAGTCACCTCCATCTTGCTCTATGGTACACCATCTTGGGAAGTCCCTAGGTGTCAACAAGAGGTTGGTGAATGGCATGTTGAAAGAGGTGCTGAGGTGAGGGCAATGTTGAAGGACCACAGGAGACATAGATGGGCAGGAGCCTAGGTGTTGCTGCCAGAGGTAGGGTCCTCCTCTCTGAACCTCAGTCACCTCTGTACTGTTTAATCTCAGCCTATGATCTAGTCATCCTTAGGGATGAGGCCATGAAAACGTGAGACTCCTCAACACTCTATAAAAAAATAAGCCGGGCGTGGTGGCGCACGCCTTTAATCCCAGCACTCGGGAGGCAGAGATAGGAGGATCGCTGAGAGTTCAAGGCCACCCTGAGAATACAGAGTGAACTCCAGGTCAGCCTGAACTAGAGTGAGACCCTACCTCGAAAAACCAAAAAAAAAATAAAAAAATTTAAAAAATAAAGAACAAGTCCAAGTTGTAAAATAAAAAGGAAATTCAACCAAGTATCGATCATTCCATGACCACTTACTCAGATGCTCTGGGAGTCCCAGAACATGCTTTCTGGTCCCCTGGGCAGGGTTTAGCCACCTCCTGGGTGATCCGGCTCATCTCCCTCACTGGCCCTGACCAGGGATGCAGGCTGCCAGAATACTTAATAGCACTGTGCCTAAAATCCACCACCTCATCCTGAGCATAAACTCCATACTACCAGGCAGGACCACCATGACGTAATCCTGGTCTAATCAGCCCCCAGGGGCTCTCCTGACCATGCTTAGTCTTGTCCCTGGGACCTTGCAAGTGGGCTCAGGAGTTAGCTTGCCCAGAGCAGCTTCCATGGGGGAGGGATGTTAAGGACAGAATGGGACCCCAGGCAGCACAAGTACCTGCCCCTCCGCCCACACCACAGAACAGGAAACAGGCTCCCCTCAACACTCACTACTGTACACTCACCCACAGACACCTGCCCATGTTCACATTCTCACAAGACCCTCACCCTCAGCTCTAACTGAAGGGTGACCTGTTGGATGGAGTGGGACATCATTAGCCTCCATACTCTGGAAACAGACAGGAGACCTGCCCAGGTAGAGTGGAGGTTGGCTGGAGGAACAGGATGGCAGAATCCTGGAACCTGAGGCCACAGGCCATCAGCACAGATCCTCAGAGGCCCTTCCCATCAAGTCTTCAGATCTGCCTCACCAAGCAAGGGCACTTTCCTGAGCCCCATGAGACAGACAGACAGATAGAGGCTGTGTTCTACAGGTTTCCAATCACAGCTGACGGCTAGAGGCGAGGCTGACTTACTGGCCATGCAGAGAAGAGCGTGGAAGAGCCACATCCTAGCTGGAGCAGAGGCAGCCGAGTGAACCAGTGGGGAGCTCAGGCAGACCTCAGGTGCTCAGCTTCACTTCCTCAGAAGGGGAAGCCTGCAGGCGGAGACACCAAGACCCACAGGTACTTTCAAGCAGACCCAGCCACTATGATGCGTGCATGCTAACATGTAACGTGCTGAGCTTCCTCAGCAGCTGTGGGCTGGTCCTGGGAGCTGTATCAGCCCAGCTTCATCACTTACTGGATGCCCTCTCCTTTGGCACCTTTCGTGGAAGGGTGTGATATGGCCAGGGTCATAATCTTGGGTGTCCTCTACAGAGTGGAGGCACAGAGGCAGTAATAATCCAACCCACTGCCTGTATCCAAGGGAGCACGTTCCAGGCCTCTGCCTTGCCCAGAACCCCTCATCAGACACTTTAGCTAAGCTCAGCTCTCAGCCCAGAATTGTGTTGGTTGGATCATGAAATATGAACACCCACAAAGTGACCCCAAAGGCAGAAAATGGGCTCCTGTACCTGCTCCCGCACTCAAAGCCTGGTGATCATGAAGACAATGTGCTAGCTGAAGTCACTGCCAAGCCCCATGGCACTGACAATGGTTCCACAGGGTCTGAGCTCCCAGCCTAGAAGAGGTAAATCGCACAGCCTTCCAAAGACTACTAACAGGAACAGTAGTATTTGTGGATCAACTTCCTCATTGGTCATTCATATTTGTCCACTGTGTCAGGGAAGGAAGCTTCTCCGTAGAGCTGTTCCCAAGATTGTCAGGAGTGCAAGCAATGTTGTCAGAATTCCGCAGAGACCCACTGAAACCCAGCACTCAGGAGGCCAAGGCAAGAGTATAGCAAGATCTGGGCTGGAGAGATAGCTTAGCAGTTAAGGCATTTGCCTGCAAAGCCAAAGGACTATGTAAGCCAGATGCACAAGAGGTGGCACGCATCTGGAGTTTGTTTGCAGTGGCTGGATGCCCTGGTGAGCCCCATTCTCTCTCTGCCTCTTTCTCTCAAATAAATTATATATATATATATATATATATAGCAAGGTCAAGGCCAGCCTGGGACACATAATAAGACTTGTACTAAAACTCTCCTCCCCCATCAAAAAATTTTTTGAAAGCCAACCCAAACCAAACATCCTTCAGAGGTGGACTGCTCTGGTTCATGTTGTTCAACTGCAGCCACAAAGCTGTTAAAATGTCTGTCACCAGCAAGCTAGATAGATGGCTTTGTGGTTAAGGTGCTTGCCTGTGAAGCCTATGGACCCAGATTTGATTCTCTAGTACCCATGTAAGCCAGATGAACATGGAGTTCATTTGCAGTGGCTGGAGGCCCTGGAGTACCCATTCTCTCTCTCTCTCAAATAAACAAAAATAAAATAAAATGTCACCAGAGCAATGGAAGAATTAACTCTTTTTTGTAATGAATTTTTTTTGTTAGACTTAGTATTTTTTTTAAGCTTTTATTTTTATTTATTAGAGACAGAGAGAGGGAGAGTAAGAGTGCCAGGGCCTCTAGCCACTGCAAACAAACTCCAGACGCATGCACCACCATGTGCAGCTGCTTACATGGGACCTGGAGAATCGAACCAGGGTCCTTACGCTTCGCAGGCATGCGCCTTAATCACTAAGCCATCTCTCCAGCCCAGGAATTAACTCTTAAACTGTATGTAACCTTAAATTCAGGAGGGCAGGGTGTGACACCACTTATTACTCCATGTCTGCAGCCTAGAGGGCACTCTGAAGTGTTACCTTGTTAGCATAAAGCAGACAACCATGTTAACTTAACGACTACAAGAAAATCAATTTTATTTTGCTTCTCAGGTGGCCAAAGTTCTGGGAAGATTCCATGACATTTCAAACATTTTTGCACTGTCTGCTTTGGTTTGACAAGATACCTGACTGGGTCTTACACAGTTGTAGAGATTACAGTTCACCATCTTCCTCTGCACACTGCCCAGCAGAGAAGATAAGCTGCAGGAGACAGCACAGCTCCAGGTCTGATGACTCCTGCCACATCATGCTGCACCGCCCTAAGGCTGCTTGACTTTGTCACAAGCCATGTTGGCACCTGCAGCCCATCACTACAGGGTTTGGTGACTCTGCCTCATCCACAGTTCCAAGAGTACTTGAAAGAACCATAAAGAACTCCTGTCCCCAGCCCTGGCCTATGGGGAAGAGAGGGAGCAGTCAATGTCACAGACAGCATCCTTGAGAGGACAGTCAGGGCCCAGGAGGGCAGCCACTGGAGTCTTCTGCAAGAAGAAAGACTGTTGGAATATGAACTTCCAATGCCTCACTCAGGCTGCCAGGCAATATCAATGACCAAATGCTGGATGGGGAGCAGGGCCATTCTCTGTATCTCTATAGTCCCCTAGAATGCCAACGTCCCCTGCACCCACCCCAGATGTGCTGGTCCAAGCTCACTGGTGCCTCTTCAGCACCAACTCACAAAGAAACCGTTCAAAGCCATGTGCTGGCAGCATTTTCCCCACAAACAGGAACTTCAGGCCCTCAGGTTCAGGCCAGGCTTTATTGTGTAATGCTCTTCCCTCGTCGCACTCAGTCTAAGGCTGGAGCATCAGCAAATACATACTTAAAAAAGAATGAGGTAGGGGCTGGAGAGATGGCTTAGCGGTTAAGGTACTTGCCTGCGAAGCCTAAGAACCCAGGTTCAATTCTTCAGATCCCACGTAAACCAAATGCACATGGTGGTGCATGCATCTGGAGTTCATTTGCAGTGGCTAGAGGCGCTGGTGTGCCCATTTGCTCTCACTTTCTCTCTCACTCTCTGTCTCAAATAAATAAAACTTAAAAAAAAAAAAAACTAAAAAAGAAAAAAGAATGAGGTAGGAGGATCACTGAGTTCGAGGCCAGCCTGGGAATACAGAGTGAATTCCAGGTCAGCCTGGGCAAGAGACTCTGGCTGGAAAAACAAAAAACAAAACAAAAATGTGAAAATAAGCCAGGTGTGGCGGCGCACGCCTTCAATCCCAGAACTCAGGATGCCGAGGTAGGAAGATGGCTGGGAGTTCAAGGTCAGCCTGATACTATAGAGTGAATTCCAGGTCAGCCTGGGCTAGACTAAGACTCTACCCCAGAAACCTCCCCTAGAAATAAGTGAAAATGATTTGATTCAATATTAAGGGACCAACCTGAAATTGAAAGGCCATCCTACACCACCAACCAGACTGTACTCTTCAGAAACCTCTATGCCATGAGAGACACAGAAAGGCTAAGGGAGTGCCCTAGATTAAAGGAGACCAATGTGGAGAACTAAAGGTAGTCCAGTACTTGATGCTGGACTAGATCCTGGACATTAGTGGGCAGCTGGCAAAATTGAAGCATGAACTATAGACAAGAACTATTGTAATGATCAGGCATTATGCATTCCTGAGTTTGAGAGCTATGCTATGGGCACTCGATGAGCAGACACTAAACAACATTGTGAAGGTAAAGGAACATGCTCTACAAAATACTCCAAGGAGTTCACAGCTCAGACGATGGGAAGAAGAGAAGAGGGAGAAGGAAAGAGTGAATGACCAAATCAAAGGTGGAAAATTGTCTTCATTCTACCCTTACACCGCTGCTTTTGAAATTATTTCAAAGTAAAGTCTTGGAACCAGACATTGTGGTGCACGCGTACGATCCCAGCATTTAGGAAGCTGAGGCATGAGGAATGAATTCAAGCTTAGCTATGTTACATACAAAGTTCCAGGCCAGCTCAGCCTGGGTTAGTGAGACCAGGTCTCAACCTTCCTATCACCCTAAAAAAAGAAGTATGCAGCATGAGGTGGGTGTGCTGTCTTGAGAGTCAGAAACAGGAAGTGTGCACCACCAGTGGTGGAGGGCTGCTCCCCCCCACTTCAGACAAAGGAAATGGTTCACCAGCCTTCTGTCCCAGAAGTGGGAGCTGGGAGCAGGCAGAGCAGTGGCCATCATTAGCACTGGTTGCATGCTCATGACAGCCTTTATACAAGGATGCCCCCATCTCACAGAGGAGGATCCTGACTGCAGACGGAGTTAAGGACTGAGCTCAAGACCACATGGAGAATAAGTGGCTGGGTGGGGTCTCAACATGACCACTTCCTTCAGAACCAGGACTCTGAACCACCACAAACCCTCCTACCTACAGAGTCACAAGTTTTTGCACATTTTAAAAGCAATAGAAGCTGGGTGACACACGCCTTTAATCCCAGCACTTGGGAGGCAGGAGGATCACTGTGAGTTCAAGGCCAGCCTGGAACTACAGAGTTCCAGGTCAGTCTGGGCTAGAGTTAAGACCCTGACTTGGAAAAGAAAAAAGAAAAAGAAGCAATAGCTCTCATTCCATATATACAACTAGCATCCTTGCATTACTGGGTGCTACAGACTTAGCTTATATCCCCTCCAAATTCATATGCTCAAGCTCTAACCTCAACATGAGTGTAATTAGGAATTTTGCTTTTATAACTAAGAATAAATGAGGTCTAAAGGGCAGGATCCAGCATTAATGCCATAGGGTTGATGGTGATATAAGAGCCACGTGAACACATGGAGGAAAGACCATGTAAGCAAGCCAGGAAGAGGGCACTCTCCCCATGCTGGCGCACCGATTCCTAGACTCCAGATCCATGAGAAAATAATATCTGTTGTTTAAGCAACCCATTCTATGGTATTTTGTCATGACTGCCCAAGCCAACTAGGACACTGAGCTACCTTCCCAAATATTTCCCAAACTAAAGACTGAATGGGGTGTGTTTGTATATGAGTGTGCACACACGCGCGAGCACAGATATATATGCTGGGGGTTGAGAAGCTGGGGAGGGTCAAAGGGTGAGGATCTTCTTGTCCTTTCATAACTTAGGGACTGAGAGGGAGAAAGTTACACTGGGCCATGGGATGAGGTAGGCCCCTTGCCTGCCCCACCTTCCTGAGGTAGTGCTCCTAGGAAAAGCACAGCAGGGGTCATCTCCCCCACCCCATATTAGCACTAGAAAGAAATGGAGATCCCAGTCGAGCCCTTCATTTGATGGGAAGGGAAATTAAGATCCAAGGAAAAGGAACTTGTTTAGTCTTCTGGGTGAGTACATGAGGTAGAACAAGTTCTCCCAGCCACCATCTTACCTGGTTTTCCCAAAGACACTCTTTCTGAGCTAAGAGAGCTTCTAATTGCTCAAAGGCCCTCTGGGGAAATGTCAGGGGATCCGACACTAGAAGAAGCAGATAGAGAAAGGGATAAGAAGACTGTGTCTTCTCTCCTGCTAATGGTGTGAGCATTCATCTCTCTGACATACACTGGTCTAGGGCTAGAAGCAACACACAGTCTTAACTATTTAGAATTTGGGCATGCAGAGAGGGTCTCTGGAATAGCTCAAACAGAAGAGAATCCTCAGGAAGGAAGAGTAATTTTTTTTTCAAAGTAGGGTTTAGCTCTAGCCCAGGCTGACCTGGAATTCACTCTATAGTCTCAGGATGTCCTTAAAATCATGGCGATCCTCCTACCTCTGCCTCCCGAGTGCTGGGATTAAAGGTCTGTGCCACCATGCCTGGCTAAAAATTTATTTCCTTTTCTTTTCTTTTCTTTTTTTCGAAGTAAGGTCTCACTCTAGCCCAAGATGACCTGGAATTCACTATGTAGTGTCAGGGTAGCCTCAAACTCATGGTGATCCTCCTACCTCTGTCTTCCAAGTGCTGGGATTAAAGGCGTGCACTACCATACCTGGCAAAAATATTTATTTGAATGAATGAGAGAAAGAGGCAGATAAAATGGGCCCCACTGCAAATAAACTCCAGATGTGTGTACCACTTTGTGCATCTGGCTTACATGGATATTGTAGAACTGAACCTACATCCTTAGACTTCGCAGGCAGGCACCTTAACCGCTAAGCCATCTCTTCAGCCCAAGGAGAGTAATTTTGGTAGTTTACCACCTATACTCTATGGAGTTTTATTAGTAGCACAGTAAAATCTCACATGTTCATCAACCATTTAAAGTAGGCTTTAGAGACAACATTTCCCTAATTGCTTCCAGAAACATCTAAGTTCTGAGAAATGTTCTGAGTTCTGGGGGGCAACACTATTTTTTTCTTCTAAAATCAATTTTATAAACATGTAAGGGCTGGAGAGATGGCTTAGTGGTTAAGGTGCTTGCTTGTGAAGTCTAAGGACCTAGGTTTGATTCCCTAGTACCCACATAAGCCAGATGCACAAGGTGGTGCATTCACCTGGTGTTTGCTTGCAGTGGCTAAAGGCCCTGGTGCACTCATTCTATGTGCCTCTCTCCCTCTCTCAAAATAAAATAAATAAAATATATTTTTAAAAACATCTAAGAAGGGCTGGAGAGATGACTCAGCAGTTAAGGCACTTGCCTGCAAATTGTAATGACTGTAGTTTGATTCCTTAGTACCCACCACGTAAAGCCAGATGCACAAAGTGGTGCATGCATCTGGAGTTCATTTGCAATGGCTGGAGGCCCTGGCATACCCATTCTGACTCTCTTCTATCTCTCTCTGCTTGCAACTAAATAAATAAAAATATTTTTAAAAGATTAAAAAGCAACATTAAAAAAGAAAAGTTCTAAATGTTATTGATCAAATTATGCAGTAACAATTTGTTTTGAAGCAAAAGTACTAGTCTCAAGATTACCAAAAGGGTTGGAGATATGGCTCAGTGGTAAGGCACTTGCCTGAAAAGCCTAATGACCCAGGTTTGATTCCCCAGTATTCATATAGAACCAGATGCACAAAATGGCGCATGCGTCTAGAGTTCGTTTGCAGTGGCTGGAGGCCCTGGCACACCCATTCTCTGCTTGCAAATAAACAAGTATATATATAATTTTTTTGTTTTGTTTTGTTTTTCAAGGTAGGATCTCACTCTAGTTCAGGCTGACCTGGAATTCACGATGTCTCAGGAGGCCTTGAACTTACGGTGATCCTCCCACCTCTGCCTCCTGAGTGCTGGGTTTAAAGGTGTGAGGCACCACACCCAGCTTAAAATATTTTTTAAAAAGATTGCAAAATCATTTTCTCATTTTAGCTCTTATATTCAAAGAAAAAAATACAGCTTAGCTTCCTTCCTTATATAAGGCTTAAAATTAAACACTTATGTATCAAATTTATTTGTGCAGCAGTTAATTAATCTGGGAAGCCACACCTTACTGCTGACCCCCTCTATCAACACTGTATACTAACATATCACTACAACCTTGACACTTCTCTCTGCATGGAAGTCTGAGGAATGCTGCTTCAGACAAGATGCTGTTGCCGCTGGGAAGGAGTTGTTTCTTGTCACTTGGTTTGGATTACAGTCATTTTCCTTACAAAGAGGACCAGAAACTAAGAACTGGCTCAGCTACGCAGCACACAGCCTTTGGAAGAAGAAAAGTTATCAATGTTGTTCACCAGCTGTGGACCGTGCAAACTTTATGGCTGGCCAACCAGGCCAAATGTATTACTTGGTACAATGGTGGCATATCTGTTACCAACTGCTCTCGGATTGGATTTTATGCTGGTACTGATCACCTAGTCAAAAGTTTATGGCCCTAGGGAGGAAACATCTGTTGTCTGGCTAAATGCATATATTATATACACTAAACTGCCCTCTAAACACTTACGTTTTTGCTCATATATTACTACTACTATCACTTTTGGTTAAAGAAGCTTCTCTTTTCAGATGGTAATGACCACTGGGGTGACTCAAAACTCACCATAGATCCTTAGGCTTCACAGCCAAGCAACTAAGCCATCTCTCTAGCCCCCAAATGGCTTTAATATTCATGACCTCACAGTGCCTGATACTACCTACACAAGACTTTCATAATAGGAGGAACAAATGATGACATCAAAATAGAAGAGAGGACTACAGCAATAGCTCAGCTGTTAAGGCGCTTGCCTGCAAAGCTCAATGACCTGGATTTGATTCTCCAGTACCTGTGTAAGCCAGATGCATTTAGTGGTGCGTGCATCTGGGGTTTGTTTGCAATGGCTACAGGCCCTGGCATGCCCATTCTCTCTTTTATTTTTATGTCATCGTCTTTTTCTCCTATTATGAAGGTCTTGTGAAGGTATTGCTAGTGACCTTGAAATTCTAATCTTCCTGCCTGTACCTCCTCAGTGGTAGGGTTGTAGGTGTTACCTACATACCCAATTTATATGGTATTGGGGACCTGTCCAGCACTGAAACACCTTTGTCACACCCTCCAAGGCTCAGGGTCCATTGTGGAAGAGGTGACAGAAAGAATGTAAGAACCAAAGGAAAGGTACAACTCCTTACAATGCAACTGTCCAGACAGAAATTGGCCTCAATACCGAAGACCTCGCAGTGCCTAGTAATACCTTCACGAGACCCTCATAATAGTAGAAAAAGATGATGACATCAAATTAAAAGAGAGACTAGCGGAGAGGAAGGGGATATGATGGAGAGTGGAGTTGTGAAGGGGAAAGTGGGGGACAGGAGGGAATTATCATGGTTTATTGTCTGTAAGGATAGAAGTTGTCAATAATAAAATTATACATTAAAAAAAAAAAAGAATTTCGGGGCTGGGGAGATGGCTTAGTGGTTAAGGTGTTTGCCTGCAAAGCCAAAGGATCCCATTTTGATTCTCCAGGACCCACGTAAGCCAGATGCACAAGGGGGTGCATGCATCTGGAGTTTGTTTGCTTGACTGAATGTCCTGGTGCACCCATTCTCTCCCTCTCTCTCTCTCTGCCTCTTTCTATCAAATAAATAAATAAATAAAATATATTTTAAAAAAAAAAAAGAATTTCAAGGTTACTTTCAACTATATTTGAGGCCAGCCTGGACAAGAGTGGGGGAGAGAGGGAGAGGGAAAGAAACTGAATATGAATGGGTAAGCCAGGGCCTCTTGCCACTACAAATGAACTCCAGATGCATGTGCTACTTTGTGCATTTAGCTTTATGTGTGTACTGGGCAATCAAACCTGAGATAACAGGCTTTGTAAGCAAGCCATCTCCCCAGCCCCCTAAGCAAGTTTTTGTAGAGCTGGGTAATCTTCAGCTCAGACAAGAGCAGATTATCACAACTTGATGCTTACTGAGATCCACTTAATGACAGCCTTTTCTTATGCAAGACTAGTACATACACCACAGAATGGTCTTCCCTTTTTGTACCTGTTAATCTCATCTAGAATTAGACAAGCCTGCAGGAGGCTGAGATAGATTGAAGCCAGTCTGGGACCACAGGGTGAGTTTCAGGTCAGCCTGGGCTAGAATGAGACCCTGCCTCGAAAAAAAAAAAAAATTTTTTTTTAAAGGCTTGCCTGCAAAAGCTAATGACCCTAGTTTGATTCCCCAGTGCCCAAATAAAGCAAAATACACAAAGGGGTGCATATAGCTGAAGTTTGTTTGCAGTGGCTAAGGGCCCTAGTATACTCCTCTGTCTCTCTCTCTGCTTACAAATAAATAAATAAAAATATTTAAAAAGGAAGGAAGGAAGGGAGGGAGGGAAGAAGTAAAGAAAGAAGGAAGAAACTGCAAATCAAAGCCAGTGAGGGGCTGGGGATATAGTTCAGTGGTACACATTTGCCTGAAATGAACAAGGGCCTGCATTCAATCCTTAGTACTGAAAACAAAACAAAACAAGACAAGACAGAACACCACAGAAACAGTGAGACACCTACCACCTCATAGCTGAAATAAGTGTTGGTGAAGACACTGATAAAGTGGAACCCTGTATATTGCTGGCAGGAATGAGATGATAGCTACTCAGGACAAAAGCTTGATATTAAAAGATTAGAGAGTTACCATACGACCTAGCAATTGTACTCCTAGGTATAAGCCCAAGCATGATGAAAATACCTATCCATGAAAACTGTACACATAACCAACTGCTCTCCCATTAGACCTGAGGCCTGCTCCGAGGAGGAAAGTCACGTCTGGTCCTTAAAACCTAGTCAAAAGCCTATGGCTGAGGTCATCAGCCCTAGGTGGAAAGCTCCTACTGCTGTTTGGCTAAACAGATAAGCTGTGCCAATCAAGTTGCCCTCTAAATATTTATATTTATGCCCACAGATGAGTGCTACTCTCACATTTGGTCAGAGAAGCTTCTTTTTGCAGATGGCAGTGGACAGCAGGGACTCACAACTCAAAAGTGCTAAGAAGTGACAGGTGAGTGCTCAGCACTAAAGAGACATCTCTACCCCCCCTCTCCATTGCTCAGGAACATTGTGGAACAGAGCACAAAGAATTTAAGAGCCAAAGGATGGTATGATAGTTTGAATGGGTGGTCCCCAATAGATTCAGGATTTTATTAGTTTGTAATTTAGATCTGCAGCCACCTGGCTAGAGGAGGTATCTGGAATTCAAATCTAAAGATATGCAGAGTGCTTGAGCTCTGACTGGAGTTCCTAAGTGTGCTTGCTTACTGGTGGTGGATTGTGGCTTCTCTCTCTGCTTGGTCCCTTTGATCTGTAAGCTTCATTAACTTCCATAACTGTGCTTGGCTTGAAGGTTCATCTCAGTGACTGAAGGTATCTACTACAGATGGGGAGGAGTGCATTGGAACACTGTCTTCCAGACATGAAGTGGTCTCACAGTTGCTATTGCTACCTGTACAAGATCAGCACAATATTGGGCACATCAACATTTTAACATGGATGGTGGAAGAAGGAAAAAAGAGACACAAAATAGGAGACTAGTTGGAAAGAAGGGGACCAGTGGAAAGAGGATGGGCAAGGGGAGACCAGACAAAGTAACAAGAGGGAGAAATCATCAAATACATTATATACGTGTATGAAAATTATCCACAAAAAAATAAATAGTAATAAAACCTGTACATGAATGTTCATAAAACCCTCTTCATAAAACCCCAAAAGTAAAAACAACTGAAATGTCCATTAACTAATGAATAGGCAAATAAAATGTAGCATATACAGATAATAGAATAGCAATTTAAAATATGAAGTGCTGATACATATTGCAACACGGATGAAGATATGGTAAGTGAAAGAAGTTACAAATGGACATATAGTATGCCACCATTTATGACATGTCCATCATAGACACATCTGCAAGTACAGAAGAAGCAAGCATTAATGAGGAATGATGGATGGCTAGTGGTACAGGGTTCTTTCTGTAATGAGCATGTTCTCAAACTGATGATGTAATGGTTACACAACTACATAAACAGTCAAAAGCCACTGACATGCACACTTTTAAGTGGGTGAACTGTACACTATGTAAATCAGATCTCAAGCTGCCAACAATATAAAATATAAAGTTCACTCTTGCTGCACTGTACAGACTGACAGGGGAGCTGGGCAGAGGCTGCCAGAGAAAGGAAGGAGGGCAGAACAGTAGTTGAAACCAGAGGAGGGATTCATGGGATCAGACTAGAGAGGCCAAAGAGATAAAGGAGGACACAGAAATGAGCTATCTGGACTTACCAAGCTGCAAATATGTTTTGAACTCGTCTACATGTACAGACGAAGCCCACATATATAGAAAGTGCCCTTGAGAAAGCATGCCAAGCTATCTGGACTGTGTTGACTGCCCACTCTCATTCCTAAGCTCCAAAGACAAAGCCGGGTACACAGGGCTCAAGATATTGAAGACCTGGGTGGCTCTAAGTGTGGGCTCAAGAGTGAGACTGGCTAGGAAGCCCAAGACTTTAGGAAGGTAAATCTTTGAAGCTACCTTTCTGCATTCTCCCTGTGCTATGAGAACTGTAAGGCATATCTCTTAGTTAAATCAAAGATCTAGTTCTGAGCGCATTCAGCCTACATTCCATAAAGTCTTCCCTGACCTCTAACCAGAGTCCGGCAAGTGCTGAAAGGCCCTACATAAAAAGGCCTGAACTTATACTGGTGGGAATGGGTCATGACTGAGAAAAGGGGAAGTCTATGAGAGGGAATTTTCTAAGCCCTTAGGAAACCATGTCAGGTGGGAACCACATGTACCTCTTTAACCCATTAACAGAACCAGAACTAACAGCGCCGGGGGATAAGCTCCTGCCCACCTCATGCCTGCCTTTGTCCACCTCAACAGAAGAGTAAAACACCATGGAAAGATACCAAGAAAGCCAGAAACCCTACCAGACCATTCATCTGCTAGAAGGGAAAGCCAATGGACAGGTCCAAAGGCAGAGCTTGGGCTGGCATTCAGGACTGGCTCTCAGGCCCTCACACCTCTTCCTCTACCGAACTCTCAACCTCCTAAGAATTGTAGCTGAGAGCTGTTGCTTCATAGGGCAAGAACTGCTGAGAAGCCTCAAAAGCCTTACTTCTCAACTGCCAGAGAAATCAAAACCACTTTTTTCCTAGAAAATTAGGAACCTGAGTCATATAGGGTTCCAAAGGACCATATATCATGATCATATGCTTCCAATCTTTCTCAATTAAAGGGAGGATAAAAGCAGGTTAACCAACATAATGTGGTGCAATACATTTTGTTACAACACTTAAGTCATACAGCCTTTTACTTTCTTTATTATTTAATTATTTATTGTTTATTTATCTAATTTTTTGAGTCAGTGTCTTGCTCTAGCCCAGGCTGACCTGGAATTCACTATGTAGTCTCAGGGTGACCTCAAACTCATAGCGATCCTCCTACCTCTGCCTCCCCAGTGCTGGGATTAAAGGCAAGCGCCACCACACCCAGTTCCTTTTACTTTTATGATTTATTTTTATTTATTTATTAGAGACAGAGAGAGGGGGAAAGGGAGAGAGACAGAATAGGCATACCAGGGCCTCCAGCCTCTGCAAACGAACTCTAGATGCATGTGCCACCTTATGCATCTAGCTTACGTGGGTCCTGGAGAGTCGAACCAGAATACTCTGGCATTGCAGGCAAATGCCTTAACCGCTAAGCCATCTCTCCAGCCCTCCTTTTACTTTTATTATTAGCAACACTGCTCTGCATTCTCCTGACAAGGGGACTAAACATCAACAGAACATGTGCTCAGCTACACGTGAAGAGCTCTATGATCCAGGATTACTCTGGGTATGGAACATCCAGGCAGGCAAAAAGACATAGACTTCTATTTCTAACTCTCAACTTCTAATGAACTAAAGTGAAACACTATTTTTTTTTTCTAAATTTATTCATTTATTTGCAAGCAGAAGGAATGAGAGAAAAAGAGAATGGCCAAGCCCACAAACAAACTCCAGATACATACACCACTTGGTGCATCTGGTTTTATGTGGGTCCTGGGGAATTGAACCAGGGTCCTTAGGCTTTGTAGGCAAGCGCCTTAACCACTAAGCCATTTCTCTAACCCCCAGTGAAACACTATTTTTAAGCCTACAGAGGAATACAGCTTAAATACTTCAAAATAAAAATCATATGGGAAGATGAAATAATTTACTTCCTGTTCATGGTAAAATAAGCTTAAAGGAACTTAAAGATAAACTAAAAAAATTCTCCAGCTATTATCTATTTGCCATTTTAAACATGTCTTCAGCCACAACCTATAGACAGAAAGAATAAATCATCAATATGTCACTTCTAAAGTGATGATAAACAAGATCCCATCTCAGATGGATGGAATTTTTTTTTTCTATAGTGGTCACAAAGCAAATTAAACTCTATGTACAAACAGACCACACAATTAGGATCATTCAAAAATAATGAGACTCCTCTCTTTGCCTTCTTCCAAAGTATACAATATATATTTAACAGCACAAAAGAAGACACCACTTGAGCTCCCCCTGTAGCCAACAGGAAGAATTTCCACATATAAAAATTAAAACTTTAAAGTCATTAATATTTTTAAACATAATAGACTTAAAAATTGTTCAACAGTGACCTATGACCCAACCCCTAAGCACATAAATCAACTCCAAATCCAGAAGTCACAGTTGTTTGTTCCTAAAAATCCCACAGCACTAAACTTGATCTTCCCATCAAGCTGATAGCCATAAAAGGCCCTAACCGAAATCCCCAAGGGAAGAGCAGAAGTGCAACTGTTGCTGCGTCTCTGATCCACCTGGTGGCAGGTGCCCCTCAGGTAAGGTCCATGAGATTCAGCCCCCACACCAAGGTCCTGGAAGATGGGCTGGCAGCTTCCCTCATGTTCCCCTCAAAGGCTGTCCAATAAGCACCTGGGAATTGACTTTTCTTGGAAAAGGGGTGCTGGTAACAGCTGTCAGGGCCAAGGCAATAGTGAGAAGTTCAGTTCTCTGCTCTTTGGATGAACTGTGTAAAACATTTCTTTGAAAAGACACAATGTTAAAAATATTAAGAAAAAAGGTCTACAAAAATCCAGAGGGCTGCCTTTTTCTCATAGGGTAAAGCTTATGGGGTGGTGGGAGAATAATCGAGGGCCCAGAACTACAATTCTGCAGCAAAGAGAGAGATGCCCTTCGAAACTCATCACATCTTAAGATGTCTTACTGGAGCAGCAAGGGCTGAGGGTGACTGTCTGAGGAGGGAGGGGCACCAACTTCCTCAAGGGAGACTTACTACACTATGCGCCCACTCTGTGCAAGAATGTCAGGCTTTTAGGGCAGCTGCCACAGGCCAGAAGCATCAGGATTCAGCCTCTGAACCAGAGCTACTTTCACGGCTAACTTCAATCTGCAGTGATGGTAAACTATCTAACCGGCTCTTCTTTTGGCGAGACTGTTCTTTCTCCTTAATCAGAGCCCCCCATGCCCTCTGGAGCTCTGAGTCATCTTCCTCAGTGCCAGATGTCCTGTGGTCCACTTTCTTCATGTTCTTTTCTTTGGTCTTGGATGTAGATCCTAAGCGAGTCCATAAGCCACCTGTTTGGGTGAGAAGACATTTTAGTCTGGCAGCCAATGCTAATCACCAGGGTAGTTCCAAGGAAGCAGGCCACCAACAACACTTGACATGCAGGTCATCAGTGGCCCATGGCACTTATAGCCAATATGCAAATGGAGACCCAATGAAAGATTTTCACTGCAGAGGAGGGGTCCCACACGAGGCACAGGATAATCACCTGAGAAGCTGTTTTCTGCAATACTTGCCTCTCCCAGGTGAGACAGCACATGCAGTTTGCTACTTCATCCTACCAGGAAACTGTCAGCTCTAACATTCTCCAAACGGAGAGAGGGGCCTGCTTAACTGAGCTACTCTCAAATTTTCAGCCAACTACCCATTAGGTTTTTGGGATTTTTGTTGTTGTTGTTGCTTTTGAGATGGGGGTCTCATGTAGGCCAGGCTGGCCTCAAACTCACTATATACCTGAGGCTGGCCTTGAACTTCTGATCCTCCTGGTTCCACAGGCATACTCTACCACATCTGCTCTATCCATTAATTTTGTTTGTTTGTTTTTTTGAGGTAGGGTCTCACTCTAGCTCAGGCTGACCTGGAATTCACTATGGAGTCTCAGGGTGAACTTGAACTCATGGCGATCCTCCTTCCTCTGCCTCCCAAGTGCTGGATTAAAGGTGTGCATCACCATGCCTCACTCTATCCATTAATTTTTAAAAATAGTTTATTTATTTGAGAGAGAGGCAGAGAGAGAAAGAGAGAGAATAGGCAAGCCAAAGCCTCTAGCCACTGCAAACCAACTCCACATGCTTGCGCCCCTTGTGTATCTGGCTTACATGGGTTCTAGGGAATTGAACCTGGGTCTTTAAGCAAGTGCCTTAATTGCTAAGCCATCTCTTCAACCCATCCATTAATTTTTAAAGTATGTTTTATTAACATCTACTAACTGAGAAATGTATTGCTAGGCCAAGTGTGGTAAAGCACATCTTTTAAACCCAGTACTCAGAATACTGAGGCAGGAGGGTCGCTGTACATTCAAGGTCAGCCTGGGCTAGGCGAGACCCTGCATCACCAAAACAAACAAAAAAAAAAAAATGCTTAGGATTTTGTAGCATAGACACACAGTATACATAGACATACTATACAGCAATTAAGAACTTTGTTACTACAGAGAGTTCAAGGTCAGCATGGGCTAGAGGGAGACTTTACCTCAAAGAACTGAAAAAATACTTCATGAAAATAACATACATGTATGGATAAAGACCTGAATACACACCTGCAGCTAAAAGGATTTGTTCTAAAGTGAATGAAGCAAAGCGTGCATCCCTTTCTATTTTCTGAGCGCCTGTTAGTAACATGAAGAGGATGATAACTATGTAAATAAAGAGGAAACATCATTTCACTTTTGGTGTGTGCTTCTGCTTGCCTCTACTTCTTTGCTACAGCCAATGTCTCCACTGTTTCTTATTCTCATCAGTTGGGAGTGCTACTCACCTGATTTCTTTTCCCGAGTATCAGAGTAGAGGCCTTTAACATCTTGCCTAGGAACACCTAGCCTACTATGTACATCTGAAGAGGGCTCTCTCCGAACCACTGGGTTACTACTGAAAGCCTTTTCTGGAGAATATGGTCTTTTTCCTAACCGCTGACGAATATCTGAAAAAAGAGAAAAGTACTGTCACCAGGGTTAGCTCTCCAACCAGTACTGTGAACTTAAGATCAACCAAAGGCCCAATACCAGATCTTCCTCAGTGAGGACACAGGACCCTACAAAACCAGGCTTCTAAAAGCCTTTTCTCTTTGGAATTGGTCTTGAATTCTCCTATGAAAATTCAGAGGCAGGGGCTTGAATCAGCTGATTGCATGGGAAACAGAATTACCTTTTCCCCTTTTTGGTAGAACCAAGAAACCAAGTGACTTATTGAAAATTTCAATTAATAAGCAATACTGCAAGTTCCTTAAGGGTAGAAAGCCACAATCTTTTGAATATAAGCAGATGGCAATAAATGTATTACACTAACCCAGCAAATATGAGATTGGCAAAAGATCAAGGCAACACGCCCAAACCAAATGTGATTTTCTTTCAGTCTCCCTCTCCCAACAAGGCTGCTTGTCCTCAGTTCCCTGTAACAAACAGTAGCCACACCAGCCACGTGTTCATTAGCCAAAGCCTATGCTGGCACACTAGCTACCTGACCTAAACCTTCCAGAGAGCAAATCCACCTCACTAAACTCCCTTGGTGGCTTCTCTGCCATTCCTGCCTCCTCCTTAGCAGTGAACCTTCCTTTCAAAGCCTCATTCTCATCCTTTCTGTCTTCACTGTCCCTGACCTAGTTCAGGCCCTTGTTACTTCCTTCTCTATCCTGACTCCACTCCAAAGTTATTTTTTTCAAAATGATCAAATTACTTCCCACTCAAAAAATAGTTTGCTGGCTGGGCATGGTGGTGGCACATGCCTTTAATCCCAGCACTTGGGAGGCAGAGGTAGGAGGATCACCATGAGTTTGAGACCACCCTGAGAATACATAGTGAATTCCAGGTCAGCCTGGGCCAAAGTAAGGCCCTACATCGAAAAACCATAACAACAACAACAAAAAAAAAGTTTGCCTACTGAGAATCTATTCCCTCCCTAAGACCTAGCTGTGAGGCCACTGTCTCCAAAAACCTACAATTTCTGCAATAGATCTATGACAGCTTTGTAGCCTTTCCAGAAACTTCTCACATGCCAGCTCCTTGCTGGGGGCCTGGGACATAGCAAGCACACTCACCTGTTACCTGTTTGCACACATAAATCAAACTCAACCATTTATAAAATCACAGCTTTATTTTATTGTTGTTGTACAAAAAGTATACCAAAGAGGGCTGGAGAGATGGCTTACTGGTCAAGGCACTTGCCTGTGAAGCCTGGGAATCCCGGTTCGATTCCCCAGTACCCACGTAAGCCAGCCACACAAGGTGGCACATGCATCTGGAGTTTGTTTGCAGTGGCTGGATGCCCTGTTGTATCCATTCACACTGTGTGTGTGTGTGTGTGTGTGTGTGTGTGTGTGTGTGTGTGTGTGTGTGTATATGTGTGCCTCTCTATGACTTTCTCTCAAAAAAAAAAAAAAATATACCCAAGAAATAGAAAGTAAGGTGTTAGAGAGATGGCTCAGTGGATAAAGGTGCTTGCTTCCAAAGCCTGGTGGCCCAGGTTTGATTCCCCAGTACCCCCATAAAACTAGACACACCAAGTGGCACATGTATCTGGAGTTCATTTACAGCAGAAAGAGGCCCTGGTGTACCCATTCTCTTTCTTTCTCTCTCTTTCTTTCTCTCTCTCTAATAGATTTTTAAAAAGTTTTTCTGGGGTAAGTTCTCACTCTAGCCAAAGCTGACCTAGAATTCACTATGTAGTCCCAGGCTGGCCTCAGACTCACAGCAATACTCCCACCTCTGTCTCCAAAGTGCTGGGATTAAAGGTGTATGCCAACACAACTGGCTTTAATTTTAAAAAGAAAAAAAAGAAGAGGAGGAGGAGGAAGGGAGGGAGGGAGGAAAAAAAGGGGGGCTGGTGAAATGGCTCAGCAGTTAAAGGTACTTTCCTGCAAAGCCTACTGACCTGGATTCAACTCCCCAGTACCCACATAAAGCCAAATGCTCAAAGTAAAACATGTGCCTGGATTTTGAATGCAGTGACAGGAAGCCCTGATGCAATCATGTGTGCGTTCTCTCTCTAAAAGTTTTTTTTTTTTTTTAAAGAAATAGACCAGCTGTGTTGGTGCATGCCTTTAATCCCAGCACTTGGGAGGCAGAGGTAGGATTGCCCTGAGTTCAAGGCCACCCTGTAACTACATAGTGAATTCCAGGTCAGCCTAGAGCAAGACCCTACCTTAAAAACAACAACAAAAAACAACAAAAAAAAAGTAAAATGATTGTTTCAAATGAAAATACAGAAAGGTAGTTAAGTAGTTGTCAGAATCTTATTTCTCTCTCTCTCTCTCTTTTTTTTTTTTTTTTTTTTTTTTTGAGGTAGGTTCTCACTCTAGTCCAGGCTGACCTGGAATTCATTCTGTATTCTCAGGGTGGCCTTGAACTCCCAGTGATCCTCCTACTGGCTGCCTCACGAGTGCTGGGATTAAAGGCATGTGCCATCACACCCGGTTTTCTCTCTTTTTTTTTTTTTTTTTAGGTTGTCCAGACTGACCTGGAATTCACTATGTAGTGTCAGGATGGCCTTGAACTCACAGCAATCCTCCTACCTCTGTCTCCCAAGTGCTGGGATTAAAGGTATACACCACTATGTCTGGCTCTCCTTTTATTAAAAAATATTTATTTATTGGATATGTATGCACATGTTCTTGTGTATGAATGTGGACACTCATGCCACACTGCACATGTGGAGGTCAGAGGATACTTTCAGTTCAGTCTTCGCTTTCCACCTTATTTGAGGCAGGGTACCTCACATTTCATCACTCTGCTAGCAACCTTCTGGAAAATTCTCCTACTTCCACCTTCTGTCGTGCTGTAGACACTCTGGGATTATAGAAGCTCCTGACTTTCTTTTATATGGAGTCTAGTGATGTGAACTTAGTTACTCAAGAGTTGCATAAGTGCTTTATCCACTGAACCATCTCCCCAGCCCTCTTGTTTTTTTTTTTTTCAACATCCTGAAAATTTCAATGCCTATCCTAAAATTCCAACATGATAAACAAGGACAATTAAATCAATTCAAAATGGCATTTTATCCAATAACCCCGTCACCCCAATTTGCTCCCCGGAGGTCAGAATGAAGCCCAAGAACAATACCTGATTTAGCACTGCTGACTGCTGGCCGTGGACGTGAGTGCTGACGTTTTTCATCTAAGAGGTGTCGGACATCTGCAAATTTCTCAGGTGGCAATTTGTTGCCAATTCGGTTTTTGATATTGCTTGTGGATATGCTATCTGCCCTCATGGAGTTTCTTTAAGGTAAAAGAAAGGGGGGTGGAATGCAACCAACTTTAACTGTGAGACAAGGTACAAGTAATAATCTCATACTTTAGAGAACACAACTTAAGAAACACAATCTAATTCAGCATTCACTTACAAATACCACAGGTTGATAACTTGCTTAGGAAAATGATAAACACCATGTTGTGATGAGATCAGTGAGGGCAACCAGGCTGCTGAGTTTCCAAGGGTGGTTTCCATGCAATGCCTGTACACTTCTACACAGAGCACATAACTACAAGTCCTCTTCTCCATAAGCAGAAGCCTGCAAAAAGGCTGGAGCTCTCAGTGCATCCACCCTGTAATCTGGGCATAATCCAGACCCAATAAGGTCTATTATCCCTTTCTCTAAGGAACATATTTCTCTCTCATCAAGCTTTGCTACCATAAGAAAGAGTAGCATTGTTGTGCTAGAATTCTCTATTAGAAAGCTCTATGAAAACTAAATAAAGATATGAATGCCTCCATACAAGTGAGCATTAAAGACTTCTTTCTGTGCTTGAAGAGATGGTTTAGTGGTTAACGCACTTGCCTGTGAAGCCTAAGGACCCAGGTTTGATTCCCTAGGACCCACATAAGCCAGCTGCAAAAGTGGTGCATATATCTGGAGTTCATTTGCTATTGCTGGAGGCCCTGGCATGCCTGTTCTACCTGCATCTCTCTCTCTCTCCAATAAATAAATAAATAAAATTTTAAAGACTTCTTTCTAAGAGGGTATGAACAAGTCATTTGGAAACCTACATTTTTGAACAATGGTGCACCCAGAAGCCATAGATTGTTAGTAGAAAATTTTCAGTGTCAGGGATGGGATATTTTCCAGTGAGTTGTTAGCCAGGGAGGTCACAGATACCCCCAATACATTATAGGCCATTGCCGAGGCTTTTCATTTCCCACCAGGAGTAGATGGCAAGACCCTATTGCTGAAGACTCTACATACTTGGGCTGCAAGGTCAGTGAGAAATTCTGTTGGAGCTGAGCTGGAAAAAACTATACTGCATGCAGCTCCATGGGAGAAAGTGAATTCACCAGTAGAGAGAAACTACAGTGGACACTGCAAGCCTTAAATTTGGACACCCAGGCCAAATGAGCCAACAGGTGCAATATTGGCATGTCTGTTATGGGGAAACCAATCACTCTCTAATTGTACTGGAGGCCCACTCCACAGGAGGGGATACATGTCTAATACTAAAACATATAACAGAGAAAGTCATGAGCCCTAGGGGTGTAATGTCTGCTGTTGTCTGCCTAAATGTATATATTATGCTCACCAAACTGCCTTGTAAGCACTTTTTGTAATGTACATACTCATATATTAGTGCTACTCTCACTTTTGGCTAGAGAAGCTTCTCTTTTCAGATGGTGGTGACCTTGGGATGACTCAGAAGGCACCATGGTGCTGAGAAGAAGGGACAGTAGTGCTCAGCACTGAAAAATCTCTATCACACCTTCCAAGGCTCAGGGTCCATTGCAGAAGAGATGGTGGAGAGAATGAAAGAACCAAAAGAAGGGTAGGACTTCTTACAATGCACTCTTTCAGACACAAAATGGCCTGAATATCCATGACTTTGCAGTGCCTGACACTACCTACACAAGACCATAATAATAGCAGGAAAAGATGATGATATCAAAAATAAAAGGGAGGGGCTGGAGAGGTGGCTTAGCAGTAAAGGCATTTGCCTGCAAAGCCAAAGGATCCTGGTTTGATTCTCTAGGACCCACGTAAGCCAGATGCACAAGGGGCGAATGAGTCTAGAGTTCATTTGCAATGGCTGGAGACCCTGGTGCTCCCATTCTCTTTCTCTCTGCCTCCTTCTCTCAAATAAATAAATAAATAAAATATATTTTTTAAAAAAGAGAGACTGGGCTGGAGAGATGGCTTAGCGGTTAAGGCGCCTGTCTGCAAAGCCAGAGGACCTAGGTTCAATTCCCCAGGACCCACGTAAGCCAGATGCATAGGATGGCGCATGCATCTTGAGTGTAATTGCAATGGCTTAAGGCCCTGCCGTGCCCCATTCTCTGTCTGCTTCTCTCTCAGTCAAATAAAGAATTTAAAAAAAAAAAAAAAGAGACTGATTGAGGAGGGAATATGATGGAGAATGAAGTTGTGAAGGGGAATGTTAGGGGGTGAATTAACATACCATATGTTATTGCCTATAATTATGGAAGTTGCCAATAAAAATATAATTAATTTAAAAATAAATAAATAAAATATTTTTAAAAATTATTTATTTATTTGCAAAGAGAGAGAGAAAGAGAAGAGACAGACAAACAATGGGCATGCCAGAGCCTCTAGCTATTGCAAATGAACTCCAGATGCATATGCCCCTTGTACATCTGGCTTACGTGAGTCCTGGGGAATTGAACCTGAGTCCTTTGGCTTCATAGGCAAACACCTTAACCACTAAGCCATTTCTCCAGCCCTAAATAAAATATTTTTAGAAGTTTCTTAAAAAAGACTTCTTTCTGGGCTAGAGAGATGGGTCAGCAGTTAAGCTTTAGTTAAGCAGTTAGGCTTTGTAAGCAGTTTGCTTACAAAGCCTAAAGGCCCGGGTTTGATTCTCCAGTACCCACATAAAGCCAGATGCACAAGGAAGTACATAGAGTTTGTTTGCAGTGGCTAGAGGCCCTGGTGCACCATTCTTCTCTATAATCTTTTCTCTCTCTCCCTCTCAAATAAAATAAATAAATTTTGTTTTTTTAAAAAAGACTTCCTAGAAAATAAATAAATAAAATAAAAAAGACTTCCTTCCTTCCACCCAAGTACACCACAAAGAATGAATAAGCTAGACCTGTTGGTACAAGCCTATAATCCCAGCTGCTTAAAAGACTAAGGCAGAGCCGGGCGTGGTGGCGCACGCCTTTAATCCCAGCACTCGGGAGGCAGAGGTAGGAGGATCGCCATGAGTTCGAGGCCACCCTGAGACTACATAGTTAATTCCAGGTCAGCCTGGACCAGAGTGAAACCCTACCTCGAAAAAAAAAAAAAAAAAAAAAAAAAAAAAAAAAAAAAAAAAAAAGACTAAGGCAGAAGGATCCCATGTTCAAGCCCTACCTACTTAGGGTACACAGCATATTCAATACCAGCCTGGTCAACTTAGTAAGATCCTGTCTCAAAATTAAAAATTTAATTAGTTAAAATTAAGTTAAAAAGCCGAGCGTGGTAGCACATGCCTTTAATCCCAGCACTGGGGAGGCAGACGTAGGACGACTGCCTAGAGTTCAAGGCCACCCTAAGACTACATAGTGAATTCCAGGTCAGCCTGAATTAGAGTGAGACACTACCTTGAAAAACCAAAAAAAAAATTTTAAAAAAATTAAGTTAAAAATAAGAGCCAGGCATGGTGGTATACACCCTTAATTCCAGCACTCAGGAGGCAGAGGTAGAAGGATCACTGAGTTCTAGGCTAACCTGAGACTATATAGTGAATTCCAGGTCAGCCTGGACTAAAGGGAGATCCTATCTCAAAAAAAAAAAAAACAATCCCCCCCCACCAAAATAAAAATTACACTTTTGGGCTGGAGAAATAGCTTCGTGGTTAAAAGCACTTGCTTGCAAAGTTTGACAGCCTGGGTTCAATTCCCTGGTACTCATGTAAAGCCAGATGCACAAAGTGGCACATGCATCTAAAGTTGGTTTACAGTAGCAAGAGACCTTGGTATGCCCATTCTTCCCCAATCCCCAGCTTACAAATAAATAAATAAAAATATGAAGGAAGGAAAGGAAGGGAGAGAGGGAGGGAGGAAAGGAGAGAGAGGGGGAGGAACCGGAGAGATGGCATAGCAGTTAAGGTGCTTGCCCACAAAGCCAAAGAACCCAGCTTTGACTCCTCAGGACCCACATAAACCAGACTCACAAAGTGACATATGCATCTGGAGTTTGTTTCCAGTGGGTAGAGGCCCTGGCATGCCCATTCTCTCTCTTTGCCTCTTTCTCTCTCTCTCTCTCTCTAATAAATAAATAAATATATATATTTTTTGTTTTTTTTTGTTTTTCATGGTAGGGTTTAGCTCTAGTTCAGGCTGACCTGGAATTTTCTATGAAGTCTCAGGGTGGCCTCAAACTCATGGCAATCCTCCACTTCTGCCTCTGGAGTGCTGGGATTAAAGGTGTGCGCCACCACACCCGGCAATAAATAATTTTTTAATTTAAGAAAGGAAAGAAGAAGGGAAGGAGGGAAGGGGAAGAAGGGAGGGAAGAGAAGGAGGGCTAGAGAGGTGGCTCAGCTGTTAAAGGTGCTTGCTTGCAAAGCCTGATAGCTTGGGTTCAATTCCCCAGTGCCCACGTAAAGCCAGATGCATGCATCTGGAGTTTGGCTGCAGTGGCAGGAGGCCCTGATGTGTCCATTTTTCTCTTTCTCTCTCTTTGCTTGCAAATAAATAATAAAGAAAACTATTAAAAAAAAAAAAAAAAAAAAAAAAAAAAAAACAGCACTAGGGAGGCAGAAGCAGGAGGAATGCCATGAGTTCAAGGACACCATAAGACTACAGAGTGAATTCCAGGTCAGGTTGAGCTAGAGTGAAACCCTACCTCAAAACAAACAAACAAACAAACAAACAAACAAACAAACAAACAAACAAAAAAAGAGCTGGGCATGGTGGTGCATTCCTTTAATTCCACCACTTGGAAGGCAAAGGTAGAAGGATCACCATGAGTTTGAAGCCACCCTGACAATACGTAGTATATTCCAGGTCAACCTGGGCTAGAGTGAGAGCCTAACTCGAAAAAATCAAAACAAAACAAAACAAAAAAAGAAAATACAAGGTAGGGTCTCACTCTAACCCAGGCTAACCTTGAACTCTGTAGTCTTATGCTGGCTTCAAACTCATGGCAATTCTCCTACTTCTGCCTCCTGAGTGCTGGGATTACAGGTGTGTGCCACCATGCCTGGCTAAAATCATACTTTTGGAAACCAAAGAAATGGACATTAAAATAACTATGTTTTGTATTCATGAAAGTAGCAAAGATTAGGCAGAATATTAATATCTAAACCTGGTAAGGGTTATAGGTGAGAAATGTCAGTAAAACCCCTAAGGAAGGAATCTAGCAATACTTACCCTATTTTTAAACATTATTTAATTTAAAAAGTATTTTACTTATTTACTTACTTATTTGAGAGACAGAGAGAAAGAGAGGGAAAATAGGCACACCAGGGCCTCTAGCCACTGCAAACCAACTCCAGACACATGCACCACCTTGTGTATCTGACTTTATGTGGGTACTAGGAAATTGAACCTGTGTCCTTTGACTTAGCAGGCAAATGCCTTAACCACTAAGTCATCTCTCCAGCCCTTATTTAAAAAATTACTTATTTCTTTATTTGGGTGAGAGATAGAGAATGGGCATGACAGGGCCTCTAGCCACTGCAAATGAAATCCAGACACAAGTGCCACCATGTGCATCTGGCTTACATGGGTTCTCAGGACTCAAACCTGGATCCTTAGGCTTTGCAGGCAAGTGTCTTATCCACTAAGCCATCTCTCCAGCCCCTAAAATATTTTTATTTATTTTCAAGCAGCAAATGAGAGAGAGAGAGAGAGAAAATATGAATGAGAATGGACGTGCCAGGGCCTCTTCCCACTGTAAACCAATTCCAAATGCATGTGTCACTTTCTATATGTGGGTACTGGGGAATCAAACTTGGGCTGTCAGTCTTTACAAGCAATCGCCTTTAACCGCTGAACCATCTTTCTAGCCTTCAACATTATTTTTGAATAGTAGCTAGATTTGGGAGAATCTATTCAGTTAATTGAGTATTAAAAAAATAAAGGAGGGCTGGAGAGATGGCTTAGTGATTAATGTGCTTGCCTGCAGAAGCCTAAAGATCCAGGTTCAATTCCCCAGTATCCATGTAAGCCAGATGCACAGTGACACATGCATCTGGAGTTTGTTTGCAGTGGCTGGAGGCCCTGGAGTGCCCATTCTCATTCTCTTTGTCTCTCTTCTCTATATCTCTCTCTGCTTTCAAATAAATCAATAAATCAAATATTTTTTTAAAAGAAAAAAAATAAAGGAGTTGGATGTGGTGGTGTACACCTTTAATCCGGAGGCAGGGGTAAGAGGATTGCCAGGAGTTTGAGGCCACCCTGAGACTGAATTCAAGGTCAGCATGAGCTAGAGTGAGACCCTACCTCGAAAAACCAAAAGAAAAAAGAAAAAAAAAAGGGCTGGAGAGGTAGCTTAGGTAGCTTAGCAGTTAAGGCACTTGCTTGCGAAGCCAAAGGACCCCAGTTCGATTCCCCAAGACTCATGTCAGCCAGATGCACAAGGTGGCACATGCAGTGGCTAAAGGCCCAGATATGCCCATTCTTTCTCTCTCTCTCTGCCTCTTTCTCTCTTTCTTAAATAAATAAATAAACTTACCAAAAAGAAAAAAAGCAAATAGAATCATATTATCTCATAATAAGGGATTATACCTATAATCCCAACACTTGGGAGGCTGAGGCAGGAAAAGCATAAGGCCAGTCTGAGACTGTACCTAAAAAAACCAAAAATACAAAAATAAATGAATAATAAATAAGGAATTAAATGCTGATATTTTCAAACAGACTACATATGGTTGGAATATTAACAGATACATGGGAATAGAGCTAGATTTTACTTTCTGTACTGTTTATACAATAATATGCACTGCTTGCATAGAGGAAAAACAGGATGCTTCTATTAAACTCCTATAAAGTACTGAAATTAGTATAAAACTGATTACATCAAGTAGAATTAAATTTGTAATTCACATTTAAAATAATGGGTGGGAATACATCTCAGGGATAAGTGCTTTCCTGGAATGTACAAAACAAGGTCCTGGGTTCAATCTGCGGTACTGCCAAAATAAGCAAATATATAAATTCTTTTAAAATTGTAAAGCTACTATTGACAAAGAAAAAAAAATTTTACCTAATACTTTTCAACTGAGACTCCACTTCATCGGCATACATGGTCATTTTCATGCTTTTCTTTGGTGAGGGAGTAGAAATCATTTTCAGTTCTAAATCATAGTCCATTTCATCTGAGTCTGAGCTGCTGGCACTGGATCGCTGGGATGTGCTCCTCTCACGGATCTGCTTGAGAGCAGGAAGCTCCTCATGATACTCTACCACCACCCTGTCATCGGCATCCATGTCCTGGTCTTCCTCTTCTTCTTCCTCTTCCTCAATGGGTTCCTCAGGAACATTCACTAATCCTGAAGAAATTTAACCAAAAAAAAAAAAAAAAAAAAAAAAAAAAGAACTAAAACTTAAAGTTAAAACTATCAAACATGATTTTCTACTATACATTGGTGAAAATTAATTACATTCTTGAGATTTTACTAGCATGTTAGCTGTAAGAGTACCAAACTGGACACCATTCTGATTCCTACAAGAGAATTGTTAGGTCAAATATGATGTAACAGCTTGATGAAGTATTACTTATATTTAAAATGTAAGGGAAAAGAGGGTACCAACACATGATGTATCCATATGAAATGTTACTAATAATAACTATAATAAAAAGATTAAAAAATATATAAGAAATCTTCATTATTCACATGCTTTGTATTTTTAAATTTGCCAAATTGATTTTCAATTCCTACATCAATACTTGGGGTCATTTATAGGCATGTGCAAGAACAACAGAAAATTGAATCACTGAATGCACTTCTTCCCAGCTGAGGTCAAACACAGCAATGCTGTTTAATTCATCTCTCATACTGTAAGCAAATGTCCTTTTTATTCTATTTACTGCCATGTTTTTCATATTTTGTGTGCTTTTTGTTGATTTCACTCTTTAAAATGGCCCCCAAATACAGTGTTGAGGTGCTGTGTGTGATGAAGAAAATATACAAAATAGGTAAGCCTCATTCAAGCATGAGTTGCCATACTGTTGGCTAGGAATTCAGTGTTAATTAATCAAGATTATATATTAAATAAGCTGGCTTTAAACAGAAAAATAGGTATAACAAGATTACATACTGATCATTGATGAGAAGTGTGATTTTATGCTGACAGTCTTTATAGCACATAATCACCCCAAATAGTAACATTATCTCTAAAGTTCATAAAAAATGCTTACGGCAGGCAGAGGAAGCAAATATAAAGTATATATTGATAATAACTATAATATTTACTAAGAAAATAGTGAATGGGATAAATGTAAAATGAAATCAGTGGTATTAGGATATTTGAATCAGAGGCATTTGCTTTGCAATTTAATATGAACAAAACAGAAGATCATGATCTTAAAGTAATTGAAACTCAAAAAGTATATGTAACAGAAAAATATATACATTAACAGGTAGATTTCAGACATACAATTATGTTCACATTAACATCTGCATTAACTAAAGTATTGACTTCATCTCATCCTATCTCATTCTAATGTTTTGTTTGTAGGGTTTCACTGTAGTCCAGACTGACCTGGAATTCACTCTGTATCTCAGGGTGGCCTTGAACTCATAGCAATCCTCCTACCTCTGCCTCTCAAGTGCTGAGATTAAAGGCGTGTGTGCATATTATCCTATTTGTATGCTAACTTGCCTAGTTTTATAGAGCACATAGGTGGTTCCACACATAAAATTCAAAATAAAAACAAATCTTTAGAAAACATAATGAAAATGGTTCCTTTACAATAAACACAGAAGAAAGAGAAAGTGGAGGAGGGGTAGGGAAAGAGGAAGGGGAAGGGAGGAAAAAGGAGGGAAGGAGGGGGAAAGATAAAGAAAACTCAAGCCTTAGAGTCCTATGTTTTATATGCACAAACCACATGCAAAAAGCACAACACAATAGCCTATTTACATTATCATAAAAGGACAAGTAAAACCAGCCCATTTGGTAGTTTTTTTTAAGCAATTGTTATTAATAGTAGAAAAATTGTTTTAATTTTCTCTATGTCACATTGGGTCTTCTTATTAGAACAGTTTTATAACATCATTTGACCTCTTTGAATGGGCAATTTAAAATTAATCGTGACTTGACTTACTTTCCTATATGTTGGCAGAGGGTGAGGGCAAGGAAGAGAGGATGATAAAGTTTGGAACCTTAAAAGATTGTATTAAGAATAAAAATATGATTTCGAGAGCCAAACATGTGTCTACCCAAGAGCTGAGCAGGCAACTACCGGAATGTCGGTGTTTATAGGACGTCAAGCCAACGTCATCCCCAATCAGGGCTCTCTTCTTGATCACATCCCGCTGAATGCGACGGGAATGATATCTTCGCTTCCTGCAACATTGCCAAGATAAGCACATCATCAGAAACCAGTAAGAACACTCAAATTTACTGACTCATTCCAACTACACACACTGTTACGGTGTCAGTGCTGAAATACAGATAACGAAACAGCTTTCTCACAGTATTTACCAAAGCTAAAAACCATGAATTCTTCATTTTTGTCTTCCTTCAGTCAACAGGAGGCTCTGACATTCCACAACCCAGTACTAACTGAAGGACCAGCATTGTATTTTTAAGGATTTTATCTATATATATTTGTGTGTGTGTGTCAAAGTCTCAAGCTGCTGCAAACACCTGGGCTGGAGAAGTGAATCCAGGACAGCAGGCTTGGCTGGCAAGTGTGTGAGTTTTAAACTGGACATGATGACACATGCCTGGAATCCCAGCACTTGGGGATACGGGTAGGATCAGGAGTTCATGGATAGCCTCAGCTACATAAGCACATTTGAGGCCAGCCTGGGCTACATGAGACTGTCTCAAAAAATGAAAATGAAAACCAAACCAAACAAAAACCAACAATTATAATTTCAGGGCTGGAGAGATGGCTTAGTGGTTAAGGTGCTTGCCTGCAAAGCAAAAAGACCCAAGTTTGATTCCCCAGGACCCACATAAGCTAGATGCACAAGGTAATGTATGTGTTTGGAGTTCATCTGCAATGGCTGGAGGCCCTGGTGCATATTCTCTCTCTCTCTCTCTCTCTCTCTCTCTCTCTCTCTCTCTCTCCCCCAAATAAATAAATTAAATTAAAAAAATTTTTTTTCAGATTTTAGACTCACCACGAATTGCTAAGAATTCCTTTCATGCCTCCATAATTTGGATTCCCATATTTCATGTAATATTGACTTCTTCTGGCTGCTCCAAGTTCTTTTTTGTCATCTAAAAATTAATTATAACAGTTATCTGTAAGTGTGAAGATAATAGTGAGTATTTTATTTCTTTGGATTTTTGGTTGGTTGTTTTTGGAGATAGGGTCTCATGTAGCCCAAGCTGGCCTCAAGCCTGCTCTATAGTCAGGGCTACCACAAATTCCTGGCACTACCTCCCAAGTGTTGGGATTATAGGCATGTGCTACCACTTCATGATTTAAATATATATATGTAATTCCATGGATCAAATCAGTACAATCTGCCAATAAAAAATAAAGAGCTATCATAAACTTCTCTAAGTGTGTACTAAGGCAGTGCAGGTGAAACAGGAAAAGCAAAAGACAAAGGCTGACTGAAGTCAAGCTGCTATTCAGGAGTTAATTAACTTAGTAGTAGAAATACTATAAAAATTAAACAATACAGCTGGGCATGGTGGTGCACACCTTTAATCCCAGCACTTGGGAGGCAGAAGTAGAAGGATCATTGTGAGTCCAAGGCCAGCCTGAGACTACATATTGAATTCCAGGTCAGCCTGGGCTAGAGCAAGACTCTACCTCGAAAAAACAAAAAATAAAAAGAATAAAACAATAGAAAATATAAGGCTCTAAGGCTGTAGGTATGACTTGGTGGAAAGATCACTTGTCTAGCATGTGAGGTCCTGAGTTTGATTCCCAGCACCAAGAAAGATAAAAGGTTCTAAGAGGCATAAGAGATTTTTTAAAAGAAAAGATGACATTTTTTTGTCCCCTGAAAGATGATACTCATTTCTGAATGACAAATACTACAATATAGAACAAAGACTAAAGAACAAAACTGTGTAAGTTCATTGATTGGCAAATCTTTCTAGCATACTATGATATACCTCAAACTGACTTAGGAAAACGTATTTGCCATGTTAAAATGCTGGTTAACAAGCAAAAAAGGTGGCTGGCTGGTGAGCTCCTATTTTGTCAAAAGAAATAATACAATGAGCATCAAGGCTTCTTATACACACTAACTACAAAGGGCAAACAATACTACTATCCAGTACTATTGGTACACAACACTGATCAGCACGTGTACTTGTTTACCTCCTGCCCAAAGGGGAAAAAAAATACACCCACCAATTTCGCAGAGAATTGGCTGTCTAGATCCCAAGCATGTAAACTAAACATTGAGTCTGAAAAAACAAGACGTCTTATTGTGCTGTAAAGTAAGACAGTGTTTAAATAATCATGGGACATGTCAAAACACAGCTGAAGAGGTGGCTCAGTGGTTAAATGCACTTGCTGGTAAAGCCTGTGGGCTCAGGTTTGATTCCCTAGAACCCTCAAAAAGCTAGATGCAAGCCGGGTGTGGAGGTGCATGCCGTTAATCCCAGCATACAGGAGGCAGAGGTAGGAGGATTGTTGAGTTTGAGGCCACCCTGTGACTACATAGTGAATTCCAGGTCAGCCTGAGCTAGAGTGAGACCCTACCTCAAAAAAAGAAAGAAAAATCAAAAAGCCAGATGCACAAAGTGACACATGCATCTGGAGATTGTTTGCAGTGCCAAGAAGCTCCAGTGTGCCCATTCCTTTTTCTCTCATCCCCCACCCTCACCGCTTGCAAATGAATAAATTAAAAATATTTTTAAGAGGGTTGGAGGGATGGCTTAGTGGTTAAAGTGTTTGCCTGCAAAGCCAAAAGACCCAAGTTCAATTCCCCAGGACCCACATTAGCCAGATATAGAAGGGGGCACACACATCTAGAGTTTGTTTGCAGTGGCTAGAGACCCTGGCACGACCATTCTCTCTCTCCTTCTTTCTCTGTCAAATAAATAAATAAAATAAAAACAAAAATAAATTTTTTAAGAAACATAGCTTAAGGGCTGGAGAGATGGTTACAGGTGCTTGCTTGCAAAGCCTGCCTTCCTGGGTTCAATTCCCACATAAAGTACCCACATAAAGCCAGATACACAGAGTAACACATGTATCTGGAATTCATTTACAGAAGAAGGCAGCCCTGGAGGGCCCATTTTCTTTCTCTCTCTCTCTCTCTCTCCACATAGATATAAATTAAAACAAAAAACAACCCACCATCAAACAAACAAAAAACCCCTACAACTTGAAGGGCTGTCTACTGAGCAAATCCAAGTAAATCTGTGAATCCAAACAATGGCAGTAGCAGATAATTCACTACATAAGAATCCATGAGTCCAGGGACTGGAGAGATGGCTCAGCAGTTAAAGTACCTGCCTGCAAAGCCTAAAACTAGGTTCAGTTCCCCAGTACCCACTTAAAGCCAGATGCACAAAGTGGTGCATGCATCTGGAGCTTGTTTGCAGCAGCTATAGGTGCTAGCATTTCCATTCCCTCTGTCTCTCTTCTATCTCTTGCTGCTTTAAATAAATTTTAAAAAGTTTTTTTAAAATGCATGAGTCCAAAATGAGATATAAGTAAAGAAACATGCAGTAAGAGAAAACTTTATAGCAAACTACCAACTTATATAGAAATGGCAAAGTCATGGGATGGAGAGATGGCTTAGTGGTTAAGGCGCTTGCCTGCAAAGCCTAAGGAACCAGGTTTGATTCTCCAGTGCTCATGTAAAGCCAGATGCACAAGGTGGCACATATATCTGGAGTTTGTTTGCAGTGGCTGGAAGCCCTAGTGCATCATTCTCTCTATCTGCATCTTTCTCTCTCTCTCTCTCTCAAATAAATAAATAAAAATTTTAAAAAGAAAAAAATAAAAAGAAATGGTGAAGTCAGAAAACCATCAATGGATGCTGAGTCAAGTTAACATCCTTAGGAAAGGGAAGAATCAAGTACATGTACCTCATGATCCAACACTGAAAATGACACTCCAGCACTTTTGTGGTGTTCTTGCCCCAATGAGTCTATATATTCAATAAAGCCTTTGGCTCTGGCTACACCCACGACAAATTTAAAATGGTACACTCTGGAAGGCTATTATACAAAATATGGCATGTTCAGCCTGAGCCTGATCTGTCATTATATCCATATCCCTGCTACATGATATTTTGAATGAGTTTCCCTACTTTCAAGACAAAAATAGAGGTGCCAGGACAGAGCAGGTGGCCAGCACAGAGTGGCTAAGCAGGACCACAGGGGTGAGTGGGCATCCAGGTCGGAGCCATAGCGGTGGGCTGTGGGGGGGTACTTCCCTCTCTGAATAATTGATAGTCTGGGGAGTAAAGAGATGGCTGAGTGTTAAAACCTTTTTCTAGGACCTCGGCAGGGGAATCAAAGACTGCCCCATCTCAAAGCTAGATGCCGGAATCCAGCCCAAGAGAGAAGAGCAGCAGCGAAGAAGGGAAGCAATAGTGTCCTGGCACAGAGGAGACCCCAGAGCATAGAGTGAAAACAAGAGAGTGAACCACACATTGTTAGTCAAATTTTCCAGTGTTGTGCTTGGAATGGTATTCTGGTTCAGTCTCCTCTTGTTTTACCAAATGTTTATTATTGTGCTTCAGTCAGTAACAGCCCAGATCATTGATGACCCACTGCTCCATGGAGATGTTTGGTCATGGCTGGAATTCTTTCTCACCTCCATTTTCAGTGCTCTTTGGGTGCTCCCTCTGTCTGTGCTTAGCAAAGTTGTGAATGCTGTTTGGTTTCAAGATATAGCTGACCTGGCATTTGAGGTATCAGGGAGGAAGCCTCATCCATTCCCAGCACCAGCAAAATAACTGCTGACATGCTCTTCAACCTTCTGCAGAAGGCTCTTTTCCTTATCCAGGGATGTCTGTGAGTCTTCCCCATCCATCTCTGGTCAGCTGGTTAGTGGGCTGCATATGTCACTTCTTTACTCACTGTACTAATTCGAGTATCATTGGTTCAATAAAGGAACTGAAATGCACCTTACTACTTTGGATTGGGCTTGTCCTTGGCTTTCCTCACAGCAGTGCAGTCCTACATCAGTGGCTGCCTCTTTTCTAACCTGCTTCCTTTATTCATCATCAGTGCCAAGGAAGCATACCTGGGAAAGCATACCTTTTCCAGCTGCGCCTCTTCTCCTTGGTGGTCTTCTTAAGCAACAGACTATTCCACAAGACAGTCTCTCTATAGTCAGTCCTGAGCAGCTCAACCTCCATAGAGAAGCTCCCCTCACCACATCCATCCCCTACCAAACTGAAGGCTGCTGCAGGCCACTGAGTTCCCTGCTGTCCAAAGGAGATGGTGGGATTGGATGGAGGCTGTGGCAGCTCTTTTCTCTGTCTTCCTCTCCCTGCCATGGGCCCTCCTCAAATTCCCTTCTCCTTGAGGAACTGTAATCTTTGTCTCTGGTGCACATAAGGCAGAATCTTCCTGACACCAGTATGTGGAGTTTTACCACCACTGTGAGTCTGAAAGGACCACAGGTTTTCCAGCATTTACCAGTCCCTGTGCCATTACCCTCCCACCTCTCTTTACTGCCTTCCAGAATCCTCGGATGGGTTTTGTAATTCTAACTGCTGTATTTTGTGAATTTGTTGTTATTGTTTTTCTGTCAGAGATGAAGGGGTATCTCAGTTACTCCTGCTGACTCCCTCACTAGCCATCACTGTCTTGTTTCTCGTTACTCAGGTTAGATTTTGGTCTCTCTTGCTCTACTGCAAAAAAAAAAGAAAGAAAGAAAGAAAGAAAGAAAGAAAGAAAGAAAGAAAGAAAGAAAGAAAGAAAGAAAGAAAGAAAGAAAGAAAGAAAGGAAGGAAAGGGAGGGAGGAAGGAGAGAGAGGAGGAAAAGGAAGAAGAGAAGGAAGAAGATGGAAGGAAGGAAGGAAGGAAAGGAAGGAAAGAAAGGAAGGAGAGAGAGATAAAAGAAGAGCCTGAAGAGATGGTACAGGATAGGCCTCACAGCCAGGCTGGCTGGCTTCTGAGGAATAATTTTCTTTCTTTCCCTTGAAGGGGAAAAAGCTTTTTTCACTGGTACATTTAAAATTCCCCAGCTAGGGGAGATATCAATTCTGGACAAATGCCACTGAACACAGAATGCTTGGAGAATCTGAACTTTTCAACTCTGGAAGATGAGAATTTACTGTTGGCCACTGCTGGGTCTGATTGGTATTTCAAAGGAATATTGGGTGCTGCAAATAGGAACTGAAGGGGTAAACAAACTTATTAAACCCATTAACCTGTGATTGGTGATGTTTCCCTGTCATTTTAAAAGACTAATAGAAGGTGGGAAGTCTGATGCCAAAAACTTGTAGAAATTTAAAATATCAAATATCATAATTAAATGTGAGCTGGTTTCCCATAAAAAATAGGTAATTTTAATACAAGAATAAGACATTTCCACATGTAAAAATCTTTTCTCCCTTTTTAGCTCTCAAAATCAAACAGGAATAATTATCTGCTGTAGACATACATAACAAGCTTCACCTTTCATATTCTGTGTTACTAAGTCTTACATCTCAAAGAGAGAGGATATAAACTTTTCACTTTACTTTCTTGGGGTGCACCTAGAATTTATGTTTGTGTCTTGCCTTTTTAAAATATATGTTTTTGTGTGTTTTGTCCACAAAAGTGATAAAATAAAGTTCCAAATATATATATATTTAAAATGTCTCAATCAAGGAAACAAAGCAAAGAAGTAGTTCTAGTTTAGGGAACTAAGGAGATACAACACAGTTATGTCCAAAAGTAGAACCCAGACATATTGCTGGAAAATCTGACAAACTCTAAGTATGGGCTAGGGAATAGGTAATAGTATGGTATTAATGTTAACTTTCCACTATCCAGTGGGGAAGACAACGTTCCTATTCGTTAGAAGTATGTACTGAAGGCCTGACAAAGGGGTACATGCCTTTAATGCCAGCACCAGTGAGGCTGAGGCAGGAGGATCACCATGAGTTTAAGGCCAACCTAGGTGAGTTCCAAGTCAGCCTAAGCTAGAGTGAGACTCTACTTCAAAAAAAAAAAAGAAAGAAAGAAAAGAAAGGAAGGACAGACATTGAAGTATTTAGGAGTAAAGAGTTGTTAATTCTAACTCACTCTCAAATAACTAAAACAAAGTATCTATCTGTACATATAAATATACATACACACTGACATTTTAATGCCTCCCAGAGCCACTATACATTAAGTCTTATGAGGATCAGAGCTGAAAGGCATAGTAGTGATGCATATCCAAGATAATATTACCACAATAAATTAAAAAGAATATGTTTTGGCAGGTGTGGTGGCACACGCCTTTAATCCCAGTACTCGGGAGGCAGAGGCAAGAGGATCACCATGAGTTTGAGGCCACCCTGAGACTACATACTACATAGTGAATTCCATGTCAGCCTGGACTAGAGCAAGACCCTACCTCAACAAACCAAAAAAAAAAAAAAAAAAAAAAAAGCCTACACTGAGATTCCATTTCACCTCAATCAGAATGGCTACCATGAAGAATACAGAAAACTACAAATATTGACAAGGATGTGGGGGAAAGGGAACACTTATATGCTGTTGGTGAGAATATAAATTAGTATAGCTGCCAGAGATTGTTCAGCAGTTAAGACATTTGCATGTAAAGCCTAAGGACCCCAGTTTGATTCCCTAGTATCCACATAAAGCCAGATGCAAAAAGTGGTGCATGCATCTGGAGTTCATTATAGCGGCTGAAGGCCCTAGCACACCCATTATCTCTGTCTCTGTTTGCAAATAAATAAATAAAAACTAAAATAAAAAGGGGGGGCATGGTGGCGCACACCTTTAATCCTAGCACTTGGGAAGCAGAGGTAGGAGGATTGCCATGAGTTCAAGGCCACCCTGAGTCTACATAGTGAATTCCAGGACAGTGGAGACCCTACCTCAAAAAAACCAAAAAAAGGGGCTAGAAAGATGGCTTAGTGGTTAAACGCTTGCCTGTGAAGCCTAAGGATCCCGGTTAGAGGCTCGATTTTCCAGGACCCACATAAGCCAGATGCATAAGGGGGCGCATGCATCTGGAGTTCGTTTGCAGTGGCTAGAGGCCCTGGCACACCCATTCTCTCTCTCTCTCTCTCTACCTGCCTATTTCTGTATCTCTCTCTCAAATTAATAAATAAATAAAAATAAAATATTTTTAAAAAGGGGGTGCTGGAAAGATGGCGCTTGCCTGTGAAGCCAGCCTTAGGACCTAGGTTCGATTCTTCAGGTCCCATGTAAGCCAGATGCACATGGTGGCACATGTGTCTGGAGTTCATTTGCAGTGGCTAGAGGCCCTGGTGCACCCACTCTCACACACACTCTCTCTCTCTCCCCCCTCTCTGTCTCAAATAAATAAATAAATAGATATAAAAATCAGGAAAAGAGAGAAAGAAAGAAAGAAAGAAAGAAAGAAAGAAAGAAAGAAAGAAAGAAAGAAGAAAGAAAGAGAGAGAGAGAGAGAAGAGGGAGGGAGGGAGGGAGGGAGGGAGGAAAAGAAAGGGCTGGAGAGATGGCTTAGCGATTAAGGCATTTGCCTACAAAGCCAAAGGACCTCAGCTCGATTCTTCAGGACCCACGTAAGCCAAATGCACAAGGTGGCGCATGCATCTGGAGTTCATTTGCAGTGTCTAGAGGCCCTAGTGCACCCATTCTCTCTCTGCCTCTCTCTCTCACTTTCTCAAATAAATAAATAAATAAATAAATAAATCTCACTCTGCTTCTTTCTCTCAGTCTTAAATAAAATTAATTAATCAAGCTGGACGTGGTGGCACACACCTTTAATCCCAGCACTTGGGAGGCAGAGGTATGAGGATCACCATGAGTTCAAGGCCACCCTGAGACTACACAGTGAATTCCAGGTCAGCCTGGACTAAAGTGAAATCCTACCTCCAAAAACCAAAATAATAATAATATTAATATTAATTAATTAATAAAAAAAAAAGAAAATCCTACATAGTGAATTCCAGGTCAGCCTGAGCTAGAAGAAAGAAAAAAAATCACTGTGGAGGTTTTTCAAAAATTGTTGGTGAGAATGTAAACTAGTACAGCTGCCATGAAAATCAGTATGGGACTGGAGAGATGGCTTAACAGTTAAGGCACTTGCCTGCAAAGCCAAAGGACCCAAGTTCAATTCCCTAGTACCCACAAAAATCCAGATGCACAAGGTGGCATATGTATCTGTAGTTCATTTGAAGTGGCCAGAGGCCCTGGTGCACCCATTCTCTCTCCATCTCTTTCAAATAAATAAATATTTTTAAAAATTTAAAATAGAATGACCACATAATCCATCTATACCACTTCTGTGTATATACCAAAAGGAATCAAGGTCCGCATAGTATAAAGATATTACACTATGTGTAATAGCCAAGCTATGAAATCAGTCTAGGTGCTCTTCAATGGATGAATAAAGAAAATAAGTTGAGTGTATTTTATACAAATATGCATACACACATGCACGCAAACACTTACAATGAAGTTTTATTCAGCCAGATAGAAAAATTAAATTATGTCATATGCAGAAAAATGGAGAGAACTGGAGATCATGTTAATAAATAAAATATAGTCTTGAGTCTCCTGCTGGGATGTCACATGGACCATTGCATCCTGCATGGTTTCTTTTTTTTTTTTTTTTTTCCAGGTAGGGTCTTGCTGTAGCTCAGGCTGACCTGGAACTCACTATGTAGTCTCAGACTGGCTCAAACTCAAGGCAATCCTCCTTCTGCTGCCTCCCGAGTGCTGGGATTAAAGGCATGCACTACCACGCCTGGCTTCCTACATGGTTTCTTAATACTGCTGTTATGGCAATCACTCCTGCAAACCTGGTACTGCATGCTCTGCCTATAGCACAGCTTGCTCCCACAAATGATCTGTAGCAACCTCATAATACTGCCCCAAACCAGGACATGAAATGGCACCTTCCACTGTAATGAGGTGCTGGTATACACAATGTTTCACCTCCTGCTGGAATACAAGAATGCAGAAATGCAGACATGCTGTATACTGATTTCATGTGACACTGTGGAAGACTTGAGTGGAGGTACTGGTATGATGATCATCACCACAGGACTTTTACAGACACCACAGGCTTCCTGTGTCCTACCTAGCTGAGCAATGTTAGACTCATCTGTCTGTACTGTGGGCGCAAATACTGGCCTACTTGCTGACATTAATGAAGCTGCCATAGTGAACATTCTCTCTAACAAGACATATAAGAACTTCATGGAAGGGGTAAACATGGCTGACAATGGGATCTCCCAGTAGGAGGAAGGGGAGCCTCAATATACACTGACCACTATATTTAATCCCACCTAAAACCAGCCCAACCAAGGCACCAAGGCAGACAACGGATCTAGTTCAAGAGTAGTTTCTAAGCCGGGCGTGGTGGCGCACGCCTTTAATCCCAGCACTCGGGAGGCAGAGGTAGGAGGATCACCATGAGTTCAAGGCCACCCTGAGACTACATAGTGAATTCCAGTCAGCCTGGACCAGAGTGAGACCCTACCTCGAAAAATCAAAAAAAAAAAAAAAAAAAGAGTAGTTTCTGGCTAGATGTGGTGGCGCACACCTTTAATCTCAGCATTTAGGAGACAGAGGTAGGAGGGTTGCCATGAGTTTAAGGCCACCCTGAGAATATATAGTGAGTTCCAGGTCAGCCTGGGCTGCAGTGAGACCCTACCTCAAAATAACAAACAAACAAACAAAGAGTAGTTTCTGGAAAGACTAGACTTCTACTAGCATAGCTGATGGCTCAGTGATTCCAGGTGGACTTGAGTGAAGAGCCTGTGGAACAGGCAGGAGGTGGATGTCCTTGGAAGGAGCATGGTTAGCTCCTGGAATCTGGGCTGCCCTTCAGGTGGCCATCACTTTTCTTATCTACATGGATCAGCATGGGCATGGTAGGTCCAGTGTGCACCCAAAGAATCTTGCATATTCCAAAGCCAGCTGCCCCTGCCAGGGTCACGGTGGGGTATTTGGAACAAGATCATGGATCAGGTCAGTAGTATTCCTGGCTGTATCTTCACCCATGACAGTTTCTACAATTGTGGATCCTACACTCTTACAGGGTGTCCTAAGCATGAGCCATGCCATTCTGAATCAGCACCCAGCATCTTTGCTTACAACAAATCCCTAGTCCAGTAAACTTCTCCCATCTCTTAAATTAAAAATTAAATTAAATTAAATTAAATGAGAGATGACTTACCAGTTAAGGCACTTGCCTGAGAATCCCAAGGACCCAGGTTCAATTACATAGGAACCACATAAGCCAGATGCACAAGGGGATACATGCATCTGGAGTTCGTTTGCAATGGCTGGAGGCCTGGGGAGAGGGGGGGCATTGTCTCTATCTGCCTCTCTGTCTCACCCTCTTTCTAAATAAATAAATAAATAAATAAATAATAAAATATTAATAATAGGAAGAAAAAGAGCAGGGTGTAATGGTACACACCTTTAATTGCAGAACTCAGAAGGCAGAGGTAGGCGGATCACTGTGAATTTGAGGCCAGCCTGGTACTACAAAATGAGTGCCAGGTCAGCCTGGCCTAGAGTGAGACCCTACCTGGGTGGGTGGGGACAGTTTCATAAAGTATCATATGTTTTACTCTTGTATATGAAATTTAAGGGGAAGACTGAAGGATACAGAAGAGGAAAGTGGGAAGGGAAGGCAAAAAAGGAGAATAAAGGGGTGAATATGGTCTAAGTACATGATACGCATGTATGGAAATGGCATAATGAAATCAGTGACTGTACAATATAAGTACGTACATATACATACATACACACACACATATGTAATTCCTTGTCAGCCATTTTTTCCAAAAATGTATTATAGTTTGAAAGGAATTTTGAAATTACATTATCAACTTCAAGTAAAAGAGTCACTCAATCATTCTGATAGAAAAAAATCAAAATCAACCAGGCATGGTTAATCCCAGCACTTGGGAGGCAGAGGTAGGAGGATCACCGTGAGTTCGAGGCCATTCTGAAAATACATAGTTAATTCCAGGTCAGCCTGGGCCAGAGTGAGACCCTACCTCGAAAAACAAACAAACAAAAACAAAAAAAGAAAGAAAGAAAAGAAAAAAATCAAAATCAAATATCACATTTACCTTTTGTAGCAAATCTCATAAATAACCTATTTCCTTTAGCAAGTTTGTTAGCTGGACGAAGATCATTTCTTAACAGAGATTCTTCTTCCACCTGAGATAGTGTGTCCAACTTGAGAAAAAAAGAACATTGTCAATGTAAAAATTAAAGTATATTTTCTACTTCATGTGTACACAAGTTACAATTAAGAAATTATTCTACCTTTAATACCCATCAGTGTTATAACTAGTTCCTCCACAGACTTTTTTTTTGTTGTTGTTTTTTTGAAATCAGGTCTGATTATCTAAAAGAATGATCTCCCAGCACTCGTCTTCTAAACGTGTATAACTCCATGTCCTCTGTCTTCCCCATAGGAACATACCTTCAAAGGCATAAGGACTTTGTTTTGCTTGATGATATGTTCCCAGACATGGTACATAGTAATCACCTAATTTTTTTGTTTTTCGAGGTAGGGTCTCACTCTAGCTCAGGCTGACCTGGAATTCACTATGTAGTCACAGGGGCCTTGAACTCATGGTGGTCCTCCTACCTTTGCCTCTTGAGTGCTGGGATTAAAGGCGTGTGCCACCACGCCTGGCTGTAATCACCTAATGTTATATTTAAAGTTAATATGCTCAGCTAAGAATATAGATCAGAGGTAGAGCATTTGCCTAGTATGTACAAGGCCCAGGGTTTCCCTAGCACCACACAAAAAGATTTTTTTTGTTGTTTTGTTTTTTTGTTTTGCAAGGTAGGGTCTCACTCTGGTCCAGGCTGACCTGGAATTAACTATGTAGTCTCAGGGTGGCCTTGAACTCTCGGCGATCCTCCTACCTCTGCCTCCCAAGTGCTGGGATTAAAGGCGTGCGCCACCACGCCCGGCTTAGATTTTTTTTTTTTTTTTATGAACATACTCTTAACAGTTTGGGGTTTTTTGTTTGTTTGTTTTTTGAGGTAGGGTCTCACTCCAGCTTAGGCTAACCTGGAATTCACTATGTAGTCTCAGGCTGACCTCAAACTCACAGTAATCCTCCTATCTGCCTCCTGAGTGTGGGATTGAAAGCATGCACAACCACGCCAGGCTAACATTCTGTTTTATTATTTATTGTTGTGGTATATGCATGTGTATATACAGATGAATATGCTCTGTGCACATGCTGCAGAGGCCAGTGGGCAAAAATCAGGTATTCTCTGTTGCTCTTCCACTTTATTTTTTCTGAGATAGCATTTCTCACTGAACCTGGAGCTCCCTGGCTTTGTTAGGCTGACTGACCATGGAGTCCCAGCAATTCTCTTATCTCTGTTCTTCTTAGTACTGGGGTTGCAGGTATGTGCATACATGGCCAGTCTTTTGATTTTTGGTTTTTGTTTTGTTTTTGTTTGTTTGGTTTTTTGAGGAGGTCTCACTCTTGTCCAGGCTGTCCTGGAATTCACTATGTAATCTCAAGAAGGTGGCCTCGAACTCAACAGCAATCCTCCTACCTCTACCTCCCAAATATTGGGATTAAAGATGTATGCCACCATGTCCAGCACATAACCAGGAACTGAACTCAAGTCCTCATACTTGCACAGTACTCTTATCCACTAAGCCATCTCCTCAACCCTCACCCTAACATTTTTAACAAGCTTTACTTGCTTTTTCTTAATAAGACCATTTTCCTTTTAACAAAAGTATGCATACTAAGCCAGGCGTGGTGTGCACGCCTTTAATCACAGCACTTGGGAGGCAGAGGTAGGAGGATTGCTGTGAGTTTGAGGCCACCCTGAGACTACATAGTGAATTCCAGGTCAGGCTGAACTAGAGTGAGACCCTACCTTGGAAAACCAAAAAAAAAAAAAAAAAAAAGTATGCATACTATTAGAGGTTTCATTGTCAAAGTTAATGAATGATGAGCACAACTTACTAAGTCTTTAAGCTTTAAGTCTGAAAAGACAAGTAAGCATTTTTTGTTGTTGTTGGTTTTACAATAAACATTACATATCTTTGCCCTATTACTAACCTCTAGATCACTTGAGTTCTCATCTTCAACTTCTCCTTCTTCAGCCTCATCATCTGAACTGTTTTCCTGCTTGTCTAAAACAGAATGTGAAGGACAAGATGAGCCTTCATGTAACTTAATGTAACTTATAATTTTAAAAGTCCACTACTTTTTGTTCCTGTTTACTGCTAAGCCAAAGCATCACAGTTTACCTCAGAAACAGCTGGTGGTGAGCTATTATTTAATACTCTGCTTAAAAACCCAAGGCCCCAAACTGGTCTGTGTACAGAACAGACCAAGTTCCTTCCTTTGTGCTCCAGTTACCTTTTTTGCTTTTCTCAGACGACTTGTCTTCATTGGTGTCCCTACTTCTTATCTTATCCTGGACTGGCAGAGAGCTCATATTGATAAGGGCTCGTGTGGCTGTCATTTCATCCAGCCAAACCACGTTACCTAAAAGAAAATAGAACATTACACTGCATCCAAGTGATAAGTATTTTGAGAGCAAATTGCAGCACATTCACTGTCATAGCCTGACCTAGTTATAGACGGTCATCAGTAAGTGTGAGACATAGACATGGAAGCAAAACCTCTTTGATGAACTTAGCCTCAAGCAATATTCCCAAAATCAGTTCCACGAAATAACAAGTATTTCATGGAAAAGGATTTTTATGTATTAAAGCTGCCTTGAAGCTAGATCTGGTAGTACACACATATAATTCCAGCATATGGGAAACAGTGACAGGAGGATCTCAAGTTCTAGGCCAGCATGAGCTACAAAATTAGACCTACCAAATATCTGCCTGAAATACACTTAGTTCTATATTAGTATGATCAGGTTCTTTTTTCCATTTTTGCTTTGGTTTTGTTTTTTGAGGTAGGGTCTCACTCTAGTTCAGGCTGACCTGGAATTCACTATGTAGTCTCAGGGTGGCCTTGAACTCACAGCAATCCTCTTACCTCTACCTCCCAAATGCTGGGATTAAAGGCATGCACCACCACGCCTGGCTAGGTTCAGTTTTTTTAAATATATTTTTTTAATTTATTTATTTGACAGAGAAAGAGGGGAAGAGAGAGAGAGAATGGGCACACCAGGGCCTCCAGCCACTGCAAATGAACTCCAGACGCATGCACCTCCTAGTGCATCTGGCTAATGTGGGTCCTGGAGAATCGAACCTGGGTCCTTTGGCTTTGCAGACAAATGCCTTAACTGCTAAGCCATCCCTCAAGCCCTAGGTTCACTTTTTAAAATGGTTTTAGCAATAAAAAAAAGTTCTGACATATCTAGTAAAAAAGAAACCTTTTTTATGGATGTGTGTGATGTGCATGTGTTCATATATGTGGGTGTGTGTACACTTACATGCATATGCACATGTGTGTGGAGACCAGAGGACAACCTCAAGGGTAATTCCTCAGGTACACCATAGAGACAATGTCTCACACTGGCTTGGGGCTCAACAGTTAAGCTAGACTACCTGGTCAAGAGTTCCAAAGATCCATCTTTCTCTGCCTCCCCAGAGCTAGGATTACAGGCATACATTACCATGCCTGACATTTTCCATGGCTGATGGGGATTGAACTCAGGTACTCATGCTTGCAAACACTTTATTGACTATCTCCCCATCCCCAAGAAACTTTAACTTTTTTCCAAACGCCATTTCACAAAATTATGTTTGTCCTGTGTCTCAGTTTGGAAAATTAAGGTCTAAGGACTCTCACTTCGGTCAGTAACAGACTATGAAGCCTTAGGCAAATAATTTCCTTCCTCTGTTTTTCAGTTTCTGTTGTACAAGGTGAAAAAGTCATTGAATTACAGAATCTAAAGGTTCCTGTCATTCTATTATCCTTTAGCTAAAGTTTTAATGACATAAATCAGGAGTAGCTAAGTCCAGTCCATGTTACTTATTTATACCCCTTTACTTAGATATAATGACTGTATAACAATCTACATACCCACTACTTGGCTTTGTGAAGAAAGTACTACAGGAAAACAGCCAGACTTATTAGTTTCTATATTGTTGATAGTTGCTTTCATGCTATGACAGCAGAATTGAATAGTGACAGGGATAATATAGCCTATAAAGCCCAAAATATTTACTATTGTTGTCCTTTACATTTAAAAAAAAAAAAAGGTTTACTGACCTTTGAATTTAAATAATGAAAGTAGAAATTTTAAAAAAGGAAAATTTTTTATCAGTCATGTTTTTTCTTTCCATGGAAACACTGAATTAACACACAGAAGGCAGCTGAGAAAACCAGCTGCTACCTAGGGTACTACCTACTGGATCAGCCAGCTGGCAGTAAGTCAGTCTAATAATGAAACACAACAAGAAGCCAGGGTACCAGAGATCAAGGCACACTTAGAGGAGGGAGGCAAGTTAAAAATTACAGTTGGAGCCAGGAGTGGTGGTGCACACCTTTAATCCCAGCCCTTGGGAGGCAGAGGTAGGAGGATCGCTGTGAGTTCGAGGCCATCCTGAGAGTGAGTTCTAGGTCAGCCTGGACTAGAGAGAGACCCTACCTCGAAAAACAAAAAAACAAAAACAAAAACAAAATTACAGTTGGAGGGCTGGAGAGATGGCTTAGTGGTTAGGTTAAGGCGTTTGCCTACAAAGCCAAAGGATCCCAGTTCGACTCTCTAGGACCCACGTAAGCCAAATGCACAAGGGGGCGCATGCATATGGAGTTTGTTTGCAGTGGCTGGAAGCCCTGGCGTGCCCATTCTCTCTCTCTCTCTCTCTCTCTCTCTGCCTCTTCCTCTCTCTCAAATAAATAAATAAAAGTTCAGTTGGAGCTGGGTGTGGTGGTGCATGCCTTTAATCCCAGTACTCAGGAGGCAGAGGTAGGAGGACCACTGTGAGTTTGAGGCCACCCTGAGACTACATAATGAATTCCAGGTCAGCCTGGGCTAGAGTGAGACCATACATCAAAAAACAAAAAGAAAGAAAGGAAAGAAAGAAAGAAAGGAGGGAGGAGGAGGAGGGGGAGGGAGGGAGGGAGGGGGGGGGGGAGGGGAGGGAGGGGGAGGGAAGGGGAAGGGAAGGGGGAGGGGAAGGGAAGGGAAGAGAGAGAAAGAGAGAGAGAGAGAGAGAAAGATTACAGGTTAGAGCAAGCAAGTGATATTCCAGAAAACAGTAAAGGTGTGTGGTCTGTTACAGTGTAAGGACAGTCTGGTCCAGGTCCAGATCAAAGACACTGAGAAAGAGCCAACCCTTTGAATAACTGTATGGCAAGTAGCAGTGACAAAGTACAGAGCCCCAAATCTATACAGCTGGATCCAGCCTCCTTTTGAAAAATGGTTGGTGTTAGAGTCCTCAATCATGCATACTAGTCTTGGATATCAGTTGCAAACTGCCCAGAGCTCTTATCTGACTCTGAATACCTAGAAAATACCAGCTAGTAAGGCACACTGGTTCTAAAACATCAATGGATTTTTTTTCTACTAGGCTTAGGGCAGAGATTAAGCACAAACAAATAGTTTGGTCCCTAATCATTCACTATTACCTATAACAAAAACTCTTTAAAAATCATAAATAAAAGCATACTAAACAGAAAACATGGGTGTACTTACAGGAGGTATCATCCAACCATTCAATGTGAGCTGGGGGATATTCTTTAAAATAGGAAAAGATATCCTGGGTACTCATCTCATCTACTCCACAAATGTAGATTGTCTCCAGTCTCACTTTGGGGATTGCTAGAAAAATAAGACACAGAATTTTCTCACCTGCTATTGCACTTCTTACCAGTGACCCTTCTTAACAGCTTAGATAACATGTAGAAGACAAATAAGCTGAAAGAAACAATTATTTCAAAAGAACTTAAGAAGATGAACTGTATGAACTTTTCTATCACTGAACAAATGCATTATTTAATTCAGAATAGGCCCATTAGGATCAAAAACATGAAAACAAATGCTGATGGTACAATGCATAATACCTCTCCCCAAATTAGCCATCAATGATCAAAGTACCAAACTCAACAGGGTTAATCACTAAACCTGATTCTAAAATGTTTTAAATACATGTCAAACAGAAAAGTATCCTAGTTGTCACAAGTAACAGAAGAGATTCTCTGACCCTGGATATATCAAAGCATGAAACTGGAATAGAGAAACTAGGTTGGAGAGATGGCTTAATGGTTAAGGCCCTTGCTTGCAAAACCTAGCAGACTAGGTTAAATTCTCCAGCACCCACATAAAGCCAGATGCACAAAGTGGTGCATGTGTCTGGAGTTCTTTTGCAGTGGAAAGAGACCCTGGTGCATCTATATTCTCTCTGTGTGTGTTTGTAAATAAACAATAAATAGAAGCTACTTAAATCTCTGAGCAAGGTGCCTCACACCTATAACTGAGGCAGAAGGATTGCCAAAAGTTTAAGGCCAGTCTGGGCTACACAGTGGAGTCCAGGCCATTCAGGGCTACAATGTTACACCTTATGTCAAAACCTACCTATCCCTACCCTCAAAAAGGAGAAAGAAAAATGACAACTCAAAATAAAAAATAGGCTGGGTATGGTAAAGTACAACTTCAATCCAAGCACTTGGGAGGCCAAGATAAAAGGATCAAAGTGAGTTAGAAGCCAGTCTGGGGGCACTGGAGAGATGGCTCAGTGGTTAATGGCACTTGCTTGTAAAACCTGATGACCTGGGTTTGATTTCCCAATACCCACATAAAGTTAGACTCACAAAGTAGCTCATGCATCTGGAGTTTGTTAGCAGTGGCAAGTGGCCCTGACATGCTGATTCTCTCTCTCAAATAAATAAATAAAAAAAATATTTTTTTAATTAGCCAGGCTTGGGCTGGAGAGATGGCTCAGCAGTTAAGGCACTTGCCTATGAAACCTAAGGACCCACGTTAGACTTTCCAGATCCTATGTGAGCCAGACACAAAAAGGTGAGTCAAGTGCAAGGTCGCACATGCCTACTAGGTGGCGCAAGCATCTGGAGTTCGATTGCAGTGGCTGAGGCTGTGGCACACCAATTATCTCTGTCTCTTTCTCTAAAATAAAAATAAAAATAGCTGGGCGTGGTGGCGCACGCCTTTAATCCCAGCACTTGGGAGGCAGAGGTAGGAGGATCGCCATGAGTTTGAGGCCACCCTGATACTACATAGTGAATTCCAGGTCAGCCTGGACTAGAGTGAGACACTACCTCGAAAATCCAGCACTCAGGAGGCAGAGGTAGGAGGATCGCTGTGAGTTAGAGGTCAGCCTGAGACTACATAGTGAATTCAAGGTCAGCCTGGAATACAGGGAGACTCTACCCTATCCTGAAAAACAACAACAAAAAAAAAACAACCTAGACTAGCATGAAACCCTACCTTGAAAAAACTCAGAATAATAATAATAAAATGGGCAAAAAGGCACAAACAATTTATACAAAAGGGAATATAGCCAGTAAAAATGAAGATACACTGACCTACGTATTAACTGGGAAAACTCACTAACAAGACAGCAATTTCCACTAATCAGATTGTGTATCTTTTAGCATGAAATGCTGGCAGAGGAGGAGTTAACCTCACTGCCAGTGAAAATATGGATAAGCATAGCCACTCTCAAGGGCAAAGCACAATGTAATCAATGTAATTTAGCACACACTCTAAATACCTACAACTTCTGCTCCTCAACAACTACCCCAAATACATGCACATTGGTTCACAAAGTAGCTCACACAAAGATATTCAGTGTAGCACTATTTCTAATAATCCAGTGGCAATAAAGTAAAAACTTATAGCTTGTCTGTATTAAATGCATCATAGTTTATTGGTAACATAAAATATAATACAGTAAAAAAAGATTAAGGCTGGGCATGGTGGTGCACTCCTTTAATCCCAGCACTTGGGAGGCTGAGGTAGGACAATCACCGTGAGTTTGAGGCCAGCCTGAGACTACATAGTGAATTCCAGGTCAGCCTGGGCTAGAGCGAGATCCTACCTTGGAAAAAAATAAAAAGGATTACATGTTCATAACCAACAATTTTTTTGTTGTTCTTGAGCATGGTAGCACATACCTTTATGAGAGAGAGAGAGAGAGAGAGAGAGAGAGAGAGAGAGAGAAAACAAGAGAAAGAATTGGCATACCAGGGCCTCCAGCCACTGCAAGCAAACTCCAGACACATGCACCCCCCTGTATGTATGTGTGACCTTGCACATGCATTACTTTGTGCATCTGGCTTACCTGGGATCTAGGAAGTTGAACATGCAGACAAGTGCCTTAACCGCTAAGCCATCTCTGTAGCCCATAAGCAACAATTTTAATTTAACTGAGTGAGTCACACATACACAAAAGACATGAAAATAAGAAGGGGATTAGGTGGAAGAAGAAGGAGCTTGACAAGAGTAAAAAGAGGATAAGCGAATGAGAGTACTGAGGGGAGTGAATAAAATCAAAATACATTATATACATGTGCAAAATTGTAAAAAACAAAATTAAACTTACATTAAATTTTTTAAAATTCTTTGCTTATTAAAAAAAGAGGTAAATTTGGCTGGGCATAGTGGCATACACCTTTAATTCCAGCACTTGGGAGGCAGAGGTAGGAGAATCACTGTGAGTTTGAAGTCAGCCTGGGACTATAGAATGAGTTGGAAGCCAGGCTGGTCTAGCGTAAGACACTACCTCAAAAAAAAAAAAAAAAAAACCAGCCAGGCGTGGTGGCACATGACTTTAATCCCAGCACTCGGGAGGGAGAGGTAGGAGGATAGGAGGATCACCATGAGTTCAAGGCCACCCTGAGACTACATAGTGAGTTCCAGGTCAGCCTGAGCTAGACTAAAACTCTACCACAAAAACCCAAAAATAAATAAATAAATAAATAAATAAATAAATAAATAAATAAATAAATAAATAAATAAAAATAAAAGGCCTGGAGAGATGGCTCAGTGTTTAAGGTGATTGCCTATAAAACCTAATGACCTGGGTTCAATTCCCCAATACCCTTGTAAAGCCAGATACACAAAATGGTGCAGGCGTCTGGAGTTCGTTTGCAATAGCTAGAGGCCCTGGTACACCCATTCTCTCTCTCTCTCTTTTCTATCTCTCTTCTTGCAAATAAATAAGTGAGATAAATTTATTATATACCATAGAATAATTCTAAGAAACCTTTAATCTCAGCACTAAGGAAGCTAATGTAAGAGAACTGCTATGAGTTCAAGGCCAGACTAGGCTACAGAGTGAGTAAGACCTTGTCTTTAAAAACAACGTTTCTTAAGCTGGGCCTGGCGGCGCATGCCTTTAATCCCAGCACTCAGGAGACAGGGGTAGGAGGACTGCCGTGAGTTTGGGGCTACCCTGAGACTACATAATGAATTCCAGGTCAGGTCAGCCTGGACTAGAATGAGCCCCTACCTCGAAAAAACTAAAAAAATTTTTAAAAAAGTTTCTAAAACACACACTGAAAAAACAAAGTGATCATATTAAACACTTTCTAGACAAATAGCTAGAAAAAAAGCCTGGTATCATTCACACTACACTGAAAATAGTTATTACCTCTGGGGAAAAGTAATAGCACTGCCTGGCACTGGTGACATGCACCTTTAATCCCAGCACTCGGGAGGCAGAGGTAGGATTGCTGTGAGTTTGAGGTCAGCCTGGGCTACAATGAAACCCTACCTCAGGAAAAAAAAAAGAAACAGCTGGCAGCTATGGTCAAAAAAGGAAACTTAGGGGCTAGAGGGATGGCTTAGTGGTTAAGGCACTTGCCTGCAAAGCCAAAGGGCCCAGGTTCAATTCCCCAGGACCCATGTTAGCCAGATGCACAAGGGGGCGCATGCATCTGGAATTTGCTTGCAGTGGCTGGAGGCCCTGGTGTGCCCATTCTCTCTCTCTATCAAATAAATGAATAAATAAAAATAAAATAAAAATTTTTTAAAAGGAATTTTAGCCTAATCAGAAGTGTGTTTCCATGAAATACATTAATTATGTTATTTAACCCCTATAATAGCAAAATATGTAAATATCAATCTATTGCCAAGTTTTGTGTATTTGTGTTTTTTTGTTTTTTGGGGGGTGGAGGGAGGATTTCCGAAATACAGTCTCACTTTAGCTCAGGCTGACCTGGAATTCACTATGTAGCCTCAGGGTAGCCTTGAACTCACAGTGATCCTCCTACCACTGTCTCCCAAGTGCTGGGATTAAATGTGTGTACCACCTAACCTTGGGATGACTCAGAAGACACCATGGTGCTGAGAAGGACAAAGGAGTGCTCAGCACTGAAACATCCCTAACACACCTTCCAAGGCTCAGGGTCCATTGCAGAAGAGGTGGTAGAAAGAATGTAAGAGCCAAAGGAAAGGTAGGACTCCTTACTAAGTGCTCCTCCAGACACAAAATGGCCTGGATATCCATGACCTCACAGTGCCTGACACTACCTACACAAGACCATCATAATACGAGGAAAAGATGATGACATCAAAATGAAAAGAAAGACTGATTGAAAGGGGGAGGAGATATGATGGAGAGTGGAGTTTCAAAGGGGAAAGTGGGGGAGGGAGGGAAGTACCACGGGATATTGTCTACAATTAAGAAAGCTATCAATAAAGAAAAATAATTTAAAAAAATTTTTTAATTAAGTAAAATTGAAAAAAATTAATAAAGGTGTGCACTACCATGCCCAGCTCTATTGTCAAGTTTTATGTTTAATTCCTTAAAATATTTTAAGCAGGAGCTAAGAGGGAGGGGAAAGTAGACAGGAGATAGTAGGGAGACAGACAAAAGGAGGTATCTGGGAGGGTGGATTTGAACAAAATGCATACATTTACAGAAATAAGAGAAACTCAGCTGGGCGTGGTGGTGCACGCCTTTAATCCCAGCACTCAGGAGGCAGGGGTAGGAGGCCACCCTGAGACTACATAGTGAATTCCAGGTCAGCCTGGGCAAGAGTAAGACCTTACCTCGGAACCCCCCCACCACCACCACCAAAAAGTAGAATTTGTTCATCTATATGGCTGGCTATTCTCATGGTAGAACACCTATCTATTGGAGGCAGAGGTAGGAGGATCCCTGTGAGTTCAAGGCCAGCTAGGACTGCAGAATAAGTTCCAGGTCAGCCTGGGCTAGTGATACACTACCTGGAAAGAAAGAGGGAAGAGGAGAGGAAGAGAAGGAAGGGGAGGGGAGAAGAGAAGAGGGGAGGGAAGGGCAGAAGGAAGGAAGGAAGGAAGGAAGGAAGGAAGGAAGGAAGGAAGGAAGGAAGGAAGGAAGGGGAGGAAGGAAGAAGGGAGGGAGGATGGATGGATTAGTCTTGATAAATTTAAACCTTCTAATCCAGAATTATATCTCAATGTACTGACTCAAACTTGGACTGTGTTTCAAAGTTAGATAATAATCTCTAAAGAGTAGAAGGAAGAGGGCTGGAGAGATGGCTTAGTGGTTAAGGCACATGCCTGTGAGACCTAAGGACCCCGTTCGATTCTCCAGGTCCCACGTAAACCAGATGCACAAGGGAGAACACGAGTCTGGAGTTCATTTGCAGTGGGTAGAGGTCCTGGTGCGCCCATTCTCACTCTCCCTCTCTCTTTTTCCCTCTCTCTGTCTCTAATAAAATAAATAAAAATAGGCATCTGGCGCGTGCACAAGCGGCGGCAGCAGCAGCGTCCTGGGGAAATCGGTGGTGGAAAAGGAATGCTGCTGGTGGTGTAGTGCGGGCTGCCGGGCAGCGGCGGTTGCATGGTGGACGTGGTGGTAGACGCATCCGCATGGCGCACGGTGACAGCAGCCACAAGAAGGCGCTGTTTAGGGCGCTGCAGGCGGCGGAGAGCGGCGGCTGAGTCGGCGCGATGTGGTCATTGTGTACTCGGTCAACTACATCAAGGGCTTCCACTACGAGCTCTACTGCCTCTCGTGGATGGAGCGCACACCGCTCTACCTGGTGTACTGTGTGTGGCCCAGCGGCCCAAGCACAAGGCCGGTGCCGAGTTCCCCCAGCTAGTGCAAGCTCTCTCGCTGCACTTCGAGGACCCGGACGGAAGTCGCTGGGACCTGCCTCTGTTCACCGTGGTGGGCGCGGAAGAGCGAGATCAAGGCCTTCGGCCCCATCAGTCGACCCAGTTGCAGCCCCTGGCCTCCCGCAGCTTTCTGCACCAGCTGGATCTCATCACCACCCCGCGTGCTGACTGAGCTGATGGAGGCGCAGAAGGGCGCCGTACCGGAGACTTGCTGACGCTTCCCGGCAGCACCAAGCGCCTATGGTTCACCCGGCCCTTGAGTTTGGCAGAACTGAGCAGCTTCCGTCGCCAGTTCATTTCCTACAGGAAGATGCATCCCAACAACGAGAACCTGCCTCAACTGGCAGTATCTCAGCCAGAACTTGCACTAACATGAGGGGTAATATGGGAGTCCCTGAATGCTGTCTTAACTTCTAACTGCAGTTTCTTCTTTTTTTAAGTAACTTTAAAAATTTATTTATCTATTTAAGAGATGGGGGTGAGAGAGAATGGGTAGGTCAGGGCCTTCAGCCACTGCCAATAAACTCCAGACTTCACGCCCCCCCACTTGTGCGGCTGGCTTGCATGGTTCCTGGGGAATAGAACCTGGGTCCTTTGGCTTTGCAGGCAAATGCCTTAACTGCTAAGCTATCTCCCCAACCCTCTTCTTCTAATTTTTTTTTTCTTTTTAAAGGTTTTTCTAGATGGCATCACACTCTAGCTCAGGCTGACCTGGAATACCCTATGCAGTCTCAGTGTGGCCTTGAACTCTGCCTCCCAAGTGCTGAGATTAAAGGTGTGCGCCACCAAGCCTGGCTTGCAGCTAATTTTTTTAGGAAGCTGGTCTGAAAGTCTGCAGAGTATATTGATCAAGTGCTAAAATAGCTGATACTCTCTGAGTTTATAAGTTGAGATGATAAAGAACAGAATTACCAGCTTGGAGGATCGTGATAAAAAGTTCTGCACAGAACTCATGTGGCAAGGTCTGCTCAGCTTAGACTTGGGATATTTCCCCCTCCCCATCTGGATGTATGAGAATTGTTTTTAAAACGAGTATAAATGGAAACAGATGATGGTACAATTCTGTATTTTCATTGGCTCTTTAATACTAAAAAACTTTTTTGGCTCATGGAACTACTTTTTTCACTAGCCAATCCGGAACTAGGATCACAGATGCATATCTATTGTTTGGTGACCTTAGGAAACTCCTTGTGTCCTTTGGGAAACTAGATTATTTCTTCTAATAAAATCAGTTTTAAAAAATAGAATTAAGCCGGGCGTGGTGGCGCATGCCTTTAATCCCAGCACTCGGGAGGCAGAGGTAGGAGGATCGCCGAGAGTTCGAGGCCACCCTGAGACATAGTTAATTCCAGGTCAGCCTGGACCAGAGTGAAACCCTACCTTGCAAAAAAAAAAAAATAAATAAATAAATAAATAAATCTTTAAAAAAAGAGAGAGTAGCAGGAAGAGGGGCTAGAGAAATGGCTTAGCGGTTAAGCACTTGCCTGTGAAGCCTAAGGACCCCAGTTCAAGGCTCGATTCCCCAGGACCCACATAAGCCAGATGCACAAGGTAGAGCATGTATCTGGTGTTTGTTTGCACTGGCTTGAGGCCCTGCTGTACCCATTCTTTCTGTCACTCTCAAATTAATTAAATAAATAATTAATTAAAAGAGTAGCAGGAAGAGCTGGGCATGATGGCACATGCTTTTAATCCCAGCACTTGGGAGGCAGATGTAGGAGGATTGTGAGACTACCATAACTACATAGTGAATTCTAGGTCAGCCTGAGGTAGAGTGAATAGTGAGACCCTGTCTCGAAAAACCAAAAAGAAAAAGTACCTTAAAGCCTTGAGAAAGATTAATCCTGTACTTATTTTCATAAAAGAAGAAAAGGAAATTCCAAAACCACAGACTGAAAATCTTACTGTCAATCTTTCAAGTTTAATAAAAGTGCATCTATGGTCCTTTAAGACACTAAGTCTTTCCCATAGGAAACCACAGTAACCTCATTTATTTTTTGACAGGATTACTGAGTCAAAAATTCAAAGAGCACCACAGATGGTGTTTCATCAAGAGTTCACTGAGTCATATAATTGAGTTATTCCCGACAATAAAATGAAATGTGAACCTGATGCTACAGAGTAAGACGTACAATCAGTGCATGTATGTTTCAAGCACAAGATAAGAATACACACGCCGGTCATGGTGACGCACACCTTTAATCCCAGCACTCAGGAGGCAGAGGTAGGAGGATCCCCATGAGTTCAAGACCACCCTGAGAACACATAATGAATTCCAGGTCAGCCTGAGCTAGAGCGAGACCATACCTTGAAAAAAAAGAAACAAAGAATACACTGTTCAATATTCCATGACAACTGGATGAAGAAAAAGAAGCCATGCATATTAAGGTGGAGAAGATACAGTGAGGACAACTAGAAAGGAAAAGGCATGGGGATGAGGAGATGGCTCAGTTGAGGAAGGCACTTGCTGCGTGAGGACCTGAAATCAAATCACAGCACCTACATAAAAGCTGGGCAGGGGCTGGACAGATGGCTTAGCAGTTAAGGCACTTGCTTGCAAAGCCAAAGGACCCAGGTTCAATTCCCCAGGACCCACATAAGCCATATGCACAAGGTGGCACATAAATCTGGAATTCATCTGCAGTGGGTAGAGGCCCTGGTGTGCCCATTCTCTCACTCTCCTCTTTCTGCCTCTTTTTCTCTCTCTCAAATAAATAAATAAATAAATAAACTTTTTTTTTTTTAAATAGCTGGGCATGAAAGCATGATGTTCCTATAATCCCAGCCTTGGAGGCAGAGATAAGAGAATTCCTGGGGCTCACTGGCTAACTAGTCTTGCCAAATTGGTGAGCTCTGGGCTCAGTGCAAGCCCCTGTCTCAAAAAATAATGTGGAGAACCATTAAGGAAGACACCCAACATCGACCCCTAAATCCCACATACACACAAAATGAAAAGCAGAGTTAAGATGAAAATTCATTCAACAGACTAAAAGGGAGAATAAAACCAACAAGAAGTAATATAATAGAGATAAATTTAAAAATAATTTTCAGGGGCTGGAGAGATGACTTAGTAGTTAAGGTGCATGCCTGTGAAGCCTAAGGACCCTGATTTGATTCTCCAGCTCTCACATAAGCCAGATGCACATGGTGGCACATGCATCTTGAGTTTGTTTGCAGTGGCTAGAGGCTAGAGTCTCAAATAAATAAATAAACAAATAAAATATTTTTTAAAAATTTAAAAAAATAATTTTCAGGGCTGGAGAAAGATGGCTTAGTGCTTGCCAGAAAAGTCAAAAGACCCAGGTTCAACTCTCCAGGACCCATGTAAGCCAGATGGACAAGGTGGATCATCTGGTGTTTGTTTGTAGTGGCTTAAGGCCCTGGTGCACTCCATTTTCTCTCTCTCAAATAAATAAACATTTTTAAAAATAATAATTTTCAAAATGCCTCTAAATGAAAAAGACTAGGGGCAGCCGGGCATGGTGGCGAACACCTTTAATCCCAGCACTCAGGAGGCAGAGGTAGGAGGATTGCCAAGAGTTCGAGGCCACCCTGAGACTACATACTGAATTCCAGGTCAGCCTGGGCCAGAATGAGACCCTACCTTGCAAAAACCAAAAAAAAAAAAAAAAAGACTAGGGGCTGGAAAGATGACTCACAGGTAAGATCACATCTTGCACAAGCATGAGGCTCTGAGGGAGCCTGAGACCACCTGAGTTTGATTCTCCAGCACCCTATAAAACAGCCGGGTGTGGCCAGGCATGGTGGCACACGCCTTTAATCCCAGCACTTGGGAGGCAGAGGTAGGAGGATTGCCGTGAGTTCCACCCTGAGGCCACCCTGAGACTACATAGTGAATTCCAGGTCAGCCTGGACCAGAGTGAAACCCTACCTCGAAACCCCCCCAAAAAAAAAAAAAAAAAAACAGCCGGTGTGGCCACATGTCTATAACTCAAGTCCTATGGGGAGCAGAGACCAAGATTACTGTGGCTCATGAAAATGGCAAGTTCCAGAACCAATGAGAAACTTGGCCTCAAGAAAATATACAGATGAATAGGGGGTTAAGGAGGAAAATAATATCTTTTTTTAAATTTTAGTTGATGTTGTTTTGTTTTGGGTTTTGGTTTTTAACAAGGTAGGGTCTAACTTTAGGCCAGGCTTACCTGGAACTCACTATAGCTCTAAGCTGGCCTCTCAAACTCACAGCAATCCTTCTATTTCTGCTGCTCCCCCACCCTAACCCCGAGTATGCACCATCACACCCAGCTTACATCCCTAGCTATGAGACCTTGGACAAGTTTCTCAACCTCTTAGCATCTTGGTTTTCTCATCAGTAAAAAAAAATAATAATAATAATCCTCATGGGATTGCTGAAAGGACAAAATAATCACACAGCAGAGTAACTGGGACATTTAACTGGTATTAGTAAGAAAAAATAGCCAAGCATCCAGGCGTGGTGGCACATGCCTTTAATCCCAACACTCGGGAAGCAGAAGTAAGAGGATCACCATGAGTTCAAGGCCACCCTTAGACTACATAGTGAATTCCAGGGTTAGTGAGACCATACCTTGAAGAAAAAGAAAAAGAAAAAAAGAAAAAGAAAAAGAAAAAGAAAAAGAAAAAGAAAAAAAGCCAAGCATAGTGGTGCACTCCTTTAATAGTACTAGGGAGGGGAGAAAGAGGTAGGAGGATTGCCCTGAGTTCGAGGCCAGCCTAGGACTACAGAGTGAGTTCCAGGTCAGTCTAGGCTATAGTGAAACTCTACCTCAGACAAAAAGAAAACAAAAGGGCCGGAGAGATGGCTTAGCGGTTAAGGCGCCTGCCTCCTAAGCCTAAGAACGCTGGTTCCAATCTCCAGCGGTTCCAATCTCCAGGTCCCACGTTTAGCCAGATGCAAAGTGACACAAGGGCACGATGCCGCACTTGACCACAAGGGGGCGCACGCATCTGGATTTCGTTGGCAGCAGCTGAGAGGCTGCAGGCATGCCCATCTCTATCTGTCTTCCTCTCCCTCTCTCTCTGTCTCTCTTTCCAAAAAAAAGAAAGAAAGAAAACGAAAGAAAAAGAAAAATTACCCGATGTCTATTGTGGCTAAGAGCATCAAGACACTGTTCCACTTTCACCACTCCTTCAAAAGGCAGGGTTACTTAGGTGACTACTCACAAGAGTGGCAGGTAATAATGGCTAACATTTATTGAGTAGCTACTATGTGTCAAACATTTACTGAGTAGCTACTATGTGTCAAACATTTACTGAGTAGCTACTATGTGTCAAACATCAATCTAAGAACTACAACATTTTGTTAGAGACCCCCAATAATTCCATCTGAATTCCTTCTAGCTACCTTTCTAGATAAAGAAACTGATGTTTGTGGAAGCTAGACAGTTTGCTCAAGGCTATAGAGCTAGAAAGTGACATGCCAAAATAGCTGGGAATCAGAATCCCTGCTCAAAACAACAAAACCAATGGTTCTCAACCCTGGTTGAATATTCAAATTACCCAGGAGAGCCGGGCGTGGTGGCGCACGCCTTTAATCCCAGCACTCAGGAGGCAGAGGTAGGAGGATCACCGTGAGTTCAAGGCCACCCTGAGACTACATAGTGAATTCCAGGTCAGCCTGAGCTAGAGTGAGACCCTACCTCGCAAAACCAAAAAAAATAAATAAATACAATAAAATAAAATTACCCAGGAGATATAAAAATAATAGTTACCTTCTGCCTATCCAACCCCATTCATCCACAATTCCAATTTAAATTGACTTGGGGGCTAGAGAGATGGCTCAGTGGTTAAGGCACTTGCCTACAACCTGGGTTCAAGTCCCCAGTGCCCACATAAAGCCATGCATCTGGAGTTCATTTGCAATGGCTACAGGCCATGGCATGCCCATTGTCTCTGTCTCTCTTCTGTATGCAAATTAAAAAACAAATAAAATAAATTGACCTGGATGGGGCAGCAGGGTATCCCTGGATTCAGGAACACTCTTTAGACTATCACACCAAAGGTGCAACTTTGGGTTGTATCTTAAAATGAGCATGTCTACTGACTTTTGAAAAATACCTTCAGCTGGGCGGTGGCGCAAGCCTTTAATCTGAGCACCAGGATGCCTCACAGGGTAAGTGACACCTGAACCAGATGAGGCATGGGATAAGGAAGGACAGATACACCAAGTGAAGGGTATAATAAACAACATATGGGACTAGAAGGCAACAGGTGTGGCAAAAATATAGGGCTCTCAAAGTTGAGTTGTGAGAGGACTTGCTTGGCCCAGATTGTGTTGGCACATAAACGTCAAGTACACACTGACCCTGGCATTCACTGTACTTTTCCTGATACAGAAGTCCCCTCAAGCAGATACCTGGAATCCCAGTTTTACTTCAGTGCAGGAAAAGAGTAAGATAACTTCCAGAGTCAAGCTCTGCATGCAAGCTACTGTGTACTCAGATTAACTGAGAAGATAACACAGTCTGGGGTTGTCAATCTGAAAAGTGCTCCAACTGCACTAAAAGAAGGCTTAACTATGATACACTTCCACTATTTTTTTTTTTTTTGTTTTGTTTTTGCTTTTCAAGGTAAGATCTCACTCTAGCTCAGGCTGACCTGGAATTCACTATGTAGTCTCAGGGTGGCCTCAAACTCACGGCAATCCTCCTACCTCTGCCTTCCAAGTGCTGGGATTAAAGGCATGAGCCACCATGCACAGGCTCCTGGCTCATCTCTGCCATTAACTGATGAGTTTTTCTAGGTCTCCTTAGAAAAGACAATCTTAAAAAAAAAAAAAAAAAAAAAAAGACAATCTTATTTTTCTAGCTCAACATCTAAGAATGCCAGAGAGCATCATCTCAACTTTAAACGTGTATTTTTAAATTTTGTTTTTTTGGTTTCTTGAGGTGGGGTCTCACTCTAGCTCAGGCTGACCTGGAATTCACTATGTAGTCTCAGGGTGGCCTTGAACTCATGGCGATCCTCCTCCCTCTGCCTCCCAAGGTATTAAAGGCATGTGCCACCATGTCCTGCTCTTTACTTTTAAATTTTTTAAAATTTATTCATAGGGCTGGAGAGATGACTTAGCAGTTAAGGTATTTGCCTGCAAAGCCAAAGGATCCTGGTTTGATTCTCTAGGACCTATGTAAGCCAGATGCACAAGGGGGTGCATGCATCTGGAGTTCATTTGCAGTGGCTGGAGTCCCTGGTGCACCCATTCTCTCCCTCTCTTTCTCTCTCTGCCTTTCTCTCTCTCAAATAAATAAATAAACAAAATATATTTTTAAAAATTTATTTGTAGGGCTGGAGAGATGGCTTAGCAATTAAGGCGTTTGCCTGCAAAGCCAAAGGATCCCGGTTCGACTCTTCAGGCCCCACATAAAGCCAGATACACAAGGTGGCGCATGCATCTGGAGTTCTTTTGCAATGGCTGGAGGCTCTGGCACACCCATTCTCTCTCTCTCTCTCACTCCAATAAATTAAACAAATAAATAAGTAAAAATTTATTTGTACACATGCATGCATGTGTGTGTCAGCCAGGGTCTCTTGCTGCTGTAAACAAATGCTTTACTGGTTTCATGTGGGTGGCTAGAGAACTGAACAAGTCAGTAGGCTTTGTAAGTAAGCTCCTTTAACTGCTGAGTCTTCTCCCCAGCCCCAGAAACTCAACTTTAAAAGTAATTTGAGAAGGGGAACCACAAATCCATTCCTCTGAAAGTATGTGGATGAGAGCAGGAAATACAGGGCAAAGCCAGAAGCATGAAGTGATGACATCAGGGACAAGTCCCTCTTGGACAACGTGAAAAAATTTCCACCCCAAGCCGGGTGTGGTGACGCATGCCTTTAATCCCAGCACTCGGGAGGCAGAGGTAGGAGGATCACCATGAGTTCAAGGCCACCCTGAGAAAACAGAGTGAATTCCAGGTCAGCCTGGGCTAGAGTGAAACCCTACCTTGAAAACCCAAAAAAAAAAATTAAAAATTTAAAAAAATTTCCACCCCAAACACCCTGTACCTTTCTTCATCATGTCTCGATCCAAGGCTACATTTCTCTGGGCAAGATTTACTTCTGATCGAAAATGGAAACGCTTGGCTCGCTGTTCTTTCTTTTCAATCGCTTCCTAGAAAGTATGAAAAAGACAAAGTGTTAAAAGGCAAACAAGGAAAGTTGTATCATAAACATAACACAATGCATTGTGAGTACCCTAAAATAAATCAGAATAAGCAACACTGAGCCTTGAATAGTTTTGTTCTTAGTTTTTTGAGGTGGGGGGCCTTACTCTAACCCAGGCTGACCTGGAACCCACTCTGTAATCCTAGGTTGGCCTCGAACTCACAGGGATCCTCCTACCTCTGCCTCCTCAGTGCTGGGATTAAAGGTGTGTACCACCACACCCAGCTTGAATGGGTTTTGCAGAGAACTGGATATGCACAGCATATAGTAACACTGCTGTCATTTAGAATCATCTCCATCTTCACACCTATCACTGTGCCTGGACCACAGCAGGAATTCATTGAGTAAGTGTTTATAAAGGTTTTTGACATTTCATTTATTATCAGCAATCATGTCTAAATTACAACTAAACAATCTCATCTTCTCAATTTTCCAAGTGCAGAGAGGTACAAAAAAGTAAGAAGGAGGCCAAGCATGGCACATGCCTTTAATACCAGCACTTGGGAGGCAGAGGTAGAAGGATTGCTATGAGATCAAGGCAAACTTGGGCTAGACTCTACATCAAAACAACAACAAAAAAAAAAGAAGAAGAAGAAGATGATGATGATGATGATTATGATTTTTCAGGAGATATTCCAGCTAACTAAGGGGGTAAGTCTGGCTCCAGTGCTATTTCTAGGAGCCCTGCCAGCACTTTACATTGTCTGTGGCATGGTAACCATACCTATTACACTCTCCCACATTATGTCTGCTTGAATGGTCCACTCCCTAAAAAGTACTCCATTTAAAAATAACACTGGGGCTGGAGAGATGGCTTAGCGGTTAAGGTGTTTGCCTTCAAAGCCTATGGATCCCAGTTCAATTCTCCAGGTCCCACGTAAGCCAGATGCACAAGGGGCACATGCATCTGGAGTTTGTTTGCAGTGGCTAGAGGCCCTGGTGCTCCCATTCTCACTCTCCCTCTCTCTGTCTCTAATAAATAAATAAATAAAAATAAAACCTTTTTAAAATTAAAAAAAAATAACACTGAAGCAAAGACATTCTCTCCTCTATTCTAGCCTTATGTCCATGGAATTGCCAGTTTTCATTTTTAAGTGACCGGAAGCATTGATGCTTTAATGAAGGAAAAAAGAACTATAGTCTAAGTTTCTTCTAAGAGCAAAAATAAATACAAGACCAACTGTGGCTTTCTGATGGCTCTTAGGAATCCTTTACTAATGGTATATTGACTTTGCTAATTGAAGGCCTGAATGGAAAGCTTTGGGGATTGGTAAAGTATCAACACTTCTGTTATTTCCCAATAGTTATACTAATTTTTTCACTGAAATCATCCTACTACCAACAACAATCTACTTTCTTCTGGTAATAATTTAAATACCAACTCTTGGACTGCCATCCTTTTCCTATATACCTGTTTGATGTAATGGCAAAGGACATAGGATTCAGAACAGTCTATTTCTTTTTTTGTTTGTTGTTATTTGTAGTTTTTTTTTCCTGAGGCAGGGTCCCACTCTAGCCCAGGTTGACCTGGAACTCACTCTGTAGCTCCAGGCTAGCCTTGAAGGAATTATCCACTTACCTCTACCTCCCAAGGGCACTGATTAAAGGCATGTGCCTTTACCAGGTACTTCTTGATTGCAATAAGAAAACATCTCCCCCCATCTGCCACTTTCTCTCTCCCAAAATAAATAAATAAATGGCTCCTTAAAAAGGGGGGTGGGGCTGAAGAGATGGCTTAGCAGTAAAGGTGCATGCCTGCAAAGCCTAAGGACCCAGTCCAATTCTCTAGGTCCCACGTGAGCCAGATGCACATGGTGGCGCATGCATCTGGAGTTCGTTTGCAGTGGCTGGAGGCCCTGGTGCGCCCATTCTCAGTCTCTCTCCCTTTCTCTATCTCAAATAAATAAATAAATAAAAATTTTTTAAAAGGCGGGGCTGGAGAGATGGCTTAGCAGTTAAGGCATTTGCCTGTGAAGCCAAAGGACCCAGGTTCTAGTCCCAGGATTCCCATAAGCCAAATGCACAAGGAAACACATGCACATGGGGTTCCTTTGCAGCAGCTGAAGGCCCCAGTGCACCCATTCATTCTCTCTCTTTCTATTTGCCACTCTCTCTCTCAAAAATAAATAAATAAATGACTTTTTACAAACCATTTTCACTTTATTCTGTTTTCTTGCCTATCTAGAAGATAATCAGTTCTTTCTTTTGAACTTAAAATAATCTGAAACAGATAATATATAAAAAGGTAAGTATAACATTTATATTTTTCTTTGCTTTTAAGCATTCACTATCACAATATATGCTATTATTCAGAAGTAAAATTGAAGGAATTATAGCCAGGTGTGGTGGCACATGCCTTTAATCACAGCACTCAGGAGGCAGAGGTAGAAGAATTGCCATGAGTTCGAGGCCACCCTGAGAATACAAAGTGAATTCCAGGTCAGCCTGGGCTAGAGTGAGACCCTACCTCAAAAAAAATTTTTTTTTGAAGGAATTGGAGAGATGACTCAGCTGTTAATGGCACTTGCTTGCAGAGCCTGTTGTTCTGGGTTTGATTCCCCAGTACCCACATAAAGCCAGATGCACAAAGTAATGCATGTGTCTGGAGTTCATTTGTAGTGGCAGGAGGACCTGGCACACCTATACACCTGTTTCTCTCAAATAAATATTTTTTTATTATTCATTTGAGAGAGATAAAGAGGCAGAGAGAGAGAGAGAATGGCATGCCATGGTCTCTAACCACTGCAAACAAACTCTATCTAGATGCATGTGTGACTGTGTACATCTGGCTTTATGTGGGTACTGGGGAATCGAACCTGGGTCCTTTAGGTTTGCCAGCAAGTCCATTAACTGCTAAGTCATCTCTCCAGCCCCTCAAACAAATATTTTTTAAATTTCTTTTAAAACAAGGTGGGGGGCTGGAGAGATGGCTTAGCAATTAAGGTGCTTGCTGCAAAGCCTAAGGACCCAGGTTTGATTACCTAGAACACACGTAAACCAGATGCGCAGGATGGTGCATATGTCTGGGGTGGCTAGAGGCCCTGGTACACCCATTGTCTTTCAAATAATAAATAAATTAAAAAACAAAAAAGAAGAATTGCAGCCAGGCATGATAGCACACGCCTTTAATCCCAGCACTTGGGAGGCAGAGGTAGGAGGATTGCCATGAGTTTGAGGCCACCCTGAGATTATATAGTGAATTTCAGGTCAGCCTGGCCTAGAGTGAGACTCTACCCTCTACCTCGAATAAAACCAAAAAAAAAAGAAAAGAAAAGAAAGAAAGAATCATAGCCAGGTGTAGTGGTGTACACCTTTAATCCTAGCACTCAGGAAGCAGAGGTAGGAGGATCACAGTGGGTTTGAGGCCAACCAGGGACCAAAGACTGAGTTCCAGGTCAGCATGGACTAAAAAAAGAATTTAAAATCCTGTTCCAAATAGAACTATACACATTTAAAGCAGAAAAAAAAAGTCTGAATTAGATTAAAATTAAAAATATGTACTGATTGGAGCTAGAGAGATGGCTTAGCAGTTAAAGCGCTTGCCTGCAAAACCTAAGGATCCATGTTCAGCTCCCCAGATCCCACATAAGCCAGACACACATGGTGAGACATCACAAGGTCACATATGCCCACTAGGTGGCACATGTATCTGGAGTCAATTACAGTGGCATGGCTGGAGGCCCAGGTGCGCCAATTATCTCTCTCTCTCTCTCTCTCACTTTGGGCTTGGCTCAAAAAAATATATATATAGATATAATGTAGTGATTGTATATCATACAGAAAATAGGTTTCATGGTCAGGCATGGTGGTGCTCACCTTTAATCTAAGCACTTGGGTGGCCAAGGTAGGAGAATTGCCATGAATTCGAGGCCAGCCTGAGACTACAGAGAGAATTCCAGGTCAGCCTGGGCTAGAGCGAGACCCTACCTCAGAAAAAACAAGACAATAGAGTTCACTCAGATGTTACAATGAAGGTGGTATAATAGCAGCAGAACTCACTAGACCAGACTACCAGGTGCTGAGACTAGTTCAGCTGACATGGTCTTCAAAGTTTAGATAGGCACCCAACCTTAGAAAACCATAGATATTGTATGTACATATGCATACATGTATACATACACACATTTTTGTAGTACTAGGTATGGAACCCAGAGCCTCACACATGCTAGGTAAGTGCTCTATCACTTAGCTATATGCCCAGCACCTATTTTTATTATTATTTGTGTGTGTCTGTGTGCAGGGGCACACCCACCATGGCACCTATATGGAGGTCTGAAGACAATGTTCCAGTCAGTCCTCTGAGGAATGATTTCTCACTGTGGATTGTTCTTTGCTGTACCTGCCATAAACATCTAGAAAATTCAGCCTACTGAGCCACCACCCCAGCCTGAAAACCCTACTTTTTTTTTTGTTTTGTTTTTGTTTTTGTTTTTTTCCAGGTAGGGTCTCACTCTGGCCCAGGCTGACCTGGAATTAACTATGTAGTCTCAGGGTGGCCTCAAACTCATGGCAATCCTCCTACCTCTGCCTCCCAAGTGCTGGGATCAAAGGCGTGTGCCACCATGCCCGGCTTAACCCAACTTTAAAAAAAAAAACATTTTTATTAAAACTTTTTCTTTTTTTTGGTTTTTCAAGGTAGGGTCTCAGTCTAGCCCAAGCTGACCTGGAATTCACAATGTAGTCTCAGGGTAGCCTCAAATTCATGGCAATCCTCCTACCTCTGCCTCCCCAAATGCTGGGATTACAGGTGTGCGCCACCACATCTGGCTGAATAAACTTTTTTTTTTTTTAATTGATAACTTCTGTAATTATAGACAATAAACCATGATAATTCCCTCCCCTCCTGCGCTTTCCCCTTCACAAATCCACTCCCCCTCTCAATTACTCTTTTATTTTGATGTCATCATCTTTTTCTCCTATTATGATGGCTTTGTGTAGGTAGTACCAAGCACTGTGAGGTCATGGGTATCCAGGCTATTTTGTGTCTGGAAGGGTACATTGTAAGCAGTCCTACCCTTCCTTTGGCTCTTACATTCTTTCTGCCACCTCTTCTACAATGGACCCTGAGCCTTGGAGGGTGTGATAGAGATGTAAAAATATTTTTATTAAAAAAAATATATATAGCCAGGCGTGGTGGCGCACGCCTTTAATCCCAGCACTCGGGAGGCAGAGGTAGGAGGATTGCCGAGAGTTCGAGGCCACCCTGAGACTACGTAGTTAATTCCAGGTCAGCCTGGGCCAGAGTGAGACCCTACCTCGAAAAACATATATCTTTTTATTTATTTATTTGCAAGGGGCAAGAGAGAGAATGAATGCAATAGGGCCCCCAACCACTGCAATGCATCTTTTTTTTTCCCCAGAAGACCCTACGTTTTAAAAAATACCATCAGTAAGGAATAGAGACATTTACTAAAGGCCTATTACATAGTGCTTTTTAATATTTTTTACTGAAAGAGAAATAGAACACTTTTTTTTTTCTTTTTGGTTTTCAAGGTAGGGTCTCGCTCTCTAGCCCAGGATGACCTGGAATTCACTATGAAGTCTCAGGGTGGTCTTGCACTCATGGCAATTCACCTACCTCTACCTCCTGAGTGCTGGGATTAAAGGCGTGCACCACCATGCCCAGCCAAAACATTTTTAAAGAATAGGGACAGCATTAAAATTAGCATTGCCAGTGCAAAAGTCATTCTTGGAAATGGTTAAGCACAAGCATCTAGGTGTAGTAACACACACAAATGTTGCCTGGCTACTTCAATGAAGGCATTTGTATGTAATAAGAATTTTGCTTGCTTGTTTTGTGTTTGTTTTTGGAGGTAGGGTCTCACTCTAGCTCAGGCTGACGTGGAATTCGCTATGTATTCTCAGGGTGGTCTCAAACTCTCAGCAATCCTCCTACCTCTGCCTCACAAGTGCTGGGATTAAAGGCATGTGCCACCATGTCTGGCTTGTAATAAGAATTTTTTTTAATGTTTTTAAATCCAGCAACAAAAGAAAAAAGGATGTAATGACTATTTACTGTTCTGTAAGTTCTAAGGACCAAGTTCATTAAGTTCACCTCTTATCAAACTGAATATATAAATCATAGTCTGTCTGTCTTACCTTCGAAGTGACATCGATTCCAGTGATGAAGCTGCCAGCCTTGTTTTCATATCTTCTGCTTGTGTCCTAACACAAAGAGAAAGGGTGAGAAATTCTAACAGCAAAAACCCATGATAAAAGGCAGCCTGACAACTGGTTCTTTTTTATGTCATTCTTTTCAGCAACCCTTCTCCACCCCTGACAACCCCTCATTAAGCCCATCCCTATGAATCGACAGTAGCAATCAACCACTCTAACAAGAAGTCTTTTCCAGACCAGAGCCTGTTCAAAATCTTAAATGACTCCATCAGCCGAAGGGATCCATGTAAATGAAAACCTAAGGGATTTTGTGAAAAATGTGAGAAATGAGGCAGTCACTTAACTCCCCAACCCATGAGAAATTCCTCATGCTAGGCCACCAGGTGGAACACCCACCTCAATGAGAATACAGAAACAGAAAGCTCAGGCTCACTAAGAATTCCTGGGGCCAACAGCCCAGTACAATGAAAAGAGAATGGGATTTGGAAAATGAGTGAAGATGAAAGTCTCAGCTCAGACAATCCACTAATTATAATACACTGTCCAACTCCTTGGACATCTCTGGGCCTTGCTTTGTACCCGTGCTACCTTCCTGAGCTCTTTTTCTGCTCTTCCCTTTGTGCTTGACAGACCTTAACATTTCACCAACAAAACAATCTTGTTTCCATTTCAGAGGCTTTGTGCTTGCTGTCTCTGCTGGGATTGCTCCCTTCCAAGCTATACCCAGTTGGCTCTCTTTGTCATTTACGGTTCAGCAATCTCTGAGGACTCCTGTGCATCTTATCACATATTCCTTCAGTGTTCTACACAACCTCCCAGCCACTGTGCTTTCTAACCCAGTAACAAGTTTTGTTTTCTTTATAGCACTTAACACTAGTGCAAATGATTTACTTGTGTCCCCAACTAAGACACCGACTCCAAGCTGGTGGTGCATTTTGTTCAAACACCTAGGACTATGCCTGCTATATAATAGAAGATACAATACATATAACGTTGAGTTGAGTGAATGAATGATACCCACATCACAACTGCCGTGAAATTTAAGTGAGAGAACGTAGTAAGCTGTAAAATGCCATTATGTTGTGACCTAGTCATTAACGCTTGCCATGACTACCTTAGCTTTTCTTCTAACTTCACTGTAAAAGCAAGCCTTGCTGACATGCAGTTTAAACGCAATAAACAGTATCTGCTGTATTGAAAATTGAGCTACCCGGCTGTTACCCACTTTTAAGAAGTGGACATGTAACTACCAACACCACCAGGAAAACGCTCCTCACCATTCCCTTTCTGATAAAAGAAAGATTACGTCCCACTGCTGGTCCCTTGATACTCTTGATTTCATTGCGGGTCAGAAGCTGGGGCCACGGTGTAGATGTGGTGGTTGGTGGTGGAGGTAGGTGCCAGAGGGGTGAGATGACTTGTCACCACACCACAGCAGCCTCTGCGGCTGTCAGGTCCAGCCCTCCCAGGAGACGAGCGCATGCCAGGTTGAAGAGACCACTGCACCGGGGCCGGATCCACCAGGAGACCTGGATGCCAGCACCACCGTACAGGTCCTTCGGGGCCGCTCTGGGTTCTGTTTCCCGCCGGGGGCTTCTCCATTATCTCCACCCGGCAGCGCCCCCCTCGCTCCGCTCCCGGCCAGGCGCCGAGGGGCGGCGAAGGGGGTGTCCTCAACTCTCCCCACCGCCTCCAAATCCGCCCGGCACCCATTTCCGGGCGCCCCGGAGTCCTTTCTCTCCCTCCCGCCCGCTGTCTCCTTGGCAAGCCTGGCCCCCGCCCCTCGGCTCTCGCGCCTCCTCTCTCTCTCCCTCTCTCTCTCTCTCTCTCTCTCTCTCTCTCTCTCTCTCTCTCTCTCTCTCTCTCTCTCTCTCTCTCCTCTCTCTCTCTCTCTCTCTCTCCCCCCGCCGGGTTCGCAGACTTCCTCCGGCCCGGCCGCGGACCGCCTCCGCCGCCAGCTCCCTGCTGATCACCCGCCGAGATCGCCCCGCGACCTCCTCCTCGCCCCCCGCCCGTACCGGGATCAGTTCCTTCAGCGAGCGCCGCACCGGCACGATCTCCAGCTCGCCCTCCTCCACCTCCATGGGCTCCGGCTCGCCGCGCTCCAAGCCAGACTCCACTTCGGGCGACGGGAGCCCCAGGGCCGACTCCGCCGGAGCCTCCGCCTTCACCGACACTCGCAGTCCGCGGACGGCCGCCATAGCTGCCTGCCTGCCGGCCGCACCACCGAGAACCCGCCCCTTACACCCGCTGGCTAGAGCGTCGCCGCCGCTGGCCACTGACGAGCGCCGCCGCTACCTAGAGCGTCTCCGACTTCTGTGGGGAAGCCCAGCCACGTCGCAGTCGCCCCTTGGTGGCCGAAAGAACCTGCGCTGGCTTTGGGCGGGATCTGGTGAATAGAGGGCGGGACCAAATCGGGCGGAGGCGGGGCTTGACAACACCCGGGGGTGTCCCAGGTTACAAAATAGCTACACCCGGAGAACTAAAACTCTACTAAAAGTCAGCAACTAGCGGGGGGTGGTGGCGCGCGCCTTTAATCCCAGCATTTAGGAGGCAGAGGTAGGAGGATCGCTGTGGGTTCGAGGTCATCTTGAAACTACAGAGTGAATTCCAGGTCAGCCTGGGCTAAGGAGCGAGACCCTACCTCGAAAAGCCAAAAAAGAAAAAAGGGGGAGGGGGAGATGGTTTAGTAGTTAACGCACTTGTCTGCAAAGCCAAAGCACCCAGGTTCAATTCCCCAATACCCACGTCAGCCAGACGTACAAAGGCATCTGGAGTTCGTTTGCAGCAGCTGGAGGTCCTGGCATGCCCATTCTCTCTATATCCACATATCTCTCTTTCAATTAATAAAAATAAAATATTGAAAAGAGTTCAAGGTCACAGGGCGGGGTGGCATACGCCTTTAATCCCAGCACTCAGCTGTGAGTTTGAGGCCACCTTGAGACTACATAGTGAATTCCAGGTCAACGTGGGCTAGAGTGCGACCATACCTCAAAAAGAAGGTAGGGGGTCTAGAGAAATGGCTTAGTCATTAAGGACCAGGTTTGATTTCCCAGAACCCACTTAAGCCAGATGCATTACATGGCACATTCATCTTTTTTTGTTTGTTTGTTTTGTTTTTCAAGGTAGGGTCTCGCTCTAGCCCAGGCTGACCTGGAATTTACAATGTAGTTTCAGGATGGCCTTGAACTCACGGCAATCTGAGTGCCTCCTGAGTGCTGGTGTTAAAGGCATGAACCACCACACCTGGCCCAAACTGGCCTCCAGCCACTGTAATTGAATTATAGATGCATGTGCCGCCTTGTGCACATGTGCAACCTTGAGCATGCGTCACCTTGTGCATCTGGCTTACATGGGATCTGGGGAGTCACACATGGGTCCTTAAGCTTCTCAGGCAAGCACCCTAACTGTTAAGCCATCTCTCCAGCCCAAGGTCATCCTTTTAACAAATATTTTATTTATTTACTTATTTATTTGAGAGAGAGAGAATGGGTACACCATGGCCTCTAACCTAGCCACTGCAAACAATCTCCAGATGCAAATGCCACCTTGTCATCTGGCTTACATGAGTACTGGGGAATTGAACCTGGGTCCTTAGGCTTCACAGGCAAGCACTTTAACTGCTAAGCCAGCTCTCCAGCCCCTCCTTTTAAAATGTATTTTATTATTTGCAAGCAGGGAGAGAGAGAGAGAGAGAATGAATGAATGAAAATGTTCATGCCAGGGCCTTTTGCCACTGCAAACAAACTCCAGACTCATGTTACAATTAGTGCATCTAGCTTTACATGAGTACTGAGGAAATGAACCCTGGTCTCAAGGCTTTTTGTTGTTGTTGTTGTTTTTGTTTTGTTTTTCAAGGTAGTATCTCTCTCTAGCCCAGGCTGACTTGGAATTCACTATGTAGTCACAGGCAGTCCTTGAACTCACAGCAATCCTCTGCTGGGATTAAAGGCATGCGCCACCATGCCCAGACTCAAGGCTTTTTAAGAAAGCACCTTTGCCGGGCGTGGTGGCGCACGCCTTTAATCCCAGCACTCGGGAGGCAGAGGTAGGAGGATCGCCAAGAGTTCGAGGCCACCCTGAGACTACATAGTTAATTCCAGGTCAGCCTGGACCAGAGTGAGACCCTACCTTGCAAAACCAAAAAAAAAAAAAAAAAAAGAAAGCACCTTTAAGAGCCATATCTCCAGCCTCAAGGAGTTCAAGGTCATCTTTTGGTAATAGCTACTTGAAGGTTAGTCCCAGTTACATAAGATCCTGTCTCCAAAAAATGGGGCCTCCAAGAGGATAGTGACCTACACAAAGGCTAGGGCTTGGACTCTAGTTTCCTTCTCCTCCTCCTTGGGGACTCCATCCACCATACACTAATGAGCATGATTGCTTGCAAATATTTCTAACAGTCTGGATATGTAACAGAGTGGGCTTGTCCACGCTTCCAGAGAGTGCCCCTTGTTTGTTTGATTTTAAAAGAAAATTGGAGGGAGGGGTTTGGAGGTAGGGTCTCACTCTAGTTCAGGCTGACCTGGAATTCACTATGTAGTCTCAGGGCAGCCTTGAACTCTTGGAGATCCTCCTACCTCTGCCTCCCGAGTGCTGGGATTAAAGGCATGCACCACCACGCCCAGTTTAAATTTTTATTTATTTATTTATTTGAGAGAGAGAGAGAAGAAGGCAGATGTGGCGGGGGGGCTGGGGGCACACCAGGACCAGGTCCTCCAGCCACTGCAAATGAACTCCAGACACATGCGCCACCTTGTGCATCTGGCTTATGTGGGTTCTAGGGAATCAAATCTGGGTTGTTTGGCTTTGCAGGCAAGTGCCTTACCTGCTTAACAGCACCTTTGTCTTGTTTTTGCTTTGAGTTCTGATTTTGCATTTCCTCCTGTGTAACCTTGGACTAATTCTGGCCCCTTCCTGTCTTCTTATCGAAGGAAAAAGTGAAGGAGGATAAGAAAAGGCTAACTCCTTTTTAAGCAGTTTCCGTTAAAGATTGAGGCCTAGAGAGAACCAGGAGATGCCACCCCACATGACACTTCATTCTGACACAAGAACAGAACTCTTAGGTAGAAATGGAACTTGTGTCTAATCCAGACTGATCTACAGTGCCCCCTGCTGTCCACAGCCTAGCCCACTATCTAGATAGATGGCTCAAATGGGCTGTCTCAGGTGTACTGGCCCAAGTTGGCTGGCTATGGGATCTACCCTACAAAAAGAGTCTTCCTCTTGTCTATAAAGACTGCTGTCTTCTTCCTGTCGCTAGCACTTGGCTCAGCTTCCTTCTGCTTTTCTGGCTCTGCCCGTTCTGCCTCTCCTCACTCAGCCACAGGGACACACGTGAGTCTGGCTTCCCACTCACCCAGTCTGGCTGTGTAGAGGAGAGCATAATACAGTTTCTTGGTCTGGGAGAACTTTTCTGCTCGCCTCTGCTTTATAGTTTGGGGTACCTTCTCACTTTGATAAATAATTTTCCTCTTGTCTCTGTATCTACCACATGCATATTTATTTCCCTTACACTCCAGATCTACCACATGGGTGCTTTCACTAACTCTAGGCCTCCTACCTGTATGATTTCCTTAAACTTGGGGTAACCATGAGTATAACTCTCTTAGGACTTACTTCTCTGAATTTCTTGGTCTCTGCTTTGACATTTTCCCACTTATTCTTCCTTGAGCTTCACTGTCCTCTTAACTTCCCTCCGTAGGAAAGCACACGGCAAATGCTAGTGTGTTCCTTCTAAATCTCCTTACACAAGTTCCTAAATTCTGTCCTCCATGTGCTTGTGGCTCTACTCCAGTCTGTTTTGAAAGTCTCTGTTTCTCTTAAATGGGCTTTATGAACTCCCCTCCACGTGCTTGTGGCTGTATTCCAGTCTTTCCCTAAAAACCTCAATTTTTCTTAAAAGGAAACTTATAAACTATGCAGTATTTTTTTCACATGAGACCATGTTTTCTCCTTCCCATGTGTTTATGACTCTGCCCCAGCCTTCCTTCCTAGATCCTAATCTCCTTTAAATAAACCCCATAATTTGTGATCTCTCCCTAAAATAAACCTCACACATTGTTATTTCTCCCCAAATAAACTTAATAATTCATAATTTATCCTTTTTGAGTCCATCTTTATCAATTCTTTGTTAAAGGTAGGACAGAACCCAAACTTGGGGTTCATAAATTTGGGGGACCCCTCCTGATCCCAAAGATCCTACATTAAAAGTATTTGGGGGGAGGGCTGGAGAGATGGCTTAGTGGTTAAACGCTTGCCTATGAAGCCTAAGGATCCCGGTTCGAGGCTTGATTCTCCAGGACCCACATAAGCCAGATGCATAACGGGGCACATGCATCTGGAGTTCGTTTGCAGTGGCTAGAGGCCCTGGCACGCCCATTCTCTCTCTCTCTCTCTCTCTCTCTCTCTTCCTGCCTATTTCTGTATCTCTCTCTCTCTCTCAAATAAATAAATATATAAATAAACAATTTGTTTAAAAAAAAAAAGTATTTGGGGGACTGGAGAAATGGCTTAGCAGCTAAAGTACCTACCTGTGAAACCTAAGGACCCAGTTTCTATTCCCCAGGACCCATGTAAGCCAGATGTACAAGGCGGCACATGCTTCTGGAGTTCATTTGCAGTGGCTGAAGGCCCTGGCATGCCCATTCTCCCCCACAAATAAAAAATAAAAATAAAAGAGAACTTGGGACACCAGAGTGTCTGAGCCTCTAAAGATTTGCTTATGAAAGAACAAATAACTATAAAATAAAAGCATCATCAAGAATCAGACACATAGCCGGGCGTGGTGGCGCATGCCTTTAATCCCAGTACTTGGGAAGCAGAGGTAGGAGGATCGCCTTGAGTTTGAGGTCACCCTGATACTACATAGTGAATTCCAGGTCAGCCTGAGCTAGAACATGACCCTGCCTCAAAAAACCGACCAAAAAAATAAAAATCAGACACATAGCCAGGCGTGGTGGAGCACGCCTTTAATCCCAGCAGTTGGGAGGTAGAGGTAGGAAGATTGCCAAGAGTTCAAGACCATCCTGAGGCTACATAGTGAGTTCCAGGTAAGCCTGGGCTAAAGTGAAACCCTACCTTGAAAAAAAAAAAAAAAAAAAAAAAAAAAAAGAAGAAGAAGAAGAGGAAGGAGAATGAAGTACCTCAGTTGGTAAAACCTCTTTCTTGCTGCACAAGCCTGAAGACCAGAGTTCAGATTCCTAGAACTTTATTTATTTTTAAAATTTATTTATTAGAGAGAGAGAGAATGGGCATGCCAGGGCCTCTAGCCACTTTATACAAACTCCAGACACATATGCCACCTTGTGCATCTGGCTTACGTGGGTTCTGGGAAGTCGAACCTGTGTGCTTAGTCTTCGTAGGCAAGTGCCTTAACACCTTAACTGTTAAGCCATTTCTCCAGCCCCTATCCCCCAGAACTTTACATATGTAGATGTAGGCATGGCCTTGAGCACCTTAATTCCAGCCCTGGAGAGGCAGAAACAGATGCCTGGGGCAAACTGGCTAACTAGACAACCAAATGGAAAGTTCTGGGTTCATTAAGACAAATCAGGTGAATAGCAATTGGGACACCCAACGTCAACCTCTGGTGTATACATACATGTGCACACACATGTACAAATGTGCATAGACGCACACACACAATCAGATGTACCAAGTGTGACCTTGGACATATCACTTAACCTTCAACTCTCAGTTCTTTTTAAAAAATATTTTATTTAGCCAGGCGTGGTGGTGCACGCCTTTAATCACAGCACTCGGGAGGCAGAGGTAGGAGGATCTTCGTGAGTTTGAGGCCACCCTGAGACTACATATTGAATTCCAGGCCAGCCTTGACCAGAGTGAGACCCTACTTCGAAAAATAAAAATAATAATAATAATAAATAAATATTTTATTTATGTATTTATTATTTGAGAGAGAAAGAAAGAAAGAGTGGGCATGCCAGGGCCTCCAGCCACTGCAAATGAACTCCAGATACATGTGCCACCTTGTGCATCTGGCTTACGTGGGTCCTGGGGAATCGAACCTGAGTCCTTTGGCTTTGCAAGCAAGCACCTTAACTGCTAAACCATCTCTCCAGCCCCAAGTCTCAGTTCTTTTATCAGTAAATGAAACAATGTTACTCACCTCCAGAGGAGGTTATAAGGGGATTGTAAGGATTAAATGCGGCTACATGATCTAACAAAAGTGGTTCAGTGCATCCTAGCTGTTCTGAAACTGGGGCTAACCCATGGGACAAACACAAGTTGGGACTCCTAAAAGGGATAGTTTGTGGGGAAGGAATTGGGTTGAATGCATAGAATGCATTTGTGATATTTTCTTTATCTTGCAGTATAGGTAATAGACACAGGGACTTGAGCTTGCTAAGCAAACACTTTACTACTGAGCTATATGTTCATTTGCTTGGATTATTTTGTTTTGTTTATGACAGGGTCTTGCTATGTAGCCCTGGCTAGCCGCCAACTCCATAAGTAACAGAAGATGACCTTAAATTCCTACTCCTCCTGCCTCCTTCTTCTAAATAATGAGATTATAAGTGTTCAACACCATGCCTGATTCCTGGCATATAATTATATATATATATATTTGCTTGTTTGTTTTTTGTTTTTGTTTTTCAAGGCAGGGTCTCACTCTGGCTCAGGTTGACCTGGAATTCACTATGTAGTCTCAAGGTAGCTTCAAACTCACGGCGATCCTCCTATCTCTGCTTCCTGAGTGCTGGGATTAAAGGTGTGAGCCACAACACCTTTTTTTTTTTTTTTTTTTTTTTTTTTTTGGTAGGGTCTTGCTCTAGCTCAGGCTGACCTGGAATTCACTCTGTAGTCCCAGGGTGGCCTAGAACTCATGGCAATCCTCCTACCTCTGCCTTCTGAGTGCTGGAATTAAAGGTGTGCGTCACCATGCCCAGCTTGCATATAATTTTTTATTAAAAGTCTGTGCTTGGGGTGACCAGCTGTGAGTGACAGTCACAGGCCTCATTACCTATTGCAGTGGCTTTCTAGACCTACAGGGTGGGAGGTATGGAGAGACAGAGCACTGATTCCTTCCTTGCCTGTGGACACCAGGAGGCCAGCACAGAAGGTCCTTCCTGCTGCTGGAGGAGATACTTGGTGCCTGAGCATTCACTTCAGGGGAGTCCCCATTGCTCTTGTGGAGAAGAACCAGCCCCTGGGGCAGCCACAGCCAGCAGAGGACTAGGAAATCAGAACAAGCCCAGGTGTCAGGCAGTCAACCAGAGCTCCCAGGCTGCTGTCAGAACAGCCCTCTTTGATCACTCAACTCACCTTCACCCCGTCCACAGTGCAGCCCGGTGAGGTGAAGCCATGAACTTAGGAGATGATAAAAGACAATCTTCACAAAAACTAAAGCTAGAACCAGGTTCATGCCTATAATCCTAGCACTTGGAAGGCTGAGGCAAAAGGATTGCAATGAATTGGAGGTCAGCTCAGGTTATAAAGGGAGACACTGTTTCAAAACAAAAAAATAAAAAGGAAGGAAGAAAAGTTTATAGTCCAATAATGCCATGAAACAAATTTGCTTCACATGTCATGCTTTGCAAATGTGTGCCAACAGGGAGGGTCACAGAGGTGGCATCTTCTATGATCTGCTCTGTTTGGTATACAAGCTATATTCTCATGTGTATTAAATGCTTTCAGATTTCATGTTTATTTTGCCTTCAAAGTATTTTTCTGAGCTATAACTTTATTTATAAAGATTGTTGGAGAGTGAGATAGCCATTAAATCTCCTAAAGTTTACAAAATAGTGAAGAGGAAATCCAGGTCAGCCTGAGCTAGAGTGAAACCCTACCTTGAAAAAAAAAACCAAAAAAAAAAAAAAATAGTGAAGAGGGCTAGAGAGATGGCTCAGTGGTTAAGGCACTTGCTTGCAAAGCCTGATGGCTCAGGTTAGATTCCCCAATACCCACGAAAACCCAGAGGCACAAAGTGATGTGTGCATCTGGAGTTCATTTGCAGCAGCAAGAGGCACCCATTCTCCTCTCTCTCTCTCTCTCTCTCTCTCTCTCTCTCTCTGTGTGTGTGTGTGTGTGTGTGTGCAAAATAAATAAATAATTTTTAAAAATATTTTATTATTTATTTATTTATTTAAGAGAGAGAGAGATACAAAAATAGGCAGGTAGAGAGAGAGAGAGAGAATGGGTGCACCAGGGCCTCCAGCCACTGCAAACGAACTCCAGATGCATGCACCCCCTTGTGCATCTGGATTACATGGGTCCTGGAGAATCGAGCCTCGAACCAGGGTCCTTAGGCTCCATAGGCAAGCGTTTAACCACTAAGCCATCTCTCCAGCCCTGAATAAATAATTTTTTTAAGTCAAGGAGCAGCATAGAAGGGAAACCATACCTTAATAACAATGGCAGTAGGCAAGCTGAGATAAAAGGATTGCTATAAGGTCCGTCTGGCCCAGCCTGAGCTACATAGTGAGTTCCAAACCAGCATTGGCTACTGAGTGAGACCCTGTCTCAAAAAATCAAAACATGGGCTGAGGGGCTGGAGAGATGGCTTAGCAGTTAAGTGCTTGCCTGTGAAGACTAAGGACCCAGGTTCAAGGCTTGATTCCCCAGGACCCACGTAAGCCAGATGCACAAGGTAGCACATGCATCTGGAGTTCATTTGCAGTGGCTGAAGGCCCTACGCACCCATTCTCTCTCTCTCTCTGCCTCTTTCTCTGTCACTCTTAAATAAATAAATAAATAAAAACTTGGGCTGGAAAGATGGCTTAGCAGTTGAGGCGTTTGCCTGTGAAGTCTAAGGTTCCAGGCTTAATTCCCCAGTACCCACATAAACCAGATACACAAGGTGGGACATGCATCTGGAGTTTGATTGCAGTGGCTTGAGGCCCTGGCATGCCCATTCTCTCTCTCTATCTGCCTCTTTCCCTCTCTCGCTCAAATAAATAAATACAATATTTAAAAAAATTAATAAAGCCGGGCGTGGTGGCGCACCTCCCAGCACTCAAATAAATAAATACAATATTTTCCAAAATTAAAAACCAAAATAAAAAATAAATAAATAAATAAATAAATAAATAAATAAATAATAAAATAAATAAATAAACAATCATGGCATATTATATATGTATTTATGGAAGTTGTCAATAAAAATTAAAAATAAAAATAAGTATACAAACAAAAAATCAAAACAGGCCAGGCATGGTGGTGCACACCTTTAATCACAGCACTCGGGAGGCAGAGGTAGGAGGATCACTGTGAGTTCGAGGCCTCCCTGAGACTACATAGTGAATTACAGGTCAGCTAGGGCTAGAGTGAGACCCTACCTCAAAAAAAAAAAAAAAAAATCAAAAGGAAAAAGTTACACGCTGAAACCATAGAGGAATTGGGGAAATGAGCAAGAGTGTTGCTTTCTCAGTGATGGAGACAGACACTGAGGACACTCAACACCTACTACAGCAGAGATCCAGAGGTTCCTAAGAGCCCATCACTGAAGTAGACTTAAAATGCACTCAACATGGCTCAGGGAATTTTGCAGAAGACGGGTGGAGAGATTACTAGAGCTACAAGTTGGGACATTATGCACAGAGACATTGCCTCTTCCCCATAACTGATGACTTTCCACAATGCATGACCCATAATCCCCATGGGGATGACTGGCATCCCCAATGAGGAGGGTCTCTTTGGAGGGGAACACGGATGAAGGAAAGGATGGTACCAACATGTGCTATTTACATACTGAGTATGTCCATAACTAATAAAAAAGTTAAAAGCTAGAAACTATGACTCTCAAATATAAAATAACATCAAAGCTTTTACTCTGAGCCTCACATGTAATAGGCTAGCTCTCGACTACTAAGCTACATCCTCAGCCCTTAAAGTTTCTATACACTCATTAATGAATAAGGAAATCAGCAAGATATGACGACTACATAAAAAAAAATCCAAGAATGAATATAGAGAGTTGACACAGTGGTATTCACCTGTACCACCAGCACTTGAGGTGGTGGCAGGAGGATCAGGATCCTGTTCAAGGTCATCCATCCTTCTCAGCTACCTAACAAGTTCAAGATCAGTCTGGGCTACAAAAGACCCTATATCCAAAATGAATAAATAAATAAATAGGAATATTGAATTGATTGGTGAAGGACTGTCAAAATGATTTCACAAAGTTCGATGTGGTAGCACATACCTTTAATCCCAACTCGAAAAGCAGAGGTAGGAGGATCCCCATGAGTTCAAGACCACCCTGAGACGACATAGTGAATTCCAGAATTCCAAGTCAGTCTGGGCTAGAATGAAACCCTACCTTAAAAAAAAACAAAAGCAAAAAAAAAAAAAAAAAAAAAAAAAAAAAAACCATTTCACAAGGCAGGCTAATGCCCAAGGTAGAAACTGTAACCTTTGGGTTGTCTGCTCTACTAAACCTGTGTATTGCCATTGGTTAAGAATTAGGTGATGCTTAAGCTTGATTGTCCATTGATTGAGAAGTGCCTAGGAGATTAGTAACGACTGCCACTGGGTGTGTCTGCGAGGGCATCTCCAGAGAGGACTGAGGGAGGAAGGTCAGCTCTGAATGGGGGTGGCATCATCCCATAGGCTGGAGGCCCAGATGAAATAAAAAGAGGGAAAAATGAGAGGAAGGAAGTTAATACCTATGCAATACATAGAACCTCCAAAATAAAGCACCAATGATAGTTGAAAAAAAAAAGGACAGAGGGGACAGAACACCCTTTAGTACAGGCGTTATCTCTACTTCCTTGCCACCACGATGCCACACCATGATGGGTTGAAACCTCTGAAATTGTAAGCCAAATAAATCTTTTTTTCTTTAAGTTGTTTCAAGTATTTGATTACAGCAACAACTTACACACTGGAGAGTGGAGTTTCAAAGGGGAAAGTGGGGGATGGGGAAGGGAAGTACCATGGGATATTGTCTACAATTAAGGAAGTTGTCAATACAAATTTCTTTTAAATTAAAAAAAAGCTAACCCACCTGTTTACTTGTCATGAAATATGTATAAATTGGCCTGTACTCTTTTTTTAGTTAGTTAATTAATTAACTAATTTGCAAAGGGAAAGAGAAGGAATGAATGGGCACACCAGGGCCTCTAGCTACTGCAAAGGAACTCTAGATGCATGCACTTCTTTGTGTATCTGGCTTTACGTTGGTACTAGGGAATTGAATCCAGGTTGTTAGGCTTTGCAGGCAAGCACCTTAACCACTGTGCCATCTCTCCAGCCCAGGGCCTCTACTCTTGAGTTGCAAAGTACCCTGAGGAAGGCCAACAAAGATTTGCATCCCTGAAGAGTTTGATAGCCCTCAGGAAGATGGTGTCATACTTGGCATGGCCTTGATAACCCTGCGAGGACACTCATGTAATCCTTTTCCATTTTAAAGTCTGGAGTCTTTTCCTTCACAAAGAAAACCAGGAGAGTGGGACATTAGGACACTTGGGGAGAGATTTGAGGGATTGGTCAGATGCAGCTACGATTCACAGCAGAATTTGACTTTGGTCTGGAGGTCACAATGTCGGCCATTGGTGATTGTTAGACCAATGTCCATGAGGGGAAGGCAGATTAGAAGCAGGAGTTGAGGCGGTATGGGCAATTCTGAGAAGTTTGTGAAGGGAAGGTGGCAGTCAGGGGAGGCCATTAGCAGGATCTTCTAATTTAATCATTTTTTGCTTTAACTGTAATTGACCATTTCTGGTCCTTTCCCCTTTCCTCTTCCATCCAGGGAAATAAAAAGAATGCAAGCCTATAGCTTCTGAGGTAACAAAGGGCAAAGCCATTAGAAGGTAATGTAAGCTGCTGAGGTGAAATCAGATGTTGCCTGACTGAGGACTGACACTGTGTCTATGAGCTCAAGCAAATGCCCTGCTGATTTAAAGCATGCATCCTGGGCTGGAGAGATGGTTTAGGGATTAAGGGACTTGCCTGCAAAGCCTAAGGACCCAGGTTTGATTACCCAGTACCCACATAAACTAGATGCACAAGGTGGTGCATGTGTCTGGAGTTTGTTTGCAATGGTTGGAGGCCCTGGCATGCCCATTCTCTCTACCTGCTTATTTCTCTCTCTCTCTCTCAAATAAATAAATAAATAAATAAATAAATAAATAAATAAACAAATAAAATATTTAAAAATGCATGCTTAGCTGGGCGTGGTAGCTCAAGCCTTTAACCCCAGCACTTGGGAGACAGAGGTAGGATTGTCATGAGTTGAAGGTCACCATAGACTACATAGTGAATTCCAGGTTAGCTTGGGCTAGAGTGAGACCCTATCTCGAAAAACAAACAAATAAAAAATGCATCATTTAATTCGGCTTTAATTTTTTTACTTTTTCTTTTTTTTTTTTTTTCTTTTTTGAGGCAAGTCCAACAGACTGGCCTTTTTGTTTTTTATGAGAGAGAGCGAGGAAAGAGAGAGAGAGAATGAATTGACACATCAGGGCCTCCAGTCACTGTAATTGAATTCTAGATGTGGGCACCAGCTTGTGCACATGTGCGACCTTGGGCATGCATTACCTTGTGAGTCTGGCTTACATGGGGTCTGGAGAGTCCAACATGGGTCCTTAGGCTTTGCAGGTAAGCGCCATTGCTGCTCAGTCATGTCTTCACCCCAGCTTCAATCTTTAAAATATCCTATACATATTTTTATTTATTTATCATTTATTTGCAAGAGGGAAGAAGGGATAGAGAGGGAAAAAAGTGTATAGGCACCCAGGACCTCTTGCTACACAAATTCAAGATGCATGCACTACCTTGTGCATCTGGTTTTAAATGGTTATTGGGAATTGAACTTAGACTGGTAGGCTTTACAAGAAAGCACCTGTGGGTCCTAGAGAGATGGCTTAGTGGTTGAGCACTTGCCTGTGAAGCCTAAGGACCCTAGTTCAAGGCTCGATTCCCCAGGACCCATGTAAGCCAAATGCACAGGTGGTGCATGTATCTGGAGCTCATTTATAGTAGCTGGAGGCCCTAGAATGCCCATTCTCTATCTATCTGCCTCTTTCTCTGTCTGTCGCTCTTAAATAAATAAAAAAATAAAAAACCAAAAATTAAAAAGAAAAAAAGAAAGCACCTGTGGAGGTTTGATTCAGGTATCTCCCATAAACTTGTGTTCTGAATGCTAGATCCTCATCTGGTGGCAATTTGGGAATTGAAGCCTCCTGGAGGCAGTGTATTGTTGGGGGCATGCTTATGGGTGTTATAGCCAGCTTCTTCTTGCCAGTGTTTGGCATACTCCCCTGTTGCTGTTGTCCACCTGATTTTGGCCAGGAGATGATGTCCACCCTCTGCTCATGCCATTGTTTCCCCTGCCATCATGGCACTTCCCCTCAAGTCTATAAGCCAATATAAACCCTTTCCTCCACAAGCTGTTCTTGGTTGGGTGTTTTCTGCCAGTAATGTGAAGCTGGCTGCAACACTGCCTTTAACTGCTGAGCCATCACCTTGGTCTCTTCAATGCAGCTTTAAGTTAGGCACATACAACCCCCCACAATCATGTCCCCCATTTCACACATGCAGGTCAGTAGTTAAGAAAAAGGTTATGAGGCAATGGGCCCTGGTGGGGAAGCTGTGCCCATGCATCCCCTGTGTAGCAGAACTGCAGGTAGAAGTGAGACAGGGTCTCATGTAGCACAGAACAGACTGGCCTTGAAATTCCTATGTAAGGGAGGATGATGTTGAACTTTTGATCCTCCTGCCTCCCTCTCTCTAGAGCTGGGATTACAGCTCACCACATCTGAACATGTGGTGCTGGGAATCCATCGCAGGCCTTCATACATGCTAGGCAAACATTCTTTCCAATTAAGCTACAACCCAGCTCTAGCCCAGGCTATGCGGGAATTCACTATGTAATCTCAAACTGGCCTTGAACTCACAGTGATCCTCCTATCTCAGCTTCCTGAGCGCTGGGATTAAAGGTGTGCGCCACCACGCCCGGCCTGTAGCTGAGTTCTTGAAAGGCCTCTTCCCTTGCTCTCTCTGTTCCCCCTTGCCTCCCCTGAGCACTCAGCATCATGGACGCTGACAGCCATTAACAGGCTCTCCATACCATCATTCTTGGTTCTCCTTGACCTCCCCAGGACTCCTGCCCCAGGGCCTTTGCAGGTTCCTCTTCTCCCCAGCATCAGGGTCTGCCAGAGCTCGTGTTCACTCCTTGCATCATGTCATCTAACCCATGGCCTGCCTCCACCTCCACTGGGAGTCCCCAGTGTCCATGTCCTGATCTCCCATCTCCAAGCTCCAGACTTGCTATGTCCAGCTGTCTACCAGATATCTATCTTTGAATATCTCAAGGCACCTCAGCCTCGCTCTGCTGGGTCCATTTCTGTGCTCCCTACTTCCCTTCCAGGACAAGCCTGAAGGCCTCAAGCCTCCTTTAACCCCCATCCTTGCACACACCCATAGGCAAGCCACACATATTCTTGCAGTCTGGCCTTATATCTCTCCTGTACATCTATGCATTGGCTTTCCTCCACCTTGACTACCACCAAATCATGTCTTTTAAAAATATTTTATTTATTTAAGTACGCACGAGAGAGAGAGGGTGGGGGGAGAGTGAATGGACATGCCAGGACCTCTATCCACTGCAAACACACTCCAAATGCATGTACCCCCTTGTGTATCTGGCTTTATGTAGGTACTGAAGAATCAAATTCAGGTCCTTAGGCTTTGCAGGCAAGTGCCTTAACTGCCGAGCCATCTCTCCAGCCCCTCAAATCATGTTTTATATGTGCAGGGCAGTGGTCTGCTCATTGATCTCCCTGTGTTTCTGTTTTCTTACTCGCATCTCTCCTGCGTTGTAGCCACAGCGATTTTTCCAGCACACAGTGACTAGCCCTCACCTCCCTCCAGCTTTACTTTGCTCTGCTCTCTCCTCATTCCCAACATCAGCACCTTAGTTCTCAGAAAGCTTCGTGCTCCGTCTGACTCCAGGGCTGGGGCACAATCTGGTCTCTCTGTTGGGAACTTTATTCTCCTGCGACACACCCCAACCCCATTCTTGGCCTAGTAGTTTTTCCTCAAACTCAGATCTCAATTGGAGCCTTCTTTCCTCTGAAGCCCCCCTAAGTTCTCTCAGCTGCTCAACTTGAGCCTTGCTCAGGAAATACTTGTCACTTCAAAGTCATCTCCACACCTGCTTGATGTCTGTCTCCTGCAAGGAATGGTGAGAGCATTGAGAACAGGAACTGTGTTGATTTAGCTCAATGTTCAACTCAGTGCCTAGGTAGAGAAGGCCTTGGAGGAGGGAGGAAGGGAAGAAAGAAGAAAGGAAGGAAAGAAGGAAAGGATATATCCAAAGGAAATAGCCAGGCTTGGTGGTGCACGCCTTTAATCCCAGCACTTGAGAGGCAGAGATAGGAGGATAGGCATGAGTTCAAGGCCAGCCTGAGACTACATAGTGAATTCCAGGTCAGCCTGGATTAGAGTGAGACCCTACCTCGAAAAATAAAACAAAATAAAAAAAATAAATAAGGGGCTGGAGAGATGGCTTAGCAGTTAAGGCACTTGCCTGCAAAGCCAAAAGATCCCAGTTCAACTCTCCAGGACCCATGTAAGCCAGATGCACAAGGGGGCGCATGCATCTGGAGTTCATTTGCAGTAGCTGAAGGCCCTGACCTGCTCATTTTCTCTCTCTCTGCCTCTTTCTCTCAAATATGTATATAAAACCTACCCACAATAGATTTAGGAACATAGAATGCCAGATAATCTCACTCTCCCACCAAATTCTAGGCCAGAGTTATTCATGAGAACACTTGGGGAGAAGAAAAGTTACACTATGTATATTTCCAACTATGTGATGCTCTGAAAATGGAAATCTGTGAAGATCAGAGGTTGTTGGAAGGAGCAGGGAAGGATGAAAAGACGGGATTGGATATTTAGGGCAGTGAAACTATTTTATATGATCCTACAATGATGTCCTTAAACATTTGTCAAGGGCTGGAGAGATGGCTTAGCAGTTACAGCATTTGCCTGCAAAGCCAAATGATCCCGGTTCGATTCTCCAGGACCCACATAAACCAGATGCACAAGGGGGCAAATGCATCTGGAGTTTCTTTGCAGTGGCTGGAGGCCCTAGTGCACCCATTCTCTCTTTCTCTCTCTTTCTCTCAAATAAATAAAATATGTTTTAAAAAAGATAACTCCTGTTTAAAAAAAACCATTTGTCAAAACCAAAACTTATGTAAATTGGGGGATTCCGCTAACAATAATGTATCCATATTGGCTCATCATTTGCAACACATGGGCCACACTATAAAGCAAGATAGTAACAGGGAAACCTGGAGGCAGGGGGCAGACATTGAGGGAGCATATGGGAATTGTTCCCGCTTTAGCTCATTTTTTTTCCCTAGGCAGGATCTCATGCTAGCCCAGGCTGACCTGAAACTCATTCTATAGCCCCAGGCTGGCATTGAACTTATTGAACTTCTCCTACCTCAGTGCTGAGATTAAAGGCTTGCACCACCATGCCCAATTTAGCTCAGAAAATTCATAGCCCCAAAACTGTGTAGCTGAAAAAGGTAGTTGTGGTGTCTGAATCAAATGTTCCTCATAAACGCATGTGTTTTGAACGCCTGGTTCCCAGCTGGCCACAATTTGGGAGGTGGAGTCTTGCCGGAGGACATGTGTTGTTGGGGTGGGCTTTGGGGTGTTATAGCTGGCTCCTGTTGCCAGAGATCAACTTGCTCTGCTGCTGCTATTTTCCGCCTGCTGTGGCAGAGGTGATGCCAAGCCCCTGCTCATGCCATGCTTTCCCTGCCATCATGAAGCTTCCCCTTGAGACTGTAAGCCAAAATAAAAACTTTCCTTCTATCAGCTGCTTTTGGTCAGGTGCTTTATCCCAGCAGCTAGAAGGTAAGTACAATAGTAGTGTAAAGGGCTGGAGAGATGGCTCAGCGGTTAAGGCACATGTCTACAAAGCCTAACAACCCAGGTTTGATTTCCCCAGTACCCATGAAAAGCCAGATGCACAAAATGGCACATGTATCTGGAGTTCATTTGTAGCAGCTAGAGGCCCTGGTGCTTCCAATCTTATTTTTTTCCTCTCTCTCTCTCTTCCCTTGCAAATAAATAAAAATAAAAAGGTACTTTGATTTTAAAAAGATAGTAGTATACATATGTTAAAATCCCAACCCCCAGACTACATTCCAGCTTGTAGTAGCTTGAATGTGAATGTATATCCCCCATAGCCTGAGTTTTTTTTTTTTTTTGGAGTATTTTTGTTGTTGTTGTTGTTTATATATTTATTATTTATTTATTTATTTATTTTGAAATAGGGCCTCACTCTAGCTCAGGCTGACCTGGATCTCTCTCTGTAGTCCCAGGCTGGCCTTGAACTCACAGCAATCCTCCTACCTCTGCCTCCCAAGTGCTGGGATTAAAGGCATGTGCCACCACACCTGGCTAAAATATCTATCTATTTATCTATTTATTTATTTATTTATTTATTTATTTATTTATTTATTTATTTGCAGGGAGCCAGAGAGAAAGAGTGGGGATGGATACACCAGGGTCTACTGCCACTGCAAACAAACTCCAGATTCATGCACCACTTTGTGCATTTGGCTTCATGTGGGTACTGGAGAATCAAACCCAGCCTGATGGGCTTTGTAAGCTAGTGTTTTTAACCTCTAAGCCTCTCCCCAACCCCGGTTTTTTTTTTTTTTTTTTTTTTTTTTTTGAGGTAGGGTCTCACTCTAGCCCAAGCTGACATAGAATTCACTATATAGTCTCAGGGAGGCCTCAAACTCATAGCAATCCTCCTACCTCTGCCTCCTGAGTGCTAGGATTAAAGGCGTGCACCACCATGCCTGGCAGATATTTTTTAGTTAAGGTTAAACTTTCTGCTTAGGTCTCTAGCAGCCTGCTGGAAGGGGGCATGCCACTAGGGGTGGACCTGATTCCAGCCCAAAGGTGTAGAAAGCAGTGTGAGCTCTGGCAGGATTCCCGCTGTCTGCTGGTGATTTGCTTGTTTCTCTGTGCCTGGATGTATGAAAGCAGCCTCTTCTGCCATTGATGGAACATCCCCTGGATCTATAAGTTGGAAATAAAACCCATCCCTCCATAAACTGTGTCTGGTTGGATATTTGTCCCAGCAATGTGGAGCTAACTGTGGCACAGCCCATTTCGATCAGTGTCTGAGGAGGAATCTCAGGCATCCAGATCCTAGCAGCTGCCAGACTGAGACCTTCTACTTTGTTTTTCGTTGTTGTTGTTGTTTGTTTGTTTGTTTTTTGAGGTAGGGTCTCACTCTGGCCCAGGCTGATTACGAACTCTGTAGCTCCAGGCTGGCCTCAAACTCACAATGATCCTACTACCGCTGCCTCCCAAGTGCTGGGATTAAAGGGGTGCACCACCGAGTCTAGCAAGACCCCCTGCTTTGGACTGGATGGGGAGCAGCAGTGGGTAGGGTGGATATTGGCACAGATTGCCTAAAGGAGAAGAGAGGAACACCCCAGGGCAAGAGGGATCTCTCTCTGTGAGAGCTCCAGCATCATGGGCATGGGCTCTCCCACACTCTGAAGGAGGCTGAGGCAGGAGAACTTTAGCCAGTGTCCTGCTAAGTGGTTGTCCCCAGTGGAGATGGGTCATATGGCAGGGGTGGGGGTGCAGGAGGGAGTCTTGGGGAGACCAAAGGATTGAGGGTTGAAATGCAGAGAGCATCAGTCAGCTTCAAAGACCATGGCTAGGACAAGCAGTGGCCAGTCCTACTGGGTGCTGCAGAGGTCACTGAGAGAGAGCTTCATGATGCAGTGGGGGATGGCCACCTTCAGAAAGTAAGGGGGACAGAAATTTAGTTCTAAAAGCAAGGCCTGTGAAGATTTGTAGGCTGAGAAGCAGGACATGGAGGACCAGAAAAGGCCACAGGTAAATAGGCCAGAAAAGGGGTTTATAAGGGGAGTAGGTGGACAGACTAGGAAAGTCCCATTCTTTTTTTTATTTATTAAATAAAATTTATAAAATAAAATAAAAATACTGGGCTGGAGAGATGACTTAGTGGTTAAGGTGCCTTCTTGCGAAGCCCAAGAATGCCTGTTCAATTCTCTAGGTCCCACGTTTAGCCAGACACACACACAAAAAAGTGATGCTAGCATGCAATGTCACACATGTGCACAAGGGGGCACACATGTCTGGAGTTCATTCACAGTGGCTGAGACCGCTAGCGTGCCCACTTTCCCTTTCACAAATCTACTCTCCATCATATCCCCTCCCTCTCTCCATTAGTCTCTCTTTTATTTTGGTAATTTTTTTACTTTATTTTATTTGAGAGAGAGGCAGATAGAGTGAGAGTGAGCACACCAGGGCCTTCAGCCACTGCAAACAAACAGACACAACACCTTGTGTATCTGGCTTACACAGGTCCTCGGGAGTTGAACCTGGGTCCCTTGGCTTTGCAGGCAAGTGCCTTAACCACCAAGCCGTCTCTCCAGCCCAGTCTCTCTTTTATTTTGATGCCATCATCTTTTCCTCCTATTATGAGGGTCTTGTAAAGGTAGTAGTACTAGACACTGCGAGGTCATGGATATTGAGGCCAGTTTCTGTCCTGACAGTTGCATTGTAAGCAGTCCTACCCTTCCTTTGGCTCTTACATTCTTTCCACCACCACTTCTTTTTTTTTTTTTTTTTTTTTTTTTTTTGGTTTTGCAAGGTAGGGTCTCACTCTGGTCCAGGCTGACCTGGAATTAACTATGTAGTCTCAGGGTGGCCTCGAACTCTCGGCGATCCTCCTACCTCTGCCTCTTGAGTGCTGGGATTAAAGGCGTGCGCCACCACACCCGGCTCCACCACCACTTCTGCGATGGAGGGTGTGATAAAAATGTTTCAGTGCTGAACACTCCTCTGTCACTTCTCAACACTGTGGTGCCTTTTGGGTCTGCGATGGAGGGTGTGATAAAAATGTTTCAGTGCTGAACACTCCTCTGTCACTTCTCAACACTGTGGTGCCTTTTGGGTCTTTTTAATATTTATTTGCTAGCAGAGAGAGAAACAGAGAAAGGAAATGGGTGTGCCAGGGCTTCCTGCTACTATAAACAAACTTCAAATGCATATGTTACTTTGTACATATGGCTTTTTACATGAGTACTGGGGAAGTGGACCTGAGCCTGCCAACTTTGCAAGCAAGTGCTTTTAACCACTGAGCCATCTCCCCAGCCCTGGAAGGCCCCATTCTTATGATTCAGCGAAGAGGTGCTCTTTGGCTGGCCTTCATTGTGCTGGCATAGTGACTGGTCCCAGGCTTATGGGAGATGGGCCAGACACCAGACTACACATGCCAAGGGTGTCTCTGGCACTGTGGACAGGGAAGGCTTCATAGAGGATGTGAGTTGGAGACGGTGAAGGGCCTAGGCAGTGAGGAGGGTGGGCAGGCTGAGCACAAAACAAGGGTGGGCTCGTGACAAACTAGTCAGCACAATCTGGGTGGGGACAGATAGCTGCCTAGAGAGTACCCAGGTTTTGTCCTTTGCTCATGCCACTAGAGAGGCCCAAAGGGTCGAGCTGAGTACATGTGTATATGGGGGAGGGTCCCAGGGAGGACTGTTCATTTAACGCTGGAACCAAGGCTTAAATGTGTACCCTCACATACCTAGTCCAGCCAGAGTACTACAAAAGTGCTTGTTAAGGGGCTGGAGAGATGGCTTAGTGGTTAAGGCACTTGCCTGCAAAGCCAAAGGACTTCGGTTTGATTCCCCAGGACTCATGTAAGCCAGATGCACAAGGTGATGCATGCGTCTGGAGTTCATTTGCAGTGGCTGGAGGCCCTGGAGTGCCCCCTCTCTCTGCCTCTTTCTCTCTCTCAAATAAATAAATAGAAATAACGGTCTCATCAAACTTCATATAACATTTTTTTTTAAAGTGCTTATAAAGCCAGGGCCCTGTTGTTTAGTGAGATGGAGGACAGGCCCTCCCCAGACCCTCCATTCTCCTGAGTCACAGTGGACGCCAAGACTTAGCACCACCTACCAAGCTCTCCAGTGAGGCAGCCTAACAAACAGACCTACCTGTTTGCCCGAAGAAAAGCTATGTGGTGTGCCCGCCCATATGTGGTAGGGGTGGTCCTGAAACCCGAGGGATACTTATATGGGCCCCAGTATGTGTCCCTCTGGGAAAGCTGGAGTCCTCAGTGTCTGACCACCCTTGCCTCCACTCCCCAGCGGAGGCCACCAGGCAGGCTGAGAGACTGAGGAGAGCAGAAACTAGAAAAAGGCCTGTAGGACCCAGAGCCTGCACACATCTCCTCAGAGGTACCAGGGCCTCCCAGGGCACTCTTCCCAAACCTTTAGCCAGAGCCTGGTGCTGGGCTCAGTTCCCCGGGTAGTGGGGCAGACTCCATCCCTATTTTTCCCAGATACCTTTCCATGTGTGGAGCTTCTACTTCTCCTCATGGCTGGTGTGGGAAGTCCTGGGTGGGGCCCCGGTCAGTGAGTCAGTGATGTGGGCTCTAGGCTGGTTGTTTTCACTGTCTCTCTGGGTTTGTTTTCCTATCTGCTAGAAGGATTGAACTCATGGGGAAATGGCATTAGGCATCCGTGGTCCTTTTCAAAGTTCTCAAGGCCTGAAAAGACCTTGAGGGTAGGGCCTACTTTGACAGGCAGGGATAAGGCCTGGGGGAAGATAGTGTCCTGGAGGGCTGGGGGAGCCTGGCAGTGGGGAGGGGAGTAGAAGAAGTAATGGGTGGAGTCTGACTCAGCAGAACACTCAGAGAGGCTGGCGGAAGGTCTTACACACCAGGCTGCAAGGTTCTCAGAGCAGCTAGGGCTGCAGATGGATGGATCACTCTGCCGCTGCTGAGGACAAGGGCTGGAGAGCAGTGAGAGGTGGTGCGGGCTAAAGTTGAAGGGCTACATGAGTGGAGAGGGAGTGGAAACAAGACCTGATTTTGTTGTTGTTGTTGTTTTGTTTTTCCGAGGTAGGGTTTCACTCTAGCCCAGCCCAGGCTAACCTGGAATTCACTAAATTGCCTCAGGGTGGCCTTGAACTCATGGTGATCCTCTTACCTCTGCCTCCCAAGTGCTGAGACTAAAGGTGTGCACCACCACACCCAGCTAAGACCTGATTTTTAAAAGTATTTTTATTTATTACATGGAGAGAGATAGAGCGAGAGAATAGGTGCACCAGAGCTTCTAGCCACTGCAAACAAATTCCAGGTACATGTGCCACCTTGTGCATCTGGCTTACATGGGTACTGGGGAATCAAAGCAGGGTCCTTAGACTGCACAGGCAAGTGCCTTAAGTGCTCAGCCATCTCTGCAGCCCCTGGTTATTATTTTTTTCAAAACATTTATTTATTTGCAAGCAGAAAGAGAGAGAGAAAGACAGAGACAAGAGAGAATGGGTGTGCCAAGGCCTCCAGCCACTACACAGGAGCTCCAGATGTATCTGACTTTACGTGGGTACTGAGGAATTGAACCGGGGTTCTTAGGCTTTGTAGGCAAGTACCTTAACTGCTGAGCCTTTTCTCCAGTCCCAAGACCTGATTATTGGTCTGGGGTTTGGGAAACTCCTGCCTGGTTACCAGCAGCCCTCCTAGAGAGGGGCCTTCACAGGAGCTTGACAGGATGACCAGGAAGCAGGCAAGAGCCAAGGGATCTACAATCGCATGTGGAAAGACTGATTGCCATGCTGGGCAGCCACCAGCTTGTCCACCTTCCTGGTCTTCAAAGCTAGGTCCTCTGGTCAGTCTCCCAGCTGTACCCAGGGGTAAGCTCCCAGCTGGGCAAAACAGTCATGTAGGACATGCTGAGCTGGGGCCTCTGGGTTTCCCTCCTGAGTCTCATTTGCTGAGTATTTACTACATGCCAGGTTCTTGGCATAAGGACTTTACTTACTGTCACCAAAAACCCATGTGGAGCTGGAGAGATGGCTTAGTGGTTAAGGCAGTTGCCTGCCAAGCCTAAGGACTCGTGTTTGACTCTCTAGGTTCCACTTAAGCCAGATTGTACAAGGTAACACAAGCACGCAAGGTGGCACACACACACTAGGCGGCACATGCATCTGGAGTGCGGTTACAGTGGCTGGAGGCCCTGATGAGCCAATTCTCTCTCTTGCATAAAAAAGGGCCTGTCTTTTGGGCTTGCCTACAAAAAAATAAATAAATGAAAAACCCATGTGAAGGAGGTGCTGATATTATTCATATTATTCCTCCTCCACTGACTTGCTCTGTGTGACAGTTATCAAGCTGCAAGTGTGCGTTCAAGCTCAAGGCTGTCTGACCTCAAGAATGACTCTTTCCATTGACAGACCTAGAGGACCCTACTACCGGTGAGGTACTAGTACCCAAGGCTAAGAATGCAGAGGGAAGACATTGAGTATACCCCTTGAAATAAGTAGTGTGTCCCTGTGGGCATCCCTCAGTCTCCCAATCACCCCATTTTTGCCAAGGAGGGCCTCCAGAACTGACCCAGGGATCTGAACTACATCTTGGACAGTAGCCTCTCAGCTTCTGGACTCTACCTTTATAACCCTTCCTCCCACCACCTCATGTCCCCCTGCACCTCTTGCTACTATTCTGCTCAGGGACCAAGGATGCCTCAGAGCCTTCCAGAAAAGTGAGCCAGACCAGCCTGGTCCAGCTGATAAGAACATGTCTGGATGTTAAAAAAAAAAAAAAAAAAAAATACAGCCGGGTGTGGTGGCATGTGCCTTTAATCCCAGCACTCAGGAGGCAGAGGTAGGAGGATTTCTGTGAATTCCAGGTTAGCCTGGACTAGAGTGAAAACAAACAAACAAACAAACAAACAAAAACATACATACATACAAAGCTTTTTTTTTTTTTTTTTTAACTCAAGAAAAGGGCTTTTATTGTTTTTAACTCACTTCCTGGGAAGTTAATTTCTAAAACACTCTTACAGAGTTTGTTCACTTGTGCTACATTCAAAACCTTCAGCAACAGGTGAGAGTAAGCACCCCATGCCAGCTCTGAAGCCAGCCACCCACCTCCAAGCTCCATCCAAGGTGGAGCCAAGCCACAGTACTCCCCAAAGCCTCGTTAACCTGCGATTTGCCTCCCACTAACTCTATAAAAGTGTTCTTAAAGATACAACTGAGAGATTTTTTTTTAAAGCCCTGGGTTATACTGGCTGCCTTAGTGCAGAGGAGCTAGGGAGAAATGGGGACCCATTGACAACAGGCCACATTTGCTCCAAGTCTTAAGTGTACATAGAAATTATATTACAGATGCATGTGCCGGTGCAAGACATGCGAGTGTGCTGTGTGCAGCAGATGGGCACACACATGCGTGTGTGCGCAGAGGCGCAATGTACACCAACAGGCACAAAGATGCAGTGGGGGCGTGGCCCTCCCCAGTCTCCCTCTCCTCCACACTAGCCCTCTCGTAATCTGAAACCCACACAGGCAGTAGGCATCTGTGTGCCCCACACTTTCCGAGGTGGCACCTGAGTCCTGTTTATCTTCCTCTGAGGACTGACCGCTACACTATGAACATTTAGTTAGTAAACACCCATGCTGGCCAGATGGTCGCAGAATGCGGAGAGTGACACCCACTACCGTCCATATGTGGGCTCTGCTCGGTGTGGGCTGACTATTCACTGTCCTGTGCCGATGAGGCAGCTGGCAGAAAGGCCTCCTTCCTGGCAGGGTACACTTCCTGCAGGGTCCCTTGTCTAGCAAGGCCTCCTACCTAAGCAGTTTATCCTTCATTATCTGAACATGATGGATAAGCCAGAGTACGATCAGAGACTGGATTCCAGTTACTTCAGCATGTAAGGGTCACGGCTCTGTGAATCCACAACTTTCAGTCAGTGTCACTCCTGGTTTCTCTTCTGTGGCCTCAGCTCTGAGGATCCATGAAGGGAGGAAGGATGGTGTGCGGCAGGGTACGTTGCTACTGTCTCCAGTCTGTGCTCTGAGCTGGATTCAGTTCAGCCCTTTTTCTGAAGAGTTCCGTCTACAAAACACAGTCTATGAGTGTCAGGTCCTCGTGGCTGCCAAATCTGGTAGGTGTGTTTGGAATCGTCCAAAGCTATAGGAAGCCTTCCCCAATGCAGCTACTCCCATTTGGCCACCAAGTTAACAACAAAACCAAATGACAACCAAAAAGGAATTTAGTTCTCCAGTACCAGTCCCCTCCCCAGCGACACATCAGAGGTCAGAGCCTCCAGGCCAGCAATCTAAGCAGTCAGGCACTCAGGCAAGTCCGGTGACCACACTTCCTTGTGGGGTGGCAGTTGAGCTGACACACCCAGCCCCATGAAGGTCTCTGCCATACAGTCCATCAGGCCTCCACCCACCAACTTGGTCTCTTGCCTCTTGCCCTGGGCCTCACCAGGTAGCTAGGTAGGGTTTATGAGGCTCTGCAGGCCCCCAGCTTCCCTACAGGATGGGTCAGGCCAGAGAGAGTGGGGATCCCCAAGTTCCAGATGAACACACATTTCAATCCTGTCCCTGGACATGCCTGTGCACAGGTCATGCAACACAACAGAGGAGGAGGGCCAGGAGAGGGGCTACAGTCCCCAGCCCCCTGCCCGCAGGGGCAGCTGTCGCATGAGGGCAGTGGGCCTCTGGAGGCGCAGGGATGAGCATGCTGCTGGTGGCCTTGGGCACATGCAGGGGCTCAGGATGCTATCTCATCTTCCTGGACTCCAGGGAGCTCCGGGCTTTTGCCTCCTTCACCACATCCTTCTTTTCTGTAAGGTGACATCAGAAGCAGAGGGACAACAGAGGTCAGAATATACATAAGAAGACACTTTCAGCTGGGCGTGGTGGCACACGCCTTTAATCCCAGCACTCGGGAGGCAGAGGTAGGAGGATCGCCAAGAGTTCAAGGCCACCCTGAGACTACATAGTTAATTCCAGGTCAGCCTGGGCCAGAGTGAGACCCTACCTTGCAAAACCAAAAAAAAAAAAAAAAAGACACTTTCATACACAGGCAGAAAGCCATTCCTAGTACCCCCTTCAAGCTTGGCCTCTATGGGCCCCCTAATAATGACATTTGCTCCCTGCTGGTTACCCTACTCCCAGCCTTAGCCTATAACCCTTATGCAGCTCCCCAACAGCCTGAGATGAAATCTAAACTTCTCAGGAGTCTCTTATCATTTGCCCCAGCTGCTTTTATGTATCCTCGGACTATCAGGCAGGTCAACATTGACCCTGATCCAAGGCACTAGTGGACATGGGTAGAGGAGGTTTCTCTCTCTCTCTCTCCCTCCCTTCCTTCCTTCCTTCCTTCCTTCCTTCCTTCCTTCCTTCCTTTCTTTCTTTCTTTCTTTCTTTCTTTCTTTCTTTCTTTCTTTCTCTCCCCCCCCTCTCTCTTTAACTTTCTCTCACTCTCTTTCCTTTTTTGCTCAGTTCACAGGACAGAGCTCCTGTGGCTGGGAGTCTGTTACATATTCAACAGATTCCTGTATCTGATTCCCAATACCCTAAGAAAGATCTGTTGTTTTTTTTAAATATACAACAAAAGGATTGATCTCACTGAACTGGACTACAGGGTTTTATCAATTATCCTGAAGCGAAAGCATAGCATCTACCAAAGACAGTTGTTGGGACTCGATGAGCATGTGAAAATTTTGAAAATACTTTGAAAATTAATTCTCTCTTTCTGTCCCTCTGGGTTTTTTTTTTGGGGGGGCGCAGAGTGTGTGTGCGCGCACACATGTGTGTGCATGCACGCAATGTGTATGTGTGTGTGTGCACTGCATAAGTCCAAGTATGTGTTCATTTGAGGGCCAGAGGTCACATCAGGGGCCTTACACACCCCTCTCCCTCTTGTTCTTTGAGATAGTCTCTCGCTGAACCTAGAGCTCACCAATTCAGCTATATTAGCTAGCCAGTGCAACCCTGTTTCAGGATCCCCTAGCGCTGGAATCTGGCATTTTTATGTGGGTGCTGGGGATCTGAACTTAGGTCCTTTACCCACTGAGCCATGTCCCCAGCCGTGCCCCTCCCCCGCCCTTTTGAGACATGTAAACAGTTTCATGTAGCTCAGACTGGCTTTGAACTGTAGCTGAAGATGACCTTGAATTTTTGATCCTCCTGCCTCTGTCTCCCAAGTGTTAGGATTACATTTACGTGTTACTACAGGTCACAGAATTTTCTAAATTTATGGCCAGAAAGTACCAATCCTAATCTCTCTCTCTTTTTTTTTTTTTTTTTTTTTTTGCAAGGTAGGGTCTCACTCTGGTCCAGGCTGACCTGGAATTAACTATGTAGTCTCAGGGTGGCCTCGAACTCTCGGCGATCCTCCTACCTCTGCCTCCTGAGTGCTGGGATTAAAGGCGTGAGCCACCACGCCCGGCTCCAATCCTAATCTCAAGTGTGCAAGGCACAAACTAGGTGTTAATCGGTGGCTGGCTCATCCCACCAGCAGGGGGCGCCGGGCCACAGGCACTGAACTGGAGTGAGCAGATGTCGGGTTAGTTGGATGCAGTCCCGAATCTTCTGGTAGTTCTGGCATAATTATTAACAGCTTCCCCTTTCACTCTCAGAATTGCGCCCATCTGCTTGTCAAATTCTATATGATTCCCATATGCCAAGAGCAATTCTAGCATCAGGGCCCTGAGGCTAACTATCTCAATGAAGAGACAAGAAAACTGCTGGTCAGATGTCAGGCCTGTCCTAGTACACCTTTGATGACGGGGCCATTCCTTGAGTGATACAAGTAAAAGTACTTCTTCCGGAAAGGCTGGGGCACCTGTAATGGCCATGCTCACCTCCTGGGGAACACAGCACCACAGAGGAGGAGGGAGGGACAGCTGTCCCAAGCCTTCTCCCCGGCGCTCTCTTCACAGGCCAGAGGAGGTGCCCACTGTCCAGGACCATGTTCGGGTCCAGGACTCCTTGTGGTGCTCTTTGAAGGTCTGTGCACAAACTAGCTGGCCTTGGTGGCATCCCATCCCAAGCTGAGTTTTATCGCAGCACACAGACCGAGGTCACAAAGCTCTGGGTCAGGCTTTTCTAGCTTTTCCTACAAAGTGGCAAACCTGACGTGATTCTTGGTGGGCAAACAAGGGTTTCTCTCCCCTGGCACAGTCAGCCTGCCATGGATACACATTCTTTCTGGATACACACTCACAAAATGCTGGCTGCGGTAGCCCATGCACTTGCTCAAGAAAGCAGCAAACACCCACCGTTAAAGTCAGGGAAAGTGGACAGAAGTGCCTGTCCTTCCACAGACAGCCAGCCTTCTGCAAAGGGCAGACACAATGTCTGCCAACCTCTGCAGGCTGCCAAGGGCTGAGGGATCTGCAGATTTAAGCTGGAGGTGGAGGTGAGTTAAGTAGACTTCTTGCACAAGCATGAAGGCTAAAGAGGGTCTGAAATTACCTGAGTTCAAATCTCCAGAACCCAAGTAAACATATGAGAGTGGTCACACATATTTGTAATCCCATTCCTGTAAAAGTGCAAAGACCAAGGAATCTTGGGAGCTTTCTCTCTCTCTCTCTCTCTCTCTCTCTCTCTCACACACACACACACACACACACACCCAAAACAACCCAGCAAGCAATTAGTAAGAGACTATGAAATAGTGGATGCTGAATATTCAAGCTTGGCCAGACAGGCCCAATGACTGAACGGGTGCAATAGTGGCGTGTCTACTCTTGGGGTAACTAAGTGCTCCATAATTGGACTGAAGGCCCTCTCTACGGGAGGGAATACATACCTGGCACTGAAAAACCTAAGTAAAAGTCTATGGTAGGTGAGGTCATGAGCCTTGGGGGTATAAGCCTGCTCATGTCTGACTAAATGTATATATTATTCCCACCAAGCTGCCCTGGGGGCACTACACTAAATGTTCATGTCCACATATTAACGCTATTCTCACTTCTGGCTAGAGAAGCTTCTCTTTTCAGATGGTGATGACCACTGGGATGACACAAAAGGCAACATAGTGCTGAGAAGAAGGGATGGAGGAGTGCCTAGCACTGAAACACCTCTGTCACATCCTCCAGTGGCTCAGGGACCATTGCGGAAGAGGGGGCGGATAGAATGGAAGAGCCAAAGGAAGGATATGACCTCTTACTATGCAGCTGCCCAGACAGAAATTGACCTCGATATCCATGATCTTGCAGTGCCTAGCAATACCTTTGCAAGACCCTCAAAATAGAAGAGAAAGATGATGTCATCAAATTAGGAGAGAGACTAATGGAGAAAGGGAGGGGATATGATGGAGACCGGAGTTCTAAAGTGGAATGGGGGAGGGGAGGGAAATATCAGGTGGGGTTTTTTTTGGTATGTAAGATTAAAAGTCAATAAAAATAAATTTAAAAAATAAAATAAAATAAAATAAAATAAAAGGGAGACTATGGCTCAAATAAAAATGGGCAGACCAGGGAGTTGGAGAGATGGCTTAGCGGTTAAGGGATATGCCTGAGAAGCCTAAGGACCCTGGTTTGATTCTCCAGATCCCATGTAAGCCAGATGCACATGATGGCGCATGTGTCTGGAGTTCATTCGCAGTAGGTAGAGGCCCTGGTGCACCCGTTCTCACTCTCTCCCACTTTCTTTGTCTCTAATAAATAAATAAAAATAAAACCTTAAAAAAAAAAAAAAAAGCAGGGAGGATCACTGTGAGTTCAAAGTCAGCCTGTAACCACATAGTGAATTCCAGGTCAGCTTGGGTTAGATAAGACCATACCTCGGGGGGTGGGGGGGGAGAAAGGTGATGGAGCAGGGCACCCGAAGAGTTCTGCTCCTGTATTCACAGGCAGGCAAACCCCACCATAGGCAAGCACATTGAGCACCACATGGGCACATACGCATGCATAAACCACATCCACTTCCCTCCCCCCACACACAAACGAAAGAAGAAGGATGTATGTCCCTGGGATGACTAAATTAGTTCCCCATACCTGGCAGTGTGTGCATGAAGAATGCCAGAACTGGGCTGGAGCAGGACCAGCCTAGGAAACTCCCTTCTAACACCAGCTGGTCTTGAGGACAGAGGTACAAATGGGACCCTGCTCTTCAACTTGACTGTGTCCTCAGGCTCTGGGGACAGCCCCATACCAGTGCAAGTGGGAGATATGCCTCAGTCCCACAGCCCCTAGGGAGCAGCACACATCCCTCAGCCCACTGTACTTACGTCAGTAAGTTTCCTGGAGCGGACATGGATCGCTCTTCCCTGCGTGCTTGGGGTTCAAAAGGGTTCCCAAAGGAGCGCTTTCTCAGCATGGACTTGACCAGGATCTAGGGAGCACACATCAGTGTGAGGAACACAGGCCCAGACACCCAGACTCCCCAGGCAATTCTGGTTCCTGAGAGGGTAGCTGCAAGGGCTAGTGTGAGGGCTAACTAACGTGGGGGAGGGGGATCTGGAGCCACTTTTCCATTCAAAGGCCTCTGGACCTTCCACCGTCACAGCCTGTGCACCACCAGCACAGTGCCAGAAGAGTGCAGTGTGTATGCAAGGAAGAAACTGACTTTCTGTGACACTCATGGCTGATACTCGGCAAGCTGTGGCTCACCGTGCCACCAGGCTAAATAACACAACCTTTCTCCATGGCTTTTCAGTGGACGGAGGGGCCTCTGAGACCCTGCTCTGTGGCTAACTGACCAGGTGGCCCACTGTTCCCCATAGGCCAAGAGCAGAGCAAGTCTTAGACTTCCAAGAAAAGGGTGCCTAGCCCTCTTACCACCGTGGTCCAGCTGGGGATGAGTTTCACAGAGTTCTTCACTTCCTCCTCAGTCACTTCTACTACACTGCAGTGCTCCTCCTCTGAGGGGAGGGGCTCCTCCCCATGCCTGGTCAGCCAGGGGTGCAACTGTGATGCACAGGAAAGCAGGAGGAGTCAGGGCCATAAACAGACACTCCATCAACCCAAAACCTCAACCCCACATATGTCCCAGTGTAAGTCTTTCCAGAAGAGGACACTGAGGTCTGGTGTGTGTGTGTGTGTCCAAGCCCAGCCTAAGATCTCTTGTTCTCCCACCTTGATGTCTGGCACCCCAATTCTTGTTTCAGGATTCTTGTCTAGCATCTTTAGGATCAGGTCCTTGAGATCCTCACTGACCTCTGGCCTGGGAAGGATGGAGAAAAAGGTGCTACCATTAGTGAGGATTTTTTTTTTCTTCTCCCCACCCTGGGGCCAGGAACACATCCAACCAATATTCCTTAGATGAAGAAGCAGCAGGCTACCGAGGTAGCAGGCCAGAAGGAGAGTTGCAGAACCAGTACATGGATCTCCTTTCCTAAGTAGGAAGCAGGCACAGGCCACAGGCAGACATAGAGTTGGGGCCGGACAACCCCAGTGGCAGAGAAGGCAGGGATCAAATGAGAAGAGCTGCTATATTAGACCTAAAGGTCTTCATTTCCACTCACCCTATCCTTTCCTGCTGCTGGCCAGCAAAGATTGTCTCTTGTTTGACAGAATTAGCAGGTTGGTGCCATTCCAAAAGGTATGGGCAGGGAACAAAACAGCACTCCCAGCCCCATGTCAGCCTGAGCCATCTGCCTTAACCCAGACTACTTTGCTCCCAACATTCTTGTGGTCCCCATGCATCCAAAACTGGGGAGAAGGAACCCACCATTTTTAAAAAATATTTTTATTGGGCTGGAGAGATGGCTTAGGGGTTAAGGCGCCTGCCTCCTAAGCCTAAGAACGCTGGTTCCAATCTCCAGCGGTTCCAATCTCCAGGTTCCACATTTAGCCAGATGCAAAGTGATGCAAGGGCACAATGCTGCACTTGACCACAAGGAGGCACACGCATCTGGATTTCGTTCTCAGCAGCTGAGAGACTGCTGGCGAGCCCATCTCTGTCTTCCTCTCCCTCTCCCTCTCTGTCTATCTCTGTGTCTCTCCAACAAAAATAAATAAATAAATAAATAAATAAATAAATACCAAAAAAATTTTTTTATTTATTTGTAAGCAGAGAGAGATGGAAAGAGACAGAGAAAATGGGCATGCCAAGGCCTCTAGCCACTGCAAACAATCTCCAGATTCATGCACCACTTTGGGCATCCAGCTTTATGTGGGTACTGGGGAATCGAACCCAGGTTGTTAAACTTTGCATGCAAGTGCCATAGCAGCTAAGCCATCTCCTCAGCCCCCAACTCTTGAAATTAATGATTTGGAGTCCCTCTTTGGAAACTCCTGTGCTAGAAGAAAGGACATCTCAGGCAGGAGGGACAGCAGGAAGAAAGGCAGGGAACCAGGAAATGAAGGGATAAACAGGAAACGGACCGAATCCCATTGGCTAGTGACATGGTGACCAATGAGCAAGTAGCAGAATCTAGAGACCTTAAAATGCCACGGTCAAGGTATGACCTCTGTCCTGAAGGCTAGGAAGCCTTGGACAATGTGAAGCAGAAGACAATTAGGTTTCTTGTGCTTTAGGTCAACGCAGCCTGATCTTGTTGGATGGGCTGTGGACCAAAGAAGAGGTGGTTGGGCAAGTCTGGGGGGAGGTCCTGAGACCTGAGCTAGACAGGGGCACTATGGTCCAAAGAAAATTAAGAGGGGACTTGGCAGCAGTACAAGATGGCAGGACTCATAGAAGACAGCTCCCATTTTGGTCTCTGTCTTGCCCCAGCCACTGGAGTGGAGGGTAGAAAAGGGTCCTAGGAAACTCAGGCTGCTGCCACAGGAGTCAGAACCAGGCTGGTTGGTCTTCCAGGTACAGAGAGTTCAGTCACAAAGGAGGGGTGCAGAGCAGAGATAACTTCAAATCCCAGTACCCACCCCCGCCCCGGCAGCTCTCCTCCAAGCAACCACTTTGTCACCTGTGAAAAGGAAATGCACAACATCATCTTGAAGAAGCCCTCATCCCACTAAGGAACGTGGACACGCCCACGGGGTCCACCGCTTGTGCGGAGTTGGTGCCACTGACCTGGGCCTCAGAGGTCCTGTCTGTACAATGAGCTCCAACCCCATGACTTGGAGACTCTCAGCTGTCACCCTCCACCTGCTCCTTCATGAAGTGCAGCCAACATAAGCAGCACTCCATTCTACCTTTGCAGGCTGGGGTGGGCCTTCACAGGGCAACTGTTCTGCTATAGCTAAGACATCCTCCCTCAAGAGTGGGCAGAAACCCCCATGGTCCCCTGCATGGACAACTCACTCCTCTGGGAACACCACAGCCTCATTCTTGATCTTCTTATGTAGGGCCAAGATGTAGTCATCGATGAATGGGCACTGTGGGATGGAGACAGACAGGACTGCATACAGGCCTTGACCTGTGCTGGGGCGGGGGAGGAGCTCAGGGCCCCCAGTGGATGGGAAGGGCCCCATCTAACTTGCATACAACAGAGGCTCAGCAAATGTGACTAAGCAGATCAACTGTTGAAGCAACCAATGAGGCTGGCTGCAGCTGCTGCCAGCATTACCACTGCCTGCAGCAGGGCCTCCTCTTCCAGGAATGTGTTCACCGAGCCCCACCCCCTCCCTCAGTGTGCTCGAGGACCCCCCTGCTCCCTCAGTGTGATCTAAGAGCTGAAGCATCTGTGGGCAGGGATCTCAATCATGTCAGTATCAGATGTCCCCAAGGCCCAGTAATTTGTTGAATGAATAAATGAGTGATTATATGAATGAAGCAATGAATGGTGTCAAAAAAAAAAAAAAAAAGCAGGGAACAGGCTAGAGGGGAGAGAATGTCATGCGCACCCCACCCCCAGCTTGGGTGTCTGCTATCCCAGGACTGCACATCAAACTCTCCCAAAGGGATGAGAGAGACACAACACCTTTTTTCCCTTGACCTTCCTGGGCTCTTTGTAAAGCCACTTTTAGCAAAGTGGAGCAAAAGGGAACAAAGGAAGATCCTGCATCTGTCACCCCACCTGGCTCTCTGGGCCTCTCCATGGTGCCAGTGGTCTGGGTCTGACCAGCTTTGCAGGCCCCCAGCACTCACCTTGCCATAGACAAAGCAGTACAGTGTGACCCCAGTGGCCCACACGTCCAAGGCCTAAAAAGAAACAAACTCACATTAGTCCCCCAGTGAACACAGATGCCTGCACACCCAGCCCCAGCAGGCTGTGGAAGAAGCCTTCAGGGACGGCCCCTTTCTCTAGTAGACATTCGTTCAATACTCTCAGGTGTGTGTGTGATCCAGGCGTGTGCTCCATGCCAGGCCTTGTGCTGGGAACTTGGGGACATAGGAATAGAGCTACTACACTCCTGGTATTCTGAATTTTCTGGGGACGAGCCCAAAACAGATATGTGTCCCAGTCAGCAAGTGCAAAGCCTTACCTGTCCAGTCATTTGTTGCCTCTCTGACACAGATGTTCCTCCCAAATGGCAGTATGTATTGAGCTTAAACTCAACAACAGCCAGCTCTGGTGTCAAAGGGTCATCACTTCAATTAATCCACCTGTCCCTGGCACCACAGGCAGCCTTTGCTCACCCCATTCCTTCACACTGCTGCACTCCTCCCAGTCCTAGATTGGGCTCCCCCATGGGATCCTTAGGTATGTGCCCCCTAGAAGCCCCCACTTCTCCTGGTGTTCACCTTCTCTCTTATATCAGTGATTCTCAAATACCCAGCTCTGAACTCCTGCCTCAGACACATGTCATCAGCATCTGGATCCAACCAGAGGACACCTGACAAATGCAAAAGCATTGTACAGCACAACAGGCTCTGCTCTTCAAAATGTCAAGGCCAAGAGTAACAAAGAAAGATAGGAAGTGGGGGCAGCAAGGACACTCCAGGGCCTGTAATCACAGAACGTGGAAGGTGGAGTTTAAGGACATCCTCGGCTATACAGTAAGTTCTTAGGCCAGCCTCAGCTACATGATGCCGGGTGTGGTGGTGCACGCCTTTAATCCCAGCACTCAGGAGGCAGAAGTAGGAGGATTGCTGTGACTTCAAGGCCACCCTGAGAATACAGAGTGAATTCCAGGTCAGCCTGGGCTAGAGTTAGACCCTACCTGAAAAAAAACAAAAAAAAAAAAAAGAAGAAGAAGAAAGAGGGATGAGGGCTGAAGACATGGGTTCAGTGGTTAAGGCACTTTCCTTCAGAGCCAAAGGACCAAGGTTCAATTCCCCAGTAGCCATGTAAAGTCAGATGCACAAGGTGGTGCAAGTGTCTGGAGTTTGTTTGCACTGGCTAGAGGCCCTGGCACAACCATTCTCTCTCTCTCTCAAATAAATGAATGATTAAAATTAAAAAAAAAAAAGGATGAGAAAGAGGGAAGGGAGGGAGGGAAGCCAGCAGGGACACCTCTCCAGATCAAAGAACATCAAGGAGACATGACAAGTGACCCTGGAAGGATTGTATCTGGAACTAGAAAAAGAAAGGGCTACCAAGAACAATACCAAGCAAGCTGACAAATGTTCATTCCCTCTTATAACAATTTAAATGTTATAAATTATAGAGCTCTCTTGCCAATGACAAATGTCCTGATCTTATTCACTGTGCAGAGATTATGTAAGAGAACGTCCTTGCTCTTAGAAAACAGCCACTGAAGTATGTACTGATAAAGGGACATGATGTCTCCAAAGTGAACTTCAAATGGCTCAGAAGGATGAAACAGGAATATGTATAAATATATAGAGACATTGAAAAAGCACAGGGAACAAAAATTGGTCAATCTGGGTAAAGTTATATGGGATTTCTTTGCTTTATTCTTATAACTTTGCATTTAGAATCTTATCAAAATAAAGTTACTTTATTTATTCTTTTGTTTTGTAGTGCTGGGGACTGAAGCCTAGTACACACACTAGGTAAGCATTCTAGCACTGAGCTATACCCTAGCCCCAAATTAAAAGTTGAAAAAAGAGCCGGGCATGGTGGTGCACGCTTTTAATCCCAGCACTCAGGAGGCAGAGGTAGGAGGATTGCTGTGAGTTCAAGGCCACCCTGAGACTACAGAGTGAATTCCAGGTCAGCCTGAGCTAGAGTGAAACCCTACCTCGAAAAACAAAAACAAAAGCAAACAAACAAAAACACACAAAAAACCAAAAATTGAAAAAAGAAAAAAAAAAGAAAGAAACACCCCCCCCCCTGCGCGCGCGCGCCACTGGGCATAGTGGTACATGCCTTTAGTCTCAGCACTGAGAGGCAGAGATAGAGGATCACTGTGAGTTCGAGGCCAGCCAGGGACTATAGACTGAGTTCCAGGTCAGCCTCAGTTACAGACCCTACTTCAAAAACAAAACAAGAGGGCTGGAGAAATGGCTTAGTGGTTAAGGTGCTTGCCTGCAAAGCCAAAGGACCCAGGCTCAATTCCCCAGGACCCACGTAAACCAGATGCACAAGATGATGCATGCACCTGGAGTTCGTTTGCAGAGGCTGAAGGCCCTGGTGAGCCCATTCTCTCCCCCCCCCCATCTCTCTCACATATACACACACTTTCTCTCTCTCTCTCAAATAAATAAAATAAAAATATGTATATATTATATATATACAAGGGCTGGAGAGATGGTTCAGCGGATAAGGCGCTTGCCTGAAAAATTCAAGGACCTGGTTCAGATCCTGCCATATTCAAGGTCTCAGGGAGCCTCTACCTTCCCCTGGCCCACACTCTCCAGCCCACGGCACTATGCAGAAGAGTGGGGAGCAGGACTGTTTGGGTTCTGCCTGTCCCATAGCTCAGCACAGAGCGAGTAGAGTAACATCTGCGGGAGGTTAGGGCCATTTGAGAGGAGAAAAGGGGAGAGTATCAGAAGAGGCAAATATGTCACTACAGAGGCAAGGAGCCTAGAATCCTCAGCTCGGAAGGTGGCCCCTGCTGCAAGCTGTTCTGCCCTTCCACCTCAACCCCAACCTGGCCCAGACCCTGGGAGTCACCTTCCCACTGAAGCTCTGGCCGGAATCAGAAATGGCCTCAGGGGCCATGAATGCCGGGGTCCCCACTGTACTGGACAGTTGAGCATCGTTCCCTTCAAACTGGTTGCTGACGCCAAAATCTGCAATCTTCACGTGCCCGTCGTCCCCCAGCAGCAGGTTGGATGGCTTGATGTCCCTGTGGACGATCTTCTGACAATGCACTGTAGAGAGAAGCAGCTGAAGCACTGGCCTGGGGACTGGGCCCTCTCTTCTGCCCACACCTGACTCGGGGAAGTGGGCTATTGCATCCTAACCCACATGTATTCTCATCAGGTGACACCCTTGGAAGACACTGAGGCCACCTGGTCAAGTCCTGAGGCTGAGTCCAGGCTGCTAGCAACAAAGCCTGGATGGGAATCCCAGCAGTCTTTGGACCCCAAGTCCAGTGCTCCCTCTATGATAAACAAGGCACCCGCTACTGAGGCTGAAGCTCAGGGGAAGCCAAGGGAGGAGAGATTCTTCATGGGCCATCTTTGCCCCTTCCACTTTAGTGCTGTCTATGGGGAGCCAGTTCCATCCTATACCCTGCCTCATCAAAGACATCTCTGCTCCTAGACCGAGGCTTGGATTGTGGGGACCATTGTATCCTACAGATGTACTGGGGTCAGAAATCTCTAGCAGGATGAAGCCAGAATCAGAAATGACCCAGAACCCTCCTGGGAGCCCACTTTGTCATCTGGGTCCAGCAGTGACAGAAAGGGACACCCCCATCAGAGTATAGGTACCTCAGAAAGCTGCATCTGATCACAGAAAATGTTCTCAAATTCCTTGTCAAACTCTCAACCTGCCCATGAATTCCAGGCTCTTTACCTGCCTGCATGTCCAACAGACTTCACAATGGATAGACAGATCAATATATACCCCATCAGACCACAAATGTCAGAACTGGACTTTTCTTTCTTTCTTTTTTTGCTTGCTAGATTTTTTTAATATTTAAAAACATACACTTGTTAAGCACTTAATAATTTAAAGACCCCTTTCACATGTCCTATCACACTGAACTCGCATCCATCCCAGGTGCATGCATTATAACTGGCAGTTAAAGAAACTTTTAGAAACTGAGAATTGCCCAAGTTCATAAGCCAGTCAGTAGCAGGACATCAAACTCGAGTAACCTGACACAGAGGAGGAAACTACTGTTCATCAACTTTCAGCTTTTCCTATCTCCAGATGTGAAAATTCATCCAAAATGGGGGGGGGGAATGCTTCCTGCTTCCCACGTACGGGCTAATTTTTTTCTTTTTTTTTTAATTGACAACTTTTTTTTTGTTGTTTTTTTTTTTTTTTTTTAATTGACAACTGACCTGGAATTAACTATAATTATAGACAATATCCCATGGTACTTCCCTCCCTCCCCCCAAGAACTTGACTATTCTATCTTCAATGTCAATCACAAACAAATGCAAACAAAAGATAAAACTCCTCTTCCAAAGCCAGGCATGGTGGCGCACACCTTTAATTCCAGTACTTGGGAGGCAGAGGTAGGAGGATCGCCACGAGTTTGAGGCAACCCTGAGACTATATAGTGAATTCCAGGTCAGCCTAAGCTAGAGTGAGACCCTACCTTGGGAAAAAAAAAAAAAAAAAAACAAAAGAACCCTCCTGTTCCAACTGGGTATGGCGACACACACCTCTAAGTCTCAGCTAAGGCAGGACTGCAAGTTCTAGACCAGCCTGGGCTACATAGTGAGATCCTATCTCAAAAAAGAAAAGAAAAAAGAGCTAATCTTCTGCTGGGTACACTCCTTTAATCCCAGCACTTGGAAGGTAGAGGTAGGAGGACTGATGTCAGTTCAAGGCCAGCCTGACACTACTGAGTTCCAGGTCATCCTGGGCTAGAGTGAGACCCTACCTCAAAAAAGGGGGGGGGGGTTGGAGAGATGGCTTAGCGGTTAAGGTGTTTGCCTGCAAAGCCGAAGGACCCATGTTCAATTCTCCAGGTCCCGTGAAGGCCAGATGCACAAGGTGGGGCATGAGTCTATAGTTCATCTGCAGTGGCTACAGGCCCTGGTGTGCCCATTCATATTCTCTTTGTCTCTCTCTCCCCGCCCCTGTCTCAAATAAAAATTTTAAAAATGTAAAAAAAAAAAAAGAAAGAAAGAAAAAAGAATATCCCTGTTCCTCCCCTGGTCTTTTCCGTTTCCTTAAAGATATATGACAACTCTCAAAAACATCAGGAACAGAACTGGAGAGATGGCTCAGTGTATATAGCACTCACCTTGCAGCTCAAGCTGGACTACCCACACTCACACTCAATCCCTGAACCCCACATTACAATAAGTAAGGAAAAGGACGCAGGTTCAATTCCCCAGTACCCACGTAAGCCAGCTGCACAAGGGGGCACATGCATCTGGAGTTTGCAGTGGCTAGAGGCCCTGGTGCACCCATTCTCTCTCTGTCCTTTTTCTCTCTCTCCCTGTTTGCAAATAAATAAATAAATTTAAAATATTAAAAAAAAAACAATAAGTGGGCTGTAGAGCTGGGGAGATGGCTCAGTGGTTAAATAGCTTTCCTAAAAAGTCTTCTGGGTCCAGGTTCAAATCCCCCGCCTCTATGTAAACTGGACACAAAAATGGTGCAGGCATCTGGTGTTCATTGGTAGTGGCAAAAGGCCTTGTCATGCTTATACCCCCCCAACACACACAAAGGATAAACAAATAAATGTTTTGCCAGGAGTGGTGGCACTAGCTTTTAATCACAGCACTTGGGAGGCAGAGGTAGGAAGATCGCTGTGAGTTCGAGACCAGTCTGGAACTACAGAGTGAGTTTCAGGTTTAGCCTGGGCTAAAATAAGATCTTACCTCAAAGGAAAAAAAGTGTGGGCTGGGGAGTTAAAGGCACTTGCTTTCACAGCCTACTGACCTGTTGGACTGTTCCCCAGCCCGCACGTAAAGCCAGATGCACAGGCATCTAGAGTTCACAAATATAAATAAATAAAAAATTTTAAACATATGATAAGCTTCTAAAAGCCCAGCATGCTGACTCTGAGATGGAAGACAGAGACAGGAGAATTTTCCAGGGATGACAGACCCAGAAGTTGTCCTCTGATGTCCACACGCATACCATAGCACATGTGTACCAGCACTCACACGCAAACATACATACACACACACACACACACACACACACACACACACAATAATTTAAAAAACAAACAAACCTCTGAACCATCCTCAACTCTTCCTCACTAAGACCTAGCAGACTCAGCAGGCTACCGCTGAGAAGCTGATCAGATTACCAGGGTTCCGGGTGGGGTTAGTGGATGGCAGACAACAGGCTCTAGCAGGAGAAGGGATGAGAACAGGAAGGGGGTGGAGCCAGGCTCCAGGAGAGCTGTGTCTGCCTCCTGGTACCTATATGGAGGGGAGAGTGTCCCCTTCCCTCCTGGGTTCTAGGCGCTTCCAAGGAAAAGGAAAAGCAGCTGTGAGCCTCAGTTTCCCTGTATGTACAACAAGGGAGCTAATCTGGAGACACTGGAGAGACTGAGCAGAATGAAGACGTCCTGTTCCTGTCACCCCAGGCCACACACTTCAGCTAGGTCCCCCTTGTTCCTCCAGAATAGGCTGCCAACAAGTCAAGCTAAGATTTTAGAGGAATGGGCCTCACTCCCTATTTCTGTAACCTAGGTCAGAACACTAGTTGGTTTCCAGGGGCCCTACTCGCCCGAGACCAGTCCGCCTCCCTGTGAGGGCCACCCCACCTCCTTCACAACCCACTGCCACTGCCCTAATCCTGACCTCACCATCTGTCACTTGGGCTGTGGAAATAGCCTCCTCCCTGGTCAGCTGGCCATCCCTCACCCTCTAGCCAGCCACCACACAGCTGCCAGGCAAAGCTTTCTAAGAAGAAAATTGCGTCAGGCCCCTCTGGGCCTCACATGCTTTCAGTCATGAAAGTCCTCTGAGCCTGGACAGCATTCTGTCACTCTCCTTTGCTAGCCACCAGCCTCTGCTCACTGAATGCTTCATCCAGACCAAACTTCTCCCATCTTCAAACAGTACACCCTCACTCCTCACTTGGCTTGGCCCAATACCCTCTCCCCACCAACCCCCAACACTGGCCAATGGGAGTGTTGGGCCAAGATCAACTTCAAGATGCTGACCACAAGCGACATCTTCCAGAAAGCCTCCCCTGGCACTTGTGCCTTCCCAACCTTGGCAAACAGCACCTGCCACTCCTGGGCTGAGATCCCTTGGGTTAGGTCTGGGTTTTGGTCACCTCTGTGTTCCCAGTAGCATTCATAAATGAATGAAGTCAATGAGTGAAGCACATGGTGCAGAGAACTAATCTGGAGACACTGGAGAGATTGAGCAGAATGAAGACATCCCGTTCCTGTCACTCCAGGCCAGAACCCCCACCCTTGTTCCTCCAGAATAGGCTGCCAACAAGTCAAGCTAAGATTTTTGTTTGTTTGTTTGTCAAGGCAGGGTCTTGCTCTAGCTCAGGCTAACCTGGAATTCACTAGGTAGTCTCAGGGTGGCCTGGAACTCATGGTGATCCTCCTACCTCTGCCCCCCAAGTGCTGGGATTAAAGGCGTGCACCACCATGCCCAGCTCACAAACTTAGGTTTTACAGAGATAGGCCTCACTCCCTGTTCTGTAACCTTCCACTCCACATTTCTAGAGGCCCTGTGGAGAAGCTGGGCTTCACTAAGAGTGCAGCATAGAAAAGACGGAAACAGAACACCTAGAATGCGCACAGGATGAAGACTGAGCGCAGCAAAGGGCCTGGCGCATGCCCAGTAAAGTCTCCTCACCCCACCCAAACATCTCTGCCCTGTTTCCACTAAAGATGATTGGCAGAAAAGGCTCAAGGCCTGCTCAGCGAATGCTCCGAAAGCTCCTGTGCCCCTAGGCAGTGCCCTTACTCACAGTACTCGAGGCCCAGGATGATGTCCCTCAGGTAAAGACGAGCCTGCTCCTCCGGTAAGGGCGTGTCACAGGGCACTTCCATGACTGGTCTGTGGGCAAGGAGAAGGGAGGGTTGTTCCGCAGAATCAGTACAGGTGGCAGCAGGGGCTGGCCATTGAAACCCCTCAGGCCCTCCAGAGAGCTGTGCTCATATGGATCCAGAGAACCCGAGACACTAGCTGTTTCTCCCATATGCGGTAAATGTGAAAGCACAGCCACAGATATCCCCTTTCAACCATAATTTCAAGTCAGCTTTATCTTTGTTTTTGTTGCTTTGTACTTCTAAGTTTTAATCAAACAATTGAAAAGATGCCATTTAAAGCTTTTTCAAACTGGATCCACATCCAACAGTCATGAAACCAATTTAATGGGGGTTTTATCTAGTAAAAAAGGATGTATCAGAATATATCACCTGATAAAAATCCTGTCCAGTTACACATGTGGATAGTAACACAAACATACTTTTTTTGCTGGGAGGGGGATAGTTTCTAGGTAGGGTCTCACTCTAGCCCAGGTTAATCTGAATTCACTATGAGTCTCAAGCTGGCCTTGAACTCACAGTGATCCTCCTACCCCTGCTTCCCGAGTGCTGGGATTAAAGGTGTGTGCCACCACGCATGACTCAAACATACATTCAGAAAAATATTTTATGGGCTGGAGGAATGGCTTAGCAGTTAAGGTGTTTGCCTGCAAAGCCAAAGGACCCATGTTTGATTCCCCAGGACCCATGTTAGCCAGATGCACAAGGGGTGCACACATCTGGAGTTCGTTTGCAGCAGCTGAAGGCCCTGGTATGCCCATTCTCTCTCCCTCTTTCTCTGTCAAATAAATAAAAAATAAAATATTAAAAAAGAAAAATATTTTATTTGTTTATTTGAGAGAGAGAGAGAGAGAGGCATAGATAGATAGATAGAGAGAATGGGTGTTCCAGGGCCTTCAGCCACTGCTAATGAACTCCACATGCTTGGGCCACCTGGTGCTTACATGGATACTGGGGAATCGAACCTGGATCCTTAGGCTTTTCAGGCAAGCACCTTAACCCCTAAACAATCTCTCTAGCCCCCAAACATACATTTTTTTAAAAAAAATTTTTTGGTATTTTGGGGTAGGGTTCATTCTAGCCCAGTCTGGCCTGGAATTCACTATGTAGTGTCAGGGTGGCCTTGAACTCATGGCAATCCTCCTACCAGAGGCCTCCAGAGTGCTGGGATTAAAGGTATGTGCCACCACACCCAGCTTAAAAAATATTTTTTTAAAGATGTTTTAATTTCTATTTATTTATTTATTAGAGACAGAGAGCGAGAGAGAGAGTGAGAATGGGCACACCAGGGCCTCTAGCCACTGCAAACAAACTCTAGATGCATGTGCCACCATGTGCATCTGGCTTATGTGGGACCTGAAGAATCAAACCTGGGTCCTTAGGCTTCACAGGCACACACTTGAACTGCTAAGCCATCACTCCAGCCATATATATTGGTTTTTTGAGGTAGGGTCTCCCTCTAGCCCAGGCTGACTCATGGTGCTTCTCCTACCTCTGCCTCCTGAGTGCTGGGATTAAAGGCATGCACCACCATGCCCAGCCAAAAAATATTTTTAATATTTATTCATTTGAGAGAGATAGAAAAACACATAGAGTTTGAGTTTACCAGATCCTCCAGCCACTGCAAACAAACTCCAGATACATGTACCACTTTATGTATCTGGCTTTACATGAGTACTAGGGAATTGAACCCAGGTTGTCAGGCTTTTCATGCAAGTGCTTTTAACCATTAAGCTATTTCTCCAGCCCACAAACATCCTATTTTTTTTCCTTTGGTTTTTCAAGGTAGGGTTTCTCTCTAGCCCAGGCTAACCTGGAATTCACTATGTAGTCTCAGACTGGCCTTGAACTCACAGTAATCCTCCTACCTCTGCCTCCTGAGTGCTGGAATTAAAGGCATGTGCCACCACACCTGGCTAAAAATACATTAAAAAAATTTTTTTTGTTTATTTATTAGCAACAGACAGAGAAAGAGGCAGAAAGAGAGAGGGGGAGAGAGAGAGAGAGAATGGGTGCACCAGGGCAGGGCCTCTAGCCACTGCGAATGAATTCCAGATGTATGTGCCTGCCACCTTGTGCATCTGGCTTATGTGGGTACTGGGGAATCGAGCCTTGAACTGGGGTCCTTAGGTTTTATAAGCAAGACCTTAACCACTAAGCCATCTCTTCAGCCCTAAATATACATTTTAAAACAAGTGTGGTGGCACACAATTGCTTTTCAGCTCTTGGTAGGTTGAGACAGGAAGATTAGAGTTCTTAACCAACTTGGACTCAAAAAAACAAACCAATAGCAAGGTGTGATGGAACACACTTTATAATCCCAGCAGTTGGGAGGGACAGGCAGGAGGATCACCCACAAGTTTAAGGCAAGCCTGGTATACACAGTGAAACCCTTTCTCATAAAAATAAGAAAAGGAAGCCAGGTGTGGTGTTGCACGCCTTTAATCCCAGCATTTAGGAGGAAGAGGTAGGAAGATCACTGTGAGTTCAAGGCCAGGTTGAAACTATAGAGTGAAATTGAGGTCAGCAGGGGCTAGAGTGAGACCCTACATTGACAAAACCAACAAAAAACATATCCAGGCGTGGTGGCGCACACCTTTAATCTCAGCAATCAGGAGGCAGAGGTGGGAGGATTGTGGTAAATTCAAGGCCACCCTGAGATTATACAGTTAATTCCAGGCCAGAGTGAGACCCTACTGCAAAAAAAAACCAAAACAAAACAAACAAAAAAACAAAACAAAACAAAACAAAACAAAACAAAACAAAAAAACAGAAAAACAACAAGCAAGCAAACGGGCTGGAGAGATGACTTAGCAGTTAAAGTACTTGCATGCAAAGCCTAATGGCCTGGGTTCAGTTCCTTATTATGCCAGGTGTGGTGGTGCACACCTTTAATCCCAGCTCTTGGGAGACAGAGGTAGGAGGATTGCCAAGACTTTGAGCCCACCCTGAGACTACATGGTGAATTCCAGGTCAGCCTGAACTAGAGTGAGATCCTACCTCAGAAAACACAACAACAACAACAACAAAAAAAAAAAAAAAGAAAAGGACTGGGGAATTGGCTTAGTAGCCAAAGGCACTTACTTACAAAGCTTCTGCCTGGGTTTAATCCCCAGTATCTACATTATGCCAGATGTACAAAGGGCACATGCCTTTAATCCTAGCACTTGGGAAACTGAGGTAAGAGAATCACTATGAGCTTGAAGCCAGCCTGGGCTACAGAATGAATTCCAGGTTATCCTGGGACTAGATTAAGACCCCGTCTTAAAAACACACAAAAACCCAAGAAAACAAAACAAAACAGAAAAAATAAGCAAAAACCTCACCACTAAATCAAACAACCACATACTTCTTATTTTGAATGGAGGCAAAAGTTGTTGGAAGTCTTTAGTTTTAAAGGGATACCACTTCTGCTCTCCTCCCTAGATGGCTCTTGAGGAAAGCCCCAGGCAGAATAGGCCACAGCTGACATTCAAGACGAGCCAGAGAATGGGCTGCAGAGATGGCTTAGTGGTTAAGGTGCTTGCCTGCAAAGCCTAAGGACCCAGGTTTGATTCCCTAGTACCCACATAAGCCAGATGTACAGGATTGCTCATGCATCTGGAGTTTATTTGCAGTGGCTAGAGACCCTGGCATGTCTGTTCTCTCTCTCATTTGCCAGTCTCTCTCAAACAAATAAATAAAGCATTCTTTTTTTTTTTTTGAGATAGGGTTTTGCTCTAATACAGGCTGACCTGAAATTATTCAATTATTCAATCCTGCTACTTCTGCCTCCCAACGGCTGGTATTAAAGGTGTGTGTCACCACACCCAGCTAAATAAAGCATTCTTTTTAAAAAAGACTTGGCAGGGCTACAGAGATGGCTTAGCAGTTAAGGCGCTTGCCTGCAAAGCTTAAGGACCCATGTTCCACTCTCCAGATCCCTCATTAGCCAGACACACAAAGGTGAGGCAAAGCACAAGGTCGCACATGCCCAGTGGGTGGTGCAAGTGTCTGGAGTTTGACTGCAGTGGCTGAGGTCCTGGTGTGGCAATTCTCCCTCTCTCTCTCTGTCAAAAATTAAAAATTAAAAAAAAAAAAAAAAAAAAAGCAGAGAGGGTCCAGGTCCACCTAGCCCTGTGCACACTAGTCTATGCCAGCTGCTCCGCAAATGATCTGAAGTCAAACAGAGCAGGTGAATGTGAGTCCACCGGATTCTATCAGTGACTTGCTGTATCTCCCCTCTGGTCCTTGGCATCCTCCCGTCATAAACAGAAGTGAATGCTCACACACACACACTTCACTCACCTCACCATCATGAGCGGGTAGTACAGCTGAAAGAACCCTTGATGATTTCAGTACAGGTGGGTTGATGGCCACATCTACACATTTGCCTAGAAATGCCCCTTGCTTTCCCCCTGGTCTGTCCAAATACCTTTCCAGGTTTTCAAGGCCTACCTCAAAACCCACCCCTCTTCTGAAGGCCTCCAGGACCCTCACTAGCCTTCAAAGAATAGTCCTCTGGGTCTCTTATTTACCCTTGATGCGAGATTTCCTGGGGACAAGGCTTAGGTCTCTGATTGTTCCTACACTAAGTGGCCTCAGGGCTGAAACACACAGAAGAAGAAAGGGAGATCTGGACTAGAGCTGACCTGCCTGATGGGACGGGAACTCACCCCTTTCTCAGGAGGTCAAACACTGAAAGAAAAGAAAAAAGAAGGTTAGATATAGTCAGGCTGACAAAGGAGCCAATGTCAAAGTCCTGCCTGTTCTGGAGGGTGGGAGGGGGCAGGCATGCAGGCATATTGGAGGGGGGCAGGGTACAGGATACAAGAGGTCACTGAATGAGAATGGGGCCTGCTTGAAACTGCCTCATCTGATCCTCAGGTGCCAAGGTAGACCATCTGCATGGACCCCTCTTACAGGGAGGAACTAAAGCTCAGAGAAGGGGCAGTTTTCCTAAAGTTCATAGCAGATAGGCGGGAACGAGGTGGAGACTACCGCCTTGGCTTCCAATTCCTTAGCTGGCTCCTGCCCTTCTACCTTTCTGCAGTACTAAAGATTGAACCCTGGGCCTTGCACATGCTAGGCAATTGCTGTACTGAAAAGTGATGTCCTCCCCCTTCTGCCTCATTTCTTGAGACCTCCTCAAAGAAAATCCCAGGTATAAATCAAGATGAGTAACTTAAAAAATAATATTCATACCAACAAGGATAATGACTAATGAGTTCTGTAATATAAAAGCTCATTTTCTCCTGACATTAACTCTAGGTAGACAGCATCATTATCCCATCTTACTATTTTATTGTTATCAGCTTTTGAAATCTAAAAACTGATTCCATGGCTTCAAGCATGCAAGGCAAGTGCTCTTCCAGCTATATCCCTGGTGCTAATCCCATCTTATAGGTGAGGAAACTGAGGCAGTGTTCCAGAACCCATGTGGCCAGCTTCTTGCACCTACAGAGTGCAGAGCCACACAGACACACTGAATTAGATTATTCTGGGTCTAGATCAGCAGGGCTGTGGGGAGGGGATCCAGGGCTGGAAAGTATAGTTTCTCTCTATCCCCAGGAGGTCAGTGCATGAACACGCACCTGAAGGTCTTGTGTAGTCCCTGGGAACCCTCCCCAGGACTAGCTGTAGGTAAGCTGCTATAGAAATAAGCTGGCTCACTCACCCAAATAGAGATTGTCCTCATTAGGGTCATCCAGAACCTGGTCAGAGGAAGTAGGCATGAGAGTGTGGCTTGGGAGGCCTAGGCCTCCAGTCCTTGCTGGCCACAGGACCCTTAAGTGTCCACTGTAGCCACCCCAGACATGGAGCAGGCGCCAGACAGATAGGGCCTCAGTATCACTGATCCCCACCTAGTCCACGATGCAGCACCCAACCCTTCTCTCCTCCTGTGGAAGGAGGGGCTCACATTCACTTCTTGGACAGTCTCCCACCCTTGGTAAGAACACCCCTGTCCAGCTTGGACATCCCCTGATGGCTCTCCACAACCCCATCCCAAAGCTGGCCTGTCCCTGGGGCCTCAGCTATGTGTATCTTCTCCTGCCCTTGGCAGGACCTTGGTCTGTGCTGCTCCCACAAGGCCCAGAGCCCCTGGTTCTTCCCATGCTCGCTGCCCTCGCCTACCTCGATCAATTTGACGACATTCACATGATCTAGCTTCTTTAGGATGGCAATCTCCTGGTACACCCGCTCCAAGGGCAGAAGCTGCTTGGCTGGCCCTCCCTGGGTAGCCTGGGACCCTCTAGGGGGAGGGCGACCTGTGACCAGGAAGTGAGTCAGTCAAGCCTCTGGTCCAAGACCCTCTCAAGGCTTCCATCTTGTCTCAGCTCACCAAGTACAGTCCATCCCCAGGCTGGTGCTCCTATAGTCCACCCTCTATCCCAACTCCCAGCCAAAACTAACTAGGGACTAGGTCCCCTTCTCCTCTGCTCCCAACCTAGGCGCTCCCAAGGACAGGATAGACAACATACATACGGGGAAAGCCATACTGCTTCAGTAACTTCTTCTTGGAAAGAACTTTCATTGCCTAAGATGGGGAAAGAAATGTTACTTGTAGCTTAAAGGTGTGGTAGCACACGCCTTTAATCCCAGCACTCAGGAGGCAGAGATAGGAGGATCGCCATGAGTTCAAGGTCAGCCTGAGACTACATAGTGAATTCCAGGTCAGCCTAGGCTAGAGTGAAACCCTACCTCAAAAAAAAAAAAAAAAAAAAATTACTTGTGTGCAGCCACCAGCCATTAGAAGAGACTAGTTACAGGAGGACTGGGGTCTAGACAGGCACACTGGCATCTGCCAATGGCACTGGGCATGCTCTCAGGAATGAGTTACAACAACATGACCACAGATGGGTCTCGTCCTTCCTTCTGCTCTCCTGTCAGAGGAAGCCAGCCTCTGCTTGCATAGTTCCAAGTTCAAGAAACTCTTTCCTTTTATACACTATAGGAACAGGAACCCACTTATAAGAGGTAGCCCTGGCCTCCCCCTCACCCCCCCCCCACAGGCTTCAGTCTACCCCAGGCCTCAGGGGCCCAGTTTGGGCAACACCCTTCCCACTCCCAGACTCACATAGTGTCTGTCTTCATTTTCATTGTAGGCCAGCCTCACCACACCGTATGCACCCTACAGACAAACATTAGTGAGCAACACAGGTCAGGCCCATCTTCCCCAACACCAGCTCAGAAAATGCCCCCAATCCCATCCCCATCATACCTCCCACCACCTGACTCTCAGCCACACATTTCCAGGAGATGGGAAGGGGATTCCTGTGCCCTGGGAACCATCCCTGCCTGACTTACCACACCCTCCTCATGCACCTCCTTATTCCTCCTGGGAGTTAGGAATCAGTAATCATCCCCCCCCCCACCTGGGTATTTCCCACAAAGGACAAAACTATTCACCTATTCTGGCAGGGGCATTCCTGGTTCTGCTCCCCAATCCCATCACAGAGAGAAATGAAGATACCAGGCAGGACCCTGCACCACCCCCCATCCTGCCTGGGTCCTACCTTGCCAATCTCACTCTGTAACTTGTACTGGTTCAGCTGCACACAGTCCTGGGAGAAAGGGCAGAATCAACAATCCAGACACAAGGCTGCTCCCACCTCAGAAGACTGAACTCCCAGACCCACCACCCTTTCAAGTCCTGAAAAGTGGGGCACATTGCCATCATGCGTGACAAAAGGCTTTTTGAGTAGTGAGTGAAAATACAGCTATGCTGTGCTCCCATCCGTACCCAAGTTCACATTCAGATCTAAGTTGCAAGAACAGGTTCACGGAAGCCCAGAGGCTGAAAGCATGCTGAAGCTTGAGTCTGAGCAGACTCTGACAGGAAGGGTTACGATGTGGGGCCCAAGCTCGGGAATACAAGGACAGGAATACACATCATTTATCTCAAACCTCTAAGAAGGTTTCTTACAGACAAGGACTGGGCCTATTTCCTATGCATGGGCTGGGGATGGGAAGGCAGAACTCATGTGAGGCAGTCCTTAGAACAGATGGACCTGCCCTGGGTGGGCTGAGACCTGACTGTTGGGAAGTGAGCTCCCCAGCTCTGAGCATGAAAACCAAAGATATCTAAATATATAGCACAGATGAGGTCACAAACAGGCCTCACAGTCTGTCTAGGAGGTTCATGAACAACTCCTAACCCTGTCTCACCAACCTCTGTATCAGAGATGGCCACATGGTGGGACTCGATGGTGGGCCTCCGCCAGGACCGGGGTGAGATGTGGCTGGTGGGTCCAGTAGAGTAGGGTCCCGCCTCCAGGCAGCTTCCAGCTGGCCGTTCTTGCAGGGAGAACTTCCTAGCTGAGAGGCTGGGCCGTGCTGGGGGCAGCCTCGGAACACAGCCAGGGATCACAGAGGCAGCTCTGGCCCGGGGCGGGGGGTCCACACCATTCCTGGTGGGCTCTGGATCTCTGTCTCCTTCTTCTAAGTTGACCATGTTAATGGCTGCTACCCGTTCCACCAGCTCTGCTCGAGGATCCTGGCAGCAGACAGCCGGACCCCCCTCCATTGCTTCAGCCAAGGGGTCCTCTGCGTCGTCTTGTTGGCAACCTGAGAAAGGGTACAGCCATCTTCCTGCATGTCAGGCTGGCTAGGCAAGGGGGTCAGACCTAGGCCTTTTCCCACCTTAGCTCAGTGCTATGGGTCCACCTCCATGCCTTCACCCTGGCTGTTCCCTCAGCTTGGCTTGCTAAACTCAGGTCTGTCCCCACTCACTGAGGGAATCCCAGGAGCACACCTGGCTCTGCTGCATGCCAACCAACTTCCCGTCATTTCTGCCATGCCAGCTTCATAAGGAGGCACATTAAAACTGGTTCTGGAGTCAGGAATGACAGACATGGACAGACCTAGAGGCCAAGCCACACTGAGGCAGAGTCCCGAGTCAGCTCAGACCAACTGGGCAGGCAGCCCAGTGACTCACCAATTCCAGTTTTGCCAGCAAAGCATTCCAGCACAGCCTCCATTGGTTATGAGGAGGCCACCCTAGGTCTGTAAGCCCAGACACCTACTCCAGGAAGGCCTCCTGGGTGTTCTAATCCTTCACCACAGTCCCTCTCACTGCTTCCAAAAATACTTTCTCTGAGACTCCAGTCCGTGTCATCTTTTCTCACCATCTCTAGAACCCTAGTCAATCAAGCCTGGTCACTTCCCTTCCTGTCCCAACACAACCTCCAGCCCAAGACAGGGTACATTAGGGGAGGCAGTGCCACATTGGGGGCTGCCAAACAAGACACTGGTACAGCAAAAGTCCTTCTGCGTCCCTCCTGCTCTTCCCTTCCAGTCTGTCCACGTGGTGTCTGCTGTGCTCAGGCTGAGCACTCCCAAGGCTGGCCTCACACCCATCCTGCACCTACTGCAGTCTGGTCCTCTCCAGGTCAGGCCAAGCGGTAGTCCTGGCTTGAGCCCCGGGTCAACCCCTAGATCCAGCCCCATCCCTCCTCCCTAGTCATGACTTGACCCTGGGCTGAACCCTGACTCTCAGACCAGGACCCCCATCTCTGCCTCAGCCTGCATAATGGCCCCACCCTGGCCCAATGTCCCCTCCTTCCTGGGCTGGAGTCCACATCTCCTCCGGAAAAAGAAGTGGACCTTTGAACCCTTGCCCTTCCGGTCCACTGGTAACTTCCTGTCCCCACACTGAGACTCAAAGAACATCGGTCTCATGCCCGTTCTACCCAAGACTCCCCATCCCTTAGTGTGACCGATGTCAAGGAGGTAGGGCTGGCTGGAGCATACTGGTCATGAAGTAGCCTAGTGAGGGAGCCAGATCTGCAGAGTGGGGGGGGGGAGTACCAGTCCTATGGCCCTGGGCAAGCTCTCCCCCTAAGCAGCAGGCTCCCCCTTTATACTGTGGATATCGTGCCTGCCTAGCTACCCAGGCTGACAGCAAGCTTGGAGGTAGACCGTGGTATGGAATGCAGGAAGCCTGGAGGTAGTGGAGCTGATACTGGTGTGCAGAAAGGAAGTGGGCGAGAGAGCAAGGAAAGACCTGGAGTTCGGATCTAGAGGGAGGTGGGGGGTTGTGAGGCTGGAGCACCCACGAAGCCTCCCTGGAAGAGGTGAGGGAGGTGAGTAGAGTTGGAGCATTAGATTAGGCTTTGAGGCTGAGAGCAGCCTCTGCAAACCTGGCCAGGCTCCTCCCTATGAATGACTGGTCCTCCCCCTTCCTTTTGCTTCCTCCCCTCCCTGCAGGCCTGGCCTCCCTTCAGGGACCTACGCTCCTAAGATCAGTCTTTTGTCTTGTCTCCATAAGATCACTGTTGTTTTCATCAGTGCCTGGAACATAAGAGCTCGATAAATATTTGTTGAATACATGAGTGGTTGCCATAGTGACTGCCAGGGTCTGTCCCCATTACACAGATGGGGAAGCGGCCTCATGAGGGAACTTCAACTAGCCTCAGGCTGCAGACCATATCAGACGATCAGAGCCAGAGGTTACTGCCCCAGTACTCAAGCAGGGACTAAGGCCTAAGAGCCACCACAGGCTGAAGCCACAGGCTACCACATTTGCATATGATTTCCTTGAGGTTTCTATTCTTTTTTTTTTTTTTTTTTTTTTTTTTTTTTTTTGGTTTTTCGAGGTAGGGTCTCACTCTAGCCCAAGCTGACCTGGAATTCACTATGTAGTCTCAGGGTGACCTTGAACTCATGACAATCCTCCTACCTCTGCCTCTTGAGTGCTGGGATTAAAGGCGTGCGCCACCATGCCCAACCCATGAGGTTTCTATTTCTTTTTTTTTATTATTTATTTTATTTATTTATTTGCAAGCAGAGAGAGAGATAGAAGAGAGGCAGACAGAGAGAATGGGCACGCCAGGGCCTCTAGCCACTGCAAATGAACTCCAGATGTATGTGCCCCTTGTGCATCTGGCTTATGTGGGTCCTGGAGAATCGAACCGGGATCCTTTGGCTTTGCAGGCAAATGCCTTAAGCGCTAAGCCATCTCTCCAGCCCAGGGTTTCTATTTCTATAAGAGGTCATCCTCCTTTAGCTCCTTTCACCCTTTCTTCAGATGAGGAAAATGAGGACCAGCAAGTGGGTGCAGAGCCTTCCTATTCCAGCCTGGGCACTGTTACCTGGTATAATGCCCAAGCTGGGAAGCCAGGTTGCCCACTTCCTAGCTGGTAGGGGAAGAGTAAGCCTCTTAAACTTGGGTTTTCTTCATCTGCCAAATGGGACAAGTGGTGAGTCTCAGGCCCCGTATGGTAGTGAGGTGTGAAGAAGTTGACACCTGTTAGGGTCTCAGAACACTAGCTTGCCGCTAGGAAGCTGCAAAGCAGTTGTGATTGCCTGGGAGTAGCTGTTGCCCAGATGGATGCGCGGGCGGGCGGCAAGAGGCGGCTGTGAGAACTGACGTCAGGCCCGCCATCCATCCCTCCCTCCTGCCTGGATCAAATTCAGGTGACTAAGCACGGCTTGGCTTGAGGAAGGCAGAAAGGGAGGCCCAGGGTTTCTGCCTGTGTCCAGGAGACAGGACCTTGCACACTGCAACTGTGTGTGATGTGAATCCCCACCTAGAGCCTTACCTGCATGAACAGCTCTCCCTGTGGTCTCTTTGCACGTACAAGTTGCTTGTGTGCACTTCTGTGCCTTCAGACCTCCGTGTGCATGTGTCTGGGTCAGAAGAGTGGGATCTCAGAGCTTAAATCTGGACTTCCCACAAGGTCACTTGTCCTACTGTCTGGGATGCCTGCTGGGCTGGCCTGCTGGACCCAGTCCTAAGGGTTCCACCCTAAGCTTTTCCCCAAGTTTTTGTCTCAAGAGATGGTAGGTAACCAGGGGTCATGTAGGCAAACAAAGATGGATAGACAGGCTGGAACCCTAGTGTGTGTGTGTGTGTGTGTGTGTGTGTGTGTGTGGCCACAGCTGCAGGCTTTCCATCAGTAGACAAGCATTCAACCCATCCTCCCAGATGGGAGCTGTGCCACCAGGGACAGGACACTGAGCTTTGTGGAGCCTCAGTTTCCTCACAGGTGAATCAGACAGATGGCCATCCACCCTGTCTTCTTCCGGGACTGTCAAGGGAAGTGGAAGAGGTTGTGGACACAGAGGCAGCCTGTGCTCCGGTGGTGTGTGTTCATCTAGCAGTGACTCAGAGAGAGTCCTGCTGTACCAAGCACAAGCTACCTCAGCTACTGGCTAGGGGATGGCTGGCACAGGGTTCTCTTCCCAGGCTGAGCCCCACCCTCCAAGTGCCTGCCACTCCCAAACACCCAGGCTCCTGGCTTCAGAAGCCCTCTTGGTCTGACCTTCTCCTCAGGACATGCCCCATCCAGCTGAATCCCACAATAGAGGCCAGAGCAGGACAGAGAAGGCAGACCTTGCTGCCACCCACACTGGTTCAAGCAGCCCTGCCTTGGGTGACTTCAGGTCTCATTGTGAATTCTGTTGGGATGCTCCAGCACTGGGCTGAGCCAGGGCACTTGTTACTGTCTGAGCAGGGGATGAGCAGGTCTAACCAGCAAAGGACTGCCCAAAGGTAAAGCTGCAAGGGATTAATGGCCACACATCAAAATGGTCCTGATGTGCTGGGGCCTCCTTACTGCATGTAGCCTGTGCACACTCCTGACAAGGGTCTGATGGCCCTGGCGGTGGTGCCTTCAAAACTCCCACACCCGCCTGTGATGACTCAGTCCCCTCAAGGGAGACCCAGGAGTGTGATGCCAAGTCATGCTGGAGGATGCCTGCTGTGAAGATGCCCCTCCTACCATCTCTGGGGAGCCCCAAGCACCCAGGTGGGATGCAAACCTACCCCTTTGCAGCTATCCTCAAGGTATCCCTGGGCCCACCAGCAGAGACTGACATCTGTGGGCCTCTTCCTCCTCCGCACCAGGTCTGAGTCTCCAGCCTCTTTCCAGCAAGCCACCTCCTCCCCTCCATGTTCCTGGGCAGCTCAGTTCCAACAGAGCCCCCTCCAACTCAGCACCATCTCCATACTGCTCCTCCTCCTCTGTTGCCATCACAGAAGTGGGAGCACTATTCTCCCAGTCCTGGCCAGAAGGCCCAGAGCCAGAGAGATCCTCTCCCCCTCTCCTGTCCTTGCTCCCCACTACCCCCGCACCTGCCTTCCACTCTGGCTGCATCATGCTACTTCAAGCTTCCCAAACTGTGGACTCTGTTCTGCTGCCAGGCCTTGGCACAAGCTGTGCCTTCTGCAAAGAATACACCTCCCTCGCTTGGCTTTGCTGCCTGGAGAGCAGCTCAAACATCACCTCCCAAGAACCCTCTTTGATCTCACCTTGGCTGGACAGGTGCGCTCATCAAGTTGAGCCCTTTAAACACTCCAGATTAAGGGGGGAAAGCCAATCTGAGTTCCACTGTCCTTTCACTAATTCCAGGGACTCCCTGCCTCTGGGTTTACATCCCATCCCACCCTCCACATCAATTGCTAGTGAAAGGATTCCTAACATGCAAATAGGGTCAGAGTTCTGTAGTTCTTCAGGACCCTCACAGGCTGCAGAACAGACTCCTGGCATGCAAATCCAGAGTCATTCATTCACAGCAGCTATTCATTGAGCATCTGCTGTATGCCAGGTGCAGTGCTAGGTGTTAAAGGACCAAGTCCACACTCACAGTCTGCAGTCTGCTTTTTTTTTTTTTTTTTTTTTTTTTTTGGCTTTTTGAGGCAGGGTTTCACTCTAGCTCAGGCTGACCTGGAATTCACTCTGTAGTCTCAGGGTGGCCTCAAACTCACAGTGATCCTCCTACCTCTGCCTCCTGAGTGCTGGGATTAAAGACGTGTGCCGCCACACCCGGCTTTACAGTCTGCTTTCTAGTAGAGGCAGAAAGTGACAAATAAGAACTCCAGGAACTACTTACTGTATGAGGGGTCAGATGGGATGCCCTGTGAAGACAGTGACCACAGCAAGAAGGACCAAGAATAAGGTATGGGAGGTGGTTCACTATTGACTTAGTGATGTTCAGGAAGGGATTTCAGATGTAAGATCCCCAAGCAGACATCTGAAGAAGTACAGGATCAAGCAGTGTGGACATAGAGGGAAGAGCACTTCTGGCAGAAGGTCATGCCAATGGGTACAAACAGCAATGGTGTGGAATGACTGCCCTGGGTGAGGACCAGCAGGTGGTTGACATGCACACATCTCGGCACATCTGGCCTTAGCAGATGGCTTATTGGAGGAAGTGGCATTAAAGTTTTGACCACTGAGCAGAATTTCAGAGGGGGGATAAGATGGGGAATCACCCTGCAAATAATAAAATCCCTTCCCCGGGTAGCTGAGGGGCTTGGTTTGGGGGCTTTATGGACAGAAGGCCTCCAAAGACAGAGGAGTTTTGAGTAGAGGAAATGACCTCGGATGGTGAGGTTTAAAATGACTTTACAGACTGAAGGTGGGAGACCAAGGAGCAGGCAAAAGGCCTAGTGCTGAACCAAGGAGGCAGGGCTGTGCAAAAGGCCTGGTCTCTCCCCTGGGCTTCTCAAGGACACAAGCGGTCCGTTTCTCTCACATCCTGAACCCACATGGCCAATGCACATTGTGCAGGTCCACCCTCCAACACACAGTCCTGGGACCAGTGTCCTGTGGCAGTAGGCCCAACAGCAGCACCTTCAAGCCACCGCACACACCCCTCAATGCCAGGCGCAGCCCGCGTCGTCCGCGTGACCTGTGCTCACAAACCACTCCATCCTGAAGTGCACCCCCCTCGCCACACATAGGCACACTCCTGTGTCCACGTGACGCACGCACACCCGCCTCCAAACACCACACACAGCTCCCCGCGCACGTGTGCACCCTCCGAGCCAGCACCAGTCCAGTGCCCACCCCGCCCAGAAGCCGCAGCGCCCCGCATCCGCCGCCCCCGGCCAGGGGAAGACTGCGCAGCTAGAAGCCGCACACCGCATCCGCCCCATTCATCACCCCCATCCCCAGCTGTCCTCAGAAGACTCCCGGGAGGGGCGTGGGTGGGGCAATCCACCGAAAGTCACACGTGGGTGCACGCGTCCGGGCCCACCCCGCATAGACACGGCCTCTACCCGGAGCGGGGCGAAGGGCCCGCGCGGAGAACGGACTAAGATAGCAGCTGCGGAAGGGACGCAGATGGCGGGGCGTCCGCCAAGAACCGATCCGGGCTGCCGGCTTAGAAGAGGGCTCCAGGAGACATCCTGCTGAGAGGAGGGAGCATCCCTGCACCCACCGGGTCCCGGTTGCCTTCGTAGACGCGGCCTCGCAGACCACCTCTGCCCCCAGCAGGCTGAGAGCACCGGACCGTTCAGGCGCTCGTACCCGAGTTCCCCGCCCCAGGTTCCCTCCCCGCAGACCCCTACCTAGACACCAGGCGACAGTGGCTCCAGCCGTGCTCGCCCCGTCGCGACCCGCCCCGCCCGCTGGCCTCGCGGGCCCTGATCGCCGAGCTCAGCCCGCCGGCGCCGCGGCTCCAGGCAGCGCTGGTTCCCCACCCGCCGCCGAGCTCGGCCCGCGCTCATTGGTCCTGCAGCGCGGCCCCTTCAGCGTCGTCCAATCAGAGGCCTGCGCTTCTGGAAGGGCGGGGCCTCGGCGGGTGGTGGCTACGGAGGGGCCCTGCGGCGGGGCTCAGCCGCGTCACGCCCCCCGGCGCCGGCAAAGAGACTGGCGGGGGTATCCCCAAATCTTACAGGCTTTATCGTGCGCAGTTTAGCTGAGCCTTCTACACCTTTAGTCCCCCCCCCATCCTGGCCTGCAAGGGGTGAGGGCGGTACGTACCAGGGAGGGGCAATGCGAGACTGGCAGCAGGCAAGAGGCCAAGACTGAGGGAGAAGGGCCTTGAATGGCAGGCCCTGGAGTTGAGCCTTCTCCTGGGTGCGAGGAGGAAAAGATTCAGCCGAGTGCTGGGGTCTAGAGGGACTCAGGTGTGGGGAAGTGCTCTGTGATCAGGAAGCAGGAAGCCCCTAACAAGGGCAGAAGGAGCCCAAAAGGACCAAGTGACCTTGGAAATTGCTACACCATTACTTGCCCCAAAGCTGGTACCCTGTCTCAAACTGGAACCAGAACTTGGGAACCATCTGCCACCTACCTGTTTCCTGCCCCAACCAGGCTAGCACAAGGCTCTACCATACTGCCTCATAATGACCCCTGGAATCTGTCCACCTCCCTCCACTCCTTGCCTCTCCCCTAGCTCAGGCCACCACTGTCTTGTCATGTGCCAGTTTGCAGCAGCAGGCTCCTCCCTTGTCTACTGTCCCCATCCTGTCTCACTTCCCACTGGCCTTTCCCCACCTGGCAACCATAGAGGATTTCGGAAACACAAGACAGTTCCTGCATAGGACCGTCCATGGCTCCCTGCTTCCGGGAGAACAGATCCACCCAACCCTCCATAGCTCACTCCTCACCATGCCTGCCTAAATCGTACTTGTCCCTGGGGCTCAGTTCAATGCCCCTACTGCCAGGAAGCATTCTCCATGGGGCCCTCACTGACCACCAGTCAGCAGCCCTTCCCAGGGGCTTCCTGTACTGTCTGTTTGCATGCCTGTTCCCCACCTGGAGTACCAGGACCCTGAGAGCAAGGGCTGTACCTGAGACATCCTGCACAGTCTGACCCATCATAGGTTCCCAGTAGATTTTTATTGAATGAATAACTAATTAGATATAGCAATTGGAGGGTTAGGTCTATTGGGCAGGAGTTCAAGAAAGGTGGCGCAAAAAGAAATTTTATTTCCAGTGCTGGGGATTGAACCCACGGCCTCCTGCACATTAGGCAAATGCTCTGCCACTGGGCAGCCCCAAAGATGGTTTTGAGAGTCCTCATAAAAGACCCATAATGGTAAATAGAGCCACGGGAATGGGTCAGCCAGAGCAAACAAAATAAGAGCCAAATAACAAAACGCTTGTCCCAGGTGGGATCAGAATTCTGACCTAGGCAAGAGAAACCCCACATGTAAGTTTCAAGGATGTGGTATCTCTGCTCCACAAAAACCTCCCAGATGTAGTTTCTTCCACACACTGCTTAACAACCCCTAGGTGTAGCTCGTCCTCTTTGTTCAGAAAAGGGGCTGGAGCTCTAGCTGTAACACATTCATCCCATGTGTTCCAATGGAGATAGAAAAGGGGAGGGCACAGACTCTGTATCAACTCTCTTAGAGGCCTGGCATGCCCATATTCATATTCATTCTCTCTCTCCTCCCAGTCGTTCTCTCCCCCACCTTTCTCTGTCAAGTAAATAAATAAAATAATAATAATAATAATAATAAAAAGAAGCCGGCTTGGTGGCGCATGCCTTTAATTCCAGCACTCTGGAGGCAGAGGTAGGAGTATCAGTGTGAGTTTGAGGACAGCCTGAGACTACATAGTGAATTCCAGGCCAACTTGAGCTAGAGCGAGACCCTATATTGAAAAACAAACAAACGAGAGAGAGAGAGAGAGACAGGGAGAGGGAAAGAGAAAGCTCCCAGAATGTGTCACGTGTCATTCCCCCAGAAACACAATTAGCATGAATTTTGTCACATGACCAGACCCAGTTGTAAGAGGCAGAATAGGGAAATGCAATTTCCATTCTAGGCAACCACATGCCTAACCAAGGAGCAAGGGTTGTATCAACACACCCAGGCACAATGAGCACTGGTGTGTGTGCCAGACAGTATGTTGGGCACTGTAATAGCTCTTACCCAAATCCTAGTAGAAGCTGTGACTATCGCTGGCTCAGAGACGCAACTTGCCCGACGAAACTTGGTGAGTTCAGGCATGCAGGATATTTCCCCTACAAGTCAGACTGGGAAATTTGCTGGACCCAGGAGCTGTTGGAAGGAATCTCTGAACAAGAGAGAGCTCAGGCAAGTGCCAGGCACTGATCAGAATTCAGCCCAAGTGTCCACTTGGATTTGGTGACAAGAATTCTGCCAGTAACCTTGGCAAGGACAACTAGAGTGGGGGTGGAGGCCAGTTGCAGAGGGAAGTTTAAACTGGTCTTTCTGGAAAGGTGGCAGTGAACAAGGAGTAGACAGATCTGCAAGGGAGTATGGGGCAGAAGAGGTTAGGAGTGTGGAGGCAACCCTAACCAGCAGCCTCTGGGCTGGATTGGGGTCAGATACCCTTTGTTATTTTATTTATTTATTTATTTATTATTTTTATTTTTTGGTTTTTCGAGGTAGGGTTTCACTCTAGCCCAGGCTGACCTGGAATTCACTATGTAGTCTCAGGGTGGCCTTGAACTCCTGGCGATCCTCCTACCTCTGCCTCCCGAGTGCTGGGATTAAAGGCGTGCACTACCACGCCCGGCTCAGATACCCTTTTTTAAAATTTAATTTTTATTTTATTTATTTGAGAGACAGAGAAAGAGAGAGGGCGAGAACGGGTATGCCAGGGCATTCAGTTGCTGCAAATGAACTCCAGAAACATGCACCACCATGTGCCTCTGGCTTACGTGGGTCCTGGGGAATGGAAAATGGGTCTTTTGGCTTTGCAGACTAACACCTTATCCATGAAACCAACCCTCCAGCCCACCCTTTTAAAAAAAATATATTTTGGGGAGGACTGGAGAGATGGCTTAGCTATTAAGGTGCTTGCCTGTGAAGCCTAAGGACCAGAGTTCAATTTCCCAGTACCTACGTAAAGCCAGATGCACAAGGTTGCACATGCATCTGGAGTTAGTTTACAGTGGCTAAAGGCCCTGATGTGTCCATTCTCTCTCTCTCTTTCTCTCTCTCTATCTTGCCTCTTACTCTCTCTCAAATAAAATATTACAAAAATTTTTTTTGGACTTTACTTTCAGCACTCAGCAGGCGGAGGTAGAAGGATCATTGTGAGTTCAAGCCCACACTGAGACAGCATAGCGTACTCCAACTCAGCCTGGGCTAGAGCAAGACCCTACCTCAAAAAGCCAAAAATACATATGCTGGAGAGATTTCTCAGTGGTTAAGGCACTTAGCTGGAAAGCCTAACGACCTGGGTTAAATTACCCAGTACTCTTCTAAAGCCAGATGCACAAAATGGCACATGCATCTGGAGTTTGCAGCTGCTAGAAGCCCTAGCAGGCCCATTCTCATTCTCTCTCCTTGCAAATAAAGTATTTAATAATTTTTTTTTTTTTTTTTTTTTTTTTTTTTTTTGCTTTTCTGAGGTAGGGTCTCACTCTAGCACAGGCTGACCTGGAATTCACTATGTAGTCTCAGGGTGGCCTTGAACTCTCAGCAATCCTCCTACCTCTGCCTCCCAAGTGTTGGGATTAAAGGCGTGTGCCACCCCGCCCAGCTAATAAAAATATTTTTATTTGTTTATATGCAAGGAGAGAGGGGAGAGAGAGAATATGCCAGGGCCTCTTGCCACTGCAAACAAACTCCAGATGCATGCATCACATTGTGTATCTGGCTTTATGTAAGTACTGGGGAAGCAAACCCACTCCTTCACTTTGCAAGCAAGTGCCTTAGCTGCTAAGCTATCTCTCCAGCCCTCAGATACCCTTCTCTGCCATTTAGGAGGTAAGGGGCAGAGGCACCGGCAGCTGGGGCTGGAGCAGGAAGAGGAAACAGGCAGAAGGGCCACAGTTCTTGGCTGAATGAGGAGGCAGAAGGCCATGATTTGAAGGTGAGGCATGTGGCAGGTCCACTCTAACAGCCACTAGTTATGTACAGTGAATTCAGTGAATTAAAAGTAAATAAGAGGGGCTGGAGGGATGGCTTAGCAGTTAAACCATTTGCCTGCAAAGCCAAAGGACCTAGGTTCGATTCCCCAGGACCCACGTTAGCCAGATGCACAAGGTGGCACATGCGTCTGGAGTTCGTTTGTAGTGGCTGGAGGCCCTGGCTTCTCCCCCCTCCCTCCTTCCCTCTTTCTCTGTCAAATAAATAAAAGTAAATTAGAGTGGCCTGGAGAGATGGCTTAGTGGTTAAGCACTTGCCTGTGAAGCCTAAGGACCCTGGTTCAAGGCTTGATTCCCCAGTACCCACGTAAGCCAGATGCACAAGGTGGCGCATGCATCTGGAGTTAGTTTGCAGTGGCTGGAGGCCCTGGTGTGCCTATTCTCTCTCTCTCTCTGCCTCTTTCTCTGTCTGTTGCTCTCAAATAAATAAATATAAATAAACCAAATATTTAAAAAAAAGTAAATAAGAGCTGGGTGTGGTGGTGTATATCTCTGATCCCAGCAACTGGGAGGCTGAGGCAAGAAGATCATGAGCTCTAGACCAGATGCTGTTTCAAAAAAGAAAGAAGCAAACAAAGTAAAAACCACTCCAGTGTTACACTGGTTGGTTTGTAGGAGTGGCAAGTGGCTACCACTTTGGGCAGCACAGAGAAAACACTTTTGTCCCTCTGGGAAGTTCCCCTGGACAGATGGGTCTAGACAGAGCTTAGTGGGGGTGCTCAGAGCCCTTGGCTGATGAGCCCAGGCTGTATAGGGTGTGCTCACAGCAGATCCCCAGCGATCACACTGTTCAGTCTTGGGCTTCCCTCTGGCTTCAGGATCCGATTTTACTCCTAGGGTGGCCTGCCCCTCCCTCAGCTACTTCATGAGGCCATTTCTGGGGTTCACTAATGCTCCCCAGTCAGGAATTCTAACCATGGGAGGATCATCAGTGTTTCAGCTGTGCAGGACAGTGGACAAGGAACCACCAAGGGCTCAATGATCCTGACCATCCCCCAGCAAGCCCATGGGGACCTCAGTTGTCACTCAACTCAGCTTTTCATCTGATGAGTGAGCACACTGAACATCCAAGAGGTTTGTCAAAAAGAAAACGAACAGGGCTGGAGAGATGGCTTACCAGTTAAGGTGTTTGTCTGCAAAGCCTAAGGACACAGGTTTGATTCCCAGGATCCACCTAAGCCAGATGCACAAGGTAGCGCATACATCTGGAGTTTGTTCGCAATAGCTACAGGTCTTGTTGTGCCCACGGTCTGTCTCTCTCCCTCTCCCTTTCTCCCTCCCTCTCTCTCTCTCTCAAATAAATAAAATAAATACAAAATAGTTTTTTTTTAAAGAAAAAAAAAAGTGAAGAAGACAGCAATTTGTCTTCATTTCTTTTATTGTGCTCCACCCTTTCCCCAAGTCCTCATGTTCAGACTAAGCTGGCGCTGGGCCTCAGGCAAGGAGCCAGGATTTGGCACAGCTTGCATCCCCACCCAAGGTAGCAGAATAAGGTTCCATGGCTAGACTGGCTGGCCTGGCCTGACTCCCTCAGGAAGGAGCATCTCCCCATGGAGGCGACAGAGCACGGACCATATCTCTGCTCAGGCTTGTAGATGTGTTCAGATGGCTGTGTTCACAGGATCCAAGCTGTTCCAACCCCCAGTGGGGATGGAGGGCTGGGGGTGGTGGGCATGGGGGTGAGTGAATCCCTTTGTGGCACACGAGCACACTTCATGTTTGCTGAAGGTGTTGAATCCTGCTGATTACTCATACCTGCTCAATGATGCCATCCCAGAGCGGAGGCTGCTACCCTACCAGGAGCTTAGAACACTTCTTAAAGGCCAAGTCCCAAAGTGAACTGGGGTCCTGCTATCTGCTTCCTGTTCGGGAGGTGGAAGTTAGGGTCAGGCACCCACACTGTTGATGAGCCTCTCAGGGAACCTAAGCTTTAGCAGATCTGTCCAACACTTTCTGTGATCATGAAAACAGTCTATGCTGTCCCTTATAGCAGCCACTGGCCACGTGAGCTAGTTCGACTAAGACATCTTTTTAAAAAAAATATTTTATTTTTCTTTATCTGAGAGGGAGAAATAGGCAGGGAGAGAGAGAGAATGGGCGCGCCAGGACCTCCAGCGGCCTCAAACAAACTCCAGATGCGTGTGCCCCCTTGTACATCTGGCTTACATGGGTTCTGGGGAATGGAACCTGGGTCCTTTGGCTTCGCAGGCAAGCGCCTTAAACATTAAGCCATTTCTCCAGCCCCAAGACATCTTTTTTAAAAGTATTTATTTATTTGTGTGTGTGTGTACCAGGATCTCTTGCCATTGCAAACAAAACACCAGACTCTTGTGCCACTTTTTTTTTTTTCAAGGTAGGGTCTCACTCTAACTCAGGCTGACCTGGAACTCACTATGTAGTCTCACAGTGGCCTTGAACTCACAGTGATCCTCCTACCTCTGCCTCCTGAGTGCTGGGATCAAAGGTATGTGCAACCACACCTAGCCTGTGCCACTTTTTGTGTCCAGCTTTATGTGAGCATCTGGGGGGAATTGAACAAAGGCCAGCAGGCTTTGCAAGCAAGCACCTTTAACCACTGAGCCATCTTCCTATTCTCCTAAGGCATCATTCTATTGGATTTTAATTAATTTAAATTTAGTCACCTGTGGCTAGTGGCGGCCATGAGGAAGAGCACACATCTAGGCAACTGAGGCAGTGGCATGAAGTATGAGGGCCCAGGCCATAAGCACAAAGGGAAGGTACAGGTGTGTGAGGAGCCTCTCAGAGGCTTTCTGGATCTGGAGTAGCTAAGACTGGGGTGGGGCTTCCTCACAGGTGTGGAGTGGGAGCCAAATCCCTGAACTGTATAGTCTTGCCTCATCCCCATCCTAAACTGAGGTCTGCCTGGCAGAGTGGACAGGAGAACCCCCGGCAACAGCCTCTGCCCTAGCTGGGAGCTGCCAGTTCCCGATGGAAGCGTTGTGTCCAGTCAGGAGCCTGGGGCTGAAGTCAGGAGGTCCTCATGTTCTCCTGCAGGCCCAGAGTGGAGCTGGTAGCCGCGGGGTCACGTTCACCCTGTGTATGCAGTGAGGGTGATGCAAGTCAGCCCCGGGGAAGCCACTGCCGCGCAACACAGATGCACAAGCCTGAGTCTTTGAAGGGCTCCTCTCAAGTAGTTTACTTACCTCCCTGGGCTCCATATCCTCCGCATACTTGAATTTCTTCTGCTTGTAATAGTGTCTCTTGGGCAAGATATGAAGCAGCAAGAGGTCACATAGAACGGTAGCCTGGGGACAGGGAGAGGCACTCATGGAGCATGGCAACTTGAGGACACTGAACCTTCCTGGTCCTGCTGTGGTCCCCACTGACTGTGGCCGAATCCTGACACTTGGGTTCCTGGAGGTGAGGAATGAGGTACTACAAGACCTTCATGGAGCCTGGATAGCCCCATCCTACCTCTTTCCTGTCCCAGCCCCAGTCCCAAGCCTCAATTTCCCCAGTGTACTGTGCGTATAGGGTGGCAAGGTAGAGAGCTACTGGCTCAATCATGATGGACAGCTGTGGTCAAGTTTTAGGGTGACGGGCTTACGACTGCTATTGAATGTGGAAAAGTAGGGCGGAGCCCAGCACAGTGACCAATGTCCCCAGCACTCACCACCCCGAAGATGCCAATCCCGGAGCCAATGGTGGTCATTGTAGGGATGATGTCAAATTTCCCAGCCTGGCAGCAGAGCCCAGAGAAGTACAGGGTTACCAGTCAGAAGGGCCCCAACTAGAAAAGGCAAGGCCCAAAACACAGGGGCTTTCCCAGCCCTCTTCCCCTAATTCTGAACTGTCCCCACTGCCCAGGGCTCTGACTTCCCACCAGAGTCAGCTGTGGTCAGGGTTTAGATCTTGGCTCTGGACCCAGGGAGATAGCAGGAAAAGGCATGCCAGTGGCTGCGAAGCCTGGCCCCATTAATCACCCATGGCCACGGTCACTAGAAGCAGATCTCTTGAGTGAATCCACTCCATCCAATATTCTTGTCATCTGTAACAGACACCCAAGGGCGGGACCACGGCCCTGTTGCCGCCATACGCTCACACAGGGCTACTCACCTTGCCATCTACCAAGATGTCAAAGCGAATCCCAAACACCTTGAAGAGGTGACGGTGATTGGTCTCATTCTGCACGAAGTACCTGGCAAACCTGGGGGAAGGGCAAAGTGGCAGGAGAAGGTGACAGAATCACCTTGGCTTCCAGAGCATCAGGGACACAGCTCCCCTAGGGGGTCCATAAGTACAGTCCCATCTGGTCAGTGCAACATGGCAGAGGGAGAATGTGGAGCCTCATTCTGGGGGACGGGGGCGGGGGCTGCACTCCTGCTAGGTGGGCCTTCAAGGCAAGGGCACTCAGACCTCCAACGAAGGTCTTGTTCCCTCCTGGATTCTTCTTTTTTCAGTTTTTGTTTTGTTTTTCAAGATAGTGCCTTGCTCTAGCCCAGGGTGACCTGAAATTCACTATGCAGTCTCAGGGTGACCTCGAACTCACGGTGATCCTCCTACCTCTGCCTCCCGCGTGCTGGGATTAAAGGCGTGTGCCGCTACACCCAGCTCCCTCTGGCCTCTTGTTTGGACCCTGCTAGCCACCCAGGGTCTTCATGTCCCCTATGGGGACACTCATTCAACCCACAGGATTCCAGGAATATGTAAGGGCCTGGCAGGCACCTGAAGTTGAAGCCCGGAGACAGGGTTTTCTCCTCGTATAGTCCGTGGAACTCGTAGACGGGTTTGCAGTGTCGGACATGCCAGTCCAGGTCGCAGTTCCAGTCGATGGTGATCCCGACCACCCCACCCTGGCAGGGACGTAGGTGCATAAGGTCTCGGTTTCAGGATTAAGAAACTCCTGTCTTACCACTACTACTTACTGCACCCTCTCAGAGAGGGTAACTGTTTTTCTAGAAAAGACACTGGGATACTGCTTTAGGGCAGAGGGCCTGTCACCCTTTCCGATCTCATCTCCTTCTGCCACCACATTCCACATTCTACCTTTATGACCATTCCTAAAATACATCAAGTTCTTCCTACCACAGTGCCTTTGCACGTGCTATTACTCCATAAGGCTAGCACGTTTGGTCATTTGCCCTGAGGAGCTCCCTGACAAGCACCCCAATCTAACATTTGTCCTGTGTTATTCCTTCCTATAACACTCTGTGTGCTTGGTTTTGGAACATTTGTTAATTTGTAATTATTTTGTTTGTTTGGATATATATTTACATATATACATATATATGTATGAGATCTATTTTATGAGAGAGGGGAGGGAGAGTCAGAGGGAGAGAATGGGCTCATTAAGGCCTCTAGCCACTGCAAACTAAGTCCAGACACATGCGCCACCATGTGCATCTGGCTTATGTGGGTTCTGGGGAACTGAACCTGGGTTCTTAGGTTCCACAAGAAAGTGCCTTTTATGAGAGTGAGAGACACACTGAGAGAGAGAGAGAATTGGCATGGTAGGGCTTCCAGCCACTGTAATCAAATTCAAGATGTGTGTGCTACCTTGTGTACACATGCAACCTTGTGCATGTGTCACCTTGTACATCTGACTTAAATGGGATCTGGGGCAGTTGAACATGGAACCTTAGGCTTCTCAGGCAAGTGCCTTAACCACTAAGCCATCTCTCCAGCCCCTAGGACTCACGTTCAACTCTCCAGGTCCCACATAAGCCAGACGCGCAGTGATGCAAGCGCACAAGGTTGCATATGCACACAAGAGGGTGCATGCATCTGGAGTTCAATTACAGTGGCTGGAGGCCCTGGTGCCCCAATTCTCTCTCACATATTCTCTCTCACTCTTGCATTTGAAAAAAAAGGCAGTCCATTGAGATTGCCTCAAAAAAAAAAAAAAAAAAAAACAGGCTGGCGGGCTGGAGAGATGGCTTAGCGATTAAGGTGTTTGCCTGCAAAGGCAAAGGATCCTGGCTTGATTCTCCAGGACCCACATAAGCCAGATGCACAAGGAGGTGCATGCATTTGGAGTTTGTTTGCAGTGGCTGGAGGCCCTGGCGCACCCACACACTCACTCACCCTCTCTCTCTCTCTCTGCCTCTTTCTTTCTCTCAATATATTAATTTTTTAAAAAGGCTGGAGATGGCTTAGCAGATAAGGCACTTACCTGCAAAGCCCAAGGACCCATGTTCAATTCCCCAGTACCCACATAAGCCAGATGCACATGGTGTTGTATGCATCTGGAGTTCATTCACAATGGCTAGAGGACCTGGCACACACACGCGCGCGCGCACACACACCCACACACCCACCCCCCCCCACTCTATATATAATAAATAAATAGGGCTGGAGAGATGGCTTAGCAGTTAAGGTGCTTGCCTTTGAAGCCTAAGGACCCATGTTTGATTCTCCAGGTCCCACATAAGCCAGACACACAAAGTGATGCAAGCATGAAAGGTCGCACATGAGCACAAGGTGGTGCACGCGTCTGGAGTTCAATTGCAGTTACTGGAGGACCTGGCACACTAATTCTCTCTCTCTCTCACGCATACACACAAATAAATAAATAAAAATAAAAAGATTTAAGTCAGGTGTGGTGGCACACACCTTTAATCCCAGCACTCTGGAGTCAGAGGCAGCAAGGTCACCAGGAGTTTGAGGCCAACCTGGGACTACATAATTAATTTTAAGCCAGCCTGGCTGGAGTGAGACCCTACCTCAAAAAAAAAAAAACCAAAACACATAAATAAATAAAATAAAGCCAGATGTAGTGGTGCACACCTGTAATCTGCACTAGGGAGGTGGAAGCACGAAGCTCAGAAGTTCAAGGCCAGGGCTGGAGGGATGGCTTAGTGGTTAAGGTGTTTGCCTGCAAAGCCAAAGGACCCAGGTTCAATTCCTCAAGATGCACATAAGCCAGTTTGCACAAGGTGCGCATACATCTGGAGTTCATTTACAGTGGCTAGAGGCCCTGGTGCACCATTATCTCTCTCTCTCTGTCATATAAATAAATAAATAGATAAATAAACAAATAAATAAATAATATATACATGTATTGGTTTTTCAAGGTAGGGTTTCAGTCTACTCCAGGCTGACCCGGAACTTATTATGTAGTCTCAGAGTAGCCTCGAACTCATGGTGATCCTCCTACCTCTGCCTCCCAAGTGCTGGGATTAAAGGCGTGCGCTACCACACCCGGCTAAGATATATTTTTTAATTTTTTTATTTTTATTTACTTGAGAACAGACAAGAGAGAGAAAGAGGCAAAGAGAGAGAGAATGGGCACACCAGGGCCTTCAGCCACTGTAAACAAACTCCAGATGCATGTGCCACCTTGTGCATCTGGCTTATATGGGTACGGGGGAACCGAGCCTTGAACTGGGGCCCTTAGGTTTCACAGGCAAATGCTTAACTGCTAAGCCATCTCTCCAGACCTATGATATTTTTTAAAAAAAGTTCATGCCAGGCATGGTGGGCATGCCTTTAATACCAGCACTTAGGAGGCAGAGGTAGGAGGCTCGCCATAAGTTCGAGGCTTCTCTGAGACTACATAGTGAATTCCAGGTCAGCCTGAGCTAGAGTGAAACCTTACATTGAAAAAACAAACAAACAACAACAACAACAACAAAAAAAAAACATTCAAGGCCAGCCTGGGTTACATAAGGAGACCCCAACTCAAAACATAAAAGAGGGCTGGAGAGATTGCCTAGCAGTTAAAGCACTTGCCTGAGATTTAATTCCCCAGGACCCACGTAGACCAGATGCACTGGAGTTTGTTTGCAGTGGCTAAAGGCCCCAACACACCCATTGTCTTTTTTTCTATCTGCCCCTCTCTCTAATAAATAAATAAATAAATATATTAAAAAGAAATAAAAGAGATAGGGAAGAAGGATGGGAGAGAGGGAAGAGAGAAGGAAACATAACACCAGCAAATTTCCAGATGACTATGTTTGCACACATCTGTTCATTTTGGGCCTCTCCCTTAGGGGCCCCCCATACTAAGGGATAGTCTCCCATGCACATTCCATGTGGGAGGATGAATGGGTTCTGACCCTTCCACCCCACCCTACTCTGGCACTACTAGTACCTTCTCGGCAAGGCTGCGGAAGTTCTGTCCTGACTCTTGCACTACATATCCAAGGTGGAAGACTGGGCACAGGGGGTGCAGCGTCTTGTGATAGAGGCATTTCTTCATGTAGGTGCCATTTACCTCCTCCACCAGGTTGCGCCTGTGGGAGTGAAGGGCATTCATCATGGCTATGTGCCAGCCAGTAGAGTATCCACCATGCGAATGAATGCCTCTCGGGCAACCCACCCCAGACTTCTGCCTCCAGAACACAAGCAGCATACAAGGGATGGAGGGAGGTAGAGTCAAGAACAGCCAGAGCTGCTGGGAGACACCCGCCGTTCTGCCCCCCTTTCCCACAAACCTGTTGACCTTGAAGCGTGGAAAACTGATGCTGTTCTTGATGAAGAGGGTGAAGTTCTCAGCCTCTTGGAGCAGGGCAGGACTGGGGGAGGTGGCACTCACTCAGCACCTCTCCCCAGGAGTGTCATATGCCCCACAGAGCTTGGTATAGGGCACACAGGTCCTCCTGTGGAGGGTGGGGGTGGGGCCATGGGCCCATGGACCAGACGATAATCTGGTCTATGGAGTCGGTAAGAGGAAAGGGGAATTTATCCCTATCACATCCAGAGTTCCCTGTGTTTGGGCTGGGGCTGGGAACTCTGTTTCCAGCTCCCTGGAAGGAAGGACAGGATGTCATTTACCTTGGGATCTTGTCATCTACCTCCACAGGGCACCAGCCAAAGATCTCACATGTCCTCACAGTGTCGTTGAAGGCCACACACTTGCCTGTGCGGATGCCTGGAGCGAGGGAGGAATCCCTGGGTGCCCACCCTATGCTGGGCATCTGGAGCAGGCTGTCAACCCAGGATGGCAGGAGGGAAAGAGCAGGACAGACTCCCTCAGTGGAGGACAGCCTGGTGGGATGTGGGGTGGGGAGAGAAGCAGGCGTGTGCTGAGGTGGCCTGGAACTCAGAGGTGCCATGGAGGTGGCAGGAGGGAGCTGAACTTACCCTGGGCCTTCCTTTCTGCTTTTCCCGGACGGCAGCCACTATCATCCTTGCATATGCCACCTTCTGGGTTCTGGGGGAGGGGAGAGCTGCTGGCCCCAGACTGTGTGGTGTGGCCCTGAGAAGAGCCCCTCCTGACCCCAGGACCCCAGGGAAGGGGAGGGCAGCATCTCAGTGGCTGTGAAGTGACCCCTACTCATAGCCTCTTACCCTGCATCTACCGTTTTGGAATACATGCAGCTGTCCGTTACCAGGGGACAGCAGGTTGGAGAAGGGAAGGCCAGCACCCAACAATGGCACTACCGATGGCTGAGGGTTATTTTGTGTGACTCTCTGCCCAGCATTCCACCATGGGTCATGCAGAAATCCTGTCCCATGTCATCGCTAAGACCCAAGGTGACTTTCTTCCATGTTGTCTCTGCTGTGGGTCCAGGAAAGGAACAGAGATCCTCACCTCTGCACAGTGACCTTGAGCCTGCTTGGGGGTCACGATGAAATTGGTCATGACCACGAAGGAGCTGGCCCCCTGCAATCCAGGGGCAAGAGGAGGAAGAGCAGGGTTAGGAGAGCAGGGTTAGGAGAGCAGTCCCAAGAATGCAAACATGGCTCCGGCAGGGCTATGGAACCCACCCAGCACCCAGGGACCTCCACATCCCATGATGTTACTACAGGGCGAATGTACTGGGCTCCCAGTGAGAGAAACTAAGCACTAGGAGCTGAACTGATCCCTCAAGGAACCCTGATGAAGGGCTGCGAGAGGCCAGTGCACCCGAGTCAGCTCACCTGTGCTGGAAAGACGTAGTCAGCCACGTCCCAGACCTGGGGGCCAAGGCCCTGGAGCTGGGTCACAGCTAGACCCTTGAGCTTCACGGACACACTGCTGATGAGGCCGCTGGAGGTCTGGTAGCCCTTCTCGAAGACAAACACCCACCTGTGTGGTGTAGTGGGGGTGGGGAGGGAGACACGGTTGTGGGCAGAGCTGGGCCAGCCATTTACATCAGAACTTAGAGGGCTTCTGCCCTTTCTGGTGCCCACTGGACCTGTCATGGCTTTCCCTTGCCCTCCCCAGAAGCGAGCCACTATTCTGCTTCCTAAGCTCTCCTCTCTGGCCGGAGACTACAGATAGACTGCCTCCCCCTGTCGGCCTGTGCCTGAAGTCTCACCATCTTGGTGCTGAATGTCCTTCCAGATCTTTTCCAGAGAGCCCACTCTGCTGGGACCTACATGCCAGCCCCTTGGTCACCATCTTTCTCAACACCATCTTCCCTTCACCACCACTTCTGGTAAAGCATGAGTGCTCAGTCTACACCCCAGCCCCTTCGTCACTGGTCACTACTGAGAGAGATCAGAAGGAGCGCTTCAGCCTCACCCCTCAACCATAATACAGAGGTATGGGCGGGTCATGGTGGTGCATACCTTTGATCCCAGCACTCATGAGACAGAGGTAGGAGGATCACTTTGAGTTCACAACCACCCTGAGACTACATAGTTAATTCCAGGTCAGCCTGGACTACAGTGAGACCCTACCTTGAAAAACAAACAAACAAAAGCTATAATACAGATTGGCATTGTTTGTGTTAAAGGAGTCAATGCTTGAAAACTACTTAGGATGGGGGCTGGTACCCAGCAAAGGCTGTGTAGATATCAGCCGTCATTACTGTCTAAACATGCCGGAGCCTTCAGAAGGGGCCAGGGAAGGGAAGCCAGGACAGGACACTGTGAACCCTTGAAGGGCTTGCAGCATGCAGCCCCTAGCCTAGGCTCTCGTGAGAGTGGCTCACTTTTTAGTCTGGGAGGTTTCATGGGTCTGACCTTCCTCCAACTCCCAGGGTTGGGCACATGACCAAGGCTCATCAATCAGTCAGTGCTTCATCCTTTCTAAAAATACTTTATTTATTTGAGAGAGAGAAAGAGGCAGGAGAGAGAGAGGGAGAGAGAACGGGCATGCCAGGGTCTCTAGCCTCTGCAAACGAACTCCAGACTCATGCACCACTTTGTGCGTCTAGCTTACATAGGTACTGGGGAATCAAACTGGGGTCCATAAGGCTTCACAGGCAAACACCTTAACAGCTAAGCCATCTCTCCAGCCCCTTCATCCTTTTTTAAATTTTTTATTTTTTTGGAGAGAGACACAGAGAGAGACAGATAGAGAGGGAGAGGGAGACAGAGAATGGGCACGCAGCAGTCTCTCAGCTGCTGTGAACGAACTCCAGATGTGTGCGCCCCCTTGTGGGCAAGTGTGGCATTGCGCCCTTGCATCACTTTGCATCTGGCTAAACGTGGGACCTGGAGGTTCTTAGGCTTAGCAGGCAGGTGCCTTAACTGCTAAGCCATCTCTCCAGCCCCCCCCCTTTTTTTTTGAGGTAGGGTCTCACTCTGGTCCAGGCTGACCTGGAATTAACTATGTAGTCTCAGGGTGGCCTTGAACTCTCGCCCTCCTATCTCTGCCTCCCTAGTGCTGGGATTAAAGGGCAGCCCTTCCCCCTTTAAAAAAAAAAAAAAGTTTACTTATTTATTTGCAAGGAGAGGAGACAGAGAGAGAGAGAGAATAGGTGCACCAGGGCCTCTTGCCACTGCAAATAAACTCTAGACTCATGCACCACTTTGTGCATCAGGCTTTATGTGGGGAATCGAACCCAGGCCAGCAGGCTTTGCAAACAAGCACCTTAATCACTGAGCCATCTCTCCAGCCTAGTTCATCCTTTTGGCAGCAACAATGAGTCTAAGGACCAGCCATGACCAGGGAAGCATCAGCAGCAAAGTGAGGAATTTCTCAGAAGCAATAGGAAAGAAACTTCCTGACTGCTGAGTGGCTTAGCAGGGTGGCTTTAAGACCATTACCATTAGTTAGCCTTGCCACCTACAAGAGAGAGCCAGCCTGAGAATGAAGCCAGCTCTGAGAAAGGCAGACTCAGGAGAGAGAGGGGGGCAGATTCATAACCAGGTTGTTGGGGATCCTGAAGCCAGCCTAGCCAGCAGTGTACTTTTTTTGCCAGCCATGGTGGCACATGCCTGGAATCTCAGCACTAGGGAAGTAGAGGCAGGAGGACTAAGAATTTAAGACCATCCTCCAACATATAGCAAGTTCAAGGCCAGCCTGGGCTACATGAGACACTGTCTCAAATCCCTCCTCCTTTGCAAAAAAAAAAAAATCTATTTCTGAACTTTTCAGGTACCTAAGTCAATAAATTCCTATCCTTTTATGAATCAGGTTGGGTTTGGCTTCTGTCACTATAACTGAGTCCCATATGACCCTTCTCTCCAGGGGTGAGCCTCTTTCTTCAGAAGATTGTTAGTATACATTCAGTTGTCTGTGTGTGTGTGTGTGTGTGTGTGTGTGTTTTTACCTTAGGTAGACATAGACGTGCTGTGTCCATCCCTTATCCTACCCCAAGCTCACCAGGCCAGGTGGAGCTCAAAGCTATGTATACCTCCTGTGCCCCAAGAGCTCAAGCCTGGGAGCAGGATTCTTCAGGTCTTAGTCCTAGAGTCATTGCCATCTCCCCATCAGAGGCCCCCAGGGAGGCTACCCACCACTGTCTTCTTTGCTTCTTCCTCTCCCAACCTGGCATTTGAACCAACCCCTCACCAAGTCTAAGAATGGTCACTGCTGCCCCCTGCAGGCCCTACACAGCAACAGGTGAGACACGACAAAGGACCCAGTTCTCAGTCCTGAACCTTCTAGCAGCCCCATCAGGTAGTAAGGCTCCCCTTCCCTACCCCTTACACCTCTTCCTGCAAGCAAGCCTCTGCTCCACACCCTAGCTTGAAGGGGCTGCTGCTGCAGGAGCCCGGCCCCTCCTGTGAAAGAAGCCACTGACCTCCCTTTTGGCAACCCCAGCTTGGCATTCCAGCCTCATTTCTCTCCTTGCCCAGTACCACTAAGTCACACCATAGATGGGGAAACTGAAGCACAAGAGAGAAACCCTCCCGAAAGTCAGAAGTCATACAGGGGCTGACCCTAGGCCAGAGGCTCTCACCCTGCAAAGAACATCACTGTGGGGGGGGTGGTCTGAGGTCAAAGACACAGCGCCATCAGAAGCCCCCTTCCAGATGATCCTTGATAGTCCTTCCACCTTTCCTGGCAGTCCCTGGGCCAACGTCACACGGTGGAGTGGCTCCGGGTTAGGTATTAGCTCCGTCTCTTGCCAGCTGCGTGGCTTCAGAGTAGAGGCTAAACCACTCAGCCCTGATCTTCTCAGTGAAACAGGGGATGGGCACTACCTCAAAGATGCCAAGCATTCAACAGTGCTTAGCAAGGCCGTGTTCTCAGCCCCAGGCCTGAAACCACAGTAACAAAAGCAGCTCAGGGGGCTGGAGAGATGGCTCAGTGGTTAAAGGCATTTGCTTGTAAAGCCTGCCAGCCTGGGTTCAATTCCTCACAAAAAGCCTGATGCACAAAGTGGCGCATGAGCCTGGAGTTCATGCACAGTGACAAGAGGACCTGGTTTTTCTCTCTCTCTCTCCTTGCAAATAAATAAATTTAAAAAATTATTTTTAGTTTTTTTTTTTTTTTTTTTTTTTTTTTTGTAGGGTCTCACTCTGGCCCAGGCTGACCTGGAATTAACTATGTAGTCTCAGGGTGGCCTTGAACTCACGGCAATCCTCCTACCTCTGCCTCCCGAGTGCTGGGATTAAAGGCATGAGCCACCACGCCCGGCTTTATTTTTAGTTTTTTGAGGTAGGGTCTCACTCTAGCCCCGGCTGACCTGGAAGTCAGTAAGTAGTCTCAGGGTGGGCCTCAAACTCACAACAATCCTCCTACCTCTGCCTCCTGAGTGCAGGGATTAAAGGTGTGTGCCACTATGCCCAGAGAGATGGCTTTGAGGCTAAGGTGTTTGCCTGTGAAGCCAAGGATCCAGGTTTGATTCCCCAGAACCCATGTAAGCCAGATGCACATGGTGGCGCTTGTGTCTGGAGTTTGTTTGCAATGGCTGGAGGCCCTGGCACCCCATTCTCTCTCTTTTTCTCTGCCTCTTTCTCTTTCTCTCTCTGTCTCTTTCTCAGTAATTGTCTGGGGAGGGCTCTACGAGTCCCCTTAAGGAAATGAGCAGTGTCCTGCTCCCAGTAGATACCTGAAAATCTCTCATTTCTACTGTCTGGCCCTTCTTTACTAATTCTCCTTTCCGCATCCACCTGCCCCATTGCTCTGCTTTCATTCTAAGCACAAGCAAGAATCCCAAGTGAACGGTCATAGGCACACTTGTCCCCCAGTTGGCTACCTCCAGATCTGCGGGTTGTTCCTGCAATTCAATCCTACACATTTAGTCATTCAACAAACTTTTGTGCATCAAGCCCCTGTTACAGACCAAGCCCTGTTCTAGATACTAAAAATACAGATGTGAGTAAAGCCAAGAACCCTGCCCTCCAGGAGTCTGTAAAGGTCTTCATCTCTGGCTGCCTGATATAATGGTCTTTCTTTCTTTTTTTCCTCCCTCCCTTCTTCCCTCCCTCTTTCTTTATCCTCCCTCCCTCCCTCCCTCCCTCCCTTCCCCTCTCTCTTTCTTTCTTTCTTTCTTTCTTTCTTTCTTTCTTCTTTCTTTGTTTTCAAGGTAAGGTCTCATTTTAGCTCAGCCTGACCTGGAATTCACTATGTAGTCTCAGGGTGACCTCAAATTCATGGTGATCCTCTTACTTCTGCCTCCCTAGTGCTGAGATTAAAGGCATGAGCCACCATGCCCAGCTGGTTTATCTTATTTTAAAAATATTTTATTATTTATTTATATGAGAGAGAGGGAGAGAGAGAGTATGTGTGTATGTATGGGTGTCCAGAGCCTCCTGCCACTGCAAACGAACTCCAGGTGCCACTTTGTGCATGTGGCTTTACATGGGTCCTAGGGCATTGAACCCAGGGCATTAGGCTTTATAAGCAAGAGCTTTTAGCCACTGAGCCATCTCTCCAGTTCTCCGATGGTTTATCTTGATTGTCAACTAGACAGGGTCTAGAATTGCCTACCGAAACACCTCTGGGCTTGTCTGTGAGGGCATTTTCAGAGTGGATTAACTGAGGGGGGAGATCTACCCTCAGAGTAGGTGGCACTTCCTGTGGATGGCCCCGATCTGAGGAGAAAGCAGGGTGTATGTGCATGCCCTGCCTTCCTGAATGAGCGCATCTACCACTGCGACTACCTCCGCAGTCACCGCCACTGACCTCAGACTCCAGCTGCCTCAGCCTTCTGACATCTACCGGACACCAGTGCTCTCCAGAAATCTTCCAGATCCTCAGTGCTAGCTGGGGACTGCAGAGGCATCCCGCAGCTGTAAGGTTCTCAGCCTCTCCAGTAAAGAGACATCATTGTTGGACTACTCAGCTCTTATCATGGAAGCCAATTTAGTGAATCCTCTCTTATTATACATACATACATCATACATACATACATACATACATTCTGTTGGTTTTGTTCCCCTACAGAACCCTGCCTAATACAGATTTGGGTCAAGAGGTGGGGCCACTGTGATGAACCTGATTGGTCTTCGGCCTTGGGAGCTAATTTGCAGGAACAGTGTGGAATTTGGAGCTTCTGGTCAAAGAAGCCCTACAGTGCTGTGAGCAGAGCTCAGTGAGCCATTTTGGTAGGAGTTTGGAAAAAAGAATGCTGAGAAAAATGCAGACAGCAGAGATGCAGGGGCTCGTGAGGTTTCAGAGGGAGCAGGGGCTCTGCTGGGAACTGGGCTAGGGGTTAACTACTAGATCCTGGCAAGGAATCTGGCTTCATTCTGCTGTGTCCTGAGAGCACGAGTGAGTGAGGTTGAATTCAAAAGTAATGCACAATTTGTTTGGCAGAGGAAATTCCAAGAGAGGGTTAACTGAGGTGACCCTGAATGTAGCAGTGATATTCCATGAACTTGGGGTCTTGGACTGAATAAAAAGGGGGAAAGTGAGGCTGGAGAGATGGCTTAGTGGTTAAGGTGCTTGCCTTCAAAGGCAAATGACCCAGGTTCAACTCCCAGGACCCACTAAGCCAGATGCAAAAGGTGGTGCATGCATCTGGAATTGTTTGCAATGACTGGAGGCCCTGGCGCGCCCATTCTCTCTCTCTCTACCTACCTATTTCTGTATCTCTCTCAATCTCAAATAAATAGATAAAATATTTTTTTAAAGGGGAGGGAGTGATCTGAGCATCAAATGGGATCTTTACTTCTCAACTGAGGATGCAATGTGAACAGCCACCTCGTACTCCTGTCATAGCAGCTCTCATTGTCACGCCTTCCTCACCCTGGAAATGTGAACCAAAGTAAACTCTTCCTTCCTTAAGTTGTTTTGGTCAGGCATTTTGTCACAGCAATGCAAACAGTGACCAATAATGGCTCACATCTGTCTTCCCCACACCCCCAGACATCACACAGGTCTCTCAAATGCAACTGGACCCTTTGTAAAAATTATCTTAAATATTTTATTTATTTATTTGAGAGAGAGAAAGATGAGAGAAAGAGAGAGAGAGGCAGATACAAAGAGAATGGATGTGCCAGGGCCTCTAGCCACTGCAAATGAATTCCAGATGCATGTACCACTTTATACATCTGGTGTTATGTGAGTACTGGGGAATCAAACTTGGATCCTTAGGCTTTGCAGGCAAGTACCTTAACCACTTGGCCATCTCTCCAGCCCTGCAACTGGACCCTTTTAAAACAGTTCTGGGGCTGGGGAAATGGCTCAGTGGGGTACACAGTGCTTGCCATGCAAGCATGAGGACTTGAGTTCGGATCCCCAGTACCCACATAAAAGGCAGACATGGTGGTATAAATCTGTAATCCCAGTTCTCAGGCGTCAGAGACAGGATAATACCCAAGACTTCCATGGACTCCATGGTAGGGTCTTGCTTGAACCCAGGCTGACCTCAAACTCACAGTGATCCTCCTACCTCTACCTTCAAGTGCTATGATTAAAGGTGTGTCCCACCATGCCTGGCTGAACTCCATGTTCAATGAAAGCCCCTGTCTTGAAAAAATAAAGTGGAGAGCAGTTGAGGAAGACATCCACCATCAACATCTGACATGTGCACACACAACACTCATACAAACACATATACACACATACACATCCATAAACATGCAAAACAGAAAAAACTCCAAAAAACCAAACCAGTCTTCAAAGTAGAAGAGAGACTGGCTGGAAAGAAGGGATTCAGTGGAAGGGGGAGGAGGAGAAGGATAAGGTAAGGTATGGAAGGGGATTGTGATCCAAATATATTTTATACATATATGGAAATTGTCAGTTACAAAGCTAAATAAAAGTACTGCAGCTTCTCAAAAAGTTGAACATGGGAGCCGGGCGTGGTGGTGCACACTTTTAATCCCAGCACTCGGGAGGCAGAGGTAAGTGGATCGTCGTGAGTTCAAGGCTACCCTGAGACTATAGAGTGAATTCCAGGTCAGCCTGGACTAGAGTGAGACCCTACCTCAAAAAAAAAGTTGAACATAGAAAAGCCAGGAGGCAGTGGTTAACACTTGTAATCCCAGTACTGGAGAGGCTGAGATAGAAGGATTGCCATGAGTCCAAGGTCAGCCTGAGCTACATCCAGAGTAAATTCCAGGTCAGCCTGGATTAGAGAGCCTTTCTCAAAACAACAGAAATAAGCTGGGTATGGTTGCACACGCCTTTAATCCCAGCACTTGGGAGGCATAGGTAGAAGGATCATGATAAGTTCAAGGCCAGCCTGACACTATGTAGTGAGTTCCAGGTCATCCTGGGTGAGACCTTACCCCCCCAAAAAAGTTGAACGTGGAATTTCACTTGACCCGGCAATGCCACCAAGAAGAAATAAAAACATGCATCCAAAACCGGGCGTAGTGGTGCATGCCTTTAAATCCCAGCACTTGGGAGGCAGACGTAGGAGGATCGCCATGAGTTCGAGGCCACCCTGAGACTACATAGTTAATTCCAGGTCAGCCTTAGTTAGAGTGAAACCCTGCCTCAAAAAAAAAAAAAAAAAAAAAAAAAAAAAAAAAAATGTCCATGCAGATACTGGTATACAAATATTCCAAAACATGCCAGCAACCTAAATTCCTACCCATAGGTAAGAATGTAATGTATCTACACAGAGGAATACTATTTGACCATAAAAAGGAATGGGGTGCTGCTACAAGTTACAATCAACATGGATGAACTTTACAAACATCATGGTGAGTAGAAGAAGCCAGACACAATAAGGCACATGGCGTATGGTTCTATTTATAGGAAATGCCCAGAATAGGCAATGTAAGATATGAGGAGAAAGCAGGGGTGGGGTGATTGCTATGGGGTACAGTGTTTCCTTTTAGAGTGATGAAAATATTCTGGAATTAGATAGAAAGGTGATTATACTAAAAATACTAAAGACCTCACAAGTATGGGAGTTGTGCTTGCTTGTCTGTTTTAACAGTCTCACCCTGTAGTCCACACTAGCTTGGAACTCACTATGTGGACCAGGCTAGCCTTGAAGTTGTGATCCTCCTGCCTTAGCCTCCCAAGTGCTGGGATTGCAGGTGTAGACCATCCACCATGCTTGGCCAGAATTGTATTTTTTTTTTTTTGGTGTTTTTGTTTGTTTGTTTGTTTGAGGTAGGATCTCACTCTAGCACAGCTCCTGAGTGCAGGGATTAAAGGTGTGTGCCACTATGCCCAGAGAGATGGCTTTGAGGCTAAGGTGTTTGCCTGTGAAGCCAAGGATCCAGGTTTGATTCCCCAGAACCCATGTAAGCCAGATGCACATGGTGGCGCTTGTGTCTGGAGTTTGTTTGCAATGGCTGGAGGCCCTGGCACCCCATTCTCTCTCTTTTTCTCTGCCTCTTTCTCTTTCTCTCTCTGTCTCTTTCTCAGTAATTGTCTGGGGAGGGCTTTACGAGTCCCCTTAAGGAAATGAGCAGTGTCCTGCTCCCAGTAGGTACCTGAAAATCTCTCATTTCTACTGTCTGGTCCTTCTTTACTAATTCTCCTTTCCGCATCCACCTGCCCCATTCCTCTGCTTTCATTCTAAGCACAAGCAAGAATCCCAAGTGAACGGTCATAGGCACACTTGTCCCCCAGTTGGCTACCTCCAGATCTGCGGTTGTTCCTGCAATTCAATCCTACACATTTAGTCATTCAACAAACTTTTGTGCATCAAGCCCCTGTTACAGACCAAGCCCTGTTCTAGATACTAAAAATACAGATGTGAGTAAAGCCAAGAACCCTGCCCTCCAGGAGTCTACAAAGGTCTTCATCTCTGGATGCCTGATATAATGGTCTTTCTTTCTTTTTTTTTCTCCCTCCCTTCTTTCCTTCCTTCCTTCCTTTATTTCTTTCCTTCTTTCTTTCTTTTTTTCTTTCTTTCCTTCTTCTTTCTTTGTTTTCAAGGTAAGGTCTCATTTTAGCTCAGCCTGACCTGGAATTCACTATGTAGTCTCAGGGTGACCTCGAACTCATGGTGATCCTCTTACTTCTGCCTCCCTAGTGCTGGGATTAAAGGTATGAGCCACCATGCCCAGCTGGTTTATCTTATTTTAAAAATATTTTATTATTTATTTATTTGAGAGAGAGGGAGAGAGAGTGTGTGTGTGTATGTATGGGCGTCCAGAGCCTCCTGCCACTGCAAACGAACTCCAGGTGCCACTTTGTGCATGTGGCTTTACATGGGTCCTAGGGCATTGAACCCAGGGCATTAGGCTTTACAAGCAAGAGCTTTTAGCCATCTCTCCAGTTCTCCGATGGTTTATCTTGATTGTCAACTAGACAGGGTCTAGAATTGCCTACCGAAACACCTCTGGGCTTGTCTGTGAAGGCATTTTCAGAGTGGATTAACTGAGGGGGGAGATCTACCCTCAGAGTAGGTGGCACTTCCTGTGGATGGCCCCCATCTGAGGAGAAAGCAGGGTGTGTGTGCATGCCCTGCCTTCCTGAATGAGCGCATCTACCACTGCGACTACCTCTGCAGTCACCGCCACTGACCTCAGACTCCAGCTGCCTCAGCCTTCTGACTTCTGCCGGACACCAGTGCTCTCCAGAAATCTTCCAGATCCTCAGTGCTAGCTGGGGACTGCAGAGGCATCCCGCAGCTGTAAGGTTCTCAGCCTCTCCAGTAAAGAGACATCATTGTTGGACTACTCAGCTCTTATCATGGAAGCCAATTTAGTGAATCCTCTCTTATTATACATACATACATCATATATACATACATACATACATTCTGTTGGTTTTGTTCCCCTACAGAACCCTGCCTAATACAGATTTGGGTCAAGAGGTGGGGCCGCTGTGATGAACCTGATTGGTCTTCAGCCTTGGGAGCTAATTTGCAGGAACAGTGTGGAATTTGGAGCTTCTGGTCAAAGAAGCCCTACAGTGCTGTGAGCAGAGCTCAGTGAGCCATTTTGGTGGGAGTTTGGAAAAAAGAATGCTGAGAAAAATGCAGACAGCAGAGATGCAGGGGCTCGTGAGGTTTCAGAGGGAGCAGGGGCTCTGCTGGGAACTGGGCTAGGGGTTAACTACTAGATCCTGGCAAGGAATCTGGCTTCATTCTGCTGTGTCCTGAGAGCACGAGTGAGTGAGGCTGAATTCAAAAGTAATGCACAATTTGTTTGGCAGAGGAAATTCCAAGAGAGGGTTAACTGAGGTGACCCTGAATGTAGCAGTGATGTTCCATGAATTTGGGGTCTTGGACTGAATAAAAAGGGGGAAAGTGAGGCTGGAGAGATGGCTTAGTGGTTAAGGTGCTTGCCTTCAAAGGCAAATGACCCAGGTTCAACTCCCCAGGACCCACTAAGCCAGATGCAAAAGGTGGTGCATGCATCTGGAATTCGTTTGCAATGACTGGAGGTCCTGGCGCGCCCATTCTCTCTCTCTACCTACCTATTTCTGTATCTCTCTCTCAATCTCAAATAAATAGATAAAATATTTTTTTAAAGGGGAGAGGGAGTGATCTGAGCATCAAATGGGATCTTTACTTCTCAACTGAGGATGCAATGTGAACAGCCACCTCGTACTCCTGTCACAGCAGCTCTCACTGTCACGCCTTCCTCACCCTGGAAATGTGAACCAAAGTAAACTCTTCCTTCCTTAAGTTGTTTTGGTCAGGCATTTTGTCACATCAATGCAAACAGTGACCAATAATGGCTCACATCTGTCTTCCCCACACCCCCAGACATCACACAGTTCTCTCAAATGCAACTGGACCCTTTGTAAAAATTATCTTAAATATTTTATTTATTTATTTGAGAGAGAGAAAGATGAGAGAAAGAGAAAGAGGCAGATACAAAGAGAATGGATGTACCAGGGCCTCTAGCCACTGCAAATGAATTCCAGATGCATGTACCACTTTATACATCTGGTGTTATGTGAGTACTGGGGAATCAAACTTGGATCCTTAGGCTTTGCAGGCAAGTACCTTAACCACTTGGCCATCTCTCCAGCCCTGCAACTGGACCCTTTTAAAACAGTTCTGGGGCTGGGGAAATGGCTCAGTGGGGTACACAGTGCTTGCCATGCAAGCATGAGGACTTGAGTTCGGATCCCCAGTACCCACATAAAAGGCAGACATGGTGGTATAAATCTGTAATCCCAGTGCTCAGGTGTCAGAGACAGGATAATCCCCAAGACTTCCATGGACTCCATGGTAGGGTCTTGCTTGAACCCAGGCTGACCTCAAACTCACAGTGATCCTCCTACCTCTACCTCCCAAGTGCTGTGATTAAAGGCGTGTCCCACCATGCCTGGCTGAACTCCATGTTCAATGAAAGCCCCTGTCTTGAAAAAATAAAGTGGAGAGCAGTTGAGGAAGACATCCACCATCAACATCTGACATGTGCACACGCAACACTCATACAAACACATATACACACATGCACATCCATAAACATGCAAAACAGAAAAAACTCCAAAAAACAAAACCAGTCTTCAAAGTAGAAGAGAGACTGGCTGGAAAGAAGGGATTCAGTGGAAGGGGGAGGAGGAGAAGGATAAGGTAAGGTATGGAAGGGGATTGTGATCCAAATATATTTTATACATATATGGAAATTGTCAGTTACAAAGCTAAATAAAAGTACTGCAGCTTCTCAAAAAGTTGAACATGGGAGCCGGGCGTGGTGGTGCACACTTTTAATCCCAGCACTCAGGAGGCAGAGGTAAGTGGATCGTCGTGAGTTCAAGGCTACCCTGAGACTATAGAGTGAATTCCAGGTCAGCCTGGACTAGAGTGAGACCCTACCTCAAAAAAAAAGTTGAACATAGAAAAGCCAGGAGGCAGTGGTTAACACTTGTAATCCCAGTACTGGAGAGGCTGAGATAGAAGGATTGCCATGAGTCCAAGGTCAGCCTGAGCTACATCCAGAGTAAATTCCAGGTCAGCCTGGATTAGAGAGCCTTTCTCAAAACAACAGAAATAAGCTGGGTATGGTTGCACACGCCTTTAATCCCAGCACTTGGGAGGCATAGGTAGAAGGATCATGATAAGTTCAAGGCCAGCCTGACACTATGTAGTGAGTTCCAGGTCATCCTGGGTGAGACCTTACCCCCCAAAAAAAGTTGAACGTGAAATTTCACTTGACCCGGCAATGCCACCAAGAAGAAATAAAAACATGCATCCAAAACCGGGCGTAGTGGTGCATGCCTTTAAATCCCAGCACTTGGGAGGCAGACGTAGGAGGATCGCCATGAGTTCGAGGCCACCCTGAGACTACATAGTTAATTCCAGGTCAGCCTTAGTTAGAGTGAAACCCTGCCTCGAAAAAAAACAAAAAAAAACATGCGTCCATGCAGATACTGGTATACAAATATTCATGGCAACATTGTTCACAAAAGCCAAAACATGCCAGCAACCTAAATTCCTACCCATAGGTAAGAATGTAATGTATCTACACAGAGGAATACTATTTGACCATAAAAAGGAATGGGGTGCTGCTACAAGTTACAATCAACATGGATGAACTTTACAAACATCATGGTGAGTAGAAGAAGCCAGACACAATAAGGCACATGGCGTATGGTTCTATTTATAGGAAATGCCCAGAATAGGCAATGTAAGATATGAGGAGAAAGCAGGGGTGGGGTGATTGCTATGGGGTACAGTGTTTCCTTTTAGAGTGATGAAAATATTCTGGAATTAGATAGAAAGGTGATTATACTAAAAATACTAAAGACCTCACAAGTGTGGGAGTTGTGTTTGCTTGTCTGTTTTAACAGTCTCACCCTGTAGTCCACACTAGCTTGGAACTCACTATGTGGACCGGGCTAGCCTTGAAGTCGTGATCCTCCTGCCTTAGCCTCCCAAGTGCTGGGATTGCAGGTGTAGACCATCCACCATGCTTGGCCAGAATTGGTGGTTTTTTTTTTTTTTTTTTTTTGTTTTTTTGTTTGTTTGTTTGTTTGTTTGAGGTAGGATCTCACTCTAGCACAGGCTGACCTGGAACTCACTCTGGAATCGCAGGCTGGCTTTGAACTTTTTTTTTTTGTTTTCCGATCCTTTCCTCTGGTCAAGGCTGACCTGGAATTAACTCCTCAGGGTGGCTGGGATTAAAGGGCAATCCTCCTACCACTGCCTCCCAAGCTTTGTTTTTTGTTTTTTTTTTTTCGAGGTAGGGTCTCACTCTGGTTTAGGTTGACCAGGAATTAACTATGTAGTTTCAGGGTGGCCTCGAACTCACGGTGATCCTCCTACCTCTGCCTCCTGAGTACTGGGATTAATAGGCGTGTGCCACCACGCCCGGATTAATTTTTTTTTTTTTTTGAGGCAGGCTCTCATGTATCTCAGACTGACCTTGAAGTCACGATGGAGCTGAAATTTCTGACCCTCCTCCCTCCACCTCCCGAGTGCTGGGACCAAAGGAGTGCCTTACTACTCCTACTTTATGCAGTGCTCAGGATAGAACCTAGGGCTTTGTGGGTGTTAGGTGAGCGCTCTGCCAGCTGAGCTATATCCCTCCTTGTAAATCAAGTTTGATTGGCCTCAGTGGCAGAAAGGATGGTGTTCCGGCCAACTCTTCCCCATTCATCTGTCATCTGTGTTCTCCACCTTTGTCTCCAGGCACAGACTGAGCACTGAGAAATGCTGCCAAGGCGGTCCCTGCCTAGTTACTCCCAGTAAATCTACACCTGTCCTTATGCTCAACAGGTGCACTCCAGGATCAATTTAACGATCACTGGCCACGTGATTCTCAGAGGAAAAGTTGAGAGCTGACCTGATCGGTCTATAGTCCACAGGCCTTTGTCATGGCTGGTTCTGCCACTGTGTCACCTCCTCCAGGAAGCCTCCTTGGACCCCACCTGAAGGGGCATTCATAATCCCCTTAGGAATCCTCTTGTGTGCTCAGTTACACTGCCCTTCTCCCCAGCTCCCTCAGGCAGGAACCCCTCTTAGTACAACCTGATCACAACAGACTGCTAGACAAGGCTACTGCTCCCTACTCACACCTTCAGTGACAGAGCCTCACCACCTCACAGGATACAACTCCACTGGTAACCCCACCTTCCTCTGGGCCAGTAGAAGAAGCTCCACCTCCTGGAGCCTCTTACTCCCTCCACGTGCTTTGACCTGTCCAGAAGAGCATGGCCATAAGACCACAGCCTCCTGGAAACCTGCTCTGGTTCTTGGCATTTCAGCCTGTCTGTCTGTCTGTCTTCCTAAATCTCGGGGCCTCCTTTATCTGAGCTGTGCTCCAATGCTTGTTCCTCCGTCCTGCTTAGCCTTTGTGCTGCCCACTCTCTCCGTAGGCTTCACCATCTCTGGGGTCCAGGGATCTCAATCTGTCTTCTGCTCACTCCAGGCTGCTTGCTCTACATGGGGTCAGCCATTCAGATAGACATCTGGAAAACGGGAAGTCCTTAGCACAGAGCCCTTCCCCTCCCACCAAAGAGGAAATGGTCCCCTCTAAGCTAGGCGGGAGATGCCTTCCAGGTGAGGGAGTCAGTTTTGCAGGGGATGGGTTAGTCCTGGCTGCCGCAAGGGGGGAGGCCGTGCAGCATCAGTCAGTGACCAGAAGAGGGCGACAGAGACAGCAGAGCCACAGCCAGAGCTGTGGCATGGGCTTGGACCAGTGGAAATGAGCAGCAAGAGACCCTGCTTTTGGCTCTGCAACGTGACTTGACGATTTCAGTGCCCACCTCTGGGAATGCTTCCCTTCTGGGATATCAAGGTCCACTTTGGAACCATACAGCTGGTTAAGACCCAGGTTAGCCTTTCTGGAGATGCCAGCCGCATCCCTGCACCTCTGGCCACCTTCCACCCACCCAGCCCCAAGACACATACCACACTCCCCACACACAAGGGTTACATTCATTTGAAAACTAAGAGCGCAGTCTTGAACAGGAAGAAGGGAAGGAGGGAGTTAATGAGGTTCCGGTCACTAGAGGCATGTGTCAAGACAGGAGGACAGTGGGGCTCATCCTATAGCAGGATGTGGGGTACACTATCCCTTCCAGCCTGACACTCTGAGACTGACACCTAAGACAGACAGGAGCTGCTCATATCTACAAATCTGAAGACAGAATAGGGACCCTTCAGAACTTTCTCTGGCCTCTTCAGGTGAGGGACATGCTGGGACTGAGTGGACAACCTTTCTTTCCTGGAAGAAGCTGGAATGAAGCTAATAGTGGACTTTTAGGCCCTCTTGTACCTGGCATGGAGTCATCAGTGCCTGTTTATCCCCAGAATCCTGTGGTAGAGGGGGAGGGAGGAGGCCGAGCAGGGGTCTGGGGCTCAGCCTGGCTCTGCTGCTGACTTGTGAGCTGCATCCCTCAATATTGCAAATGTCAAAAATGGGTTTGTGCATAAGAGGGAGGCAGAGGCCAAAAGGCAGCAGAAGGGGTCCTGGCCCTGGCTGTGCTGGTCAGTTCTGAGGCTTAGTGGGTGGGGCAGGCACGAGGGAAGTGCTCTGGATGCCATGTTCTGCAGGGACTGGGACAATATAGACACTCTGGTTTCCTTGTCAGTCCCAGACATGGGAATGCAGGGTCCTCAAGATCAGAGCAAAGTCAAGCTGGGACTACGGGCCTTCCCAGAGCCTCATTGGGGCCTAGACCCTTCCAGTGACTGTGTGGCCCTCTAGAAGCCCCCTCTCTGCAGGATTATTGTGAGTGGACACAATGCACCCCCCCCCCAGAACACTTCAGGCACCTCACTACCTCTGCTGCAGGGAAGATAAGAACACAGTCATACACACACTAGGCCACACACATATGGCCACTCAGCCCCAGAAACACACCCAACAGTCACGTCCACTGGGGACATGCTCAGACACTTGAGACATGTACCAGACACAGGTGCATCTGTATGACACATGCACGTGAGCCCACACTTCACACATACACGTGGAGCCCTTCTCAGTCCTGTTGGCTCTCAGGACATCCAGACTAATGCCAAAAAGTGGCCTCTCCTTGTTAGCTGGGTGTTGTGGCACATGCCTTTAATCCCAACACGTGGGAGGCTAAGGCAGGAGGATTTCTATGAATTTGAGGCCAGCTTGGGCTACAGAATGAGTTCCAGGTCAGCGTGGGCTAGAGTGAGGCCTTGCTTTAAAAAAAAAAAAAAAAAAAGCCTGTGTGGGCCCAGGCTATCCAAATGGCGGAGGCAGACCTGTGTTTCTCTAACCCTAGCACAATGGAACAGGGTCAGAGGTGCTCAGCAAGGAGGTATGACTCCTTGAAACACCATCTTCCTGCCACCACTTAGCTGCCAAGTGTTCAGCTCCTAGTGTGTTGAGCACTCTGGGCTGTCCCTCATTTAGGGAAGATGCTGGGGGAGCAGAACCTGTCTTCTGGCTGGTAAGATGGGGTTTGTGGAGATCAGAGGTCGAAGTGACCCTAGGGTGAGCACCACTCGCCACTTGACGGGACCATTTATACCGCCTGTTCCTTAGGCATGCGTCTTGTTTATCACGGGCCTGGGGCAGAGTGTCCAAGTCCTGCCTCAGTGTCTTCATCCTGACAGTGGGTAGACATTGTTTCCCATTCTTACCAAATAGCATGGGGCCCAGTCAGGAGGGCCATCCAAGGGCATGGAGGGAATGCAGGACTCCTTGGCATCACAGAGGGTACCCAGGAGCTTGGAAGACAGACTCAGATTGGAGGCTGGTGCCCAAGGGTGGTAGAAAAGAGACCCAGACTCACCCAATGACGTAGACCAGAACCACCAGCTGGATCAGCCGGAAGATGACGCCCACCTTCTTGTTGCGCACAAGCACCATGCGAGGAGTGTCGTATTCAAAGAAGAAGGCTGACAGCTCATCCTGCAGCCGTCTTGCCATGGTGGCCCAGGAGAGGCTCAGGAGTGAGTCCCTGCACAACCTGTGTGGTCAGGGCAGCCTGGCATCTGCACCCACAGCTGCAGTGGTGGGGCAACTGGGAGCTTCTCAGTCCCTTAGGGCAGGTGGGGTCAGAGGTCAGGAGGCCGAGGCCAGTTGGAGGTGCTTGAGTTGGGAGAGAGAATTCTTGGCTGGTCACAGCAGCTCTTGGCTCCTAGAAGGCAGTGGAGAGTGGACCAGTCATGCCTGTGAAATAAATTCCCAAAGATAGACAGAGGCGGGGCCAATGGGGCCACCCAGGCCCAGCCCCAATCCCCCTATGCTCCGCCTAGGCCTTGCTGGGCCTCCGGAAACAGAAGCTGTTGGCCGGAAACCACTAGGCTAGGGGCAGAGATAAAGTAATCAGCCATCCCCACCCCCATAAACCTGTTGGAGCAGAACCGGGGGCCTGGTCTTCACTTAGAGGAACCCTTAAAAGCCCACCCTTATCCCCACCCTACCGAGAAGCCCCCTGTAGTTCCAGGGTGGGTAGCCCAGTCCCTGGGGACCTTCAAGGAGCAGGGCAGAAGCAAAAGGAGGGTGGCTTCAGGTCCCTCACACTTGGCACTGCCCTTTAACACCCCCTATTATCTGTCCATCCCTCTAAGTCCATTCACTTCAGGCTGGCATCTAACCCCCCTGCCTTCTCCTTCCATCTGTCCTGCCTTCTTCACATCTCTCCAGTTCATCCCTATAGCCTCCCTAGCAGCAGAGGGAGAGGAGGAGGAAGGCCAGTCACACATCACTAGGTGTCCCTAAGACCCAGTTGAAAAAGACTGACATTGCACAACCCTGGCTTTGCCACCTGCTGGGGGCTTGAGGACATTGCCTGACTTCTCTGAATTTGCTTCCTTATCTTTAAAGTGGGACAATAATGACAACTTTCCTCATAGGGGTGAGGCCCCTGGGGGAATGGGTCCTGACAACACCAGGGATAGAGAACTTGAGACTGCTGTGAAGTTTGAGGTCTGGCCCTTGTATAACCCCTGCTTTCAAAGGCAACCCACAGGGGTCCCAAAAGCAAATTTGAGGCCTCCTCATTGCACCTTTCAATTTACAATGAGGCTCAGAAGGGAGCAAGCTCACCCTGGGCAGTGCTGGAAGTTAGGAGTGAAGCAGGAGGCTTAAGTTCCCACTGCCCAGCACCATTGGCCAAGCTGCCCTACCCTGATGGCTGATAAGGAGTTTTCTTCCTGGTATGCCACTAGCTGGGGTGGGGGGATGGGATAGAATAGCCCCAAGCAGGGTGCCAGACCCTTGCGTAAGCAGAGCTGCTTTCTGAAGAACCCCTCCAAGCATTCCAGGCCCATTCCTCCCTGTAACCCCCTGCAGAGTTACTGACAATGCACTGGGGACGTCTCAACTGTCTGACGCCACCATCCAGTAGGTGGGTGAGAACCACATCCTTTGCTTTTCTAAGGAAAAGTCCAGAGATGCAGGGAGGCCGAGCAGAGCTGTGACAGGCTGCATGACTCTGGCCTGGGCTCGCCCCAAACAAAGGGGTCTCTTCCCCTTCCAGCTGACCCTGCAGCAAGCCATTGGAACATGGGCTGTCTGTGATGGGAGTGGACAGGCGCCAAGACTGAGGCATCCTTGCACTTCTCTGCACCAGCCCTGCTCCCCAATACCCGTGCCCTAAATGAGGGGGGGGGGGAAGGATGGAGGGAGGGAGGGAAGGCAAAAGAAGGGGAAAGGAAGGTGATCACTTTCTAGTCTGTTTGTCCTCACACCACAGCCATCTCTCTTCCCTGTCCTCCTTCTCTTCCTCCTCCTCCCCATCACCCCTTCTTCTCCCCTCTCCTCCTCTTCCTCCATTTCTCGTTCTTTCTCTTCCTCCTGCTCTTCCTCTTTTTTTCTTTCTCCTCCTCCTCTTCCCTTTTCTTCCTTCTTTTTCCTACTACTGTCCCTCTTCCTTCTACTTTGCCTCCACCCCCCCCCCCCCGGCCCCGCCTCAAGGAGCCAGGCTTATAGCTGGTTGTCTGGACAGAGAGAGCTGATGTGAGAACACACGCTTCTGCTCCCTGGCCTGGGCGCTGCCGCTGCACTCAGGAGACCATGACAGGAGGACCATCTCATCTGAAGATGCTGGAAGATCCGAAGTGGGACCAGACTCAGCCTTCTTTTCTTGCAAATGACTCTGCAAAAGGGTCCATCCAATTGATAGGTCAATGTCTCTTTCATTGGTTCACTCCAGCATCCCCAGGGATGGACATCTTGTGGGTGGGCAGGACAGAGGTCTGGGCTCCACACACACTGGAGATGAACATATTTTTCTTTACTATGGCCTTATGAGGTAGATGCCAGAATTCCCATTGTATAGATGCAGAAACTGAGGCTTTGAAAGTTGAGCACCTGATCAAAGACCATAGAACAATTAGTTCCCATGTCTCCTGGTGGTGGGAAGAGAGGCTCCCCAAAGTCTAAGGGCTTGGCCCAGGTCCCAACCAAAGACTCCAGCACTTGAAATCTGCCAACCCTGCCTTATAAGCCCAAAGGCCGAGTGACCGGCTCAGGGACTGGGCAGGGCCTTGTAGGGAGACAAGGCCCTGTTGCCAAGCACTCGGCCCCAGGACAGCCTCCCCTGCCTGGCTAAATTTAGCGGCTCTGTGGGTGTGGAGGGGGCCAGTGCCCATCCTGGAGCCACTGCCCAGTCCTGGAGGCCAGCCCAAGCCCTCAAGGGGTTGGGTGGGCATTGGCTCCAAATGGTCTCTTTAATCACTCAGGGTCCCAAAGACTCAGTGCCTAGTCCAACTTCCACACCATGTGGCCTGTCTTTGGGTCTCCAGGGACTCATCCAATGCCCAACAGCCCCTCAAATGTTGTTGGAACAGGGCCCCTAGACCTGCCTGACAAACCCTCAAGGGGAAGTCTACAGAGAAGGCTGGGTACAGCTGCGGTGCCAGGGTCGTAGATATTGGCTGGTTGTCCATCCTTATTGCTGAGGATTTTCTGTGGTGCGGGCACAACATGGTTGGTGTATCCTTTGTCTGCAGATAGACTCTGCAGCCGTGATGGGCGATGCAGCTAGGACCCTTGAGTTCAGGTCTCTGGATGTCTTCCTTTCCTTGTGTTTCATTTTGCAACTCTGACGCTCTTAACACAGCCCCAACCTAGTCCCTTCCTTCGCTGCAAAGCTGGAGCTGAGGGGCCTAGGAAGCACAGAGTCCTGGTTTCCAGAGAAGCAGTGGGGACCCAGGAGAGTTTTGGCAACTGCCACTTTGGAGCCCAAGAGGAGTGTGCCGGGCATGCCCGGGAATTCCCTCCTGGGTGAAGGGCTGTGAGGTGAGGAAACCTCTCTGTTTACCTTGGCCGTCCTGTGGACTCCATGCTGTGGGTTGGACAGAGCTAGAGTTGAGCAGGCCCGGGTAGGCTGGAAGCAAAGCCGGTCAGGCCACTGAGCCCCAGAAGCTTTTGGAAAGGCTGGGATTGCACACCTTGGTCCCAAGTCCACTGGGGACATCTCAGCTTCCATACCTTGCTTATCTATCACCACGATGCGAGCCATGTTGGCCCTCAGAGGGCTTGAGGCAAGGCACGGCCGCTCTGGACCTTGGGCTCATCACCTCTGAGATAGAGTCACAGCCTCTACCTGCCTGTGTCACAGGGCTGGGTGAAGACCGCGAGAGAGAAAAATGAGGTTTTATGTCTGAGAGGCCTGGCAGGTGGCGTATGGCCAAAAAGCCTTCTTCCCAGCCCAGCTCTTGCTGTGAGTTAGGCAGCATCCCTCGCCCCACTTCCGGAGGGGAGGGGAATGGAACTCTGGGAATTCCGAAGGGGAGGTCTGTCCCCTCTATCCTAACTGTTTGCATGGATGTATGATCTAGGCAACTGTACCATATCTAGGCTCAGAAAGGCTTGCATGTGGCTCAGTGCTCTCCCAGCCCTGAAATTCTGGTTTTCTTGCATTCTGTCCCATCCTCTCCCGCCCCCACTCAGTGCCTCACACCACTCTGCCAATTCAGTCCTTCCTTGCATGGTCTTTCTTTCGCAGATGCCCATGGGCATGCATGTACAGGCCACAGGGGAATGTCAGGCGTCTTTCTCTGAAAACTCTTCTGCATAAACCTCCCACTAGTCTTTGGCTAAAAGAGGGGCTACATCCATCAAACTCTCCTTAAATTAATAACGCTTATCCACTTTCACCTATGCTGACTTCACTCTCCATTGGAGAATCTGTTTCTCTTCTTCAGAAGGTAGTGAGACCCAAGGAGATAAACCACCCCTCGCATCTCAGTCAAGGCTCAGGAGAAACCACAGAGGAACTGGGGAACAAGAGTGTTGCTTCCATGGTGAGCCTGACAATCAGCGCCAGGGTGAAGGAGACAGATGCTAAGGATACTCAACACATACGGAAGCAGAGATCCAGAAGCTGCTAGGTGCTTATCACTGAAGTACACTTAAAACTCACCCACCACGGCTCAGGGAATTTTGTGGAAGGGGGTGGTGGTGGAAAGATTCTAAGAGCCACAGGTTGGGATGTCATGCCCCAGAAGCATTGTCTACCCCCAATAACTGACTGCTGCTCCCAAAAGCATAACCCACAACCCCATGGGGAATACCAGCATCCCTGCTGAGGGCCCCCTGTGGAATGGGTGCAGGGAGGAGGGAAAAGACGTCATCTACACATGATGTACCCATACAAAGTATGCTCTTAATAAAAACAATAATGAAACTCTCCTGCATATTTCCTTGAGATGGGGTCTATCCCTCAACTCCAAGCTGCTGACAGGAAGCCCTAGCCGTTCTCATCTCCGCCCCATGCAGAATGGGGTTACAGATAGGTGTGTGGCTAGAACCAGCTTTTTTTGTGTGGGTTCTGAGTACAGTTAGCAGTTGACAGTTTAAGAGGCCCTAACCAATGAGCTATCTCCTCAGTCCTTGATTTGTTTTCCTCCGGTTTTGCTGTGCTGAGGCCCAGGTCCAGTTCAACTGGGTGGTTTTTTTTTTTTTTTTTTTTGGTGTGTATGAGTATGGGTGTGTACCCAGATTATGCATAGGGGTGAGGGGGCAATCTGAGTCTTCATTGTCCACCTTGTTTGGGGCAGGGTCTCTCTTATGTTTTGTTTATGTTTGTTTATGTTTTGTTTTCAGTTTTTCAAGGTAGGGTCTCATTCTAGGCCCGGCTAACCTGGAATTCACTATGTAGTCTGAGGTTGGCCTTGAACTCAAAGCAATCTTCCTACCTCTGCTTCCTGAGTGCTGGGATTAAGGGCGTGTGCCACCATGCTGGGCTGCTTGTGCTTTATGTGGGTTGTGGGGATCCAGTTCTCACACTTGCATGGCAAGCCCTTCATCCACTGAACCATCTCCTCAGTGTTTGAACAAAGGGCTCTAGGTTTTTGTTTTGCAACAAGCCTTGCAAATTATGCAGGTGGTCATGTCTCTAGCCTAGGATATCTGGGTAGAGGCCTAGATACCAAAACTTCATGTCTTCCCTCCAGAGCAAACAGGGATATGGCTAGTCCCTTCCTAGAACGCTCTCCCAGGAAGGGAGAGCCACTTGGACATCTGAACTGGTCTTGCTGAGGATCTGAAGGCAGCTACAGACACCTTCAAGCTGGGCTTGGAAATAGACGTGGAGGGGACAGAAATGGAACAAGAGAGAAGCCCTAAGACCTTCAGAATTGCCAGGATAGGTCTTCTTTTTTTTTTTTTTTTTTTTTTTTTTTTTTCGTAGCTCACTCTGGTCCAGTCTGACCTGGAATTAACTTGTATCCTCAGGGTAGCCTCGAACTCACGGCCCTCCTACCTCTGCCTCCCGATGCTGGGATTAAAGGGCCACCACGCTTTGATGTGCAAGGAGCTCCAAAGAGTCAGGCTCCCAGCCTGGATCTGCCTTATCCCACCCCCATTTCAGTTCTTTAATGGCAGCATACACATGGCAAAAATAGTTCTCTTTCAACTTAAACTGTGCAGAATGCCATCTAGATGAGGAGCAAGTCCCTTGATGAAGCAGGATTGCTAAGCTTTTCAGCTACTGGTTCTGGCCTTGTGGTTCCAGTTGGCACCTCTCCGAAAATGATGGCAACATGGACATGCCAGATCTTCACTTTGCCAGGGTTTAGGCAGAAAGGCCTAAAGGTAGACACCCGGCTGTAGAAATGAGGGTTCACACTCCACACAAGACACTTGAAATTCCATTCCCCAAGGCACACACCTTTATTTCTCTACCACAAAGCTTGTCAGCAGGTGGGTAAAGGGCTTTGTCCCTGCCAAGACACCCTCCCCACTCTGGTTTCTCTCTAGGGCCCCTCCAGAACCTGCAAGAGGGGAAGGAGGAAGCATGGGGGCCAGGTTACTAAATGGGGAGCTCAGGCAAGTTGAGGGGGCTTTTGATTCTGGGGCTCAGGACAAGGCTATGAGTCTTGATTTACGTATAAAATAATCACTTCATATACTCTCAAGAAGGGATGAAGACACAGACAGGCACTTACTCAGTTCTCTGCTACATCTAGCCAAAGTTGCAAAGATAGTTAAGAGAGAAAAAACAAACAAACAATAAGCCTGTCCATCAAATGTTATCTTCCTACCATTTGAAAGAAAATAGCCACACAAGACGGATTCTTCCAGTGAGGAGGGAGAGGAAGTACCCTTGGGGAGCAGCCATTCTTAGTGACATCCTTTGGCCTCATGGGTGTGCGGGGAGTGAGGGCAATGATTAATGCCAAGTGTCCAGGAGACTCAAAATCACTCAGCTATGCAGCAAGTGACATTGCCCACACAAGACTGGTGGGAGGTCACAGTGGTCAGGGGCCCAAGGATATGTGGGATCTCAGGCACCAGGGACATGGACAGCAAATCTGGCCTTTGGCTGACCTCAAGCAACGCCAGGTCAACCTGAGCTGAGGAGGTGAGCCCAGGGCTGAAGATGGAGCTGAATGCAGGCAGGCAGCCCAGGCTGTCTCCTAGGAATGGGGGTCCTGGCCCAACCCTTCCTCCTGCTTCTTATGTTCCAGTCTCTGACCTCACAAGCCTCTGGGGACCGCACATATAAACAGACACTGGCTCCAGCTCTCATGAGCCGACTTTGTGGAAGCAGAGCTGAGTGGAAGGGGCCTCACTGTGCACAGCTGGGCCCAGATGGCTCCTCTGCTCCTCTTCCCTGCAGAGCCCATCCACCCCCTCGTGCGCCATGTATCCCTCACAGGCCTGGACATGCTCCCCTGTTTGAAGGCTGGGCATTTGTAGGCAACTCTGGCTTCTTAGCCACTCCTTCCTGGCTTAGCTCCTCAGTCAGGGCTGCAAGAAGCCAGGTCAGGTAGAAGTAGGGACGGAGACCTGGGATGGGACCTGAGAGTGGCCATTATGGCTTTGGGCCTAGTGTGTGTCCAGCAGGGCCCAGTGAACAGATGGATGAGCGTGGTGGCAGGGGTGGGTGTGGGGGTGAACAGGTGGGTGCTGTCAGTCTGAGGGCCACACTGGAGACTCCTCTCTGCTCCCAGCACTCACTTCTGGTCCTTTGTTCCTGGAGGAAAAAAACCCAGGAGCATAGTAAAATGAATGAATGAGACAGCCAGGCTTCTCCTCCCTGTTCCCTTTTCTCCACTCTCTATGGTCTGGTGTCCTCTAGGCCAAGTCTGTCCTATACCTTGCTGGCCCTCCGCAACAGCAGCCCTAGGAATCCAGCTACCCACCCCCCAGCCAGGTCTCTTACACACTATGTGTCTCCTCAGCAATCCCATGGGAACCCTCCTGCTTCTCAGTTTTGGGGACCTCCACTATCATGATGCCCAGAAATGGAGTCATCCTGTCTCTTCCCCATTCACAGGTGCCCTCATTTCACTTAAGCTGATCTTTTCCCTTGCAGCTCACACCAGGCCTCAAGGCCCCAGTCCTTCTCGTCTCATTACTCCTTTTTTTTTTTTTTTTTTTTGGTTTTTCAAGGTAGAGTCTCACTCTAGCTCAGGCTGACCTGGAATTCACTCTGTAGTCTCAGGGTGGCCTCGAACTCACAGTGATCCTCCTACCTATGCCTCCCAAGTGCTGGGATTAAAGGCGTGCGCCACCACACCCGGCTCATTACTCCTTTTTGTTGCTGGCATTCTTCAAAATCCCCAATCGGCCAGTCATCTCTTTTCACTGTTCCCAGAAAAAAGTACAGGCCCGTCTTGTACCCTGGACCTTCCCAGATCTATTGATTTCTTCTCTAGCCCTCGCCTCCCCAGCCCAGAAAGCAGGCCTCCTGACAGCCACTCAGCCACACCTGGACAGTGCCAAGGGTGGGGCAAGAGGATCCCCTAGCCCAGCACTGACCCTGCATCCACAATTCTCCCCAGGACACATCCTCGTAAATCAAAAGGAAGCCACGGTGTCAGGCCTCAGCAAAACTTCCCTAAAAGGCCACTGGGCTGCCTTGGGAACGTAAAGGGTCGCCTCTCTCACCCGGCTCTGCCCCGCTTTAGGAGGCCCAAGGGATTGTGGCCGCCTGCTGACCCAGCATAGAGCTGTCTGGGTTTCTAGTAAGCACATCACTCCAAAGCGGCCCAGCTCCTGAGACCCCTGGCCATTCCCTTTCAAGCCAAACTTCTCAGGGACCACAGTCAACATCTTGGGTCAATGGTATCGGTAGAGGTGTTGGTTGAGACCAGCTCACCCTGGGTCAGTCAGGATTTGGTCTCTTTCTCTTCCCCAGGACAGCTCAACACTGCTCACCAACCCCTGACTTCTAGTCTCATCCCTTCTAGTGTCTTCACTGTGCCCACAGACCCTCCCATGCAATCCTTGTTGCCTTGAGGATAATGAGCAGACCCTTATCTGGGCACTCAGGGTCCTCATTGCCCTTGGGGCCTCATCTATCACACTCCAGGCTCCAGCCTCTATTCCTGTCTTATCCTTGCAAACCTTCACTTAAACTTTGAATCTTCTAGACACCATCCTTAGCCCCAGATGGGCAGTGCTCTAACCTTCTCCATCCAGGATGCTCCCTCAGCCCAGGAACTCAGTGCAGTATAGCATCCCAGACATGGGGTTTCCCTAAGGACTAGGAACTTTTAGCTCTGGGCAGTGTTTTCTCACTTTTAAAAAAGATTTATTTATTTATTTATTTATTTATTTATTTATTTATTTATTTATTTATTTATTACAGACAGAGAGAGGGAGAGAGATAGAGAGTGAGAATGGGCACACAAGGACCTCTAGCCACTGCAAATGAACTCCAGATGCATGCACCACCATGTATATCTGGCTTATGTGCGACCTGGAGAATCGAACCTGGGTCCTTAGGCTTCGCAGGTAAGTGCCTTAACTGCTAAGGTAGGGCTTCACTCTAGCCCAGGCTGACCTGGAATTCACTACGTAGTCTCGGGGTGGCTTCAAACTCATAGTGATCCTCCTACCTCTGCCTCCCGAGTGCAGGAATTAAAGGCGTGCGCTACCATGCCTAGCTCCCAGCCCTGTTTTCTCGCTTTTAAATTTTCTCAAGAAAATTTGCTGAGTGCCCTGACCACTGTGGCCACAGGGATGTCTCTGTCTCTTGAGGAAGGCAAGGAAGCTTCCCCGCTGCCCCTGGCCCCTGTCTTGGGAGGGAAGGGCTGGCTTTACATATGAGTGTGTATGGTTAGGGCTGACCAGGGAGCGTTCCTGAGACCACCCTATGCGCTGCCCAGAGCTGGGATGTCTCAGACTGGAGTTTCAGGTGTTAGGCCCATTTCCTCCAGGCCTCTCCCAGGGGGATCCACACAGAGTGAGCCAGCAACTATGGGGTGGGTGCAGAATGGCCTTGCTCAGCTGCCCCCAGCCTGACCCACCTACAGGCTCCAACAGGTTCTGTTCTGCTGAGCCCACCCCCACTCTCAGTGAGCCCCCACATAGAGTCCAGCCATTTCCTGTACAGACCTGTGGGAGGCCAGTTTCCCTGGAGACATGGGACTGGCTCTTTAGGTCTTTTTTTTTTTTTTTTTTTTGGTTTTACAAGGTAGGGTCTCACTCTGGTCCAGGCTGACCTGGAATTCACTATGTATTCTCAGGGTGGCCTTGAACTCTCGGCGATCCTCCTACCTCTGTCTCCCGAGTGCTGAGATTAAAGGTGTGAGCCACCACGCCGGCTTCTTTAGGTCTTTTTTGTTTTGTTTTGTTTTAAGGTAGGGACTTGCTCTAGCCCAGGGTGACCTGGAACTCACTATGTAGTCTCAGGCTGGCCTCAAACAGTGATCCTCCTATTTCTGCCTCCCAAGTGCAGGGATTAAAAGTATATGCCACCATGCCTGGCCCTTTGGGGCTTTTTTAAAAGACAATTTTTTTTCAGTGCCCAGTAGATTCAGTGGGCGGGTGGGGGAAGGGGACCCCTATGAAATAACAGGCATGAGATTTATTTATATCCTCCTTTCTTTCTGGGTCAGGGACACCTTCCTGCCACAAGCAGCCCCCAAAGATCTGACTGCCCACAGTAGACCTACCATTGCTGAGCCCTTCCACAACAGTCTAGCCTGCTGCTCTGCACCTGACCCCTGCCACTCTGCCTGCACTCCTAGGTTAAGGAAGATCTACCCCTTGCACCCACCCACCAGATGACACCCAAGAAGTCAACCCTATGTGACGTGGGGTCCCAGAGGTGGGCAGTGGTTGTTTATGCCAGGCTTGTGCAACTGTTCTGAGAATACCTGGATAAAAACAGGCCAGTGCAGGGAAGTCAGAGGCCCAGGCCAGGGCTATGCTTGGCATCTCGCCCATGTGTGTGGGGAGGGGTTTGGCACATGAAGAGAGCAAGGCAGCACAGCAGCAAGGTGGACCTGAGCAGTGTTCCCAGTAAGCCCAGCCAGTCTAGTGTAACCCCTCTAGTGTAAGACAGTCCCCATGCAGACACCCTGGGTCACAGCCACCAGAGCATTTTGTGTTCTCCTTGTCATCACCCAAGAGCAGCTCTCCTCCTACTGTGCACCATGTGCTCATGACAGTGGGGAAGCGGAAGCAGGCCCAAGAGGCTGGGCCTCCCACTTACCATCCATGTGGTTCCGGGACAGATACTTGAGGGCCTCGTCAAGCAGGATGACAGGCAGAGACATCTGGAGCACCACCCCCCACTGCCGCCCGCTCAGTGGGGTCACCTGGAAAATGAGCTGACAGAGGAGGGAGGCCTGGTTATAGGAAGGACTTCCCAGGCCATCAGGCGTCTACCAGTGTCACCCATCTGGGCTCCAATGGGCTCTTCATGAGATATATTCTGAGGAAGTGCTGTGCCTGCCCCACCCACAGGACTCCACCTCACCCCCAGCCCTTTGGGAAGTGGAAGGATTCTGTACTGAGAAAGGTCTGGTCCTGCCCTCTACCCAGCCTCAGGACAGTCCCCCCAGCAAAGGAGCTTGACCCCTTGTTCCCCAAAGGTGAGGACCCTTCTAGGGGATGGTGGCTGGCAAGATCACTCCCTTCCCTGTGCTCCAGGCGGCTTCTACCACAGAGGGATCCAGCACCTAGTTGGGGTCCCTAGTATCCAAGGACTATTTTGTGTCTGTCACCCCAAAAACTGAGGAGCCTTGTGTGGGGCAGCTCACCGGCAGGGGCGGCACCAGCAGGATGAGGAAGTGCAGAGCCATAGACATGGCCACGGCCCCCAGCAGCCAGGGGTTTAGCCAGGGCGGCATCCGCAGCAGCGACTGATTCTCTGAGACACTGCCAAGGGCAGAGGGTCACTCAGACCACGATGCCAGAGACCACTGTGGGCTCATCCACCCTGTACCTCCCTAGCTGGGCTAGAGTTGTAGCACATGTTACTGTTGCATTCCCAACCCCATCTCAGGGCCTGGGCCCCCCTCTGTCCCTCAAATGCAATCCTGTCCTCCCCCCATTTCTTCACACCCTAGACCTTTGTCCCCTACAGCCCATTGCTGATTCCACTGACTCTCAGAACTCATTATCGCATCTCTGACCCTCGGACTCTAATCCTGGTTCCTCACTTTGGATCCCAATCCTGGCCCCTTTTGGCTCTTGAACCCCAATCTTGTATCTCTCTAACCCGTGATCCCCAATCTCTGACCCTAATCCTAGGTCCCTTTGTCCATCAGCTCCCCTGCTCCTCTGCTCAACCCACCTGTTGAGAGCATTGCACATTTCAATGGTCACCAGCACAGATAAGGCCATGGTTGTGGGGAAGCGGGACTCAAAGACCTCACAGTCAACGCCGGCAAAGAGTGGGCTGTCTTCAGAGCACTTCAGGAAGTTCCTCTGAGGGCATGATGGTGGGGTCAGGGAGAGCAGCTGTTATAGGGGTGCTGGTCATAGAAGAGGGAAGCCTTCCCTCAATCCTTGGCCACACCTGCAGATTGACTAATGGGTACATCACTGCCTTCCAGACCAGGGAGCCCAGAAGGGGTGCTTGTCCAGAAAGGGGCCAGGGACCCCCTATGCCTCTGAGGTGCAGGAGTTGGGGGGATGAGTGACCCCGACCAGTGAATACAATCAACATAATTCCACTTGACCAGAATTGACTCCTGTGGTACAGAAAAGGAAAGCTACATGTGCCCATTCCTACCTCCCTTCCTTTCCATAACCCCTCTACCAGCCCTGCTTCCAGTGGTGTACGACATGGATAATGAATTGCTGGGGTGCAGCCTTAACACATGCCTCCTCTGTAACTAACAAGCTGTTACCACCATACAGGAAGTGGCCCTGGCCCGGCCCCTTGAGCTTCAGGGAACTGTCTTTCTGCTCACTGGCCTTGCTTACAGCAAATCACGTTAAGATGCTGAGTTGAGAACCTTTGACTTGTTCTCATACACCATGAGGATGAGTTATAGCTGTCAACCAGCTCAGGTCTCCCAGTACATAATTCCTTTCTCAGGAGTTTCGTGAACCTGAAGGTCTTTAAGGGTTTAGCAACAGAGCTTTAGGGCTATGAAAATAATTCTCCAAGAAAAACCTGTTCAAGGATGGACAGTCTGACCCTAAAATAAACTGAGCACTGTTTTCTCACAGCACTTGAGAGCCACACATAAGGTGGCTCAGAGCCATGTTTTTACTCAGACAGAAAACCTGCTGTTGACTATGGCTTAGCTTGCTTTAATAAAGACATGGAGATCTGCCAGGTGTAGTACCACACTCCTGTAATCCCAGCACTTGGGAGGCAAAAGCAGGAAGACTGCTGAAAGTTTAAGGCCAGCCTGGTCTACATATCAAGTTACAGGTCAGCCAGGGTCACATAGCAGGACCCTGTCTCAACAAAACCAAAATTGGGCATGGTGGCTCACTCCTTTAATCCCAGCACTCAGGAGACTGGGGTAGGAGGATCGCCGTGAGTTGGAGACCAGCCTGGGCTCCAGAATGAGTTCCAGGTCAGCTTCTGCTCAGCAAGATGCTGCCTCAAAAGCAAAGAAACCTAACATGAAGAGGGCACGGACAAGCTTAGTGCTTCTACAACAACGGAAGGATTTTTCTTCAAAACCTACATTCAGAATGTGAGCCAAGCCAAGTACATTTTTTTTTTCTCTGTGGTACCAGGGTGCGTGACCCTTGCTATGCTGGTGCAATCCCATCAAGCCACATCCCTGGTCCTGCAGTTGTTTGCATTGGTGATCGATCACTCAAGAGAAAACATCCTAAACTTGGAGCCCGGCTCCACCCACCCAGTGAAGAGTCTTTCTAGTAGCTGTGCTCTGGCCACCAGCCCCACCTCCCAGACCCAAACGACCTGTACACACCAGTGCAGCAACCGAGTCAATGTCTGCTCAGCCACGCGAGTAGTGACAGCTCTGTGCTCATACCCAGAATGAGAATACCAATAAGGTGACATTAAGGTCTCTCAAAAGAGTGTGGATCTTACCAAACATGCTCCTCTAGTTCTGCCCTGCCAGGTTTTTCCCAGGGGAGCCTTCACTGCACACACATTATGCCCCAGGTCACACTCACAGTATGGCCTCCCAAACTGGTTACTAGAAGGTGCTGAGGGCCGGGATGTCTGCCTCCTGGCTATGTTCAGGAACCACGTGGCAGCCCATTTCTATTGATGAAGCTCTGATCTACTTATGCCATCCCTTTGGCAGCCTGGCTGTTTCCCAGTCACCTTGTCCTTATTGCTTGAAATAAGGTCTCAATATATAGCCTAGGCTCACCTTGAACTCATGATGTTCCTGTTTTAGCCTCCCAAGGAGCACAAGGTGATGACGTCAGAGCTGGTTCCCTTTTGAATTTTATTAAGTTAGCAGGTGTCATTTTAAATGCTTTACCAGTATCAATGTTTTGTTTTTCCAGGTAGGGTCTTGCTCTAGCCCAGGCTGACCTGGAATTCACTATGCAGTCTCAGGGTGGCCTTGAAGGCGTGCACCACCACACCCTGCCTTAACTCAGTAACTCATCTCAGTAGCCCAATGAGTTAGGGTTATTGGGGTCATCTGACAGATGTGGAAACAAAGGCAGAGAGGGTCAGTAGCCTGTCCAAAGTCACAAAGCGTACATGGAGTAAACTAGAGCTTCTTACACTGTGGGTTGTCACTCTATATAGGGTCATATAACTTAATACGGGTGGTGATTTTAAAAAATTGGCAAAACCAGGCATGGTGGCGCACACCTTTAATCCCAGCACTCAGGAGGCAGAGGTAGAAGGATTGCCATGAGTTCGAGGCCACCCTGAGACTACATAGTGAATTCCAGGTCAGCCTGAGCTAGGGTGAGACCCTACCTCGAAAAACAAAAAACAAAAAACAAACAACAAAAAAAGCAACAATAAAAGGCTTCTAAATATGCAATGTCCAAAAATTAATTTGAAATCAAGTATGTCATGATGTAAATCATGTATGTTTCAGACAGTGCTCACTCGTGTTGTGTTGTGATTTCTCTGTAGTCATGATTCTGAACATGCAGTGAGTACCCTCTGCACTGCACATGCCACTGCACTGCAATGCTGCCTGAAACACCTTAGCTTAGATACAAAACTACTGAATGATGTGAACTGCAGTGCTATTTGAGATGCTGACCTGGGTTTCATTAAAAAACAAATCATTAAGCCTGGTCATGTCTTTAATCCCAGCACTCAAGAGGCAAAGGTAGGATGACCGCCATGAGACCGAGGCCACCCTGAGACTACACAGTGAATTCCAGGTCAGCCTGGGCTAGAGTGAGACCCTGCCTCAAAAAACAAAACAAAACAAAAATCATTAAGTGAATTTTAGTTTCGAATTAGGACAGAATTTCTAACAAATTTTGAAATGATTCAGGCTGGCCTTGAACTCCCAGTGATTCTTTTAACTTAGCCTCCCAAGTGCTGGGACTAAGGGTGTGTGTCACCACACCCAGCTTTGTAGACCTTTTTATATAACTATATACCCTGGGTGACATAAAACTTTTTGGGGTGAGACAGGGTCAACAAGTGGGAAGAGTTCACAAAGTCACGAACAAGAGTGTGAGTGTGGCAGACTGGGTCTAGGACTACATGCCCTGTACTGCCCTGGTAGCTTCCTCTAGGCACTCTGGGGCTCTGGACCTCTTTCTTGAAATCCAACAACTCCAGCAGAAAGTTCTGATTGGACCTTGAAGCACTTCCCACTCTGAATGAGACCACCTGTTTCCATGGGCCCCTCCCACAGCCTGTCAGTTCCTTACAGAGACCCCCTGCTTGGGCAGTCATCCCATTAGTAATTTGTGCCCAGAGCACGATGGGCACCAGACAGTCATGCTCTGACCATGTGGCTGAATGACAAATGGGATGACCCGAGGGCTGAGCCTAAGGCTAAGCTACCATGTGGTGGGCCCCTGCCAGCCAGGTGACTTCAAGAGGTCAGCTAGTCCCGTCCCTTAGAGTTTGTATGGGTGGTGATACCTTCTATTTCCCTTCAGTTTGACCCTCTGCCTGAAGTCCTACTAGGCTTACATCTCTCAGCCCCCACGTTACAGGAGCTCCATGGTAAACATAAGACACTTCTGGGCAGTTATAGTTATGGGTCCCCGTATGTGACTGGCAGAGAGAACAGGGTCTCCTCTAGCCAGGGGCTGGGCTGCCGTTGTGGCCTTCCAGGGCTCATTGGCTTGCCTCCTTGGAGGGCGGGTGTTTACACGAGGGTGCACTGCTGTGAGGGAGGCTGGATGCCTCCTCCATTACTCTCTCAAACACCTAACCTGTAATTCTCCTTCATTTTGCCCATTCCCTGGTTCCCTGGTCACTGTGTGCTCACCAGCTGGTAGAAGGTGACATGAGGTCCCTCGGCATCATACAGGAACCACCAGGTGGCCGCGGCCACTGTAGCCAGGCCTACGTACACTGTGGGCAAGAAGGAGGAACTGGCTGCAGAGAACAGTGTTTTCTTCAGCCATCCACATCCCCTGCCTTATCACCTCCTGAATTTGCATCAGGGAACCACCTACCCGCCCCCCAAGCCAGAAGTTTGCAAACATTGACCCTCAGTGCCAATGAGGGGCCCTGACTACTAAGAAACATCTGCCATACTCTTGGACACAGCAGGGCTAGAGGATAAGTGGGAGACCCAATCTGTGCTAATGAAAATAGGCTTGAGACTTTTTATTTAAAAACAAATAGGGCTGGAGAAATGGCTCAGTGGTTAAGGCACTTGCCTGCAAAGCCCAAGAACCCAGGTTTGATTTCCCAGTACCCACATAAGCCAGATGCACAAGGTGGCACATGCATCTGGAGTTCATTGGAATAAAAAAATAAAATTAATTAATTAATTAATAATATGGAGAGATGGCTTAGTGGTTAAGGCTCTTGCCTGTGAAACCTATGGACCCACGATGGACTCTCCAGATCCCACATTAGCCAGATGCACAAAGGTGAGGCAAGTTGAAGTTCACACATGCCCACTAGGTGGTGCAAGCGTCTGGAGTTTGATGCAGTGGCTGAGGCCTGGCATGCCAATTCTTTCTTTCTCTCTCTCTCTCTCTCAAAGAAAAACAAAAAAAGCCAGGTGTGGTAGTACACACCTTTAATCCCAGCACTAGGATTGCTGTGAGTTTAAGGCCAGCCTGAAACTACAGATTGTAAATTCTCCACTTTTAACCTTAAAATTAAATGGGCTGGAGAAATGGCCCCCACCTGTTCTCCTATGCTGTAAGGCAGGCATCAAACAGGAACCACCAGGTGGCCGCCCACCCTAGTAGCCAGGGGCTTGCACAAGGTGGCAAGTTGCATCTGCCCACTAGGTGTTCTGATGTGGAGTTTGAGAGTGAGGAAACTGAGGCCTGGTGTGTTTTCTTCATCCAAAAGTTATCCCAGGTGGTGCAAACAGGCTCTTTGCAGAACCTGCCTACCAGTTACACTGCCTACAGTCTTAAAGGTGACCCAGCAGTTAGGACCACTGGAGGGCTAGCAGGCCATGCCTAAGAACCCTGGACTTGGGCCCTTTCTTAAGGGCTGAGGCCCCCCTGCACCTTCAACCCATGAAAAGAGGCTAAATAACTTACCTAAAACAAAATGTCCAGGTAGGTGTTCTCCTGGCTGTGTATTTAAGGCTGTACTGGAAAGCCCAAAATTTGTTCACCCAGGTTGTGCACCCAGGGATGATGCCTGCCAGAATGAATAAAAGATGCTAGAAAATGACAGTGTGACATGTCTGGAGGCTTGAGCAGTCAGAAATTACAGAATTAATCATCTTAATATGGAGGCTATACTCTAGTGGTTAAGGCTCTTGCCTGTGAGGCCAACAGGTTTTAGCAGAGTCCAGGTAAACCTATGGACCACTGCTGGACTCTGCAAAACTGGTTCTTAGGAAGCAGATGCACAAAGGCTGAGGCCCTTGCCACCTCTATATGTGCTGGCTCTGTGCCCACTAAAAAGGTGGTCGACACACACTGTGCAGCATCGATGCATGGCTGAGGCCTGGGTGAAACTACAGAGTGAATTCCAGGTCAGCCTGGGCTAGAGTGAGACCCTACTTCAACCCCCCCAATATTAAATAAATAAATACATAAAACAAAGCCCCTACCTGTTCTCCTATGCTTGTATTTAGGGTTGTAAAGGAATAGGCCTGGAGTTGTGGCACCTACTCTGCCACCCTAAGGATGCCTGCCTGAGAATGAAGCTGAGGCAGACCCAAAATGACAGTGTGACTGTCTGAGGCTTGGGTCCAGTCGTAGCACAGTGTGCCTCATCTTTTCAGTTATACAAGCCCAACAGGCTCTTTTAGCAGAAGCTGCCTAAGTTACACTGTCTACAGTCTGCAAAACTGGTTCTTAGGAAGCTTAGGAAGCCCTGGAGGGCTGGGGCCCTGCCCACCTCCAATAGCCAGGTATCGGAAAAAGAGCCAGCCGCTGATGAGGGCCTCACGAGGGTTCCGGGGCAGCTTCTCCATGATGTCCAGGTCAGGTGGGTTGAAGCCCAGGGCTGTGGCAGGTAAGCCATCTGTCACCAGGTTCACCCAGAGCAGCTGCACGGGGATCAGGGCTTCAGGCAGGCCCAGAATTGCTGTGAGGAAGATGCTAGAACCAGAGTCATGGGCTCTAGCCCCAGCAGAGCAGACCTCACCAGATGGAGGGCTCAGCTGTAGCTCATACTCCAGGCTGGGGGCGGGCCCTCCACAGCAGGCCCTCCTCTCTGTAGGTGTGGCTCTGCATCCTGGGCACATCTGCCTTTGAGGCCTAGCAGAGTCCAGGTACACACACACACACACACACACACACACTGCACACCCAAGCATCAGACTTGTGCACAGACCTAACAACTGGCACACAATCCCACGAACATAAGCACACCCCTATATGTGCTGGCTCTGTGGTGCAGAATCCACACTTTGAGCACACATGTGCTGGTCATTACCCACAAGTATCTCTTCCAGGCACACAGAAGTGTTAGCACAAGTATACTCTGGCACACATCCTGTTTGTGTTCATGCCCAAAGGTTTGTGAAATCCACATGCATTGCTAAGTAGGTACACACAGACCTTTCACTTGGACACACACCGTAGACAGGTAGACACACAGACCAGTGCACGCTTACATATGGACGCCCTACTGGCCAGTGGTAGGGCTTGTTTCTATAATCTTGTGCATCTGAAGGTGGGAAGTGGATGAGGATGGGAAGAAGGTCATAGCTGGAAAGATGACAGGGAACTCTCAAGGCACACCCTTGGGGCTGGGGTATACATGATTCATGAATGGCTCCAGCCAGGGCAGGCATGTCAGGGACACAGACCTGGTATAGTGAGCTGGGGGGCGGAGGGGGGGGCTCACCAGACAACCTCGCCAACATTGGAGGAGATGAGGTAGCGGATGAATTGCTTCATGTTGCTGTAGATGGCCCGGCCCTCTTCCACTGCAGCCACGATGGAGGCAAAGTTGTCATCTGACAGTACCATCTCTGCTGCCGACTTGGCCACTGCTGTGCCTGAGCCCATGGCAATGCCAATCTCTGCTTTCTTCAGGGCTGGTGCATCATTTACCCCATCGCCGGTCTGTGGGCCAGGTCAGACAGGACACACCTAAGAAACCTCCCCACAGCATTTCAACTCAGACAACCACAGTCTTAGGGAGTGCCTTCAAGGGAGGGGGGAGACTGCTGGGTTGACAAAAATGGTCAGATCAAGAATGGGCTTAGAGGGCTGGAGAGATGACTCAGTGGTTAAAGGCACTTGCTCACAAAGCTTAAAGGTTTGATTCCCCAGTACCTATGTAAAGCCAGACACACAAGTGGCACATGTGTCTAGAGTTCCTCTGCAGTGGCTGAAGGCACTAATGGGCCCATTCTCTCTCAAGTAAATAAATAAATACAAGTATTTTTTAAAGCATTTATTTATTCATTTATTGGGGGGTGGGTGCAGATAGAGAGAATGGGAGTGCCGGGGCCTCTAGCCACTGCAAACAAACAAACTCCAAATGCATGTGCCACCTTGTGCATCTGGCTTTACATGGGTACTGGGGAATCAAACATGGGTTCTTTGGCTTTACAGCCAAGTTCCTTAACTGCTAAGTCATCTTTCTAGCCCCAAATATTTAAGGAAAAAATGAGTTTAGAGCGCATGTCTATAATCCTATTTGGCCAACATAGGCAACTTTTCAAGACCTTGTCTCAACATGAAAAATTTAAAAAAATGGCTAAGGATTTAGCTCAGTGGTAGAGAGCAGGAAAGCCTTGGGCTTCATCTCCAATATCACACCCCCCCCCACACACACAAGAATGAGCTTACCAATTGGTCAGAACACCCTCCCCCCCTAAAAAAAAGAGAAGAGTCAGGCGTGGTTGCGAACACCTTTAATCCCAGCACTCAGGAGGCAGAGGTTGGAGGATTGCTGTGAGTTTGAGCCACCCTGAGACTACATAGTGAATTCCAGTCAGCCTGGGCTAGAGTGAAACCCTACCTTGAAACCCCACCTCCACAAAAAAGATATTGGACTGAGGATGAGGCTAGAAGACAAAGCATGCAGTCTAGGATAAAGTTGGGGAGATGAGGAGGTCAGGGTAGAGATTAGGTGAGCTAATGTTGAGGACAGGGACAAAATTCAGGTTGGAGATGGATTAGATGATCAAATTAAGGTCAGGAAGAAAGCTGAGGTCAATTCGGAAAGGGACAAGTTTGTGATCCAAGTCAGAGGCCAGGTAGATATTACAATCAAGATGAAGATCAGGATCAATACTAGACTCAAGCCCAACGCAAGAAGAGTCAGTAAGGTCCGAGTCAAAGTAACTGTCCACATGAACAGTTGATACCACGGTCAAGTTTGGAGTTGTAATCAAGGTCAAGAGTGGAGAGCAGATCAAAACTGAGGTCCACATAAGATATTGTATGGTGTTGGGGGGGATTAAAGTAATGTCAGGTATCAGTTCTGGACTGGGTCAAGATTGGAACCCACATTAAGGTTGAGTTCAAAGTAGAAAAAAAAAATCAGGTTAAACAAGCCAGGTATGGTAGCTCATGCATGTAATCCCAGCACTCAGGAAGGCTGAAGGAGGTGGATCACTGTGAGGTTGAAGCCAGCCTGGACTACAGAGTGAGTTTCAGGTCAGCTCCACCCCAGACAAACAAAAACAATGAATTAAAATGGAGAACAAGCCAGGTGTGGTGGAGCACACCTTTAATCCCAACACTGGGGAGGCAGAAGTAGGAGGATCTCAGTGAGTTCCAGGCCACCGTGAGACTACAGAGTGAGTTTCTGGTCAGCCTGGGCTAGAGTGAAACCCTACTTCTAAACCCACCCATCCCCCCAAAAAGCGGCTGAGATGACCCTCAAAGGTAAAAGATGTGATTAAAAAAAAACACAGGGGCTGGAGAGATGGCTTAGGGTTAAGGCGCCTGCCTCCTAAGCCTAAGAACACTGGTTCCACTCTCCAGGTCCCACATTTAGCCAGATGCAAAGTGACGCAAGGGCGCAATGCCGCACTTGACCACAAGGGGACGCGCACATCTGGATTTCGTTTGCAGCAGCTGAGACACTGCTGGTGTGCCCATCTCTGTCTTCCTCTCCCTCTCTCTCTGTCTCTCTGTCTCTCTCCAAAAATAATAATAATAAAAAAAAACAAATAGAGGTCAAGGTCAGCATAGAGGTCAAAGATGAGATCAAGAACCAGGGTACAGTTATAATCAAATCAAGCACCTCCCAGGCTCCACTCTCGTGGCCTCACCATGGCGGTGACCTCGTTAAAGGACTGCAGGTTCTCCACGATGCGGGACTTGTGTGCGGGCTCCACACGGGCGAAGCAGCGGGCAGTGTGACAGGCATGGCGCTGCTGCTCCAGGCCAAGGTCATCAAATTCACGGCCTGTATAGGCCTTGCCCGACACATCCTCTTTGTCCCCAAAGATGCCAAGCCGGCGGCAGATGGCCACAGCTGTGCCTTTGTTGTCTCCCGTGATCATGACGACGCGAATGCCCGCCCGGGCACAGCGTGAGATGCAGGCAGCCACCTCGGGCCGTGGTGGGTCCAGCATGCCCACACAACCCACGAAGGTCAAGTCCATCTGTGAGGAGAGGAGAGGAGAGGAGAGGAGAGGCACTTGGGGCCTAGGCCTGTCCTTGACCTGCTTTGTGTTCAGCCACTGTGGGGAATGCCTGGCTCCCAGCACCTTCCTCATACTCCACGTAGCCACATACCACTCCCAACACCTACCTTGTGTTGCACACAGCTCCCAAAGCCCACCTCGTACTACACACACCACTCCCAGCCCCTACCTCATACTGCACAAACTGGCTGCAATCGTCCAGCTGCATGTCTTCCTTCCTTGGAGGTGTGTCCCTGGTGGCCAGGGCTAGGCAGCGCAGTGTGTCAGAACCTGAGCCCCAATCCCGAATCTTGGCCAGGATGTGTTCCCTGGACATCGTGTTCAGGGGTACTGTGCGGCTCCCCACGCGGACTGAGCTACAGCGCTCAATTACACTCTCTGGAGCTCCCTGCAGAGGGGAGGGAGAGGTGGTAACTCCACCAGCCAGGACCCCAGCCCTCGCTGCTGCCCAAAGAGGAAACTTTGAGCCAGGTATGGGGAAAGGCCACCCAAGAGAACACACAGGAGACAAGCCCCCAAATCTATTCTTTTATTTGCAAGCTCAGGTGGGCTCCCTGTGATCTAACCAGAGGGCAGGTGAGGTCACAGCCACCCACTGGGGTGCTGTGCCCCCTACCTCTACCAACTCACAGCTAAGAAGACCTGCTGCAGCATTTGGGGGTAGGGTGGGCCCTGCATCTCCCATGGATCCCGTGCCCAACTTGCCTGGTGTCAATGCCTATTGCATAGAGGCCCAGAAGCTGGCAGGCAGGTTAAGCCTTGCAGGACACCCGAAACAAAACCACATGGGGAGTGTCAGGTGTGGCCCTGGGAAAGAGGCTTTTGGTAGAGGGGTAACAGGCTCTTCAGTATGAACATGGGGGTCTCACCCAAGCCTAGTGATGGTCTCTGGGTGTCCCACCATCAGCTTCTCCCTCTTCCAAAGCCACCTAGGCACTAACTTTTTAGAATGGCAGGACTCCCAGAGTGGAAATCTAGTCATTTCACAAGCATTAAGACTTGTACTGTGGGACGAAGCCAGGGATGTGGCCCCTGACTCCCAAAGCCGCATGGGAGGGCTTGGGAGCGAGGCTGGGGGCACCAGCACCTGAGCACCAACCGCCAGAGGCAAAATGGGCTTTGGAGCACTTCCAGTCCAATGCTGTCATTGCCATGGGAAGGCTGGGACCCATGGAGCACTGTGGATGAGCCCAAGGTCATGTGGCAAGGCAGTGACCCTCAGCCTGGTGCTAGGACCATCGTCCCTTGGTCATGTCTAGATGCTGCTCAGTTCCTGTAGCACATTGACCACACTTACTCCCGAGCCAGCACTCTGACAATGGATCTCACAGTTCTCATAGATGCAACCTCTGTGTCTCAAAGGATTGGAGCACAGGTTCCCCCACCTCCAAAAAATAAAAAAATCCCCCACCTTCACAAACATCTTGCTGGCCTGAGCCTTGGGGTTAGGGCTGGTGGGCGTGCAGTACACTGACATGGACTTCCGGTCTCGGGAGAATTCAAGGGTGAACTCCTTCCGCATGAGTTGCTTGATAACCTACAGGGTTCAGGGTACAGGCAGGTCAGGACTCGAGGAGCAGAACTGACTTTTGCCTGCTTCTCACTATCTGCTCCAGAGGAGCCTCCTGCTACCTGTGGCCAACAATCTATGTCCCTCTGATCCTGACATTCAAGGCTCTCTCCTTCCTTCCAAAAAGCTATCCATGTGTGCACGTCCCGAATGCAAGCCCTTGACCAATTCAACCTCTCCCTCTGCTCCGTAACCCAATCGTAGCCCAATCTTACCAGACATTGAGGTCCTTCTACCTCTTCAAAGCCTCCCAAACTTATGCTTTCTTCTCTTGCTTTTGCACATACCCCAGAGCCCCCAACCATGCAGTGAAGGCTGAGCCCCGCCATGCCCACCGAGTTGCAGGCGCCAGCACGTTCCACTGGAGACAAGGCCTTCAGGTCGGTGTCAAATACATTCATCTTCTCCACCAGGCAGGTCAGAGCTGTCTCCGTGGCCTCTCCCACCTTCTCATATACGCCTTTGGCCTGGCAGGTCCCAGGGAGTGAGAGGCCTTTTTAATGTTTTTATTTTTATGTTTTTGGTTTTTTGAGGTAAGGTTTCATTCTACTCCAGGCTGATCTGGAATTTACTATGTAGTCTCAGGGTAGCCTCGAACTCACCGTGATCCTCCTACCTCTGCCTCCCCAGTGCTGGGATTAAAGGCATGTGCCACTACACCCGGCTCAATGTTTTTATTTCTGAGACAGTGTCTTTACTATGTAGCCTAGGATGGCATTTCATTATGCAGCCCAGGTTGGCTTCAAACTCACAATTTGTCCTCTTGCCTTAGCCTCTCAAGGAGTGTACCATCATGCCAACCTTCCAGGTTCTCCTTGCTGGGCCTCAACCCTGTTCCTGGACCCTGCCTCCTGCACTTTCTCTCCCCAGTGTCCCCTGCCTGTCACATGCTCAAGACTGAAGTGCCTGGCCCTAGCCTGCCCTCTTCTGCTAAGCTCCAAGCGCATGTCCAATTACCTCTCCCTATGTTTGCAACTCTAGTGACAGGCCCCGCCAGGACAGTTACAAGGACTGTCCTGACTCCTTCCCTCTTCATCTAACCATCTACCAGAGGTCTCAGGATTTTCTCTCCCTAAATCTCTTTCTGACCCATGCCTTCTCCTTTCTCCCTCAGGTCACATTCTCTCCGGCCTGCAAACTCGTGTAGGGCTCCCTGGCTCCTGTTTTGTCCTGTTTGCTGTCCAGAGTCCTAGGGCATCTTTTTAAACAACAACGTGGCTAGATCAGTCCCCTGTTCAAACCCTTCTCATAGCTCTTTACTTGCCCTCAGCTTGGCACAGGACATGACTTGGTTTGGCCAAGGATGCCTCTCATGGAGGAGCATCCTCCTACCTGCCCCATGCCCCTGTGCCTGCCACACAAATGGTATTCAATACTTATCACATCCAGCTTTTGCAGATGGGGGTCTCTCACAGGCTATGACTTGCCTAATCATCTTCCCTTGTCCTGTCCTCCACCTGATGTCTTTCCCAGGCACCCCCAGCCCTCCAGCCCTCACATGGCAGTTTCCAGAGCCAAAGAGTCCCAAGGACAAAGATACAAAGCCAAGCTGAATGAGAGGGAGGGCTCGTAGGAGGCGTATGCAGGGGTGGCCATACTCCTGGAGTAACGGCCCTTCCAAGTCATAAGGACCACCAATCTTGAGAGCTTTGAGACTCTGGAAAAAAGCAAAGGGTCTATCCCAAGAATCTGATGCTAGGAAGATCACGAAAGGTACAAGGGTCCCACCTCATTGTAGTCCAGCGCTGAGTCGTTGCACAGGGCGCAGATGGTTGCCAACTCCACCAGCCCATCAAACTGCCCGCAGCGCACAGGCTGCTCCCCCTGCCACCTGCAGCGGAGAAGTCGGCACAAGGACTCAGCACCACTGCCGCCAGGTGCCCGGCTTTGGTCCAACCCCAGGAGCTCTCACCAAGGAGACCTCTGCCTGCCCCACAGCTTTGCCCACCAGGCCCCACCCACCCTTTGTTCTAGCACTCACACTTCGCCTTCTGGGGTATATGTGGTACCCGAAATGGTGAATTCATGCAGACGGCAGGTGCCCGCTTCCGCTTCGGCTACCACAAACATCTATGGAGCACAAGGGTAGGCTCAGGCAGGAGGGTGGCCCCCCTTCTCCCTGGGCAGCCAGTTTGAATAAAGCCTGGCCCCATGAAGGTGTCTTGAGGCACCCTCCACCACTCTCCACAAGAGCCGGCTTTATTTCCCCACCAGAGGGAAGAAATCCATGGTCCAGGCTCGGGCCCCCAGGAACTCTGTTTTGCCTTGCTGCAGCTGGCAGTGGCTGGCCATTTGCTCTGTCTGGACTCCTGAGGGGTTTGTGGCCCAGTTTTTCAGTGTCTGAAGCAGCAGTCAGCATGAGGGAGCCCTGAGCTGAGCTGAGCAGGAAGCCTGAATCCTTTTTCATCTCACTGTGTGTCCACTGGTCAAACACCTGCACCTCAGTTTCCCCACTAGTAACATGGAGAAAAAGTGGGCTCCAAGCCCAGCTGCCTCACCTTCCCTCCAAGGAGTTGAGTCTCCAACCTTCCAGGGAGGTTGCTCTGAGGCAGGTCCCTCTATCTCAGAAGTGACCTGACTGTGGCATGCTAGGTCACCCAGCCTCCACCCATGCACCCCAGGAACAGGAGGCTCCCTAGTCGGAGGGCAACCCTTTCCTGGTCTATGAGCCAGCTCTGTGCGGGAGACAGTTCTGTTTCCTAAATTCCTTTGTTACTGCTCATTCTAAGTCAGTAGATGCTCAGTAAAGTCCCTTTCTTTTGGATTTCTCTGTCCCGGCAGGTTCTCAAGTAAGCACAGCCCCTACTCACACACTCAGCCACTACCACTTGCCCATACTGTGCTTCTCAAATCTTTCTTCTAGTCCAGGAGCACTGCAGATGGAAATCCCAGCAGGCATGTCAGTACTAGCCATGAGCATCCCCTACACTATGCTCTGACTGGCTTCTATGGAGCCCTAAGGTCTCAGAGTCCTGAGCCAGTGCCCAAGGCTCAGTGGAAAGACTCTGGGGATGGGGCTTGAGAGATGGCTCAGCACTCAAGGCTCTTGCTTGCAGAGCCTAACAACCAGAGTTCGATTCCCCACTATCCACATAAGCCAGATGCACAAAGTGGTGCATACATCTAGAGTTCATCTGCAGTGGCTGGAGGCCCAGGCACACTCATTCTCTCCCTGCCCCCCCCCCCGTATCTCCCTGTTTTCAAATAAATAAATAAAAATTTTAAAATATTTTATTTATTTATTTATTTATTTATTTAACAGAGAGAAAGAGGGAGGAGAGAGAGAGAGAAAGAGAATGGGCCTGCTAGGGCCTCCAGCCACTGCAAATGAACTCCAGACACATGCGCCACCTTGTGTCTGGCTAATGAGGGTCCTAGGGAATTGAACCTGGGTCCTTTGACTTTGCAGACAAACGCCTTAATCACTAAGCCATCCTTCCAGCTCAGTAATTTTTTTTAAGAAAGACTGGGGAGGAGGTAGGAGCAGGAGAGGCATAAGGCACCTGGGAAACCCACTGCTGTCACAAGCTCCACAGCCACGTCTGTGCTGAGTCAGGAGAGGCCCTCTTCCCCCAAGTCTCTGCCAGACTCCCTAGTGCATGTGGACGGAAGGCCCAAGAGACTGGATGGAGCGCTAGGGAATGAATAATTCCTCCCTATCCTTTCCTGGGTCACTGGAGCTGGCGTATCTAGTGACAAGCATTGAAAGCAGTCGCGATGGAGCAGGATACAGCCTGGCTCAGACATCAGGACTGTACTTGGTTCTCTCTTGGGTCCTTTAAGGTTACTGAGCAGGACGTTTACCTCCAAGTTTCAGATGAGAAGACTGAGGTCTACAGATGGGCAGTGATCTGCCCAGGGGTCCAGTCACATGTGTCTAGCTAAGTGTTGTCTATTATAGCCTGTGAGGTATAACCTGGATTTGCACCCCCCCCCAACACACAAGGAGAAAGCCCACAGCTTCCCTCCATCCTTCACTAAAAAGGACAGGGAGTGAGCCCAGCTGCTCAGCTTCACCTAACACCAGTGGGTCCTAAGCCAGCCACTACTCACCCTGCAGACGGACATCTGATTGGTGGTGAGTGTGCCTGTCTTGTCGGAGCAGATGACTGATGTGCAGCCCAGGGTCTCTACAGAGGGCAGACTCCGCACGATGGCGTTCTTGCGCGCCATGCGCCGTGTGCCCAGTGCCAGGCACGTAGTGATGACTGCTGGGAGGCCCTCCGGGATGGCAGCCACAGCCAGGGCCACAGCAATCTTGAAGTAATAGACTGCGCCACGCAGCCAGGAGCCACCATGGGCAGGGTCAGCAAAGTGGCCAATGTTGATGACCCACACAGCCACACAGATCACAGAGATGGCATGGGACAGCTGCCGCCCAAACTCATCCAGCTTGCGCTGCAGAGGTGTCCGCTCAGGCTCCACGGCTGCCATCTGGTTCCGGATTTTGCCCAGCTCTGTGTGCAGGCCTGTGGCCACAGCTATACCCAAGGCTTTGCCAGATGCGATATTGGTACCCTGGTCAGGGGAGAGCAAGGGAAACACTGCTGAGCCTCCAGTCAGGGCCCAGAGCTCCTAATTCCAAGCTGGAGCAGGCTCTTCTACTTGACTTTCTTTTCTGTGTGTGGCTAGTGCTTCCAAGCTTATTTGCTGGGTCATTGCTCTATGAAGGTAGGAATTTGGTAGGTCACCATCCCCGTGTCCCTAGAACAGTGGAGATGACAGTTCTGACACTGGCCATATGACCAACCAGCACAATGTAAGCACAAACCCATCAAACCCACAAAATATGGTTTGTAAACAGCCCCAATGGCCAAAAAGGAGTGTGGCTGACAATGATCTCAGGTCAATGGTTCATAAATATTTACTGAAAAACCCACAAAGCCCAGGCCTTAGCATTCCCACTCCCAAGGCCCCGGTAAAATTCTCCCGTTCCTGGTGTATAGGACAGGCAGCCTAGTATCCCAGGCCCTTTTTGTGCACAACACTTCGACAAAGGCCTGAGATGCAGTGATCCTCTGCGGTATCTCTTCAGATGGCTGTGATATGGTGGTAGAAAGAAGGCAGTTGTTGCTGGTGGCCCTGCCTGCCTTCTACCCTAAGCAATGCAACTCCCCCTTCCTGTTCCCAGCTAAGACAACAGCCCACAGGGAACTGCATGCCCCTCCTTGTGTGTCACACTTCCCTCCCCACCCAAAGAAGTTTGAAAGGCATCCATGCACCCAAGCAGGGATCCCCCAAGGAGGAGCTCTATGGGAGCATCAAGTTCTTTCTCTCTTCACTCCTAGGAAGAGTCTCCAGCCCCTTATAGTAGGTGTTCTGGGCCGCCATCTGGCTAGCCTGGCCACCCCACCACCATTTTTGTAACCCTTGTCCCCCTGGTAAAGGTAAATTTTCTTTTGAGTGACTAATAGCAAGCTGCCTTGTCCTGGTGAAGGCAGGGTGTCTTAGCAGGAAAGAGGAAAAGCCCTGGGACCTGGAAGTGAGCCTACATCTCAATTCTCCTGCTCATTGCTTGTGACCTTGAATAATTGACTTAACCTCTCCCAGCCTGTTTCCTTGTTAGGAAATACAGATAATAAGACACAGATAACCTTATTTCAAAGGTTTGTTGTGGAGATTAAACAAACTAATGTGTAAAGAGATCAAAACAGTGCCATGCCTCAGGAAACACAAGCTATTATAAGTTTGAGAAAGTTGCATGCGTTGTTGACAAGAAATGAGGTCCTCTCCAAAGATTAATATTAACATTATGTTTAGTGTCACTGTCAAGCCAAGCCCTGGAGCATCTCTGGAACTTACCGAAAACAGCATGTTCTTCTTGTCCTGGTTCACAGCTCTGGGGTCCGGGATGGCATCTGTGTGCTTGGTCACAGACACAGATTCACCTGGTTATGGAATCAGATACAAGAAGCCCCACTTGAAGACATGTGCACTGCCTGGCCCTGGCCCCACTCCATCCTGACCTGAGACCCGAGCCTCACCTGTCAGGATGGACTGGTCTACTCGCAGTGTTGTGGACTTGATCTCAATGAGGCGGAGGTCAGCAGGCACCTTGTCTCCCACTGTACAGAGAGAATGGTATGGCTGAAGGTGATTTAGGGCCTCAACCCTAGGAAAGCCATAAGGGTTGCTAGGGCTGTTGTGGAGGCAGGGGCCTGAGCTGTGATCCCCTGGCCCCCCTGGCCAATCTCTGGATCTGTACAACAGGGCTTTGGCACAAGATCTTTGGAGGGTTCTGACAGTCACCCCTCTGCACAGATAGAGGCAGAGAGAGACAGGGATCCTTGGTGTCACACAGTAAAAAAGGACGCCCTCAGTATGCCCACCTGCCACTTCCACAATGTCCCCAGGGACAATGTCCCGGGCTCGGATCCTCTGCACACCCTTGCGGTCGGAGCGGATCACCTTGCCCATCTCAGGCTCGTACTCCTTCAAGGCCTCGATAGCACTCTCGGCATTGCGTTCCTGCAGAACGCAGGCAGACAGGTGGTCTCCCCCAGCAGCCCACCCCGTGAGTGTGGGATGGAGCTGAAGGACTGCAGGTGGAGGTCACACCTAGCATCTGGGAGATCCCAGGGGCCAAGCCCACCCCCAGAGCCTCCCACCTGCCACACGCCCACGACTGCATTGGCCACAAGGATCAACATGATGACCAACGGCTCCACGAAAGCTGTTGTGGTCTCCTCGCCCTCCTCGAACCAGGCCAGGACCTGTAGGTTCAAAGCTGGTCAGCGGGGATGTGCTGCGGGCCCCTAATCTGTGCTCCATGACCTTTGTAATCTAGACTCCCTGTCTCTTCCCATGGGGAACCTGGGCTTGAAAGAAGGTCTTGGTGGATGCCCACTCTACAGATATGACAGCCATAGTCCCCATCCTACTTGACCCAGCCTTGAAGGGGACTGAATTAGCAGACTTTCCTGCCCACTTTTCTTGCTGTGGTCCTCAGACCAGCAGACACAGCATCCCTGGGAACTGGTTAGAATTGCAGTTCTAGGATCTAGCTCTGACTTCCTCAGGCAGAAACTATGTTTAACAAGCTCAGGTGACTCCAGTGAGTGCTCACGTTCAAGGTCCACTGGCCAGAGGAATATCATTCCCCACACAGAGCCTAAGCCTTTGAAGTGGGACCTCCAGTTGGATTCTTATCGCACCCCTCCATGGTTCTCAGTATGTCGAGCTGGGCCATGAAGGGCATAGGCACTCTTTGGGCTCTGCCATTGTAGGCATCTGCATAGATGGATGTCTTTGGTATGAGTCCAGGTTTTCACAAGGACAGTGTCCAGTAGGGCCAGTACTCCAAGAGGGGGACATCCCATCCAGCAACGCCAGTCATCAAGACGCTCATGTGTGTGCAAGTGCACATGTGCATATGTACATGTTGAGGCCGGAGGACAAGCTCAGGTGTCATTCCTTAGGCCCTTTTTAAAAATTTATTTATTTTATTTATTTATTTTTTTTATTATTTATTAGCAACAGACAGAGAGAGAAAGAGGGAGAGAGAGAGAGAGAGAGAATGGGCACACCAAGGCCTCCAGCCACTGCAAACGAGTTCCAGATGCATGTGCCCCCTTGTACATCTGGCTTACGTGGGTCCTGGGGAATCGAGCCTCGAACTGGGGTCCTTAGGCTTCATAGGCAAGTGTTTAACCACTAAGCCATGTCTCCAGCCCCTTAGGCCCTTTTTTTGTTGCTATTTTTGTTTTTTGAAGCAGGGTCTCTCTCTCGCCCAGGATGGCCTCAAACTCACAGCACCCATCCGACCTCATCCTCCTAAGTGCTGGGATTATACGTCTGAGACTCTATACTTGGTATTTTGCTATTGGTGTTTCCTGTCCACTATTTTTTTAAATTTTGAGATGGGCTCTCACTGGCCTGGAGCTCACTAGTTAGGCTAGACTGGCTTGGCCAGAGAGCCCTAAGGATCCACCTGTCCTACTTCCCCAGTGTGGGATTACCAGCATGCTACTAAGTGTGCTCTGCTTCTAAAGATACTTTTTAAAAGTGTATATATATTTTGTTATTTTATTTGAGAGAGAAAGAGAGAGGGAGGGAGAGAATGGGTGTACCAGGGCCTCCAGCCACTGCAAACGAACCCAAGATGCATGCACGTCCTTGTGCATCTGGCTTATGTGGGTCCTGGAGAGTTGAACTGGGATCCTTTGTCTTTGCAGGCAAATGCCTTAACCACTAAACTATCTCTCCAGCCCTAAAGACACTTTTGATCATCACACCTGGGAGGTGCTGCTGATATCTACTGGGGAGACGCCAGAGATGTTGATCAACATCCTTCAGTGTGGGGGACGAACCCCTATCCCACTCAGAACTCTGGTCCAAACATCAGTACTGTTGAGGTTTTGAAAGTCAGGGCTAGAACAAGGGGTGGCCAGGCAGGTTTGGGATTTTGAAAGGCTCCCCCTGAGCCAGAGCAGACAGAACCAGGAGTTCAGCTGCTGATGTCTGGGGTGTCCAAGACCGAGAGGACCACAGCCTAAGGCTCTGAGTACTGCTGGAACCCTGCTCTCCGTCCCAGGCTATCAGTCCCTAAGAACAGCAGGCAGGGCCTACTTACAAAGGAGACCAGAGCTGCCAGCAGCAGGATGCGCACCAGGAGGTCCTCAAACTGCTCCAACACCAGCTCCCACAGGGACTTCCCTGGGAAAAGGAGAGTGTGTGAGGCCAGAGAGTCCCTAGACCACCACCAATCTCCCCACTCAGAGCTTTAGGCTTCAGGCACCTCCAGCCCCCTCTCTCCCTACAGTTCAGAGAGCCCTGTGCCCCACCAAGGCCTTACTCTTGGGGAGGGGGAGTTTCAAGCTGCCAGCCACTGGACCAAAGCTGTCACAGCCCAAGTCTCACCTTCTTCAGTGGGAAGCTCTGCAGGATCCAGGTAGCCACAGGCACGGGGGGAGACAGGAGAAGATGGAGTTACTAGTGGGGTCTACAGCAGTTTGGAAGTCCCTCCCATGCATCCACCTGGCCCATCATGACAGCGCCAAGTGTCCTCCTAGCTCTAAAGTCACAGAATGGATGCTGGAGCCCTAATGCTTCCATCCGCCACTGCACTCTATTAAGTGATGTCTGATGTGGTCAGATCACTTTAAGATGAGACCAGAGCTAGGGGGCCCTTCCAGCCCAATCCCCTTACCGAAAGGAAACTGAGTGCTAGAGGAGAGAAGGGACCTTTTGGGGCCAAAGAGAGCTGGCAGGTCTCAAAGCCCCTCAGCACTACTCTTCCTCAAATGTCTGCCAGCCTTGGCCAGAGTCTTCCCTGCCCATGGTTCTGGTGCTCATCCAGTCTAACCTACCTGCTCCTTGTGACTGCCGGGACAAGGCCAGCTGCCAGTAGCCATCTCTTCCAGGTCCCTACTCTATACACACAGAGGGAAGATGGCCCAGCCCTTCCCATGTGCCCAGACCCACACAACGTTTCAAAGAATGTTCTCTACACACTAGTAGCACCTGCCTATTTACCTGCCTTTTTTATTTTGTTTTGCTTTTTGAGGTAGGGTCTCACTCTAGCCCAGGCTGACCTGGAATTCACTACATAGTCTCAGGATGGCCTTGAATTCAGTTCAATCCTCCTACTTCTGCCTCCCAAGTATTTTTATTTATTTACTAGAGAGAAGGGGGAAGGGAGGGTAGGAGAGAGGGAGAGAGAATATGAATATGGGTACACCAGGGCTTCTAGCCACTGCAGATAAATTCCAGACACATGCACCACCCTGTGCATCTGGCTTACATGAGTTTTAGGGAATTGATTAGGTTTTGCAGGCAAGCACCTGAACTGCTAAGCCATCGCTCCAGCCCCTCTTCTATAATTCTTTTTTTTTTTTTTTTGTTTTGTTTTGTTTTTCAAGGTAGGGTCTCACCACTGTGGCCCAGGCTGACCTGTAATTAACTTTGTAGTCTCAGGGTGGCCTCGAACTCACAGCAATCCTTCTACCTCTGCCTCCCGAGTACTGGGATTAAAGGCGTGCGCCACCACACCCGGCTTTTCTATAGTTTTGAAACAATTTTATACCATCCAGAGCTGACAGCCTCGGATACCTGAAGTCTCTGGCTCTTCCCAATGGCCTCAAGTGAAGGCAGGATGGGAGTGTCAGCCCTCTTTCACACATGCAAGAATGATGATCAGAGGGCCAGAGCAGCTGCAGTGAAGTCACACAGCCAGTTAGTATCTGTGTAGGAGGTGGGAGCTGGGACCCAGAGGGTGGGCTCTAATAAGTTCCCCTCGTTGGGCATTGCCCCTGCCCCTGCTGAAGCCCTTCCATGGCCAATCTTTCTGCAATGCCTCCTTTTGCCCTTTGCAATTCAAAGACCGGCAGCATCAGCAGAACTGCAGACCTTGTTCATGATGCAGATTCAGAGCCCCTCTCCTCCTCTGCCTGCTTCCTGACACAGACTAGCTCCTCACATCTAGCCACCTGTTCTTGACCCACAGGCATTCCCCCCACCATGGGAATCACCTCCTGGGGAGACTTGGGGTCTGCACCTTGCAGCTTCACCATGGGGATCAGCAAGCAACCTGCTGGACCACAGGGCTCCAGGGGGGAAACATATAACCTAAAAATATACTTTCTAGCATTTTCTCTAAAGCCCTATTTTAGGCAACGGCTGACATTTTCCGTGGAAAATGTAATCTCCAGTGTCCTGCGTTGAGATTAAAATCAAACAGACTTTTTCCTTCTGATCTATTTAACTGAAGTGAACAGGAAAGGCAGGGGGTGGGGCCAGGCCTAGTTTCTGGGCCAATTCTCCAATGGAGAATTCTTTGGAGGTTGTCTCAGCCATACCCCTGTCTCAAACAAAGCAGTGTCCACCCCATGCCACACATCAGCTGGCTCCTACTGTGCTCTACCCAGGAGACTCCCTAAACCCTCACCTTTCCGGGGTAAATGACCAAGAAAAGGTTTGTCCATCAGCCTCACCTGAATTCCTCGTACTGTTTCTCTAATCTCTTGCTTTGTGTGGCAGGAAACCACTAGGCTACCATGTTCTCCAGGGCATTCATTCTAGGCAGTGCCAAGCCTGTAGGTAGGACATACATAGGCACCCAGACCCACTTTAGTCCCTAGTTGCCTTCTGCCTGTCTCAGTCTCCCAGTTGCCCTTTCCTACCTGTCAACCTAGATTTCACCCCCTTCTTCCCTGACCCATGATATAGGACTTTGGAGGTCACGTGGTTCCTCAAATATGTCTGCTTCTCTCCACCTTGTGGTCACATGCTGATTGTACTTGTCAGCCCCATGGGAGTTTCCAAAAAAGGATGTGTGTTAGTTCCCAGTTGGAACATTAGGTTTTCAGTGCCAAGCTCTCTAGAAGGTGACTGTCCCATACAATGCACTGATTTTTTTGTTTTGTTTTGTTTTTCGAGGTAGGGTTTCACTCTAGCCCAGGCTGACCTGGAACTCACTATGTTGTCTCAGAATGGCCTCAAACTCATGGTGATCCTCCTGCCTCTGCCTCCCGAGTGCTGGGATTAAAGGTGTGCGCCACCACGCCCGGCTCAAATTTTTACTTTTTAAAAAATATTTTATTTATTTATTTGAGAGAGAGAGAGAGAAAGAAAGAGGCATAGAGAGAGAGAGAGAGAGAGAGAGAAAGAGGCATAGAGAGAGAGAGAATGGGCAAGCCAGGGCTTCCAGCCACTGCAAACGAACTCTAGATGCATGTGCCACCTTGTACAGCTGGCTTACGTGGGTCCTGGAGAGTCAAACCACGATCCTTTGGCTTTTCAGGCAAATGCCTTAACTGCTAAGCCATCCCTCCAGCCTCAGGAAAGAGATTTCTAATTTAACTAACGTCATTCATTTAAATTGAAGTAGCCACACAAGGCTGGTAGCTGCCACTCTGGATGGCATGGGGCTGGGGAAACCTGTGAGGCAGTATCTATGTGTTCCATCACCCTGTGTCACAGAGCAAGGAAGACAGAGCTCAGATGACCGATGACCAACCTGTCACTGGCACACAGCAGGAATGAGAAGGGAGCCTCTATTCTTGTGTCCTTTTCGGGGGTTGTTTTTTTGGTTCCTTGGTTTTCTGAGACAGGGTCCCATCCTGTAAGCCAAGCTGACTTCAAACTCACACCTACCTGCCTCACCCTCCCAAGTGCTGAGACTACAGGGGTGCACACTGCCAAATCCAGCCAGCCACGGAGGTTTTAAGGTTGTTAGTACGATAAATAACCTGCCTTTTGCCACTAGCCCCTTCTGCCTCCTCCTGCGGAGGCCTTCCCTGCCCATAGCATGCAAGGTCCTAGTCCTTCAAATGGCTGACCTCGTGTGGACTCACTGGGAACACAGGGTGTCCACGTTCACTTCAAAGGGCTGCTGTGACAATTGTCATCACCAACATCAGGGGCCATATTTACTGAGTACCTACTGTGTATCAAGGCACATCACTCACATTGTGTCCAGAGGATAAAGGGGAAGACTGGGTGTGGATCTCACAGGGCACCCAGCTGGCCTTGACTGTACCAGACACCCTGCTACCTCCTTGGGCACACTACTACCCTCTAGTATTCTCGCACGATCTGGAGAGCGCTGTTGTCATTCCCATCTATCCATTTGTCAGCTAGAGCGCAGAGATTCAGTGACTACTTCATGGTCACACTTGGCAACCTCTCTTGGCATACCCCAGGTCACTGCTGCCAGGGTGGGGAGTTGCAGAGAACAGATCTGAGCCCAGGCCATGTTGCCCTTGTGCCCTGCTCTGGGTCGCCTTTGCTAACTCTTCCGTTTTCTCTCCTCTCATATCTTTACTGCCCAGAAAAGGCTATCTGGAAAAAAAAAATTAGGTGCCTGACTATTGGGTTGGATGTCCCTGCTGCAGTAGGTGCAGAGCCACCCACCCAAACCACCTAGTCCCAGAAGTGGGGCTTTAGGGTCACTATGCCCTGCCCGTCTGCTCCAAATGTCCATTTCATATAGTTTTCCCTGGAGGATGTTGGCTTCTTCTGTTAACCACAAGCTGCATGCTGGAGACTGAACTGGCTCCCTTTGAGATGGTGCCAGGCCCATGGCCAGTGCCACATTTCCTAAGTGAGGGAGGGTGTGCCCAGTGTCCACCTCCGTGCTAACCATTGGGTTCCACAGGACAAAGGCAGTGACAAAGATGCTTCTTTTTCCATCGGGACTGGCCCAGGCACAGGACCCCATTATACTTACCTGCGCCTTGAACATGGTGGTGTCCTCTCTCTGCCCACCCCAGGTCACTGCTGCCAGGCTGACCAGGCAATCCCCCCATGCCCTGTGGGGCTGATGATCTGAGACCCTGGGAATTGGCCTTGTGGACCCACAGTGGCAGCAGAAGGACTTAGAGCCAGGACTCTGGCCCAGGAGGCTAGAATTCAAATCTTACTCTAACTCCTGCTTTGTGCCAAGGCCACAGGCAAAGCCACACGTCTGTTTCCTCAGCTGCACAAGGTGAGTGCTAATAGGAAGAGCCTCACAAGATTAGTGTGGCGTCTGAGAGACCTGCAGAACATGTCTGGGACACACAAGCACAGTGAACAGACATCGGCACATGAACAGTGACCAAGCCGTCGGTCCCACAGCAGAACTTGTTCAGTGCAGCATCTCCAGCATTGGGCACAGCCCTGGCATGCAGCAGGTGCTTGGTTACACCTGATGAGGCAGAGGGAGAGTCCCTGCTTTTGCCCTCCTCACAGCCTTCAATGACTGTCCTCGGCCTAAGTGAGTGAAGCCTGCAGCCTTCCCAGGTCTGCCCAACCTACCCCTCCAGACAGAAGTTCCTCTGCAGCCAAGCAGGGGGCTCAGGTAGGACACCATGCCCCCTTTTCCTTGAGCTTTTCCTCCATGGTACCCTCTCTCATCTCCTCAAGACTCATGCCTCCAGGAAGCACCTTGTCTCCTAACTACTCTCTGACCTCGTCAGACAGGAGCACCTCCTGTGGCAGGATTAGTCATCCCTGAAGCCACACTCTGACCTCAGCCATTGTTTATTAAGTTGCTCTATGGGTCAGGCCAGGTCCTGGGCCTGCTGCCCACAGCCAAGAGCCAGGGAGAAGTGGGTACAGGTCCAGGGACACCCCTGGACTGCCTCTGGGCTCCACACAACACCTGCTCCTCTAATCCCCCCACAATTCCTTCCTTCTCACAACATTGGAAACTGGAATTTCAGCTTCTAAATGTCAGTTCCAGCAGGGAGAAATGGGCAGGGCACTCACCAAGGTCTTCCTCCAAGGCAAATTTACAAAGCAATTAAGTTGTCATTTGCGGAGGCAGGGACAGGCTCTAGCTAGGCAAGGCCTGCCCAGCCCACCTGGCCCTGCCCTGTCTCCAAGGTCTATGTAGAGTGGACAACCGCGCTCTGCTCCCATGGGGACCACAGAGGGGCCCAGGAAGAGGCTCCTGTTCTGCACCTCCCTGGCTTAGCTGGTGCTGAAGACAGGGCTTTGCTCAACACCTGTGTGTCATGCTGCATCATAGACTCAGCCCAGCTCAGGATACACAGGGTAAGAGGCCCAGCTGCAGGACTAACCTTGTTGCCAGGGAGCTAAGGCTGCTCGACAAAGGTCAGGAGGCGGACAACCAGAGAGAAGCCTAAAATGGCTGCAGGTAACCCACCCCCCTTCCCGCTGCTCTCCTAAGAAGAGTCGGTTTCAGATCCTGTAAGGTGTTTAGGGGATGGTTGGTCTCACCTGTCTGTCCTAACATTGAGGACACTGAGGCCTAAGAGGGGCAAGTGTGCCTGAGGGCAGCCAGAGTGAGGCCGTACCAACTACCTTGTCCTCGTGGCCTGCTTTCCAGGGTCACACACATGAGTTTCCCAAGTACCATGCAAACTTGGATCCTGGGCTGAAGGCAGAAAACAGGGCACAGCCAACGCACCACTGAGCGCTCCTGGGATCTTGCCTGACTGCACATCCCTGGTTCTGCGGGCCCGCAAGAGTGAGCATGTGTCAGACATGCCTATCGCAGTTGGCCTCTAGCTTTGGCCCTGGCCTATGATCACAAAGTAGATGAGCACCCTGTTCAGGGACGCATCAAGTGAGACGCCCCTAAGCATCTGAAGATGACAGAATTCATCTGAAAACACAAAAATGCAAAGGAAAGTGATGAGAAGAACTTTCCCTCAGATTGGCCAAGATCAAATGTAAGCCGGGTGTGGTGGTGCATGCCTTTAATCCCAGCACTTGGGAGGCCGATGTAGGAGAATGGTCAGTTGGGGGCTACCCTGAGACTACATAGTAAATTCCATCCAGGTCAGCCTGGGCTAGAGCAAAACCCTGCCTTGAAAAGACAAAAACAAGCAAACAAAAAAGTAGGCTTCTACCACAGCCAGGAGGCACAGCCAGCATTGCAAGTGCTTCACCATCACAGACAGCGACTCAGCCACAGCCACCAGGAGTGAAAACACGTCTGCTGTCCCCACAATTCCACTCCTAGGGACATCTCCTGAAGTGTCACTTCAGGCGGTGACATGATGTGGGGACAAGTTGACACCATGCAATGCAGTGTGGAACAGCAAAGACCTCAAACAACCCAAGCAGCCGTTGGAAGTAGGGTGAAGAAAGTGCAAAGCCACGAGGAAGCTCAGAGGTTCCTCAGGGGACAGTCTCTAAGAATGCTGCTGGGGGAAAGCAGGGCTAAGCACCACATTCAAGCCATTCCTGCTGTGTAAAAATGTCAAAAAGACCCTGAGTCCTAGACCCTGGGGCAGGCCCATGCCCATACTCAAAATATTGAAGGTTAGACTGTGAACACATTTTTATTAAAAAAGATTAATTTAGGATTGGGTGTGGTGGTGCATGCCTTTAATCCCAGCACTTGGGAGGCAGAGGTAGGAGGAGCACTGTGAGTCTGAGGCCACCCTGAGACTACATAGTGAATTCCAGGTCAGCCTGAGCTAGAGTGAAACCCTACCACCCCCCCCCCAAGAACGAAAGAAAGAAAGAAAGAAAGAAAGAAAGAAAGAAAGAAAGAAAGAAAGAAAGAAAAGAAAAGAAAAGAAAAGAAAAGAAAAGAAAAGAAAAGAAAAGAAGCCAGGCGTGGTGGCGCACGCCTTTAATCCCAGCACTCAGGAGGCAGAGGTAGGAGGATCGCCATGAGTTCAAGGCCACCCTGAGACTACATAGTTAATTCCAGGTCAGCCTGGGCCAGAGTGAGACCCTACCTCGAAAAACCAAAAAAAAAAAAAAAAAAAAAAAAAAAAAGAAAAGAAGAAAAAGAAAAGGACTGGAGAGATAGCTCAGCAGTTAAGGCACTTGCCTGCAAAACCTAATGACCCAGGTTCAATTCCCCAGTAAAACCAGATGCACAAAGTGGTACATGCATTTGGAGTTTGTTTACAGTAGCACTATGCCCTGGCATGCCCATTCTTTCTCTCCCTCTCTCTCTCTGCTTGCAAATAAATAAATATTTTTAAAAATGAACTAAGCCAGGTATGGTGGCACACACCTTTAATCCCAGCACTCAGGAGGCTGAGGTAGGAGGACTGCTGTGAGTTTGAGGCCACCCTGAGATTATATAGTGAATTCCAGGTCAGCCTGAGCTAGAGTGAGACCCTACCTGTGGGGGGGGGGGGAAGGAACTATTAACTAAACTGGGTCTGGTGGCAAAAGCCTGCAGTCCCAGCACTCAGGAGGCTGAGGCAAGAGGACCATTAATTTCAGGTCAGCCTGGGATACATAGTAAGATGTCTTCACATAAACAATAGTAATGATAATAAATACAGTTAAAATATATTAAAGCCCTGGAGGGAAACTGCGTTCTTAGGTTCTCTTGTACCTAATGATGTGGGCTCACATGAGGCCGGGGCCTCCCTGCTCGTGGCTCTGCTGTGGCCCTCAGAAAAACTCATGGGTACCATGAGGCTGGGGTAGGTAGAGCTGTGCGTGTGTGCACAGGGCCTGGCTGAACCGTTCATTGCATTAACGGTGCTGTTGAAGCCGAGCCTCCTGTCCAACTCTGAGGTTTGGGGGTGGGTTTGGGGGTGAGATCCCCAGTCACTCCCCCCCGCCCCCCAATTCTTCCCCCACAGGCAGAATTTGCCTACTTGAGGACTTAAGCAAATGACTTCCTTGTGGTTTCGAGCACTAACAACCTTGCAGGTGCACAGATGACTAGGGTGGGGGGAACACAAGTCCCATGGGTGTCCCCTTTACCCACAGACCCCATCCGCCTTACCACTCAGCTTCTGGCCCACAGCCTGGCTCTGCCCCTTTAGCTACAGGGCAGGATGACCTCACTAAGCATGCACAAACAACCCCAAGATGGGTTCCACTGTAGCCTTGCTTACAACGCTGACAACAAGGAAACTAGGTAGAGAGGCCAAGTGGGTTGCCTAGTATGGCATAATTATGAAGGGGCAGAGCTAGGGTGCTGAACCCCACTTGCCCTGTCCCAGAGATATGATAAACACTGAAGGACAATCAAACAGCCTCTGCAGGTGGAGAGCAGGAGGCAGGACGGGGCAGCTGGCTCCCCTCAGCTCCCCTGACAGCTTCCAGAGCCCTGGATGGCTTCCTGAGGAAGCATTTGAGCAGAGATGGGAGGGAAAATCCCTTGGGGGGCCCAGAGAACATGGGGGCGTGGCAAATCCAAAACAGCTGCTGCCTATAATCCCAACACCTAGTATGCCCACCAGCTCCAAAGTCCCCGAACCTGTGACTATCTTTCAGAGATGGGGAAACTGAGGCCCAGAGAGAGGTAGGCAGGCCCCAGTACCAACTCTACCATCAACTGTGTGACCTCGGGCAAGTTCCTTAACCTTAGTCACTTCCTCTAAAGTACAGTGACAACAGTCTTTACCTCAGAGTTGTTTGGGGGAAGAAATGATGGTAAGAAGTGCTGAAAACAGTGCCTGCTACAAAATAACTGCTCAGTGAAACAAGAGACTTATCATTCATACTATCAAGCACAGACAGAGGCAGCTGCCACATCCTCTTAACCTTTCCTACCATGTCTCTACACACCATGTCAAGCAACAACCTCACCCGTCATCACACAGATGTTCAGGGACCAGCCCACCAATATTCCCTCATCCAGATGAAACTACATGTGCGCCGGGTGTGGAGGTGCACACCTTTAATCCCAGCACTTGGGAGTCAGAAGTAGGAGGATCGCTGTGAGTTCAAGGCCACCCTGAGACTACATAGTGAATTCCAGGTCAGCCTGGCCTAGAGCGAGACCCTACCTTGAAAAAAACAACAATAATAAAAAAAGAAAAAAACCAACAACAAAAACTACATGGGCTGGGAGAATAGGGGCCTTCCTCTCTGACTTGACTATGCTGGACTGATACAAGTGGTCCAAAGGAGAGACGTAGTCCAGAGAAGTATCTATGTGACACGGGACAGAACCAAAGTCTATCTCAGCTTCACAGGAGAACCAAGAACATCAAGCTGGGGACCCCAGACCTGTCTGCTGGGCCCATGGACTATCCCAGGATCAGGGACAGGCACTGCTGCCCTGTCTTCCTTCAGCAAAGGACACCCTTGCTGCCAAGTCATTAATGGGAGACATTAAATAATATTTATCTCCCAGTTCCTTCCACAGCTCAACTAAATATAGCAACTAATTTTTTTGAAAAAGGATTTCTGCTCCAGAAAGATAATATTTATATAAGAGGTGGTTTTCATAAACTAATACAAACCCCAAAGCACCCTTTCTGACAGCTCTTCATAATTTCCCAGCCAGCCCTGACCAGAGGGACGCCCAGGCCACAGCACGGTCCTCTGTGGCATCTGGGAACTCCCCAAAGGCATTGGCCCTCCAAAGGACACAGGCCCAGGTTACATTTCTCTGTGAATCCCTCACACTCTGACAGGTGCTGTGGTGGTAACTAGAGGGTGACAAGTCCTGCCTGGAAGACAGAGGACTTCCGTGTCTTCCACCCTCATACTCCTGCAAATGCGCCTGGGCCATATCTAGACAGAACTGGCAGGTCTTTTCTTAGCAAGAAGGAGAGTCTTCCAACTTTGAAGATGGCGAGGAAGTGATGATACATCTCTCAAGCAAACTGCAAGGGCAGGGGGGGTTCCTTTGGTCCCTAGAGATGGGCAGGCACCACACCAGCCGAGATGGGGACTGGAGGGGTGGATTCTCCCTTGGAAACTCCCTGAGGTCTCCAATCTACCGCTCCAGGCAGGTGGGTCTCTGCCTCAGCAGTTCAAACCCTCATTGACTCCCGCCAGCCACATCCGCTGGGAGCTGCAGAAAGAGGAAGACCTGAGGCTGGGGGTGGAGGCACAAGACCTCCCGCTGACAAGTGGCACCTTCTTGGGCGTCTTACAGAACGATCGGAGGGAAAGAGAGGCCCCCGGTCAGCGGGCCTCGGCATCTGCACCTGCAAGGTTCGCGCGGGTGGCAGCCCTGCGCGGCGGAGGGGGTCCCCGCAGACGGCGGTAAGGTGGGCTAAGGCTGGCAGGGGTGTGTGGTGACTGACCGGGTGAGGGGAAAGCCCGGCTGGACCTCGCGGAGGGGAGGGGGACCGCAGGTGTCGGGAACCCGTCCCGCCTCGCCCCGCGCAGGTCCCTGCTGGGTGCCCCGAGAGCATCTGCAGAGGCTTCCGGAGCCCCTATTCCGTGCCGCCGCAAGGCCGTCTTCCGAGGCGGCGCCCCCGGCCCCAGCCCCGGCCCCGGCCCGCGCGCTCACCGTTGGGGCCGTAGCGCTCCCGCGCGTCCGTCACCTGCGCGGGGCTCAGGCCGCCCTCGGCCGTCACCGAGAAGCGGCGCAGCACGTCGGCGGCCGCGAGCAGGTGCGCCTCCTCCATGCCGCCGGACAGGCCGTCTCTTCGCCGGGGCTACTGCACGGGACGCGGGGGGCTGGGGCCCGGGAGGGCGCCGCTGCAGGTCATGACCACGCTGGAGCCTTCCTCGACGGCTGTGGCTGCGACCGGCCGCCGGACCCGAGCCAGGATGCTGCACCGCGGGCTCCCTCCCCGGGGCGGGGCGGCGCGGGACCCGCCCCCGGCACACACGCCTTCCGGCCGCCCTCGGGGCCGCGGGACCCGCCCGCCTGCCCCGCCCCGGTACTCCCGGGACTCCCGGCCCGCCGCCCGCCCACTCCACCCGAGGGGATACTGAGGCTGCGGGCGGGGACGCGCCGACGCTTGGGGCGGCTGGGGGCCTCGAGGCCGGGGAGCCTTGGATCCAGTCCCCAGAGCTGGGGGGACGCACAGTTAATTCCCCAGAGGCGGAGGGGTGGGGGCATCCAAACCCGAGCTGTCCACAGATGCTTCCAGCTCCACTTCTGCGCTGCCCATTGCGGGTCCAGCGTGAAGCGGAAGCTGTGGTCACTTGTGATGCCCGCGTGCGCTTCGCTTCACTCTTTCCCAGAGCCCCATTCTTTCATGCAACCAGAGCCTCTAAGATTCCAAAGGTGACCCCGTGGGAGAGAAGGTTAAGAAAGCACGCGGTTACCTGCCACTCACGCATCCTTCCAGCAGGCTCCTTAGGGACCCAGGGAGAGCGAAGGGGAGGGGGTATCTCTGCTCCGAGTCCCCCGAGGAGAAGTGACCTGGGCCGAGGGAAGGGTGGAGCTTGCGGACACCCCCACACACACATTCTCTAAAGGGGGAGCAAACCATCGGTTCCACACAAGCTGGCCTCTGCTGACACAGCGCTGTGTGTGGATCTCCATTGTTGCCCTGGCCAACACATCACTGCACCTTCACCGCACTCTCACCATACAGCACCCCTGTACCCCATAGCCTGCCTGCCCGTCCATGGGCACCCAGCATGAGCTCTGCCTCTGCCTCTGCCTCTGCCTTCCCCTTGCTGCCTCCGTAGTGGAACGACTTGACTGGTGGTCCTTAGCAGCTTTTGTGGGGTCACACGGGCCTCAGCTGGTGTGGAGATGAAGGATGCTGGTTTTATGTCTGCCTCCTTCCGTCTTGTCATTTATTGGTTCATTCGTTGATTGAGACAGGGTCTTGCTGTATAGCCCAAGCTGTCCTTGAACTCTCAGCAATCTTCCTGCCTCAACTATAGATCGCTGGGATTACAGATGTGTGCCACCATGCTTGGCCTCTCAACTTGACAATTTAGATTGCAGCTCCAATGTCTCCAGGTATTTTCCCCTTCCTTTCCCTCTGATCATAGTACTTAGACAATCCCACGTCATCCTTTAAAAAAACTTTTTAAAAATTTATTTGCAAGCAGAGAGAGAAGTAGATCAGAGAGAATGACAGAGGAACGAAATGGGAAGTGGTCTCCTGCCACTGCAAATGAACTCCAGATGCATGCACCACTTTGTGCACCTGATTTTTTGTGGGCACTGGGGAATTGAACCCTGGCCATTAGGATTTGTAAACAAGAGTCTTTAACTGCTGAGCCATCTCTCCAGCCCTCACTTCATTCATATATATGACACACACACACAGAGGCAGAGAGAGAGAGAGAATGGGTGAGCCAGGGCCTCTAGCCACTGTAAACGAACTTCAGATGCATGCACACTTTGTGTATCCAGCTTACGTGGGTACTGGGGAATTGATCCCCGGGTTGTTAGACTCTAGAAGTAAGTGCCTTAACTGCTGAGCCATCTCTTCAGCCCTCACTTTATTCTTTTTAAAAATTATTTATTTATTTATTTATTTATTTATTAGAGAGAGAGAAAGAGAGAGAATGGGCATGCCAAGGCCTCTAGCCACTGCAAACAAACTCCAGACACATGCCCCACCTTGTACAGCTGGCTTACGTGGGTGCTGGGGAATTGAACTTGGGTCCTTAGGCTTCATAGGCAAGCGCCTTAACCCCTAAGCCATCTCTCCAGCCCCCTCACTTCATTCTTAAGTTGCTAGGAAAATTGTTGGGCAGGTCTATGCTAGAGACAGAACCTAATAGTAACCCCCTCTGCCCCTCACCACCTTGCTCCCAGAGTCATTGAGCTATAGGCATTGAAGCAGCAGGACACCCCTACTCCCTCCCAAACATAAATCCTAGGGTCTGATGCCTCCTGTGTCAGCCTCAGGGGACCTTACCTGGGAGCCTCTCCCACTCTCCCCAGCCTTAGCTGTGAGTTGGCATTTGCTAAAAGACAAGGCCAGAAGGCCTGTTGTTTGCTCTGGCTGCCTGACCTGTTTCCTCTCTCCTAACCACCACAGGCAGAGCTAACGATGACTCCTACCAGGCAAGCAGACACATCTGTCAGCATGCTCACCTGCTTGTCTGTCTCCATCAGGACATCCCCTCAAAACACCTGAATCCCACACAGTCGTTCTACACTCCAGCTTCCTGCCCATCGCTTCTGTGTTCCCAGTTATGTCCTCTGTGCCTAGACAGACAGCCAGCTAGCCAGGGTGACATGGTCCCAAGCAAACTGTCCAAAGGGCAAGTCTCTTCTTCCCACCTCTCAGCTACCACAGTCACAGAGCTTCAGACCTGGCATTCAGATCTAGCTCTTCCCAACTCCCTTATAGAGCATGCCTGCCTGCCTGCCTCCTCCCAGAGGCCAAGACAAAGGCTGCAGAAAAGGTACCTGTTCCCTGGAAGGATTTGGACACATGAAGAGGGTGTCACAGGAAGTCAAAAACATCCTGAACCTAAGGTGGGAAGCCTCAGCCATATGCCAAGGACAGAGAGCCAATTCCTTGGCATGGATGTGTCATAGGGAATAGAAGCTGGAGGATGGGGAGGGTAGATCAGGAGGTTGAGCTTGACTGTGGAGCTTTGATTGCCCTGGGTGTTGTACTGAAGGCTTTTAAGCAGAGGGGAGATGGGATCCGATTTGCTTTCTAGAAAACTCTTCCATGGAAAAGATGTACAGGTGGCAAAAGAAAATGGAGTCACTTTACCTACTGGGTGGAGAAGGGGACCAGGCCTGCAAGAAGGACAGAAAGCTGAGTTGGGGAAGGGCACCCAAAAGTGCATTGGAGGCCAAGTGCAGTGTTAAGGGCCCAGTGTCCTCTAGGGGAGATACTCAAGGACAGTCCCGGAAGGGGGGCGCTGTAGAGGGCCTCCTGGGAGGCAACCAAGCTGCCCGTGTGATCCTGCCCCAGTCAAGCGCACAGGAGAGTCATCGGACCAGACTAGCTCAGCCACAAGCAGGTGAGCTGAGCCAAAATAATGCTCTGTTGGTGCTTCAAGGCTTTAGTGAAATATTGATGAGCGGGCACCAGTGTTTGGCCCAGAGTTCACTAAAGCATGGGACACAGCATCATCTCAGGTGGTACAGCAAGGAGAGCAAAGGAAGCCAAGTGCACAGGAGCAGGGAGCTGAAGCAACATCCCGTATTTGGGGGCAAAGGAGAGAGAGACAGAGAGACCTGGGCTTCAGCAGTGGTAAGAGGTAAGAGCTAACTGATGGGTTGGGAAGCCAGGCTTACTCAACCAGGCGGCTGTGGTTGTGCTGATTATACACAGGGACCTATACTGGACACTGGGGAGCAGCAAACAGGGAGGGAGGTGGAGAACATGTTGCCCAAAGAGGAGGGTTCCCACAAGAGCCTGTGGCTGGAGTTGGAGCCTCACCCTGGCATCCTGATTTTTCCTGGCTGTCTAGAACAGCCCCACCTTCCCCCAGGGGGTCTAGGCCTGTGGCACTCTGAGGGGGAGGAGCCTCCTTGCCTGGCACAGAAGTGTCTGTCATCAGAGCCACTGAGGACATTCATCATGCACCACGTTCTGTGCTAAACTCTTTCAAGGGTCACGCCATTTCACCTGGGCATGATGGAACACACTTGGGGGCAGGAGGATCTCAAGTTCGAGGCCAGCCTAGGCTTACAGTTAGACTTTGTCTCAAAAAACCCTAAAACCAAAACAAAACAAAAAAAATGCTCATAGGTCTGTAGGCTTGAGAACCTTACCCTCTGTTTGGGGCGTCAGTAGGACCCAATGAGTAGATATCCCAGGTCCTCTCTGCGCCCCCTGCTGAGCACCATTTTGATTCTGTTTTAAGCATCTGCGCTTATTGGCTAGCCACCCTCAGAAGATAGGAAGTGAAGTCTTCTGTGTCCAGCTGTTCAGAGTGGAAGACCCCCTATGCCATTCCATGCCTCCCCCACCCTAAGTGCTTTGTTTTGGCTTAGGGACCCTGGTGCCAGCCGCTGACACACCCCATTAGTCCTCTTGCACTGGCTCCCACTAGCCTTGAATCGCCCTCTAGCTCTCCCTGTTGCCATCATGGTCCTCCTAGGAATCCCCACCCCTCTCCTCATTTCCTCTAGCTGCCCCTCAGCCTTATCAACCACCTCCCAACCCTGTCTCCCCACTTTTTGCCTCCTCAGGCCACATCTGGTTCTCTCTTCCGGATAGAAAGCTGGCTCTGGGTCCTTCTGCTGCCTCACTGCTGGGCATAGCTATCTGCCTTCCAGCTGACCAATGCCTGCCAGTACCCAAAGGCCAGTGGGGCTCCCACACACCATGTGAATCCTGCCCATACCCGGAGTGCTTCTTGACCCCTGCTTCTGTACTTGATGGACACTCCCCAGGACAGCCACCTGGGCTGACCTGCTGCTCCCAGGAGGTGTCAGGGAATGACTGAGCTTGTAGGGCGCTTTTCACTTGTAGGGCCAGGGCAGTGGGATTTATCATCAGGGGACAGAGTAGACACCCAGGGTCCCCATGCAAGCCCAGGACACCTGTGTATTTTGGCCCCAAAGGGATTTAGCCCCTTTGCCTTACATCTACTTCTACTGCTGGCTGCACATGGGGCCCTGGGCTGGGCTGCTCATTTGTAAGCTCCTTGTGGCAACTTCCTGTCCTTACCCCCTTATCTCCCTGGCCAGACCAAGGAAAGGAAGTTGTCCTCTGCTTCTCATTGGTGGCCAGACACCCTCTGGACCTCAGGAAGGAGCAGCATGTCACGAGAGGGTGGCCCTGCTCTTTCCAGGCCTGTCTTCTCTGTTTGCTGCTAACATAGTCTTCTTCCTAAAGCAGCTCAGTAGCTACTCCCAAGCTCAAGAGCCTTCCGTGACTCTTCCCTACTCCGTGGGAGGGAATTCCTGCCTGATACTGAGAATCTAGTCCAAAGCCTATGGCTGGGAGTCACAAACCCCAGGGGCTAAGTTCCTACTGTTGTTTGACCACATGGATATAATATACCCATCAGAGGGCCCTGTAAATACTTCAATCTGTGCATATAGATCAGTCTTGCACTTACTTTTTGTTCAGTTAAGTCTGTCTTTTCAGATGGTGGTGACTGCTGAGGAGACTGAAAACGCATCAAAGTGCTGAGAAGCAACAGTTGAGTGTTCATAATAAGACATCTCTCTTATACCCGCCACTGCTCAGGGACGATAGTGGAAGAAGTGATAGAAAAAATGTAAGAGCTGGGCTGGAGAGATGTCTTAGTGGTTCGAGCACTTGTCTGTGAAGCCTAAGGACCTAGGTTTGACTCCCCAGACCCCACTTAAGAGAGATGCACAAGGTGGCACATGCATCTGGAGTTCATTTGCAATGGCTAGAGGTTCTGGCACTCCCATTTTCTCTCTCTGCAAATAAATAAGTAATGTAAGAGCTGAAGGATGGGAAGGAATGCCTTGGAACACTGTCTCCCAGACACAAAGTAGCATTGTATTCATGACCCATGACCTCATGGTGGTTGCTGTGATCTGCACAAGACCTGTATAATATTGGGCTCACTAAGAGGTTGTTGTGGATGATGGAGGAAATTAAAACAAACAAACAAACAAACAAACAAACAAACAAACAAACAAACAAAAAAGCAGGGCATGGTGGCACATGCCTTTAATCCCAGCACTCGGGAGGCAGAGGTGGGAGGATCGCCATGAGTTCAAGGCCACCCTAAGACTACATAGTGAGTTCCAGGTCAGCCTGGGCTAGAGTGAGACCCTACCTTGAAAACCTAAAAAAAAAAAAAAAAAACAAAACAAAACAAAAAAAAAAAACCCACACAAAAAAAGACATCAATATAGAAGAAAGAATTATAGGGAAAAAAATAGAGGTTCAGTGGCAGAGGCAAATGAAGATTGTGGGAGTAACCCAACTTGGGCATATTTGAGAGAGAGAGAGAGAGAATGGATGCACCAGGGCCTCTATCTACTGCAAATGAACTCTAGACACATGTGCCATCTTGTGTGTCTGACTTTCTATTTGTTTGTTTGTTTTTCCAGGTAGGATCTCACTCTAGCCCAGGCTGACTTGGAATTCACTATGTAATTTCAGGGTGGCCTTGAACTCATGGCCATATTCCTACCTCTGCCTCCTGAGTGCTTGGATTAAAGGCATGTGCCACCATGCCCAGCTTGCATCTGGTTTAATGTAGGTACTGGAGAATCAAACCCAGGTCATTTGGTTTTGCAAGTAAGTGCCTTAACTGCTAAGCCATCTCTCAAGCCCAGGGGAAATAAATTTTTAATAAGCATTTTATCTTATAATTTTTTTAAAAAGAACCTTCAGAGTGAAACCCTACCTTGAAAAAAGAAATAAAGAAAGAAACTCCCATGATCCTAGAAAGATCAATTCTACTGCTTGTCTTTTTTAAGGAATATATATATACATATATATATATATATATTTATTTAAGAGAGAGAGAGAGAGAGCAGATAGAGATAGAATGAGAGAATGGGCGTGCCAGAGCCTCCAGCCACTGCAAACGAACTCTAGATGCATGTGCCACTTTATGCATCCAGCTTACGTGGATTCTGGGAATTGAGCTGTGGTCCTTTGACTTTATAGGCAAGCACCTTAACCACTAAGCCATTTCTCCAGCCCCACTGCTTGTCTTTAAGGCCAAGTTGCTAGCTTTTTAAAAACAATTAATTAATTAATTAATTTGCAAACAGAGAGGGGGGCAGAGAAGAGAGGCAGACAGAGAGAATGGGCACGCCAGGGCCTCTAGCCACTGCAGACGAACTCCAGATGCATATGCCCTTGTGCATCTGGCTTATGTGTGTCCTGGAGAATCAAACTGGGATCCTTTGGCTTTGCAGGCAAATGCCTTAACCGCTAAGTCATTTCTCTTTATCTTGTGCCCCATCTCAGACTCCAGACACATCAGCCTGTCTTCATGCCTTCTCCTAGATATGCTCCCTCCATGTCACCTGTACTGGAAAGCTTAGTCTCATCTTGACATGTCTATGTCCTCCTTGGCCTTCAGAGTCCTCTCTAAGGAGCCCCCAGACCTCTCAGGAAGCAAGTCTCCATGTTTGCCTGAATTCCTACCAGAGGCCTCCAACATGTATGTCCCTCTCGGACAGAGGCAACCTCCCTGGGGCTACCGTGTGCTAAAGGTCATTGCAAAGTTGCCCTCTAGGTTGGTAATGTCCTGGTAAGGAATCTGGGTCCGTATCTCTCATGGTTGCATCTCACTGTCCAGCACCTGGGCCACCACCTACCAGACCCCTAGAGATGTTGGTTAAATGAATGCACTTCTAGCCAGTGCTATACATCAAAGAAAGCAAATGAGGTACCAATGCTGGGAAGTGAAAGAATGAAGGCATCTATGTCTATCATCTATGTCTATCTATGTCTATTTACTATGGGGAACAACTCACTTCACACTCCCATTGTGTGGTCACGGGTTTATGTCCTAGAGAAGGGCTGGAATTTACCCAGAATTGACCCAGTGCTTTGATGCCCCTCCTAGTTCTGAGCTACTTTACCTGCTACAACATCAGGCACAGAGACACAGTCTCTTGGCCTGTCTTGTGTTTCAACTCTCAACATCTCAGCAATGAGAGGAGAGTCCCTGTCTGGCAGGAAGGAGCCACACCTAATCATTCGGCGAGCATGGCCTCAGCAGTAGGTGGGTTAAATTTAATAACCTAACGTAATAATACACAAAGCCCCTATTTGCCTTGGAAATTGTTACACCCAACCAAGCTTATAGGACTTAAGGCATGATTTGAAAAGGAATTTGAGGAGTGGGACTTGTTCCGAGGAGTGGGGGACAAGTTACAAAGGCACTTGAGGGTCAAGCCCTGGGCACGGAGGGCCATGTTGTCCTTTGGGTGGGGTAGGATATAGGTCAGCCTTATTCTGGGTACTTCCAGACTGGGCTGAGCTTGGGGGGAGGGCTGGTCAAGTCCTCAGGCTGGCCTGGGTCTGCCTGGAGTCTGGGGAAGTCCCCTTTGCTCTGGACCTAGGGCTGGGCAGCAGGTGGTACAGAACTGTGTCTAATTCTAAGAGTCCTGGTAGGACCATGCTCATGTGGCTCTCCAGGACAGGAGTCTCAGACACTCCCATTGGCTCTTGGGCTGCAAACAATGGAAAAACTCAGGTCTCTGTGGGCACCCAACTTCCTCTGCTCCCACCCCTGTCTGTGGCTATGGCTCCCATGGCAATGCTGGCCCATTCTATGTCCTCAGGGCCAGCTGTCCCGACTTTTCCCTTCCGTGCCCTTTTGGACCCTCTGGCCCAGTGGTGCCAGGTCTCCACCCTGGTGCTCCCTGTGTGAACACCAGCCCAGCTCTCTGGGGATATCCTGTCATTGTGGCCCAGTGCCTGGGCCCTGCATCTGCCAGGTCAGCTCTGGCGCTCTGGGTCTTTTCCAGGTCCCCAGGTGGAGCCTGGGAGTCCAGTGATGTGAGGAAAGTTGACAAAGACAGCCAGATCCCCTGCATGGCACAGGACTGGGCTCTGTCCAAGACACCTGACACCTGGTCCCTGGGCAGCCTCAGGGCAGACGCTTGTTTGAGTCTCTGACCTGAGCCAGAGCTAGCCCTGTAGGTGACCTTGTGTATCCTGTACCTCTGTGGGCTCCTTCCCTGAGGCAGTGACTTGGCTAACCCAGCTCTCACTCAGGAAACCAGGGGTCTGTTACTTGTCAGTGTGACTACTCTCTGAGTGGTTTGGTATACTGGGTGTCACTGCGCCACAGAGTGGGATCAGAGCTTCCCTGGGGTTCTGTCTCCTGGACTCCAAGAACAGCACTCCATGAAAATACCAGAATTTGCAAGTTGGATTCCATTTGCCTTAAATTCCTTGGGGCCACCCCTTAATTTGCATATCCAAATCAGTCCAGGCTCTCCTGTTTGATTATTTACAAAGGCAGCTGCTATGGGTGAGGGATGTCCCTTGGAGGGTCTCTGAGTGGGAAATAACAGTAGCTACCAGGAACTGTCTCAAAGCTAATGAAGACACAGGGTGAAGCACTTAGTTTTGAGACAGTCTCCCTATGAAGCCCAGGCTGGCCTGAAACTCTCCATCCCCCTGCCTCAGTCTCCAAGTGCTGGGATCACAGGTCTGTACCATCACACCCAGCTCTTGACTTAATCTTTCAAAAGGCAGCGCTTCTCTGTTCCAAGAGAAAGGGCCACATACTGGCACAGTGGAGCAGGGGTTCATCCAGCCTTCTGGCTGCAGAATCTCAGCTCACAGCTCTCAGCTGTTGAACTCAATAGAACAGGTTGTCTGCTTGTCCAAGTACTGGTCTGTGTGGAGCTGGGCTTTTAACCTGGTCTGATTCAAAGGGCCTCTTTCTCTTCTCTTCTCTTCTCTTCTCTTCTCTTCTCTTCTCTTCTCTTCTCTTCTCTTCTCCTTTCTTTCTTTTTTCTTTCTTTCTTTCTTTTTCTTTCTTTCTTTTTTTTTTTGATTTTCAAGGTAGGGTCTTGCTCTAGCTCAGGCTGACCTGGAATTCACTATGTAGTCTCAGGGTAGCCTTGAACTAACAGTGATCCTCCTACCTCTGCCTCCCAAGTGCTGGGATTAAAGGCATGTGCCACCACTCCTGGCCAAAGGGCCCTTTTCCTGAACCGAAGTTACACATGCATGCTTGGTTCCCAACATACCCTGGGCACCCTCTTCAAGGTCCCTGATGTACCAGTAACCCTTGTCTAGGGGAAGAGCTCCACCTGAGAAGACCATGGTTTCAGCTCTACCTTGTGACCTTGGACAGGGACTGTCACATCTTTGATTTTTTTTTTTTTTTTTTTTGGAGGGGTTGGTTTTCGAGGTAGGGTCTCACTCTAGCCCAGGCTGACCTGGAATTCACTCTGTAGTCTCAGGGTGGCCTTGGACTCACGGCGATCCTCCTTCCTCTGCCTCCCGAGTACTGGGATTAAAGGCGTGCGCCACCACTCCTGGCTCCTTTTTTTTCTGAGGTAGGGTCTCACTCTAGCCCAGGCTGACTTGGTACTCTATAGTCTCAGAGTGTCCTTAAACTCACAGCAGTCCTCTTACCTCAGCCTCCCAAGTGCTGGGATCAAAGACATGCACCACCACACCTGGCTTAACTGGCACATCTTTAGATGCCAGTTTTCTTCCTGTGAAGTGGGAAGCACAGTAGTCCTGTCCCACAGGGTCACCAGGAGCTGCCTGAAGTGGTGCATACAGAGGGCACAAGGCTGCTGCTAAGAAGTGACCCCTTGTTTTATGTCTACTTTCAAGGACCCAGCCTGGCTCTGGCCTCTTCTCACCAGTCACTTCCCCTCCAATGGGACTGTCTGTGACCTGACCAGGAAGCTAGCCAAGGGTAATACCCACCCAGATCCTGGAGGCAAGAAGCCAGCAGCGGGAACAAAGAATTTTCCATGGCTCCACAGTTAATGAGGAACTGACACTCTGGGGCTCGACTAGTCTTTCACCCTCCTTCCCCCAAATTTCCATCATTGCTGATATTTACCTTGGAAGCCTGCCGAGGACTTCAGGAACCAGCAGGGGCAAGTGGAAAACAATACAGAAAAGGTAGGTGTTCATGTGAAGGTAGTGGTGGCAGACTTGTGTGCTTTGCTTTCAAACATATTGCAAGGCAGCAGTTATCAAAACCAAATGGTAGGGCTGGCGAGATGGCCCAGCAGTTGAGGGCACTAACTTGCAAGGCCTGGGTTCAATTCCCTAGTAGCCAAGTAAAGCCAGATGCACAGAGTAGGCCATGGGTGTGGAGTTCATTTGCAGTGGTGAGAGGCCCTGGCATGCCCCTTTCTTTTATCCTCTCTCTCCTTGTAAATAAAAAGAAATGGCTTTGGGTTTAAATCGATTCAGGCCTCTACCACTTGCAAGATACCACTGGACTGTAAAGATAAAGACCATGTGGTCTCTTCCCTCAAGAGAGTCATAGCTTGAGAGGGGGTAAGGGGCAGGTCCCCAGGTGGGAGTTGGGAACACACACTATTGGAAAGAGACCTGGGGTGAAATCTGTACTAGCTGTGTGATCTCAGGAATGATGGTAAGTGTCTCTGAGTCTCAGTTTGATGGTCTATAAAATGGGAATAATGATAGGCCCCCCACCTCAGTGGACTGCTGTGTGTAATTGAGGAAATACGTGGTTTTGTTAGCAGGCCACCCAACAGAGATTACTCGTCTTGCCGACACACACCTTTTGCTAACAGAGGCCTGAATTTTCTTCAGGTAGCAAAGTGTCCAGGCCAGTGTATGAATCATGAATAGTCTATGCCAAATGCCCATCCCATTTGCCAAACACTGACATGCCCAGCTTCCTGACTACTGAGGATGGCCACATCACCCAGCTTTGGACCATGAGGTGTAAAGGAAAAAAATGCTGGGGGATTCCGAATAGAATACAGAGAATAAAACCTTTGCTTGCCCTACTTCCAGCCTGTGAAATGCTTATAATGTCTGGGGTCTGTAGAAGCTGCTTTGTGTCCATGCAGCATCCAGTTTAAGAATGTAAAACTCCAAAAAAAAAAAAGTAAAAAAAAAGCCAGAGGTGGTGGTGCATGCCTTTAGTCCCAGCACCCAGGAGGCAGAGGTAGGAGGATCTGTGAGTTCCAGGCCAGCTTAAGACTACATAGTGAATTCCAGGTCAGCCTGAACAAGAGTAAGACCCTACCTCAAAAAAAGGGGGGGAGGGCGGCGACTAGAGAGATGGCTTTGTGGTTAAGGCTCTTGCCTATAAAGCCTAAGGACCCAGGTTTGATTCCCTAGTACCCACGTAAACCAGATACACAAGGTGGCGCCTGCATCTGTAGTCCATTTGCAGTGGCTGAAAGCCCTGGCATGCCCATTCTCTCTGCCTCTCTCTCAAATAAATAAAATGAAATAAAATAAATTTTAAAAGAAGAATGTAAAACTCACAGGCTGAAATGGGCTACAAAGAGGTAGGGTGGGAGCTTACTGTGCCCCAGAGCAGCCTGAAATGACCAGCCTCCAGGCTTCTTGTTCTGTCTGGTGATTCTAGATGCCTTCTTTCAGAGCTATTGGAGCTGTGTTGTCTGCTTCTCAGCACCATGCTTGGTAAGCAGAATATGCCCAGTAAATGCATCTGAGCTCTTGGGAGACAGGGGGATGGAGGACGAATGAGTGTGAGTGACATGGTGATTCCACTTGCCTTTCCGCTAAGTGGATGGGTGTGATGAGTCCATGGACCTGCTCTCTGGAAGTCAGGGTGCAGAGGTGGCCTATGGTAAAGGAGCCATTGGAAAACCAGGATCCACCCTGGCTTGGGAGGAAAGTCAGAGAGGATGGACCAATGACAGGCGGTGATACCTGACTTCCACAGTTCTTGGATGGTCATTTTGCCCATCGTGATTTTGTTATTATTATTATTATTTTATTTAGCTTTGGCTTTTATTAGAGTGCTTTGTCCAGGTTGGATTGCAAAATAAAATATCTGCTGACTCCTAATTCCTTGAAAAAGCAGGATAGGACTCGGGGAAAAAAATAACAAATTAAAATAGAAACATGGGTTATACCTGTAATGCCACAAACATACATAGTCACGAATGAAAGAAAGGAATGACATTCTGATAATTCAGAACACTGGGACATTGCTGGTAGCTGAGTACATGAAAATTTTTTCAATAGCATTTTACCTTAACTATCCCTTTTGAGTTTGAATAGCAAGGAGCGGGCATCACTTCTTCCAGATTTCTAAGCCATGACACATTTGCCAGTTGGCATATACAGTGACTGACATCTGGTAATTTTTAGTTAGTGCATAAATTTCTCATTTGTAAAACACCTAGCTTTAGGGTTTTGTTATTTTTTTTGGTTTGAGACAGAATTTCACCATGTAGCCTTGAACTTGCAATACTCCTGCCTCTGCCTCCCAAGTGCTGGGATTACAGGTGTGTGTAGCCACACCCAGCTTCATCAGGATTTTTGCCCAATGCTCTGATCTTGGGGTGGCAGGAGGAACACAGTAGTCCTGTGTGTAAATCTCCCCTGTGGAGGGGCACCTGGAGAGAGGAGCCACCCAAGGCAGGGGTGACCCCACCAGAGGGTTCCTGGGAAGAATAAAGGAAGGATCAGGGATAAACATAGTTGGCTTGTGACCAAAGTGATTAATTATAGCCTTTGTATAGAAAGGAAGGCTGTTGGCTGCAACAGGCCTCACTGAGTTGTAGCAGACTTGACATGGGCTGGGAGGGAGCACACAGTTCAGCCTCAATGGAGAGCAGGAAGCATGGGGCTGAGCCCAGAGGACAAAGGATGTCTAGATAAGTTGCTTTGAAACCTTGGCTCCTAAGGGTTGGGGATTTAGCTCAGGTGATGAGCACTTGCCTAGCAAATGGATCAATGAAGAAATCAAGTAGGAAATAAAAAAAATTCATAGAATCACATGATAATGAGAACACAACATACCCAAACCTTTGGGACACAATGAAGGCAGTCCTACGAGGGAAATTTATAGCTTTAAGTGCCTGTATTAAGAAATTAGAGAGCCAGGCATGGTGGCAGATGCCTTTAATCCCAGCACTCGGGAGGCAGAGGTAGGAGGATCGCCATGAGTTCAAGGCCACCCTGAGACTACATAGTTAATTCCAGGTCAGCCTAGGCCAGAGTGAGACCCTACCTCACAAAACCAAAAAAAAAAAAAAAAAAAAAGATTAGGGCAGAAATTAATGAAATAGAAACAAAAAAAATTACAAAGAATCAATGAAATAGTTGGATTCTTTGAAAGGATAAACAACATTGATAAGCCCTTAGCAAATCTGACCAAAAGAAAGAGAGAAGAGACACAAAAATTAATAAAATTAGAGATGAAAAATACGCCATTACAACAGATACCAAAGAAATTCAGAAAAATCATAAGGACATACTTTAAGAATGTATACTCCACTAAGTTAGAAATTTGAAAGTAATAGATGATTTCCTTGCTTTATATGACATACCAAAACAAAATCAAGATGAGATTAACCACTTAAATAGACCTATAACAAGAATGGAGATCCAAGCATTTATAAATGATCTCCCAACTAAAAGAAGTCCAGGCCCAGATGGATTCACTGGTGAATTTTACCAGACCTTCATGTAAGAAATAACTCCAATGCTTCTCAAACTTTTCTATAAAAGTTTTCTATTTTATAGAAAAGGAAGGAATTCTGCGAAACTCCTTCTACAAAGCCAGCATCACCCCGATACCAAAACCAGACAAAGACAGAACAAAAAAAGAAAATTACAGACCAATCTCCCTCATGAACATAGATGAAAAAATTCTCAACAAAATATTGGCAAACAGAATACAAGAATATATCAGAAAGATCATTCACCCCAACCAAGTGGGCTTTATCCCAGAGATACAGGTCTGGTTCAATATATACAAATCAATCAATGTAATACACTATATAAATGGACTGAAGGATAAAAATCACATAATCATCTCAATAGATACAGAAAAGACATTTGACAAAATCCAACATCCCTTCATAATAAAAGTCTTATAGAAACTGGGAATAGAAGAAGCATATCTCAACATAATAAAGGCTGTTTATGACAAACCGACAGCCAACATAATACTAAATGGGGAAAAATCTTGAAGCTTTTCCACTGAAATCAGGAACAAGACAAGGGTGTCTACTGTCCCCACTTTTACTTAATATACTTCTGAAAGTCCTAGCTATAGCAATAAGACAAGAGACACACATAAAAGGTATACAAATTGGAAAGGAAGAGATCAAATTATCATTATTTGCAGATGATATGATTCTATACATAAAGGACCCTAAAGACTCTACCAGCAAACTGTTAGAGCTGATAAACACATTCAGCAATGTAGCAGGATACAAAATAAACACAGAAATCAGTAGACTTCCTATATGCTAACAACAAACATGCTGAGGATGGAGTCAGGGAATCACTCCCATTCACAATTGACTAAAAAAAATAAAAATAAATAAAGTAAGCCAGGTGTGGTAGCACATTCCTTTAATTCCAGCACTTGGGAGGCAGAGGTAGGAGGATTGCTATGTGTTTGGGGCCACCCTGAGACTACATAGTGAATTCCAGGTCAGCCTGAGCTAGAGCGAGACCCTACCTCAAAAAACAAAACAAAAATAAATCACAAGTAGAATAAAACTAAAAAATCAAGATAATGGAAACAAATAGAGAAGTTAATGAGATGTAAAAAACTCTCAAGAAGCTGGGCGTGGTGGCATATGCCTTTAATCCCACAAAACAGGAGGCAGAGGTAGGAGTATTATTGTGAGTTTGAGGCCACCCTGAGACTACATAGTGAATTTCAGGTCAACTTGAGCTAGAGGGAACCCCTACCTCAAAAATAAATAAATAAAAATAAATAAATTACCTTGGAATAAACCTAACCAAGGAAGTGAAGGCTCTCTACAATGAAAACTTTAAAACACTCAAGACAGAAATCACAGAAGACACTAGGAATTGGAAAGACACCCCATGTTTTTGGATTGGAATAGATGGTAAGACTCCATTGCTGAAGATTCCACATGCTTGGGCTGCAAGGTCACAGAGAAATCAGCTGAAAACCTCCTTCAGCTGACAGAGAGCTGATTAAAGCTACATTGCATGCAGCTCTATGGGAGAGAAAGAAGTCACCAGTGGAGATAAACAACAGTGGACACTCAAGCCTGAAGTTGGGCCAGCCAGACCAAATGAGCCAACGGGTGCAACAGTGGCATGTACGTTATGGGGAAAACCAAATGCTCTCTAATTGGACTGGAGGCCCGCTCCATGGGAGGGAATACATGCCTGATACTGAAAGACTTATGATGGGGAAGTCATGAGCCCTAGGGTTGTAACGCCTGATGGTGTCTGGCTAAATACACATATTATGCTCACCAAACTGCCTGGTAAATATTTCCTTTAATGTTCATACCCCTATATTAATGCTACTCTCACTTTTGGTTAGAGAAGCTTCTCTTTTCAGATGGCGGTGACCTCAGGGATGACTCAAAAGGCACCAAAGTACTGAGAAGTGACAGAAGAGCGCTCAGCACTGAAACATCTCTATCACACCTTCCAAGGCTCAGGGTCCGTTGCAGAAGAGGTGGCAAAAATAATGTAAGAGCCAAAGGAAGGGTAGGACTGCTTACAATGCACTCTTCCAGACACAAAATGGCCTGGCTATCCATGACCTTGCAGTGCCTGGCACTACCTACACAAGACCCTCGTAATAGGAGGAAAAGATGATGACATGAAAATAAAAGAGAGACTGAGTGAGGGGGGGAGGAGATATGATGGAGAATGCAATTGTGAAGGAGAAAGTGGGTAGGGAATTATCATGGTTTATTGTCTATAATTATGGAAGTTGTCAGTAATAAAAAACAGTGAAAAAATGCCATCCTCTGGAGGTGAACTGGGGTGTTAGGGCTTCAGAAAAGTCATCGTACCTCAAATCCTAGGTTTGTGTCTACTTCTAACCAAAGAATTGGATAAAATAGACTGAAAAGGATAATTATTAAATTATTATATTTATTGAGGGAAGTATAGAACCAGGGGAAGGAAAATGAATATATCCACGTGGTCTGAGAGTCCTTATGATGGGCCTGGAAAAACCATAAATAAAAAGAAAGTTAGAAAAATGAACTGGGTATGGTGGTACATACCTTTTATCCCAGCCCTCGGGAGACAGAGGTAGGAGGATTACCATGAGTTTGAGGCCACCCTGAGACTACATAGTGAATTCCAGGTCAGCCTGAGCTAGAGTGAGACCCTACCAAAAAAAAAAAAAAAAAAAAAAAAAGAAAGAAAGAAAGAAAGAAAGAAAGAAAGAAAGAAAGGAAAAAAAAAAGAAAAAAGAAATAAAAAGATCGCCTGCCACGTGGAGGGCAAGAGAAGGCAGAGAGCCCATGTAGGAAAGAAGGGTCAGGGGGTTCTCAGCCCAGCTAAGCTGAGATGACGGGAAACTCATCAGAACTTGGGGGTTCAGGAGTGGTCAGCCAGACCAGAAAGAGGCTTGTCTCCTTGCACACGTCTGTTTATAACCTTATTATGATGGGTTTCACCTTCTGGCTCAGGTGACCCAGAGAGATAGCTGATTGGTTTGGGTAGAGGATGGCTCAGGAAGAGGCCTACCATGATGCCAAGTTCTGGGGTCTAAGCTTGACCAACCACAATGTCAGGATTAGCTTTGAATTCTAGAAAAAGACCTTTCTCCCAGGGAGGGGCTCAGATATGGAGAAACAGGTCTAGGGAACTGGGCATGAGAAAAGAAGCCAGATCATCCTTTGATCGGCACCAACTACAGATTGCAAGGGCAGACCTTCCTGCCTTCCAGCCACCCTAACTGCCTAACAAAGCTCTCTGACTCCCTCTCAGGGGGACCTGCATGGCTCTTGGGCAGCCCTTGCCGCAGCAGCCCAGATACAAAGGGTCTGGGACTCCAGGCAGCAAATGTTTCCTGCCCAAGCCGGCTCCAAGCCAAGGGTGGCCTGGCCGAGCTCAGGTCAAACCCATAGTGGGGCCTTTGCCCTCCACTTCCCATCCTGCGCTGGAAGCAAGCCAGGGGGAAACCTAAGGCATGAATCAGAACTTCAGCTGGATTTTCTCTTTATAAGTACATACATCTCATGGTTAAAAAAAAAATCTAAATTTGGGGAGAATTAGAAACTATGAACATCTGCTCCTAGGTCCCCTAAGCACGTGATGTTAGCCAGTGCTTAGTATCCAGAATGCACTAAGCATATTCTGAAATGTTCCTCAGAGGATCCAATGGGTAAATTGAGACCAATCATCTGATCACTGTAAGCCCTGTCACCCCTCAGGGTCATTATCTTCCAGGGCTGTACAAGGGACGATTAAGAGGACTTCAAGTTCCTCCTGTCTCTGCCTCACCCCAATCCCAAATTCTGAGCTCTTAGGGAGCCAACCCTCTCCCTTCCATCAGAGGTGGACCCTTCTCCCAGCCAGCCTGCTTGTCCTAGAACCCTCTCTGTTCCCCGTTTAGTTCCTCTCTTGCTTGGGCCTCTTGTCCTGTCTATTCAGAGTATTTCTTTCTTACAAAGCCATCGGAGTGAATCATAATTCTGACTGTGACAATGGTCTTTTTTTTTTTTTTTTTTTTTTTTTTTTGAGGTATGGTCTCACTCTGGCCCAGGCTGACCTGGAATTCACTATGTAGTCTCAGGGTGGCCTTGAACTCACGGCGATCCTCCTACCTCTGCCTCCCGAGTGCTGGGATTAAAGGCGTGCGCCACCACGCCCGGCGACAATGGTCTTTTAAACAGGACACTGAAAGCCCATGCCAGAAATGAAATATTAGGGAAACAACTTCAAAATTAAAAACTTCTGGGCTGGAGAGATGGCTTAGTGGTTAAGGCACTTGCCTGGGAAGCCTAAGGACCCATGTTTGACTCTGAAGGTCCCACGTAGCCAGATGCACAATGATGCAAGTGATGCAAGTGTGCAATGTCACACATGTGTACAGAGGGCACACACATTTGGAGTTCGATTGCAGTAGCTGGATTCCCTGGTGCGCCAATTCTCTCTCTCTTGCTCTCTCTCATTTAAAAAAAAAAGTCCAGTTTGTTGGGCTTGCCTCAAAAAAAAGATAAAAATAAAAACTTCTGTGCAGTAAAAGAGTAGCTCAGTTTATAGAATACTTCTCTAGCATGCATAGGGCTTGGATTCTATTCCCAGTACTGAATAAAGCTAGGTGTGGTGGTGCATGCCTATAATCCCTATACTTGAGAGGTAGAGGCAGGGAAGTCAGATGTTCAGAGTTGTCCTCAGCTACAGGTCAGCCTGGATAATGACACCCTGTCTCAAAAAAAAAAAAAAAAAGACAGTATTAAGAGAGTAAAAAGAACCCACAGAATGGTAGAAAATATTTGCAAGTCATATTTTTGTTAAAGACCTAGTTTATAAGTCATGGGAGAAGGCTTTCTTTCCTTTTCCTTTTTAATTTTATTTTTTTAAATTTTAACTTTAATTCACCCCCCCCCCCCCCGCGTAGGTTCTCGGTGACTTGGAGTTCACTCTGTAGTCCCAGACTAGTTTCGAACACACAGCGATCCTCTGTCCTGGGATTAAAGGGCTAGAGTGAGACTGTACCCTGGAGGCCTCCTCTCAGCCATTCTGGGCCTCGAGGGGACCTGGCTCCTGGAGCTCATTGGTAGTGACAGAAACCCAATTCAAACGCTAAAATTATTAGAGCAAAACCAGTAAGAAGCCTTGACTCCTGTGACTGCCCCTGAGGGCAGGTTAGCTGTACAAAGGGACCAAATATTGGCTGGTGCACTTTAGTCTTAGGCTCGGGAAGGTCGCCCAGCAGCAAAGAGCATCACTTTCTTTGCAGTTGCAGCAAAAATCTTGGGGCTGGTTCCCTGGGCTGGACTGAGGCCACGTGTCCACTCCTGAGCCAATCATTGCAGCTGAATGGAAGTCTGGAAGTAAAAAAACGTGGGCTTGGAGAAAATGGGTAGAACCATAGAGGCTTTCGTTGTGGTGATCATAAACACAGGGTCATTGCATAGGCCCGGAGGCTTTGCTCAGCGTGGCCTGGTGGGAGGCCTGCTCAGGGCAACAGGGCTGGAACGTGGGGCAGTGGATCCAGGCCTGCCTGTGACCCAGACCCAGGGGGCTGCCCTGCCTGGGTCGAGGATCTGTGAGAAGCTCTTGTTTGTTCCAAACTCTCAGGCTCTCCAGCAACCTGTAAAAAACACAATTTCCCAAGCAGGAAACATATTCCAGCCTGGAGCTCAGAAAGCCAAACCCTGTGACAAATTAAAAAGCAAAACTTGAAAAAGGCAACTTTCACAATAGAACATTAAAAAAAAACAAACTTTTTTCCCTTTTTATTATACAAGTACCACATATTTCTTGTAGAAAAGTTTCAAAATATAGATAAACAAAAAGTGACAGATTTCAAGTGAGAGGCAGAGGTAGGAGGATTGCCATGAGTTCAAGGCCAGCCTAGGACTACAGAGTAAGTTCCAGGTCAGTTTGGGCTAGAGTGAGACCCTGCCTCAAAATAAAAAGCCCAAAAAGCAATAAAATTTCCTATTATCTCCTTAATAAGGCAAGGTGGTCAAGGACACTGTACCCAGTGATGGACATTTTTACCTAGTGTTGCCTTAGGCCATTTTCTGTTGCTATAGAGAATACTGGAGACTAGCAGTGTAAAAAGAGAAGTTTGTATTGTTCCACAGTTGCAGAGGCTGCTACATCAGCTACCCATGGAGCAGTGCAGAAGGGCATGGAGCATGCTTTATACTGGCTTGCTTTGTGATAACTAATTCACTTTATTTATTTATTTATTTATTTATTTATTTATTTATTTATTTATTTATTTTTGGTTTATCGAGGTAGGGTCTCACTCTAGTTCAGGCTGACCTGGAATTCACTATGTAGTCTCAACGTGGCCTTGAACTCACAGAAATCCTCCTTCTTCTGCCTCCCGAGTGCTGGGATTAAAGGTGTGTGCCACCACGCCTGGCTCTAATCCACTTTCTGATCTCACCGGGTTGCTCAGGTTGGCCTGGAACTCTCCATCCTTCTGCCTCAAGTCTCCCTAGTGCTGGGATTACAGGTATGCATCATCACACCTGGCTTAGAGTGGTTATTTTTCAGAAATGGCCATGAAGTTAGAAAAAAGAGACAAAGCTTTTCTGTTCCACGCCTTTCTCACTGAACTATGTGAATTCCTCAGCACAGCAGATGGCATTTTCATAATTGAAATTCTTCTGTGTGCATATTTGTGTTCATGTGTGTGTGTGTGGGCACACATGTGAGCAGTGCATGTGAAGGCCAGAGGGTGATGTCTGAGTGTCTTTTTTTTTTTTTTTTTTTTTTTTGGTTTTTCAAGGTAGGGTCTAACTCTAGCCCAGGCTGACCTGGAATTCACTATGTACTCTCAGGGTGGCCTGAACTCACAGCAATCCTCCTACCTCTGCCTCCCTAGTGCTGGGATTAAAGGCGTGCACCACCATGCCTGGCTGAATGTCTTTTTTGATTGTTTTTAACAGTATTTATTGAGGCAGGGGTTTTCATTTGAACTCAGGGATTGCCAATTCAGCTAGTCTAGCCAGCCAGCTTGCCCCTGGGGAACCCCTGACTCAGCTTCCTGAGTGCTGGGGTTACGGGGGTCTTCACACCTGCCCAGCATTTCCATCGACATTGAGAATCCAAGCTCAGCTCCTCACTCTTGTTCTGAGTGCTTTATCCCCATCCCCTCATAATTAGAAGTTCTTATGAAAGGCTGGAGAGGTGGCTTAGCGGTTAAGGCATTTGCCTGCAAAGCTTAAGGACCCAGGTTCGATTCCCCAGTACCCAGATAAGCCACATGCACAAGGTGGCGCACGAGTCTGGAGTTTGTTTGCAGTGGCTAGATGCCCTGGCAACTCTCTCCCTCTCTCTCTCGCTGTCTCTTTCTCTCTGTCAAGTAAAAATTAAAAAAGAAATTCTTATTAAAACAAATGGCTTCTAAAATCATAAATAAAAATAAAAGACAAGCCGGGCTTGGTGGCGCACACCTTTAATTCCAGCACTTGGGAGGCAGAGGTAAGAGGATCGCCATGAGTTTGAGATCACAAAAAAAAAAAAAAAAAAAAAAAGACAAATGACAAAATGAAGAAACATTTGTAATATATAGAATAAGCTGTTTTTCAGAGTCAATGAGGAATCCTTACAAATCAACCTGCCAACAGGAAAGAGGACAAGAGCTAGAAGGACAAGTCCCAAGAGAAAAAGTACAAATAACCAATCAGAAGATGACACGTGTTCATTTGCATGAGTAATCAAATAAATGCAAAAAACAAATGAAATGAGTAAAAACTAAGATATAAGTATTCACCTACCAGATTGGCAAGGCTGGAAAAGAAGGACAGAGCCAGGCATGGGTGGGTGAGGATCACCAGGAAAGGAACTCCAGTCTCCTGACCCGCTTTCTAGATCGGCACTGTCCAAGAAGTCAGAGCCTTAAGTAGCAAGCCCTTCGCACTCCATGTTCCCTGGCTAGGAATTTATCCGTGGAATAATTGACTGTGGGTGGTGCTGACATGTATCTTTTACAGCACAAGGAATCTCGGACAACATTCACATTAAGGAATTGATTCAAGGCTGCAGAGATGCCTCAGCCATTAGGTGCACTTCCTGGGCAAGCATGAAGGTGGAAGCTGGCTGGAGTTCACATCTCCAGAGGAGGAGCAGAGACCAAAGAATCTTGGGAGCCTCACAAGTTCTGGAATCGGTAAAAAGGAGATTCAGGCTCACAAACAAGACCAGGAGAAGAAGAGGATACCTGATGTTCCACTGTGGCATGGCAGGAGAGTGTATGGGGCCCACAAGAGCACCTACATGTTCATATACCACACACACACCAAAATAAATTTATTAAGGGGCTGGAGAGACAGCTCAGTGGATAAAGTACTTACAAGCATGAGGACCAAGTTCCATCCCCAGTAACCATGCAAAGTGCTGGGTGTGGCAGTGTGCACCTATAGTCCCATCACTGGGGATGTGGAGGCAGGAGGATCCCTACAGCTTGCTGGGTAGCTAGGCTAGCCCAATTCGTGGGCTCCAGGCCAATGAGAGAGCCTGTTTTCCTTTTCTTTTCTTTTCTTTTCTTTTCTTTTCTTTTCTTTTCTTTTCTTTTCTTTTCTTTTCTTTTTCTTTTCTCTTCTCTTCTCTCCTCTCTTCTTCCTCTTCCTCTTCTTCTTCTTCTTTTTGAGAGGCAGATAGAAAGGCAGCACCAGGGCCTCCAACCACTGCAAACGAACTCCAGGTGCATGTGTCACCTTGTGCCTCTGGCTTACTTGGGTCCTGGGGAATTAAAACTGGATCCTTTGGATTTGCAGGCAAGCACTGTAATCACTAAACCATCTTTCCAGCCCAAGAGAACCTGTCTTTTAATTTTTCTTTTATTAAGTAGAAACTTTCTATGGACACATCATGTATTGGTACCATAACTTCCCTCCTCCCTGCCCTGACTCCACTGAGAACCTTAGTAGGGTTGCTGGTATTCACCATGGAGTTGTGAGAGCAGCAGTCAGCTATTGTTTGGGAGGCAATGTTTCTGGATATTCCCTCCCACCCTGTGGCTATTACAATCTTTCCATCCCCTTTTCTGCAAAATTCCCTGAGCCCTGGTGGGTGCATTTTAAGCCTATTTTAGTGTTGAGCTCTCAGCAGCTTCTGGATTTCTGCTTTGGTACATTTTGCGTATCCTCTGTGTCTGTCTCCATTACCCTAGAGCTGGTTGGCAGGCTCGCTGTGGAAGCAGCACTCTTGCTCATCTCGCTAATTCCTCTGTGGTTTCACTTGGGTCCTGGCTGATGTGTGAGGGGTGGTTTATCTCCTTGGTTTTCACTGCCTCCTGAAAAAGAAAAACAGATTCTCCAACGGAGATTGAGGTCAGCAGAGGTTAAATGGGGTAAGCATTGTTAATTAAGAGAGATTTTGATGGGTGTGGCCTCTTTTTTGGCCCCAAACTAGTGGGAGCGTCTCATTGGAGTCCATGATCTTGGTCTCAGTAGGATGAAATTTTCTTTAGGGGTGTGTGTGTTTGTGTGCGCGTGTGTTTGTGTGAGCTAAAGAAAAACATCACAGGCCTCCCCCCTCTATTGTTCTTCTGGTTTGTTTCCCTGAGACAGCGTCTTTCACTGAGTCTGGAGCTACCATTCTTGTTTAGACTGGCTGACCACAGCTCCATCAGCTCTCTTGTCTCTGTCTATCACAGGATTGGGATTATAGGCATGCATGGCCATGTCCAGCTTTTTACATGCTGGAGATCAAACTAAGTCCTCATGATCATCCAGAAGCACTCTTACTTGTTGAGCTATCTCCCTAGCCTGAAAGACCAGATCTCAAAAAAGAAAAGAAAGCTGGGCGTGATGGTGAATGCCTTTAATACCAGCACTTGGGAGGCAGAGGTAAGAGGATTGCCGTGAATTTGAGGCCACCCTGAGACTACATAGTGAATTCCAGGTTAGCCTGAGCCAGAGTGAAACCTTACCTCAAAAAAAAAAAAAAAAAAAAAAGAAAAAAAAAAAAAAAGAAAAAAAAGAAAAAGAAAAAGAAAGAAAGAAATAAAGAAAGAAAGAAAAGAAAAGAAAAAATGTAGATGGTGTTCCCGAGGGTAACCCCTGAGGCTATCCTCTAGTCTCCTCATGCCATACACACACACACACACACACACACACTAAATATGATTGAGTCCTATGCAAGTGATTAAAACAATACTGCACTTGTGCTATGTTGTGAATGTGGCTTATGTTCAGCAAAACACTTATCAAAGCTTAGTCCCCAGTGTTGTAATATTGTCAGAATGGGCATTCCAGGACTTCTAGCCACTGCAGACAAACTCTAGACACATGCACCACCATATGCATCTGGCTCACATGGATACTGGTGAATCAAACTGGGTCCTTAGGCTTCATAGGCAAGTGCCTTAACCACTAAGGCGTATCTCCAGCCCCTAAAATTTTTCTTTAAAAAGGCAGTAGGAGGATCACTATGAGTTCAAGACCACCCTGAGACTACATAGTGAATTCCTGGTCAGTCTGGCATAGAGCGAGACCTACCTTGAAAAAAAAAAGAAAAAGAAAAAAAGGGGGGGGAAGGTAGATGGGGGGTGGGGGTGGAGAGATGAATTAGCAGTAAAGGCATTTGTCTGCAAAGCCTAACAACTGAAGTCTGATTCCCCAGTACCTACATCAAGCCAGATGTACAAAGTGGTTCATGCATCTGGAGTCCATCTGCAGTGGCTGGAGGTCCTGGCATGCCCATTCTCTCTGATTGTCTCTCTTCTATCTCTCTCTGCTTCAAAAGAAAAAAGAAAAAGAAAAAGAAAGAGAAAAAAAAAGAAAAAGAAAAAAAAACTAGATGGGGACTGAAGAGATTGCTTAGTGGTTAAGGCGCTTTCCTGCAAAGCCAAAGGACTTAGGTTTGATCCCCCAAGACCCATGTAAGCCAGATGCACAAGGTGGCACATGTGTCTGGAGTTCGTTTGTGATGGCTAGAGGCACTGACACACCCATTCTTGTTCTCTTCTTGTGCTGTCTCTTTCTCCTCTCTCAAATAAATAAATAAAAATAAAAAACATATTTAACAACATTTTTTAAAAACTGGATGCACCCATCTAAGGGATCCATCCTCAGAAAGCATTAACATAGGAGTCAGTATTCTCAAAACAAAACAAGCAAACAAAGACAAAACAAATCAAATCCCAAAGCACTTTCTTACCTATTACGATGGTTAATCTCCATTGTCAACTTGATTGGCTCTGGAGTCATCTAGGAGACAAACTTCTGGACACAGGGAGTTTCTAGATGAGATTAATTGAGGTGGGAAGACCCATCCTGACTTGGAGTGGAATGGGACAGTGAGCCAAGCAACAACATTCTCTCTGCTTCCTGACTACACATGCAATGTGACCAGCTGCCTCACACTCCTGCCTCCTTGTCTTCCCACTGTGATGGATAGTAATGCTTGAAGTGTGAGCCAAAGTAAACCCTTTCTTCCTTCCTTTTATCAGGCATTTTGTCAGAGCAACAAGTAACTAATGCTGCCAGATATTTTCTCTGCATGTTCAGAAGTGAAGTGCTTACATAGCCTAGCACAGGTGAGGCCTTAGGTTTGCTTCCCAGCACTATGGAAAAATTAAACTTCAATTTATTATTTTTAAAAACATTTTATTTTTACTTATTTATTTGAGAAAGAGAGAGAATGGGTGCACCAGGGCCTCCAGCCACTGCAGATAAACTCCAGACACATGAACCACTTTGGCTTATGTAGGTCCTGGAAAGTTGAACCTGGGTCCTTTGGCTTTGCAGACAAGCGCCTTAACCACTAAGCAATCTCTCCAGCTCTAATCAGTTTAAAATGCAAATATATAAATCCATTCATTTAGCTATATTTAGTGAGTGCTTTTAGCACCAGGCTCTGTGGTCTCATTTGGGCACACTGGAGTGAACAAAATGGACATTGTATTTTATTGATTGATTTTTTCAAAGTAGGGTCTCGCTCTATCCCAGGCTGACCTGGAATTCACTATGTAGTATCAGGCTGGTCTTGAACTCACAGTAATCCTCCTACCTCTGCCTCCCAAGTGCTGGGATTAAAGGCGTGTACCATCACACCCACTAAAGACACTTGTGCCACCTAGTGAGCAAGTTCAGCCTTACAATTTCCTCACCTTTGTGCTTCTGGCTAAAGTGGGATCTGGGGAGTCGAACACAGGTCCTTAGGCTTCACAGGCAAGTGCCTTAACCACTAAGCCATTTCTCCAGCCCTTTTCTCTCTCTCCTTTTTAATTTTTTAAAAAATATATTTAATTAATTAATTTATTTGAGAGAGAGAGAGGCAGAGAGAGAGAGAGAGAGAGAGAGTGATAGAGAATGGGCACGCCAGAGCCTCTAGCCACTGCATGCACCAGATGCATGCACCTCCTTGTGCATCTGGCTTACATGGGTCCTGGAGAATTGAACCGGGATCCTTTGGCTTTGCAGGCAGATACCTTAAACGCTAAGCCATTTCTCCAGCCCCCTCTTCTCTCTTTTTGACAGGCTCTCACTATATAGCCCAGGCTGGTCTTAAACTCATGATCCAAGAGCCTTAGCCTCTCAAGTACTGAGATTATAGGCAGGTACTAAATGCCTAGTTTTCTCTAGTTCCTAATTTTGACTCTCATTTTTATTCTGCTTCTTTTAGGCTTAGCTTGTTTTTCTTGGCCATTGACTTAAGATGGAACCCTCTGAATGTAGACATTTGAAACTATGCATTTGCTTCTGAGCAATATTTTAGTTACTTCTGTATGTTTTGATGTTTTGTGTCATTTTCATTTCACCTCACAGCATTTCTTCTCTCTTCTGGGTTTTTTTCTTTAAAAAAATTTTTATTTATTTTATTTATTTATTTGCAAGCAGAGAGAGAGAGAGAGAGAGATGAGATAGAGAGAATGGGTATGCCAGGACCTCGAGCCACTGTAAACGAACTCCAGATGCATGTGCCCCCTTGTGCATCTGGCTTATGTGGGTACTGGAGAATTGAACCTGGGTCCTTTGGCTTTGCAGGCAAATGCCTTAACCACTAAGCCATCTCTTCAGCCTCCTCTTTTCTTTTTGGCATGGGTGTGTGTGTTGAGGATAGAGTCTTGCTCTAGCCCAGGCTGACGTAGAACTCACTGTGATCCCCTACCTCAGCCTCCTGAGTGCTGGGATTAAAGGTGTATACCACCACGCTTGGCTCTAGTTTCTTTCTTTCATTTTTCTTTTTTTTTTCATTTATTTTTCTTGCAATTGAACTGATCTATAGGCCAGAAAGATACCTTAAACAAAACAGATTTCTCCAGCTCCCTCTTCTCTCTACTTGGACCAATAGCTCAGGCTGGTGTTGAACTGGAGATCCAAGAGCCATTGTCTACTGAGATGTATAGCTAACCAAATGCCTAGTTATTCTTTAATCTCAGAGTTATTCTGCTTCTTTTAGGCTTAGCTTGTTTTTCACCATTGACTTAAGATGAACATGCTGAATAAATGGATTTGAAACTGGCATTTGCAAAAGCAAACATTTTAGATTAATTGTTTTGAGTTTTGTGTGTCATTTCTATTTCACCTCACAGCATTTCTTCTCTGGGTTTTTTTTTAAAAATTTTTATTTAAATTATTTATTTATTTGCATGTAAAGAGAGAGAGAGAGAGAATCAAATGAGACAGGTCTTGAGAACTGGGAGGAAAGGTATCCAGTATATGTGGGTTTCTGGAACCAATGAACATGGTCCTAAAGGGCAAATGCCTTAACCATTGTAGTCAGCCTGATTTTTTTTTGGTATGGGTGTGTGTGCTGAGGGATAGAGTCTTGCATCTAGCCCAGGTGGACTCAAACTCACTGTGATCCCCTACCTCAGCCCTCCTGAGTGCTGGGATTAAAGGTGTATACCACCACCTTGGCTCTAGTTTCTTTTGTTTTTCTTTTTTTTTTTTCATTTATTTTTCTTTTTCTTTCTCTAGGTTCTTTCTTTCTTTCATTCAGTTCTTTCCACTCTTTGCTTTCTACTTTCTTAAAATTCTTTTCTTTTTCTTTCTTTCTTTCTTTTTTTCGAGGTAGGGTTTCACTCTAGCTCAGGCTGACCTGGAATTAACTATGTAGTCTCAGGGTGCCTTGAACTCACGGCAATCCTCCTACCTCTGCCTCCCGAGTGTTAGGATTAAAGGCGCACCACCACGCCTGCTGTTTTTTTGTTTGTTTGTTTGTTTGCAACAAGGTAGGGTCTCACTCAAAAATAGGCTGACCTGGAATTAACTATGTAGTCTCAGGTGGCCTTGAACTCAAGGTGATCCTCCTACCTCTGCCTCCTCAGTGCTGGGATTAAAGGCGTGCGCCACCACGCCTGGCTTTTTTTTTTTTACACACTGTTATTTAGGAATGTTTTGGTGCTTTTTTGTGTGTGTTTGTTTTTTTGTTTGTTTTTGAGATAGGGTCTTGCTCTAGCCCAGGCTGACCTAGAATTCATTATGTACTCTCAGGGTGGCCTCGAACTCACAGCAATCCTCCTACCTTTGCCTCCCAAATGCTAGGATTAAAGGTGTGTGCCACCATGCCCGGCTTTTGATGTTTTTTAAATGTTTATTTATTTCCAAGCAGGGAGAGATATACGAAAGACAGAGAGAACCAAGGCCTCCAGTCACTGCAAATGGACTCCAGATGCATGTACCACTTTGTGCATCTGGCTTTATGTGGGAACTGGGGAATTGAATTCAGGTTGTTAGGCTTTGCAGGTAAGCACCTTCACCACTGAGCTATCTCTCCAGCCCCTGTTTTTATTTTGGGAGAGGGCTTTTGAGATAGGGTCTTGCTCTAGCCAAGGGTGACCTGGAATTAGTCTCAGGCTGGCCTTGAACTCACAGCAATTCTCCTACGTCAGCCTCCCAAGTGATTGAGGTTAAAGGTGTGCATCACCACACCCATTTTCTGATTTTTTTAAAATAAGAAATTTCTTTTTATTTATTTGAGAGAGAGAGAAAGAAAGAAGCAGATAGAAAGAAAAAGAGAATTGGAGTACCAGGGACTCTAGTCACTGCAAACAAATTCCAGATACATGTGCCATCAGTAAAGCTGGCTTATAAAGTATTAAGTTTGAAAATGGGCCTTAGGCTGTGCACGTGCAAGTGCCTGTATAGCTGCTTCATCTCTCCAGCCCTGTTTATTTTTTAAAATATATATATTTATTTGCAAAGGTTGAGAGAGAGAGAGAGAGAGAGAAAGGGAGAGTGAGAGAGAATGAGAATGGGTACACCATGGTCTCTAGACACTGCAAATGAATTCCTGATGCATGCACCATTTTGTGCTTTTGGCTTTATATGGGTACTAGGAAAGCGAACCTGGTTGTTAGCATTGCAGGCTTACAGTTATTAGGCTGTGCAGGCAAGTGCGTAACAGCTAAGCCATCTCTCTCAGCCCTGTTTATTTTTGAAATATATATATTTATTTACAAAGGTTGAGAGAGAGAAAGAGTGAGAAAGTGAGAATCGATGCGCATGGTCTCTAGACACTGGGCGTTCTAGGCTTCACAGGCATGTGCCTTAACCACTAAGCCATCTCTCCAGCCCTTGATTTTTTTTTTTTTTTTTAAGAGACTGATCTGTGTTGTTTAGTCTGTCCTCACTTGCCTCTGCCTCCACAGTAGCTGGGACTACACAACTATGCACCACTGCACCCACAGCAATGTCTTAATACCCATATTAAGTTTCTTACATTTCTTTCAACAGAGTAAGATTGGGGTTTCCAATGTCACTCCATTCTGTTGGAGAACATTCTGGTTTGAATAAAGAATGTCCCACAGACCTTGGTATCCAGTTGGTGGTACTATTTTGGGAGGTGGTAGAAACTTTAGGAGGTAGAGCCATAGGGGACAATGAAGACATGCCTTTGACAGTTTTATCTTGTTGCTGGCAAATACTGCTCCCTCTCCCACTTTCTGGCCACTGTCAGGTGAGCAGCTCTGTGCCACTATACTCCACTGCCATGATATTAAGCCTTGCTTCAGGTCCCAATGGAGCCAGCTAACTAGCAACTGAACCATCTGAGACCAAGAGCCAAAATAAACCTTTCCTTTTTTTTTTTTTTTTTTCTTCAAGGTAGGGTCTCGCCTAGGCCCAGTGAGAGAGAGAGAGAGAATGAATGAAGGAATGGGCACACCAGGGCCTTTAGCCATTGCAAACAAACTCCAGATGAATGCACCACCTTGTGCATCTGGCTTATGAGTACTGGAGAATTGAACCTGCGCCCCAGGTTTCAAAATGCAAGTGTCTTAAATGCTAAGCCATCTCTCCAGCCCAATCTTTCCTCTTTTTTCCAAAATAAATTTTATTTACTTGAGAAAGATACACACACACACACACACACAGAGAGAGAGAGAGAGAGAGGGAGGAGGGAGAGAGAGCGTGCACTCCAGGGCTCTTCTAGCCCTCTTCAAATGAACTCCAGATGCATGTACCACTTTGTGCATCTGGCTTATGTGGGTACTGGGGAATCCGAACCTAGGTTCTCAGAGCTCAGCAGAGCCTTAACTGCTAAGCCATGTCTCCAGACTTCCCCATCTTTCCTCTTTTGAGCTGTTTTTCTCAAACTGACAAAAATTTGACAAGTACAGAAAATTCGCACTCCTAGAATTAGTGTTGTTGCAATGACTGACCACGCTGCTTAAAAGCCTTGTCTTGGGCTGGAGAGATGGCTTAGCGGTTAAGGCACCTGCCTGCTAAGCCTAATAACTTGGTTCCAACCTCCAGGTCCCACATTTAGCCAGATGCAAAGTGACACAAGGGCTTAATGCTGCACTCCTGCCTGGCCAAGGGGCACACGACTGATTTCATTCACAGCAGCTGAGAGACTGCTGGCGCACCCATTCTCTATCTCTCTCCCTCTCCGTGTCTGTCTCCAAAAATAATAATAATAATAATAAAAGCCTTGACTTGTGGAAGGAATCTGGAATGTTTGGAGATATGGGGCTGTTGTAAACAAAATTTAATGGGCAGTTCATTTGGGAGCTCAGACAAGAATACTGATAAAATTGTGGACAGTTCATGAATTTCAAATGGGAATATAACTATTGGGAGTTGGACTAGAGGTCAGTCTAGTTATACTGTGGTTGACATTTGCCCAGGCCTTGAGACTGGGAGGCTGAGTTTAAAAATAGTGGACTACAGCCTGGGAGATGTTTCAGTAATTCAAGGTGTTTGCTCTTCAAGCTTGCTGACCAGAATTTGGCTTCCTCATTGTGCTGTGGGAGTTGAGAGCAATGGAGTCTTTCTTGTCTCTGGATGAGCTTAGTTCAGGAGTTAGAGTGCTAGACAGCCAGTGCTCACTAAAACTCTGCAAGACAGTGACTCTCCATTTTGTCTTGTGACAAGTAAAGAACGACAAACACAGACATGGCAGATATTTATTACAGTCAGAGAGAGAGAGAGAGAGAGAGAGAGAGAGAGAGAGAGAGAAAGTGAGAATGGGTACACCAGGACTTCTAGCCACCATGTGCATCTGGCTTACATGAGACCTGGAGCATTGAACCTGGGTTCTTAGGCTTCACAGGCATGTGCCTTAACCACTAAGCCATCTCTCCAGCCCTTGATTTTTTTTTTTTTTTAAGAGACTGGGATCTGTGTTGTTTAGTCTGTCCTCACTTGCCTCTGCCTCCACAGTAGCTGGGACTACACAACTATGCACCACTGCACCCAGCAGCAATGTCTTAATACCCATATTAAGTTTCTTACATTTCTTTCAACAGAGTAAGATTGGGGTTTCCAATGTCACTCCATTCTGTTGGAGAACATTCTGGTTTGAATAAAGAATGTCCCACACAGACCTTGGTATCCAGTTGGTGGTACTATTTTGGGAGGTGGTAGAAACTTTAGGAGGTAGAGCCAAGTTGGGGGACAATGAAGACATGCCTTTGACAGTTTTATCTTGTTGCTGGCAAATACTGCTCCCCTCTCCCACTTTCTGGCCACTGTCAGGTGAGCAGCTCTGTGCCACTATACTCCACTGCCATGATATTAAGCCTTGCTTCAGGTCCCAATGGAGCCAGCTAACTAGCAACTGAACCATCTGAGACCAAGAGCCAAAATAAACCTTTCCTTTTTTTTTTTTTTTTTCAAGGTAGGGTCTCGCTCTAGCCCAGTGAGAGAGAGAGAGAATGAATGAAGGAATGGGCACACCAGGGCCTTTAGCCATTGCAAACAAACTCCAGATGAATGCACCACCTTGTGCATCTGGCTTATGAGTACTGGAGAATTGAACCTGCGTCCTTAGGTTTCAAATGCAAGTGTCTTAAATGCTAAGCCATCTCTCCAGCCCAATCTTTCCTCTTTTTTTCCAAAATAAATTTTATTTACTTGAGAAAGATACACACACACACACACAGAGAGAGAGAGAGAGAGAGGGGAGGGAGGGAGGGAGAGAGCGTGCACTCCAGGGCCTCTAGCCCCTTCAAATGAACTCCAGATGCATGTGCAACCTTGTGCATCTGGCTTATGTGGGTACTGGGGAATCGAACCTAGGTCCTTAGGCTTTCCAGGCAAGAGCCTTAACTGCTAAGCCATGTCTCCAGACTTCCCCCATCTTTCCTCTTTTGAGCTGTTTTTCTCAAACTGACAAAAAATTTGACAAGTACAGAAAATTCGTACCCTAGAATTAGTGTTGTTGCAATGACTGACCACGTCGTTTAAAAGCCTTGTCTTGGGCTGGAGAGATGGCTTAGCGGTTAAGGCACCTGCCTGCTAAGCCTAATAACTTGGTTCCAACCTCCAGGTCCCACATTTAGCCAGATGCAAAGTGACACAAGGGCGCAATGCTGCACTTGCCCACAAGGGGGCACACGCATCTGGATTTCATTCACAGCAGCTGAGAGACTGCTGGCGCACCCATTCTCTATCTCTCTCCCTCTCCGTGTCTGTCTCCAAAAATAATAATAATAATAATAAAAGCCTTGACTTGTGGAAGGAATCTGGAATGTTTGGAGATATGGGGCTGTTGTAAACAAAATTTAATGGGCAGTTCATTTGGGAGCTCAGACAAGAATACTGATAAAATTGTGGACAGTTCATGAATTTCAAATGGGAATATAACTATTGGGAGTTGGACTAGAGGTCAGTCTAGTTATACTGTGGTTGACATTTTGCCCAGGCCTTGAGACTGGGAGGCTGAGTTTAAAAATAGTGGACTACAGCCTGGGGAGATGTTTCAGTAATTCAAGGTGTTTGCTCTTCAAGCTTGCTGACCAGAATTTGGCTTCCCTCATTGTGCTGTGGGAGTTGAGAGCAATGGAGTCTTTCTTGTCTCTGGATGAGCTTAGTTCAGGGGTTAGAGTGCTAGACAGCCAGTGCTCACTAAAACTCTGCAAGACAGTGACTCTCCATTTTGTCTTGTGACAAGTAAAGAACGACAAACACAGACATGGCAGAAGGGCAAATTAAACAAGGATTTATTAGAAAATGAAAGTTAAGCTAGCCAGGTGTGGCAGTGCACGCCTTTAATCCCAGCACTTGGGAGGCTGAGGTAGGAGGATCTCAGTGAGTTCAAGGCTACCCTGAGACTACATAATGAATTTCAAGTCAGGCCTGGGCTAGAGCCAGACCCTAACTGGGGGAGGGGGAGCAGATTATAGCTTTTTTTTTTAGTTTTTTGAGGTAGGGTCTCAGTTTAGCCCAGGCTGACCTGGAATTCACTATATAGTCTCAGGGTGGCCTTGAACTCACAGCGATCCTCCTACCTCGGCTTCCCTAGTGCTGGGGTTAAATGCATGTGCCACCATGCCCAGCTCTCTGTTTCTTGACCACCATGAGGTGAGCATCTCTGAAACACCATGCCCCCACCACCATGATACCCTACTTCTCAGGCCCTAAGCAATGGAGCCAGCTGACCATGGAGTACAGCCTCTGAAACCTTGAACCAAAATAAATCTTTCTTCCTTTGGACTGTTTCTCTCAGGTATTTGTCACAGCAATGAAAAATCTACCACTAAGAATATTCTTTATTTCTTTTTTTCCCCCTGCTTTAAAATTGGTTGAGGTTCGCTTACCACTTGGCACATGGTCTGTTCCATATATCTTTGAGAAAATGTACATAGTGCTATTATTGAATTGAGTGTTCTGTAGATGTCTGGTAGGTCAAGTTGGTTTATACTGCTATTGTTTTTCTTGCTGCTTTCCTGGCTAGTTCTATCAATTACTGAAAAAGGAGTCTTGAGGTGGTCAACTATTCTTTTTGAGTTACCTATTTCTCTCTTTGATTGTTGGCTTTTGCTTTGCATATTTCGGTACTTCTTACTAGGTGTATATATAATTGTTATATTCCTGATGGAGTGATCCTTTTATAACTATAAAATGTCCCTCATCAGGTGTGGTGTCTCACCTCTCTAATTCCAATAATCAGGAGGAGCCTGAGGTAGGAGGATCATTGAGTTCAAGGTCACCCTGGGATATATAGTGAGTTCCAGGTCCATTCAGGCTAGAATGAGACCATGTCTCAAAAAATAAACAGAAAACCGGGCATGGTGGCACATACCTTTAATCCCAGCACTTGGGAGGCAGACGTAGGAGGATCACCATGAGTTCGAGGCCACCCTGAGACTACATAGTGAATTCCAGGTCAGCCTGGACTAGAGTGAGACCCTACCTTGAAACCACCCCCAAAAACAGGGTTGGAGAGATGGCTCAGTGGTTAAGAGTGCTTCCTGTACAAACATGAGAGCCTGAGATTGAGATTAAATCTCCAAAATCCACATAAAAAACTTGGCATACAGTCCCTAGACAGTTAGCTCATCTAGTGCCAGAAGGTACTTCATGAGCTTCTGGGGGAAAATGGCCAACATCTGAGCAAATCAAGGTCTAAGCTATTCAGCTGCAAACACCTTTACATGATGCTCACACAAGTGCAATAGTGGCACACAGCCAAGGTAGGTAACCAACTGCTCTTGGACTGGCTACCAGATCCACTCATGGAAAGGAACCCATACCTGGAACTGGGAAACAAATCAGAATCATATCCAAATAACGAGTTTGCTGTCCAGTATCAAGCTACCATCAATTTTAGGCTACAAGAGGGCCTACACCTATTATATTCTCTCTGAACGAACAATGGTTATCCCATTTAACTGGTGCTGACTTCACTCTCCATTGGGAACCTGCTTCTCATTTTCAGATGGACGCAGAACTTGAGGAGAGAATCAGCCCATCACACCTCACCAGGGCCCCAGCTGAAACCACAGAGTAATTGGGGAAATGAGCAAGAGTGCTGCTTTCTTGTTGAACCTGGTACCAGCACAAGAGTGAAGGAGATAAGACACAGAGGACACTCAACTCCTACCAAATCAGAGATCCAGAGACACAGAGGCTCCCAAGAGCCCATCACTGAAGTAGACCTAAAACAAACCCAACATGGCTCAGGGAAATTCGTGGAAGATGGGGTGGAAAGATTGTTAGAGCCACAAGTTGGGACATAATGCACAGAAACATTGCCTCTTCCCCATTACTGATGGCTATCCCCATAATGCATGACCTACAATCCCCATGGTGATAACCGGCATCCCCAATGAAGAGGGTCCCTTCCGAGGTGGGGACAGGGATGAGGGTAAGGATGGTACCAACATGTGCTGTTTACACACAGAGTATGTCCATAACTAATAATAATAATAAAAAAGAGCCAGGTATGATGGTGCACTTGCGAGGCAAGCTGGAAGTCATGGCCGACTTCTGTAATCCCCACACAGTGACTCTGAAGGCAAGATGGGAGGTGGAGACAGGACAATGTCCCAGAAACTTGAGGTGAGCCAAGCAAAGTACACCAGAACAAGAATCTAGAGTGATGGGGCTGGAGAGATGGCTTAGCGGTTAAGGAACTTGCCTGTGAAACCTAAGGACCCAAGAAGGTTAGATTTCCTAGTGCCCACATAAACCAGATGTGCAAGGTGGCACAAGCATCTGGAATTCATTTGTAGTGGCTAGAGGCCCTGGTGCACTTGTTCTGTCTTTTTCGCTGTCTCTAATAAATAAATAAGTACAATTAAAAAAAACTTTTCAAATATTTATTTCAGAGAGAAAGATCCAGAGATAGAAAGAGGCAGAGAGAGAGAGCAAGAGAGACAGAGAGAGTGGGTACACCAGGGCCTCCAGCCACTGCAAATGAACTCCAGATGCATGCGCCCCCCTTGTGCATCTGGCTTATGTGGGTCCTGGAGAATTGAACCTGGGTCCTCTGGCTTTGCAGGCAAGTGCCTTAACCACTAAGCCATCTCTCCATCTCTCTCTCTTTTTTTTTTTTTGGTTTTTCGAGGTAGGGTCTCACTCTGGTCCAGGCTGACCTGGAATTCACTATGTAGTCTCAGGGTGGCCTCGAACTCTCAGCGATCCTCCTACCTCTGCCTCCCGAGTGCTGGGACTAAAGGCATGCGCCACCACGCCCGGCTCCATCTCTTTTTTAAAAGAATCCAGAGTTGAGAGAGCTTGCCTCAAATGAGGTGGACAGGCAACAACCTGAAAGATGTCTTCTAACCTCCACACGTATGTTGTGGTACATGTTACAAATACACACACACACACACACACACACACACACTCAATAAAATCCCTTTCATGCCAGGCATAGTGGCGCAAGCCTTTAATCCCAGCACTCGGGAGGCAGAAGTAGGAGGATCACTGTGAGTTCGAGGCCACCCTGAGACTACATAGTGAATTCCAGGTCAGCCTGGGGTAGAGTGAGGCCCTACCTCAAAAAAAAAAAAAAAAAAAAAACAACCAAAAAAAGGCCCTTTCATATGTGGAAACTATGAAGGTGAGCTCACAGTAGAGAGTAGCATAGTGGTAACAGTCTGCAAAGGAATGGACAGGGGATGTAAGCAGGTGTAACAGGTTATGAGAAGTTTCACTGTTCACTGTGCAGAGTAACAATGGTTGACAACAATTCACTGACTACTTCATAACAGCTAGTACTGAAGATTGTTTGGGAAGTGGGTGCTAGAAGCTAATCATATGCTCTGCTACTGAACAATACATCCTACAGAAGGTTCTGAATATTCCCAACACAAGGGAATGGTAAACTGGACCTGGTGGTGCAGATCTGTAATGCCAAGAGGCCAAGACAGGAGGATTGAAAGCTTGAGGCTTACCTGGGCTATAGAGCAGGTTCAAGGCTATCCTAAGTAACTTAGACCATGCCTCAAAATAAAAACAATACAGACAGGCTGGGGATGTAGCTTAGTGATAGGGCACTTGCTTAGTGATGCCCAGGGCTCAATCCACAGTACTGCAAATAAAGCCAAACATAAAACAAACACAAGTGTCATACTATACCTGATATGGACAATTAATTAATTATCAATTAAAGTTTCTGGGGGCTGGAGAGATGGCTTAGTGGTTAAGACACTTGCCTGCAAAGCCAAGGGACCCAGGTTCGACTCCCCAGGACCATGTAAGCCAGATGCACAAGGGGGTGCATGCATCTGGAGTTCGTTTGAGTGGCTGGAGGCCCTGGCACACCCATTCTCTCTCTCTACCTGCCTATTGCTGTATCTCTCTCTCTCAAATAAATAAAAATAAAAAATTTTCTTAGAATTATAAAAGAAAAACTGATTTCAGTTTGATGTATCTCTACACTTCACTTCTGTTGTGAATCTCTGCACTAATGGACAGGCTGCCCAGCATGTATTAGGGCATCTGCCTGGCAGAGTAGCTGAGCAGCTGTGTTGACATATTCACAGTGGCTTTGTGGGGATTTCCCAGGTGTAGCATCTGCCCTGTTGTCATGGATGTTGTGTTGCTTGGTGGTTCTGAAAGGACAACCTGTAAAGTCATAGGTCTCCCAAACAGCTCCCCCAAAATATTTAGCTATTTTACAAGCACAGGGAGGAAAGGAGGGAGGGAGGGTCAGAAAGGAGGGAGGAGAGAATGGGTATGACAGGGTCTCTTGCTACTGCAAACGAACCCCAAATGCACGTGCCTCTTTGTGCATCTGGCTTTACATGGGTACTGGAGAATCGAACCCAATCAGGCTTTGAAACAAGGGCCTTTATCTGATGAGCCATCTCTCCAGCCCCAAGCATCTTTAAAAAAAAACAATATATATATATATATATATATATATATATATATATGAATGAAATGTTTTTTCGAGGTAGGGTCTCACTCTAGTCCAGGCTGACCTGGAATTCACTATGTAGTCTCAGGGTGGCCTTGAACTCACGATGATCCTCTTACCTCTTCTTCCAGAGTGCTGGAATTAAAGGTATGCGCCACCACACCTGGCTTAAAAAGTATTTTTAAAAATTTATTTATTTGAGAGAGAGAGAGAGCGGCAGAGAGAGGGAGTAAAGGAAAGAAAGGAAGAGAAAGAGAGAATGGGTGTACCAGGGCATCCTGGGCACCACAAATGAACTCCAGGCACATGAACCACTTTATGCATCTAGCTTACATGGGTCCTGGGAAATCGAACCTGGGTCCTTTGGCTTTGCAGGCAAGCACCTTAACTGTTAAGCCATCTCTACAGCCCCTTTTTATTTTTATTTATTTATTTAAGAGAGAGAAAATTGGTGCACCAGGGCCTTGGTCACTGAAATCGAACTCTCAAGCATCTTTTTATTTTATTTATTTGAGAGAGAGAAAGAGGCAAAGAGAGGGAGAGAGAGAATGGGTGTGCCAGGGCATCCAGCCACTGCACACAAATTCCAGATGCATGTACCCCCTTGTGCATCTGGCTTATATGGGTCCTGTGGAATTGAACCTGGGTCCTTTGGCTTTGCAGGCAAGCGCCTTAACTGCTAAGCCATCTCTCCAGCCCCCCCCCAAGCATAGTTTTATTTATTAATTTTTAAAATATTTGAGAGGCTGGAGGGATGGCTTAGCAGTTAAAGCATTACCAGAACCCACATAAGCCAGATGCACAAGGTGGTGCACATATCTGGAGTTCATTTGGATTGGCTAGAGGCCCTGGTGCACCCATTCTCTTAAATAAATAAAAATAAAATATTTATGCCAGGCGTGGTGGTGCATGCCTTTATTCCTGGCACTTGCGAGGCAGAGATAGGAGAATCATTGTGAGTTTGAGGCCACCCTAAGACTACATAGTGAATTACAAGTCAGCCTGGGCTAGAGTGAGACCCTAATTTGAAAAAAAAAAAAAAAAAATTATTTGACAGAGAGAGTAAGAATAGGCATGTGCCAGTGCTTCCTGCCTCTGCAAACAAACTCTGGATGCATGCCACTTTGCGGGTACTGGGATATGGAACCTGGGCCATCAGGTTTTGTAAGCAAGTGCCTTTAACTGTGGAGCCCTCTCTCCAGCCCCCAAGGAGCATTTTTTTTTGGTTTTGTTTTTGGAGGCAGGGTCTTGCTCTAGCTCAGGCTGACCTGGAATTCACTCTGCAGTCTCAGGGTGGCCTCGAACTCACAGTGGTCCTCCTACTTCTGCCTCCTGAGTGCTGGGATTAAAGGCGTGCACCACAAGGCCCCACTCAAGGAGCTTTTTAAATGTGAAGATGAATGATGAGTAGAAGAGCCAGCTAATGCTCAGGTGTCCTCACATGAAAGGGGCTGTATAGAGGCTTTCTGAGGGGAACTAGAACCGACAGCAGTCACCCAGGGGAAGGAGCAGAGCCTGACTACCTGGCTTACAAATCCTCTTCCCTCAGTGAAAGTCTAGGAGGAAAGGGGTGGGGAGGCAAGGACAGACCGACTGACCTCACATTTTCAAATTCCTAGAATTTTTTTTCAAGGCAGGGTCTCACTATACCCAGCTAATCCAGAACTCAGTGCAGGCTAGCCTCAAACTCATGATCCTCCTACCTCAGCCTCCCCAATGCTGGGATCCACTCTCACCCCTGGAATTTTGATTGTCTTGGAAGCAGGTGAAATTCTTTGGCTTTTCCAGTTTTTTTTAAAGTATGTGTGTTGTTTATGTGTGCTCATATATGTGAGTGGGAATGTAGACCAGAGAATGTCTTCCTCAATTACTCTCCACCTCTTTTTTAGAAAACTTTTTTATTTATTTGACAGAGAAAGAGGGAGAGAGGCCTCTAGCCACTGCAAATACTCCAGACATGTGCGCCCCCTTGTGCATCTGGCTAATGTGGGTCCTGGGGAATCAAACCTGGGTCCTTTGGCTTTGCAGGCAAACGTGTTAACCACTAAGCCATCCTTCCACCTATTTATTTTGGATTTTTGGGGTAGGGTCTCACTCTAGCACAGGCTGACCTGGAATTCACTGTGTAGTCTCAGGGTGGCCTTGAACTCACGGTGATCCTCCTACCTCACCTCCCAAATCCTGGGATTAAAGGCGTGCACCACCATGCCCAGGTACTCTCCACTTATTTACTGAGGCAGGGTCTCTTACTTGAGTCCAGAGCTCATCAATTCAGCTAATCTAGCCAGGCAGCTTGCTCTGGGAATCTTGTAGTGTAGTCCCCACCTCTGGTGGTGCTGGAATTACAGGCAACTGCCACACCCACCCTGCATTACGAGTTCTGGAGATCTGAACTGTGGTCCTCATGCTTACATAGCAAATACTTTACTATCTCCTCAACCCTTCTCAGGGTTTTAATTTTTTTTCATTTTTCTTAATATTTAATTAAACTTTTTGAGAGAGAGAAAGGGGGGAGAGAATGGGCGCACCAGGGCTTCCAGCCACTGCAAATGAACTCCAGATGCATGTGCCACCTTGTGCATCTGGCTTATGTGGGTTCTGTGGAATTGAACCTGGGTTCTTTGGCTTTGCAGGAAAGTGCCTTAACCACTAGACCGTCTCCCCAGTCCTCTTTTTCTTTTCTTTTTCTGTTTTTTTGAGGTAGAGTCTCACTCTAGCCCAGGCTAACCTGGAATTCACTATGTAGTCTCAGGGTGGCCTCAAACTCATGGCAATCCTCCCTCTGCCTCCCCAGTGCTGGGATTAAAGATGTGCACCACCATGCTCAGCTTTTTTTCTTTTTAGAGGAAGGGCTGCACTGTAGCCCAGACTAACCTGAAATTCATTCTGAGGTTCCATGCTGGCCTTAAACTCACAGTGATCCTCCTACCTTTATTTCCCAAGTGCTGGGATTAAAGGTGTGTGCCACCACGCCCAGCCCGTTCAGTTTTGTGAGTTACTTTGGATTTTAATTGACACCTGGAGAAATCTCAATGAATCCTGGGACAGTGCCTTCACATTTAAAGTTGGTACCCTCTTGAGGCTGAGCACAGCTATGCATAGGCAAGAATCCCGAGAGTTTGCTAATGGTGCAATCCATGCCATCCACTTGACTGGACCCTGTCAGAGGCCTTTCTATGTTGGGAATTTTTATGTATTTCCTTTCCAAGTATTGTTGATATTAGAGTGTTGTCACCTTACGTCAACCCACTGCAACCAAATTATTGCCTAAATTTGGGTCAGAAATGCTTCAATCTGTGAGAAGAGTCTAGCCATTTACACATTCACACTTATAAACACACATGCATGCACGCACGCACATGCACACACGTGCAAACACACACACTAAGGGTCCCTCGGGGGCTCAAGCAATGCTCCCACAGCCTCAGAACTGCAGTGGTGTTTTCTCAGCTCAAAATCGCAGCAAGGGCAAAACCCTTCCCCAGATGTCAACCTCTCTAATGGGAAATGCCTCACACAGCCATGCTGACTGCAAGATGAGCTGGGAAAGACAGAACTTGAAAGGAAATGAGATTGCCAAGGAAATGCCACTCAAGGGTGGGCTCTCTCATGAGCTGGTAGAAAGACCTACCTTTCCTGCAATTAAATAACTTCTAAGCCGGGCATGGTGGCACGTGGAGGCAGAGGTAAGAGGATTGCTGTGAGTTCAAGGCCACTCTGAGACTACATAGGGAATTCCACGTCAGCCTGGGCTATAGCGAGACCCAAACTCGAAAAACAAAAACACAAAACAAAGCAAAAGAAAACAAAAATTCTAGTTATCACCTAGAAAAAGATTGGATTCTGTGAGCAGGGAAGTGGTCAGGAAAATGGCATTAAAGCTGAGTGACAGGTTTCCACCATAGCTGTTCACTGGAGATAGGAACCTTCCAGAGGCTGCTTCCAGGGGCCTCCTTGAAGTCCTTTAGCTTAGATGTGGTCTTAGTCTGAGCCTAAGTGTCCTACCAGGTGTTTTCCACACAGCTCCAGTACCTGGCATGACTGGTCTGGGTGAACTGGACAGTGGATGAGTACATGTATGTTGTGGCCACAGCTATGGTGCTAGGGCCACATACACAGGAAGGGTGATGGTTCTAGCAACACCCAGAGGATGAGGCCTGAGGACCTTCTAGATTTATTTCCAGAAGGATGCTGTGAGATTCAAATCCTATCAGTTGGGCTTTGCAGAAACTCCAACTATAATACAAGAGAAACAGAAGGGTCAGGCATGGGAGGTATAGGCAGAAGATTGCCTGGGCTATATAGAGAATGAGATCTTTCCACAGGTACAAGCCAGAGAGAGAGAATGAGATGGAGAGCAAGGAAGAAGAGAGGAAAGAGCCAGGAAAAATTCCACACACTTGTACTTTTTTATATAGAATTTGTGCAATATATTTCTCTTCATTTGCATATCTTATCCACAACTTAAAACATCCTTTTTACAGGCTGAACTCACTCAGCTGATATAATCAAAATTCCTTCTTTCAACCAAATAAGAAAAATTCAAAATTGTAAACCCGTAAGAAAACAAATTAAAAACGATGATGAAAATAAGTCACTCCTCTCATTAGAACAGTGTCTATACAATATATATGATTTGGAACAGAATTCTTTATAGATTAGGCACATGTTTCCACGACCCCTTATTCCTGCCAGCTTTGTCCTGTTCCAGGCAGTCTTGCCTCCTAGGACAGGTCAATGGGATGTTGGCCTTGATGGAAATCCTTTGGGATCCCACTGCCTGGGGCTGGGGTCAGTGGGGAGAGGGTCTGGCTCAGCAGTGCCACCCAGTGACTTGGAGAAGAGGTGGTGGCTGCTGCAGAGCAGCCAGGCTGGGAGGGGCCCTGCCAGAGAGCAGCAAGGGGGTATGAGGGAAAACTCAGGCTGGTTCTATGCAAACTGAAGCACAGAGTGACCAAAACAGCAAGGGTGCTGAGTGGGGGAAGCTATGAGGAGTCCAGCATCTATTTACAATTTTTCTTCTTGATGGGGGGGCGGGAGGAGAGCTGGTGGTCACTGTCCTGAGGAAGGCCTCCAGCCCTTCTCTGCATGTCTGGCTCACTTGACTCAGTTGGTGACATGTGAAGGGTGTGGCTGTGCCATCTCCTCATCCATCTTCCAACTGTTATGGGGGCTGAGCCTACAGTGAAGCCTCTTCATCAAGCACTGAGCCTTGCTCTGATTCCCATCTGAGGAAACTCTTCTCTGAGACCGACTTGGAGTGGAGTGACCTGTAACATGGCCTTCTCTAGGGTGTAGGCAGCTTGCAAAGCAAGAAGACTTTGGCAAGGAGCAAGGAGGGAAAGGTGTTTCATTTCCTCTAAGCCAGTACCATCTGCCTTTATATGTCAAAACCCCACAGGAGCTAGGCCAAGCCTTCTTTGATGACTGGAAGTTACCCACTCCTTTTTTTCCTATCTTCTCTGCACCTCACCCCTCTTACTCTATAACCTTTTCTTAAACCCTGGAGCCTGTGGCTGAGAACCTCATTTTAGGGCTGTGCAGGTGCCATACCAGAAGGAAGAGCATCTTTGCCAAGTGTTCCCAAACCCGCAGGCTCTACCATTCCAGACCCCCTGCACACCCCCAGAGGGGTCTTCAGAGGCCAAGGGGTGTACCAGGGCTATGACAATGCCAACTGGTCAAGTTTGGCCCTGACTGTGATGAGTCTTCCTTGGGCTGGGCCTTGAAGAAGGGATGTGCCTCTGGCCAGACACCTGCCTTCAAACAGCAGGCACCTCAGGCATTCTTCATTGCTTAAGTCCACGGCACACATACCAAACCAGATTCCCATTCTGCGTGCAGCTCTGGAGACTCCTTGCCAGAACTTTAGGGGGAGGCTAAAATCATACACAGAAAAATGTAAAACAGCATTCATTGGAACTAATGTAATTATTGCTAGGCAGGTGATGGTTAAATAGTCACACAAAGGCCAAAGTGGCAGGTGTGATGGATCACCAAGACCTTGGAGCAGAAATAAAATCAGGTGGGGTTTGACTCTTAAAACAAGAACTCCTGAGAGCAATTCCGGTCTGAGGGGCAGAAACCAGAGTCCATCCACTTCTGCCACTTTCACATACCAGTTTGTCCCTAGGCATTCCAGGGGCCCTCTTGGAAGTTAAGTGTGATTCTCTTCTAAAAACATAAGGGGGAAACCAAAACATATTAAAACTGAAGAACTGCAGACATGCATGCTTGGAGCCACTGTGAGGGTGACGTGCAGGGCAGTCTGCTGGCTGTTCCCAAGGGCACTTGTTCTTACCGAGGAATTGCTAGCTGACATCTGTCATGTGCTGACTGCTTGGGGATCACAGGTGGTTGGGAGGTGCTCAAGATGGTTGTAGCTTGGTTTGGGTTCCCAGCCAGGCTACTGTTGCTGTGAGCTGCAGGTCTCATTAAGAAGGCTGCTCTGAGTGGACAGTGCCTTCCTGATGGCAAGTGTAGGTGGCTCCAGTTCAGTGGAGACAGGACCCTTCCAGAGACTGCTCTGAAGGAAGTGGACTCCAATGGCCTCCTTGAAGCTCTTTCTCAGTCACTCTGCATGGCTATGCTTCTCACATGCGTGATGGTCTAGGCATGTGTGGAGCTTGCACATGGGGCCTTCTTGGAGAGGCAGTTGCTTGGCATCCGAATGGGAAGGGGGAAAAGGGTAGGCTCGAAGAGAGCTGGGCTAGGAGGCCATAGAGGGGTTTCCTGAACAAGGCTGGAGGTCTGCTCTAACCCCCCTATGGACAGATTAGTGGGTCCATGCATGCCACTCTGAGGCTAACACTCAACATTCCAAAGGCGGGTGGCTTTGTTTGGGTAGTTGATGGCCAGGCTGATGGCAGCAATATTCTGCAGAGCCTGTGGAGGGAGAGAGCAGTCACCAACATCAAAGGTCATTCATTTGCTCATCCACTGAGTGACAGACAGACCTTCAGCTGCTGGGGGGGGGAGGGGAGCAGTGGGGTGGGGGCTGAGATTAGATACATGCTGAGTAGAGATGGAGGGAAGAGGAGGAGAGCAAGGACAGCAGGCAGAATGGCTGTGAGGAAGGTCACATGGGGTAGTCTCGACAGAGCAGGCATGAGAGAGTCAAGTCCCTGTGAAACCTGGTGCCAATATTATCAAACATCAGAATGTCCTTATTCCATATGATGAAACCAAGGGTAGTGGCAGCAATGTGCAGGTGGTCGTTAGAAGTGACAGGAATTTCCATTCTGCCTACAGGTCCCTTTGCTAGGGACTCCCATTTCTGAGCAGACACTCCTAACCCTGTAGCACAAAGCCTCTTTCCTCCAGGCCTGTGTGTTCAGAGAATGTTCTAGACACAAGGCTGGGCTCTGCAAATGAATCCCAGCTGGATGCCCTCTGAGTGTAGCCCTGTGAGTCTGTGACTGCCCTCCCCTTTGCCTCAAGTCTACTCCAGGGGTTAGGCCACATACTCAGCAGTATTCAAAGTCTATGAGTCCAAAGTTTTCAAAATGTGGGCTGGAGCCGTGGTAACCTCAAGAGCCTTTTGGGGAGTCATTATGGATCCCTAAGAATACAGTGTAGTTTTCCAACTCAACTGCAGGGGCAGATATGACATCTCAGTTGCAAAAATGAACTTTAGCAGGGTGTGGTGGCACACGCCTTTAAAGCCCAGCACTTGGGAGGCAGAGGTAGGAGGATCTCGGTGAGTTCAAGCCCAACCTGAGACTACATAGTGAATTCCAGGTCAGCATAGGCTAGAGGGAGACCCTACCTTGAAAGACAAAACAAAACTAAAAACAAAAATGAAGTTCAGCTGGGCATGGTGGCGCACGCCTTTAATCCCAGCACTCGGGAGGCAGAGGTAGGAGGATCGCCTTGAGTTCAAGGCCACCCTGAGACTACATAGTTAATTCCAGGTCAGCCTGGGCCAGACTGAGACCCTACCTCGAAAAACCAAAAAAAAAAAAACCAAAGTTCAGAGCAGGTCATGGTAGCTCACACCTGTAATCCCAGCACTCAGAAGGCTAAGGAGTACTGCTGTGAGTTCAAGAATAACCTAGGCTAGAGTAAGAACCTGCCTCAAAAATAAAATAAAAACAAAACAGAACTCAGGGAACCCTTCTCAAAAACTATTTTATTCTGGAAAGAGCTCTCACAAAATATGGGGGCATGGATGTACTTACTACTGGTTTAAAAAGTAGACTGATAGGGCTGGAGAGATAGCTTAGCGCCTGCCTGCTAAGCTTAAGAACCCGGTTCCAATCTCCAGGTCCCAATGCCGCACTTGCCCACAAGGGGGCGCACACATCTGGATTTCGTTCACAGCAGCTGAGAGACTGCTGGCACGCCCATTCTCTGTCTCCCTCTTCCTCTTTCTGTCTGTCTCTCTCCAAAAAATAAATAAATAAATAAATAAAAATAAAAAAATAAAAATAAAAAAGTAGACTGATACATGCTTAAGCCTTTTGTTTTAATTTCTTTTTAAAAAATATCTTTTTATTTTATTTATTTGGTGGGGGGAGGGAGGAGAGGGAGGGAGGCAGATAGAGACAGAAAATGGGCATGCCAGGGCTTTCAGCCAGTGTAAATGAACTCTAGATGCATGTGCCACCTTGTGCATCTGGCTTACATGGGTCATGGAGAATAGAACATGGGTCATGGAGAATAGAACCTGGGTCCTTTGGTTTTGCAGGCCAGTGCCTTAATCACTAAGCCATCTCTCTAGCCCTTGTTTTAATTTCTAATTTAATGGCTGCATTAAATTTCTAATAATATATATTGATGTCTATAATATACAACAACTTACAAATGTTGCGGTCAGAAAAGTTTTCCTACCAGGGAAGCAAATTATATCCAAAAATATCTCAAATATAACTCTATGGAAACTCCAGAGATCAGCCAAACTAAATTTAAGGCATTGGTTGTTTTGGTTTTAGAGATACAAATTCTTGTTAGTGTCTTCTGACCCAAAGTTTAATATGAGTGACACTGATAAATGCCACCCCCCCCCAAGCTCTGAGAGCCAGAAGGAAGTGACTGAATTGAACTGAGCTCTGTGTAAACTCTGGGAGGGTCTGTACTTATGTAAAACACACACACACACACACACACACACACACACACACACACACAGTCCTGGCAATGAGAGATGGTAACCACTGCCACAGAGAGATGGCCTAGAGGCCAGCTTTGCTGGGGAGGGGGGAGGAGGTACCTGTGCCGCACAGCGGAGAAGGTGGTCCTCGGTAGTTAAGGCCAGCAGGTACTCTTGCAGTAGGCCGAGCTCCTGTGAAGACAGCATGGGCTCCTTGAATGATGGAGGGTGGCAGGGCCAGACAAGGAAACTCATCAAGGAAATGAGGCTCCCTGGGGTATGCCCTTCTCATCCTAGGTACCCATGGCACTGTTTCCTCTAGAGCCATGAAGGTGCCTGATTGTAGGGCCAGGGGCCTGGTTCCAGAGCTGACCCTGTCCTGATGACCCATAGGTGACCAGGCAGGGGACCTTCCTCCTCAGGTCAGTCTCCTGCTATCTGCCTGTGTGGGACAAGCAGATGACCTGTGAAAGGCCCTTTCATATGACACATTCAATGAGTCTATTGTACTGAAGGAGAGAAAAAAAAAAGAGGAGGAAGAGGAACTCATCCATTTGATTTTCCAGAACTCACTGTTGTCAAGGGCTGGTCTAAGGCAGTTTTTTCTCCCTTTGGCTGCAGTCCTGACAAAATAAGCAATCTAGACTGACCTGAGGATTCCCCAGGTCTGAAGAGAGAGTGGGCCAGACTATAGGCCCAGGCCTGATTCCTTAATAGTTCCAGGCTTGTGACAGGGATGTGACTCACAGTTCTGCCCATTCTAGCCCTGCTGAAACCTGAGGGCAAGAAGTGGATAGAGAGCTCACCTGGGCACGGTTCTCAGTAACAAAGAAGAGTTCTGTGAGGGCACGATGCAGGGGCAGGAGGATGCCAGGCTGTGTCACATCCTCAAACAGGCCATACTCCATGTAGGTAAAGAGCTGCCACAGGGGCTTCAACAGTGCAAGATCACAGAGGTCACTGTGGGAGGAGCCAAGGATGCAGTCTACTGAGAATGGGGCCAGTTGTGCCAGGAACTGCAGTTCAGACCCTCTTTCTCCTACCCTTAGTACAATCATAATATAGCCACCCACACTCCCCTGCCACAAACAACACATAGTTACCATCAGCAAAGAGAGAAAGGGGCAGAACCTGAACCTCAAAACTAACTCCAAAGAATCTAGAGAACATGAATATATTCACATATATTATTATTATTTTTTTTTTGGTTTTTTGAGGTAGATCTCACTCTGGTCCAGGCTGACCTGGAATTAACTATGTAGTCTCAGGGTGGCTTCGAACTCTCGGCGATCCTCCTACCTCTGCCTCCTGAGTGCTGGGATTAAAGGCGTGCACCACCATGCCCAGCTTATTATTATTTTTTTTTTAAGGTAAGATCTCACTCTAGTCCAGGCTTACCTGGAACTCATTCTGAGGTCCCAGGCAATCCTCCTACTACTTCTGCCTCCTAAGTGCTAGGATTAAAGGCTACTGTGTTTTTAAAAATCGTCATGATAGGCTAGAGAGATGGCTTAGCAGTTAAGGTGCTTGCCTGATAAGCCAAAGGACCTAGGTTCGATTCCCCAGTACTCACATAAAGCCTGATGCACAAGGTGGCACATGCACCTGGAGTTTGTCTGCAGTGGCTAGAAAGCCTGGCATGCCCATTCTCTCATAAATAAATAAATAAATACAATATTTTAAAAAATGGTCATTATGAAGCCCTTCTGATGATGTTGTGCAAACCCAAGGTAAATTTCATTGTTGTTTGTTCTTGTCGGTTTCCCTTGGTAGCCAAGGCTGGCCTGAAACTCATAGCAATGATCTTTCCTTAGCTCTCAAGTGCTAAGATTACAGGTGTGAGCCACTACAGCTGGTTTAAGATAAAAAGTAAATGGGGGTTGGAGAGATGGCTTAGCGGTTAAGGCGCCTGCCTCCTAAGCCTAAGAATGCTGGTTCCAATCTCCAGGTCCCATGTTTAGCCAGATGCAAAGTGATGCAAGGGCGCAATGCTGCACTTGCCCACAAGGGGGCGCACACATCTGGATTTTGTTCTCAGCTGAGAGGCTGCTGGTGCGCCTATCTCTATCTGTCTTCCTCTCCCTCTCTCTCCAACTCTCTCCAAAAAAAAAAAAAAGAGAGAGAGAGAGAGAAAACGGAATAAAGCAATAAAGCAAGCTCTAACATGGCACAAACAAAATAAAACTAATTTTGTTTGAAAAATGAAAAAAGCTACTTAAATGCCAGCAAGGACAACTATGTTTCTGATGTTCAGTTATAAAACAGAAAATATGAAGCGAGGCCATGGGAAGAGAATGCATAAAAGAAGGGCAGGGGGAAGGTCAATCAAAATTCAAGATAGTGTGAATGAGACTTATGTAAACCTATTTTTTTGAATACTGGCACATCCAGAAGCTATAGACTGTTACTAGAAAATTTTCAGTGCCTGGGATGGGATACTTTCCAGTGAGTTGTTGGCCAAGGAGGTCCCAGTAGCCTCCAAAACATTAAAGGCTATTGCCAAAACCCTTGGTTGCCCTTGAGAAACAGATGATAAGACCCTATGGCTGAAGACATCTCTTGCCTGAGAGGCAAGGTCACTGAGAAAGCAAGTTGGTGCTGAGCAGAAAACCTTCTCCCTGTAGACCAGCCAACAGAAAGCTGTAAAAAAGCTGCAGTGCATGCTGCCCTATGGGAGACAGAAGTCATCAGCAGTGAAAACAGTGGACACTGAAAATTCAAGTTTGGCCATACAGGCCCAATGGCTAAACGGGTGCAATAGTGGCATGTCTGCTCTTGGGGTAACCAACTGCTCCATAATTGGACTGAAGGCCCTCTCTATGGGAAGGAATACATACCTGGTACTGAAAAACCTAAACAAAAGTCTATGGCAGGGGAGGTCATGAGCCTTAGGGGTATAAAGCCTGCGCTTGTCTGGTTAAATGTATATATTATTCCCACCAAACTGCCCTGAAAGCACTACGCTATTCACATATTAATGCTACTCTCACTTCTGGTTAGAGAAGCTTCTCCTTTCAGATGTCAATGACCACTGGGATGACCCAAAAGGCAACACAGTGCTGAGAAGAAGGGATGGAGGAGTGCCCAGCTCTGAAACACCTCTGTTGCACCCTCCAAGGCTCAGGGCCCACTGCGGAAGAGGGGGCAGATAGAATGGAATAGCCAAAGGAAGGGTACGACTCCTTACAATGCAACTGCCCAGACAGAAATTGGCCTCGATATCCATGACCTTGCAGTGCCTAGCAATACCTTCGCAAGACCCTCATAATAGAAGAAAAAGATGATGACATCAAATTAAAAGAGAGACTAATGGAGAGAGGGAGGGGATGCAATGGAGATTGGAGTTCTAAAGGGGAATGGGGGAGGGGAGGGAAATATCATGCATTTTTTTGTATGTAAGTATAGAAGTTGCCAATAAAAAAAGAAAGAAAGAAAAAAAAAAACTCCACTGAAGGTGTCCAGGTGGAAGATGAAGAACCATTGTTACAGATCCTAGAGCAGGCAAGACCCTGGACTGCTCACAGGGAACTGCCACTGTTCAGATAAACAGCCATTTCCAGAACTTGGGCAAGTCAGAGATACAAATGTGACCTTTCTAACCTTCTACCTCTATCTCCTATTAGTGACTCCCAATGCACAGTACTGAGCAGGGAAACCTGCTCCATGCAGTTCCTAGGAGTGGAGCCTTCAGGACATGCTGGAGGGCAGAAAGTGAGGAGAAGCGAGGTGGAAACAGTGATACAGCAAGTGGAGAGTGAGCATACATTGAACTCACCACAATCAGATAACTGGCAAGATACATGCATGAACTCTGTTCCAGTTGAATACCAAACACCATGCCTACACACCTTTCCTAATTTTTTTTTGAATTCTCAGCTATATGAATGATTGATATTGCTAAATATCTGCCTTTACTTGATCCTACACTTTTGTAGTCATGCTATCACATCTTCTTATTTTTAGTTATTTAAATTTGAGTGCGTGTGTGTGTACGTTTCTGGAGATCAATCCCAAGGTTTTGTGCACACTAGGCCAGCAGTCTACCACAGCTGTTACCTCCAGCCCATATTATCACATTTAGATTGACACTGGGACACAATGTGGTTATGCGTTTTGCTGCAATAAAGACAGCAGTGTGAAAAAAAAAATGAATAAAAATAAAAACAGAAAATATGCTTACAAGGTTGCTGGGCCAGAAATCATGTCCTTAGGAAAAGCCCAGTCCTTTTTGGACTTCCTTGGAGAGGGCCCAAGGGTTAGAATGTGGAGGTTGTTGAGCTGTGATTCCAGTTCAATGCCCTCAGCAGAAGAAATTAAGAAATCAATAATATTCTGGAGCTTAACTGCACGATTAAATATGCACATGAAATGACTTTGCCTTTTCTCATTAATATACCTTTTCTCTCAGTACTTGCAAAATAATTCCATCCTTTTGGTGCTATCTTGGAGTCAATCATTTTCCCTCAAGAATAAATGTCTGTAATATAAACAAGTGGGCAAATGGATGTCTGCATAAGAGGACATGGTGGTAATAGCAACATGCCCATCCTTCCCTCTCCCTGTCTGCTGCCAGCTTTGTGAGCCATCACTTGAACAGTCTTGTAAATTTTTTTTTTGTTTTTTGTTTTTCCGAGGTAGGGTCTCACTCTAGCTCAGGCTGACCTGGAATTAACTATGTAGTCTCAGGGTGGCCTCGAACTCTCGGCGATCCTCCTACTTCTGCCTCCCAAGTGCTGGGATTAAAGGCATGCGCCACCACACCCGGCTCAGTCTTGTAATTTTTTAAATACCAACTCCATATTGCTTTCTAAAAATATTTTATTATTTATTTATTTATTTATTTGAGAGAGAAAGAGAGAGAGAAAGAAGCAGATAGAGACAGAATGGGTGTGCGAGGGCCTCCAGCCACTGCAAACATTTGTTTGTGCCTGATGTATGTGCCACCTTGGCAGCTGGCTTATGTGGGTACTGGGGAATTGAACCTGGGTCCTTAGGTTTCACAGGCAAGTGCATTAAGCACTAAGCCATCTCTCCAGTCCACACTCAACTTTTTTGTTGTTGTTTTTTCTGAGGTAGGGTCTCACTCTAGTCCAGGCTGACCTGGAAATCATTCTGTAGTCTCAGGGTGGCCTTGAACTCATGGCGATCCTCCTACCTCTGCCTCACGAATGCTGGGATTAAAGGCATGTGCCAACATGCCCAGCCCAACTTTTTTTCTTTTAAATTTGCTTATTTGTAAGGGGAGAGGGAGAGAAAGATAGAGTGGGGAGGATGTGCTACAGAGAATGAATGGGTATGCCAGGGCCTCTAGCCAATGAAAACAAACTCCAGATGTATGTGCCACTTTATGCATCTGTCTTAATGTGGGTACTAGGGAATCAAATGTGGGTCCTTAGGCTTTGTAGGCAAGTGCCTTAACCACTAAGCCATCTCTCCAGCCCTATACCCAACTTATTTTTATTTTTTTTCTTTTTGATTTTTGAGGTAGGGTTTCACTCTAGTTCAGGCTGACCTGGAATTCACTATGTAGTCTCAGGGTGGCATCGAACTCATAGTAATTCTCCTACCTCTGCCTCCTGAGTGCTGGGATTAAAGGTGTGCGCCACCACACCCAGTTTACACACAACTCTTAAAAAAAAATTTGTGTGAGAGAGAAAAAAATAGGCAGATACAAATAAGCCGGATGTGGTGGTGTATGCCTTTAATCCCAGCACTCAGGAGGCAGTGATAGGAGGATCTTTGCAAGTTTGAGGCCACTCTGAGACTACATAGTAAATTCAGGTCAGCAAGACCCCACCTCGAAAAAAAAAAGGCAGATAGAGAGAGAATGGGTGCTCCAGGGTCTCTAGCCACTGCAAACACTAGACCCATGTACCGCCTTGTGTATCTGGCTTAGGCTTCTCAGGCAAACACCTTAACCACTAAGCCATTTCTCCAGTCCACACCCAACCTTTTTTATTTTTTTTGGAGGTAGGGTCCTGCTCTAACCCATGCTGACCTTGAATTCACTCTGTAGTCTCAGGCTGGTCTTGAACTCGTGACAATCCTCCTACATTAGCCTCTTGAATTCTGGGATTAAAGGTGTACACCACCATGCCTGGCAACACACTCAACTTTTTTTTTTTAAAGTTCTAACTTTTATTCCCTCCTTCTACAGAAAACACTTGCAAAACTTTGAGCCAGAAATACATGCTGATTTCCTACAAAGTGTAAATATGTGAAAAACCAATAAACTTTTATTTCCCATCTGTTTCCTTCATTGTCATGGTCATTTATCATGGGCACATTCGTTGTGCTGAAGCTTAGTCCTTGCAAGAACTGATCCAGTTGAGCAATTGGACATATACCTAAAGGTGATATTTAACAAAAGGTCTCAGACATCAACTAATGGTAATGCTCTATTGGTGATAATTTGAAATATTCCCAATAGGCTGACTGCTAGTTAATTAAGTAGCATATAGAAAACCTACTGGGGATTTTTTTTTTTACGGTCATGTCCACACACACTCAACTTTTAAAATGTGAGTTCTGGGGATTGAACTTAGGTCCTCATGCTTGTCTGGTCAGCACTTTACTGACTGAGCCATTTCCCCAGCCCTATAAAAATATTGACCTTAAAATGACACGGCATATGAACAATGAAAAGATTAAAAGGAGTAAGAGGGACTAGAAGCAGATGCACATACAGCACCTGCTTTGTGACAAAGATGACACTGCAGGGTGCTGAGGGAAAAGGTGGGCTGCAGGTAAGTGGAGACCCAAAGGAAAAACACTAAAAATCTAAACTCATATGTTAACATTCATGCCAGATGGAACTGTATATGCCAGTGTGAAAGGAAAAGCAGCCAAGCCTATGGAAGTTAACAGGGTATCTTTGTGACTTTTTTTTTTTTTTTTTTTTTTTTGGGTTTTCCAAGGTGGGGTCTCACTCTAGCTCAGGCTGACCTGGAATTCACTATGTAGTCTCAGGGTGGCCTTGAACTCTTGGTGATCCTCCTACCTCTGCCTCCCAAGTGCTGGGATTAAAGGCATGTGCCACCACACCCAGCCTCTCTTTGTGACTTTTGAGTAAGGCAAAAGTTATTTAAGCCGACCCAAAGGACACCCAAAGCACTAACTTAAATGAAACAACGAATGAGCTGGAAGACACTAAAATAACAGATGTGTTTTCCTCGAAGATGCCTTAGCAGAAGAACAGGAAACCATAGTGTTGGTGGGACTCGGATCTGGCACCTGTAGGCTCAACATAGGACTGGAATTACAGATGCCACCTACCTGTGGGTGCAGCACAGCACAATCCTCAGGAGCAAGTGGATGGCTTTTAGTCGCTGATGACCAGTTTGGCGGCAGGCCACACCCACTAGCCATTCCCAAATCTTGGCCAATGGAAGGTGAGGTATAACCTTTTCTTCAGACAACATCTGCTTCAAAATCTCGAAGCCTGACCCCACAACACAGAGACATTTTCAAAAACAAAGTCTAACAATTTAATGTATTAGCAGTTATACATTTTATAAACTGTTCAAGTTGCATGTGTGGTATGTGAGCACATGTGCAGTACATGTGTGCCTGTGTGTACAGGCCAGAGGTCAATGTGGGTGTCTTCCTCTATGCTCTCCACCTTCTTCTTTGAGAAGGGGTGTCTCACTGAACCTAACGCTCACTGGTGTGGTTCTACTAGATGCCAGAGGCTGCTAAAGACTCCTTGTTTCTGCTTTGCCAGCTAGAACTGCAGGAGCACATCACCATGCCTAGCATTTTTGTGGGCGCTGAATGGTAGGCACTTTACCCACTGAGCTACCTCCCTTGCCCTCTATTCAAGTTTAAGGTGAAATAATTGTGATTGTTTAAATTTTGGCTAAATTTTTTTTGTAAACATAACACAGGAACAACATTCTCCCTTTTTGCAAAATGCCCTGTCAAATTCTAAGAGAAACAACTTTTGTTTTTTATTTTGGTTTTGCGAGGTAGTGTCTCACTTTGGTCCAGGCTGACCTGGAATTAACTATGTAGTCTCAGGGTGGCCTTGAACTCACGGCGATCCTCCTACCTCTGCCTCCCGAGTGTTGGGATTAAAGGCGCGCGCCACCACGCCCGGCCAGAAACAACTTTTTTTTGTTGTTTTTCAAGGTAGGGTCTCACTCTAGCCCAGGCTGAACTGGAATTCACTAAGGAGTCTCAGGCTGGCTTTGAACTCACAGTGATCCTCCTACCTCTGCCTCCTGAGTGCTGGGATTAAAGGCGTGCACCACCACGCCTGGCACAAGTGTCTTCTTTCAGGCCCTGACAGAAGGCCCTGACCGTTTGAGTTCACAACTAGCCATCTGTGTCCTAGCCAAGTCAGCTAGATGTGGAGACTGTGAGACACATTTGAGCACCTTCTTCAGTCTAATGCTCTCCCAACTGAGCTATTTCGGCTCCACATTTGAGCACCTTAAGAAAAAAAAAAGTACTCACTTTGATTTTAACAAAGGTTAGTGACATAATGGCACCTCAGCCACAGAGTATCCCTGGAGAGCAGAGCAAGCAAAAGAAGACAGACAAATACCTGTCTGGAAGCGTCCCAGGTGTCCGGCTGTCACAGTGAATTTGTAGCCCCACTCAGTGTTGCTCATGTCAGAGGTAAATCGGTAATACAGAGTGTCTCCTGGGTCACAAAGAGCCAGAAACAGGTCAGACAGGAGCAACAGGGAATAGCAGCTGAGATGTTTCTGATGAAATATATCATGCTCATTTTAATCTCCAATCATTTCCCCTCTCAATATTATGTTTAAACACTTATTGTGAAAATTCTTACATATAACCAAGTTTTTGTTGTTGCTGTTTGCTTTTACTACCTGGAAGTTCAAAATCTTTCCATTTCTGTTGAGACCCACTGAAATTGTGTCGATCTTGTTGAAAGTCACTACTGCTAGACATGGTTAGTTCATCACAGCCTTCCTCTGTATTGCACTGAGGGTCAAATTTGACTGAGAGGTAGATTGCACCAGGAATGTGAACTTTATCCTAGGGAGAGAGACAGACAATACTACTAACACCATTATTCACCAGTGATCAACAGTGTGGTTGTCACCACAGCCAGAGATGTGGAATGAGCAGACCACAGTTCCTCCCTCCAAAGGCAGGTAGGCAAAGCCCAATGCAGGGGAATCTGAAGGAACCTCTAAAGTGAAAGAAACGTGAATACACTGGAGTGCATTTCAAGGACGGAACAGCATGGAAAGATTTGGAGTGTTCAGAGAATGGCAGGAGTGTGGTGTGTGTAGGGGCAAAGGATGTACTATGTGGGCATACATGTTTGGGAAGGGGGTCAGGGTAACATGTGACCTTGGAGAGGTTAGCAGGGATATCCAAGACCATGTACACTAAAATGAGGTATTTAGACTCAGTCTGGACAACAGGGGGCACCCTGGTCTTGTCCTGAAGAAGGGTCACTGACAGCTGCTGAGTGAGGATCCAGGCAGAATCCCAGAGGAGAGAACAGTATGGAGACAGTGGGAAAGACAAGACGATCCTTTCTGGGATATAACTGGTACCTGACCAGAGTCTGTGGAGCCAGGGGAGTGATACAGAATCCAGGAACAGGGGAGAGAAGATAAAACAGAGGGAAGGTTTATATCTCTGCAGAACAGTATCTCTGGTGATCAATAGCCAAGTTCTGAACTGGCTCTGTGTCCCCATCCCATTGCTGCTGTAGGTGCTTGTCCTCAGAAGCTCATGCCAACATCTCTAAAGGACTAAGGAAAGTTATGTGATATCAAGTCAATGAGAATAACTGAGGTTGGCCAACCCTGGCTCATCTACAACTCTCTGTTCAGATATAAATTCAGGATGGAAACAGATAAAGCTTTGTGGCCCAAGTCACCAGAGTCTCTCAGGTGTGCTCAGGTCATTAGGGAATGTTAAAGAGGCTGACCCTAGCAAACTTACTGCTGGAAATGGATTCACTCAGAGGAACTTTCCATAGGAAAAGTAAACTCTCCTCTGGGGCCAGGAGCCCACTGTTTCCTATTAAAACAGAATAGGTCAGGAAAAGGGGAGATTGCTGCTTAGTGTAGGAAGCATGTTCTTGGTCAGAGCTAGTAGGGAAGAGATGCTGAGGGATATGAAGTTTCTGTTGTCAGCCATACCTCGAAGCTGGTGTTGTTGTTATATGGGTGTTTTGATTCCCTCACTTGCACTTCCATTCCTGGCTCCTCCATGAACTGGCAGGCAGCCAAAGCCATGGTCCCCAGCATGTTCTCTCGGCAGCCCTGGAGCACCTTCTGCAGGATCTGGCAGGACACACAATAGGTAAGGGCAGGGCAGGAAGAGAAAGGGAGAACTTACCTCAATCCAAAGCCCACTTAGTGCTACTGTCATCATCCTGGACTCAGAACAAGCCCCTGTAACTTGCCCCCCCAATCAATCCCACCAGCCACATTTCATTCAACTAGGTCCCTGTGTTAAGTTGGTAGATGCCATTTCTGGGAGGTCTGAAAGAACTAACCGAACCAATCTGAGCTGTGCCTGGCCACTGAAGAGCTCACAGCTGAATAGGCAGAAGGAGCAGCAAACAATAGAGCACACAGGGACAAATGGCCAGAGTGGGGCATTCTGTGGGGGAAGCACATGTCCAAGACAGGGGCTAGTAGGGGCACAGTGGCCCCCAGTAACCCTCCCAGAGGCAGATTTGGCTATGGCAAATAGCCAGCACCTCCAGGACTGTGAAGCTGGCAAAGAACCTAAGACAATCAAAATAGGCGGTGTTCTCAGATGGGCAAACCACAGGTCGGAGGATACACCAACCCATACTTGGCCCACTGCACAGCAGGGGAGAGGATGACTCAAGGGTTCTCTACTTGAAACTGGGAAGACAGTAACAGAACTTTCTGGCTCAGCAGGCCTAAGTGCCCAGGGCTGCTGAGCTCTAGACCAGAATGTTCTTTGCCAATAGGCATTAGGAGGTAGATGGCAAGCCTCTCAACCCAGCAGCACTTAAAAAGAACAAGATACATTTGGGGAGGCAGAGGTAGGAAGATTGCCTTGAGTTCAAGGCCACCCTGAGACTACATAGTGAATTCCAGGTCAGCCTGGGCTAGAATGAGACCCTGACTTGAAAAACAAAACAAAACAAACAAACAAACAAAAAGGAACAAGACCTGATTTAGAAATAAAACAGGGGCTGGGAAGATGGCTCAGCAGACGAAAGTGCATGCCTGCAAGTCTGTCAATCTGATGATTCCCCAGCACCCATGTAAAGCCAGATGCCAAGTGGCATATATGTGTGTAATCCAAATGTACTTATGGCAATAATGTGGAGCCAGGAGAATTGGAGGCTTGTGGGCTAGCTAGACTGGCACATTCAGCAGCAAGACAATGAGAGACTATGTCTCAAAGAAGGAAGAAGAGGATAAACACCCCAACATTGCCCTCAGACCTCAACACATGTGCCATGACATGCATGTGCATACACACACACACACACATACACACACAAAATCTGAGAACTGAAGAGATTGCTCAGTAGTTAGGGCGCTTGCCTGCAAAGCCTAAGGACCCAGGTTCAATTTTCCAGTAACCACATAAGCCCGATGTACAAGGTGGCACATGAGTCTGGAGTTTGTAGTGGCTAGAGGCCCTGGCACACTCATATTTTTTCTCTCTCTCTGCCTTTCTAATAAATAAAATGAGGTCTTAAAAAATCAGAAAATGATTTTTAAAAGGGGGGGCCTAGAGAGATGGCTTAGCAGTTAAGTGCTTGCCTGTGAAGCCTAAGGACCCTGGTTTGAGGCTTGATTCCCTGGAATCCACATAAGCCAGATGCACAAGGTGGCGCATGCATCTGGAGTTTGTTTGCAGTGGCAAGAAGCCAAGGCGTGCCCATTCTCTATCTATCTGCCTCTCTCTCTCTCTCTTGCTCTCTCTGTCTGTAGCTTTCAAATAAATAAATGAAAAATAAACCAAAAAAAAAAAACTTTAAAAAAAAAGGCTGGAGAGATGGCTTAGTGGTTATAAGACATTTGTTTGTAAAGCCTTAAGGACCCAGGTTCGATTTCCCAGTACCCATGTAAGTCAGATGCACAAGGTGCATTACAATGGCTGGAGGCCCTGGCATACCCATTCTCTCTATCTCAATCTTCCCCTCCCTCTCTCTCTCAAATAAATAAAATATTTTTAAAAATAAAAAAATTGAAAAAAATGAAAAGAAGAAAATAACCTCCAACTCAACACTCAAAATCAGAGAATCAGGCTTCAGAGAATGATAGATCCTGGTGAGATCCTTGTCATCTAGAAATCAGAAGTCTTGAGTAAGCCTTCCTGGCTTGATCTCTAACCATAAAAATCAGTGTCATAATAATGTGAGGACAGACTGACCAAGGCAGATGTTCCAGGGATGACGGTTTAAAACAGAAGGTAGAAACTTCAGTAGAAGCTTTCCTGTATTACAGAGGCAGGCTACCAGGGTGTGTAATTCACCCTGATCCCTGGGCTTTGCATCATGAGACTCAGGGACATGACAAGAGACAGGCTAGTTAGGAGAGCTATAGGATTCACAAGCATGAAACAACCAAGGCAAAAGACCAAAGCAGGTTGCATGGGACCACTGCTGCAAGTGTTCCCTGTGCATAAGTCTATGCTAGACTTAAGTTCAGCTGCAGGCCAACCCCTGGGAGAATCAACAGCAACCCTATCTGCTGCATTCACACCTATCAAGGAGCTGTGTAGCAATAAACCATAAATGGTTCAATGGCCCCAGGGGCTACAAGGACAGGAAGAAAGGGGCAGAGGAGCCTGGGGGTGAGTGCAGAGCTTGGTCTGTGTAGCTACCTTCTCCCACTGGTGCTTTTCTTCCAGCTGCATGAACATATCCAAAATGTAGGTCATATGGGCAGGGCCACTTAGCTCCAGGATGTCCTCACTCACTGGAACGTGCCCTGGCCACTCGGCAAGCAGAGAGGCGAGCACATGACGTGCATACAAGACAGCGGTGGCCTCGTTCACTCTGAAGAGGTAGTCGCGAACAGCCCTCTTACTCTTGCAGTTTAGCTCCTTATGCAGGAGGGCAGCGCTCTTGCTCCGGCGCTGCTTGGCATAGCTCTGCTGCAGCTCACTCTCTGTACTGGAAATCAGCTTCTGGGTCACAGGGTTAGATTCAGCAGTAGCTTGGTCACAGCGAGCGGGCCGAGACTGCAAAACCAAGACCATCATTTCAGAAGCCTGGCCTTCTTACAATGGGGGTCGAAGTGCAAACACTTTGTTCCCAAGGTGGAGGACATACCAAGCATGGCAAGATAATCATGTCTGTGTCCACAGCTTTGGCACTCTGTTCCTCCAGCCTCAGACTCCTACTGGGCTGCCATTTCTGTGCCAAGGAGCATATTTTCTCATCAGTGGTGAGCTCATCGCTTTCAAACCTGAAAGGAGGGAGTACAGCAGAGGATACAGAAAGTAGAAGACAAGAGTTTAATCTGTGTAAGCTTATCAGAAATGTCAAGAGCTACTTTCCTGCTATGACCCAATTACACATCACTTGCTATATTTTGGAAACTATAGTCAGTCCGTCAGGCCCTCCCTGCATGCCAGTATCCAACAACACCTAATTGCAGAGAATATAAACTGGCTTCCAGGGTCTATTCTTCCCTTCTCTCTAAATTAAAGTTCCCTGGAGTTCTAGCAGGAGATACCATGCCCAAGCTAGGAACTTCAACTCCCTTGCAACTTGGTGCAGTAAAGGACTAGGTTCTGGTTGATGGGAGGAGAGAGAGGTAGGGTGTCACTTCCATAGCCTGTCCTCAAGGTACAGCACTAAGGATGTGCTCCTTTCACTTCCTCTCACCTTTTTCTAGAACTGAACCTGGGGTAGTGAGGGTAAATGAGCTTTGATTACAAGGATGACAGTATCACCCTTGGGATTGACTGCTGGGTCTTTCTATGGAGCAGAGCTGCCTTCCCACTGTGGACTGCTGTCTGCTTCTGGGCTTAATGAAAGAATCACAAATTCCATCTACCTTAGTCTGTGATAGTTCTACTTTTTTAGTTACAGTGGCTTAGACTGTACCCTGACACTCTTTCTTTCATAATACCTGCTCCATCTCACATAGGATTTGAGGCAATATGTAAGAAATACATAGAGTAAAACAGAAACATGAATGAAGTTAATTGAGAATTCATTATACATTAGAATAAGAAGGGCTGGGAATACAGTTAGTAGTAGAGTCTTCCTAGCTTGTCCAAGGCCCTAGATTAGAACCTCATCGAGAGGTGGGGGTAGGGAAGAAGGGAGGGAGGGAGGGAGGGAACAAAAACATGAGATAAGAGGTCAGAGATGATGGGATAGCATACATATAAGACTCTACACAAATTAGAGTTGGGCCCTAGATGTAGCTCTGAACTTCCTAGGCAAGAGAAGGGAATACTGCTAATTATTTAATTGTTCTTGGGGGGGGGGATCATGAAAATAATTTACACTGATGAGAAAACAAAAACTATCTTGCTCCAAAGCACCTGCTCTGTGCTGCCTGAACAGTGGGATGACACATGAGAGACACCTGGTGTCTGCCTCAGTTCTGCATCCGTAAGATTTCACACATAACATTTCCCAAAAGAAACTGTTACACCCTTCAGACAAGATCTGGGCAAAGTGGTCCAGTCATCTTTCCTGTCACATGATGGAGAACTCCAGGGCAGTCCCTGTGGCAGCATGGTCTGCCAAGGCATCTCTCCAGATTCCCCATCACTTGCTTCCAATTGAGCACACTTTGGAGCATCTAAGTGTTCCTTACCTCTTCTGAACCTCCAAGAAGAAAGAGTCCGTCTTTTTCATCTGCAATTCATACACAGCCCGAAGAATGTGCAAAGGGGTATTGAGGGCATCATGAGCAATCTGAAGGCATGGCAGGAAGCAGAGAAACAAGTACTGGCAACATGAACTCCAGAGCAATAACATGGTGTTTCAAGTTACCACAGGCTGTAACTAGATTGGGTACTTTTCAAAAGTACATGAACTATAAAGAAAATCACAAAATACCAAAATACTGAAGGAAATATGGCAACACCACCACTCGTACTAGTCAATACATACTACTACAATATTACTACACTGTACTCCCTGCTGGCTCCTCTGCAGTGTCTCATACCTGAGATGACAACCAGACACAAACACTCTCCTTTGAAATCTGTTCCTTGTTTTCCTATTTACTCTTCCTATAGTTAGATCCTTTAAAGTCCAAGCCTCACCCACTTCACTTGATTCTAAACAAGGGGAGATAAGCCAGGACAGTAAGAGTGTTTCTGAGAAGCTGGAGCAGATGGTAATTTGGGAGTGTGTAGATGAGCCTTAGGCTTTAGCAAACTCCATATAATCACATTTAGAATTTCATGTGCATAATTGTATAGTTTGTAAGAAAGAGGATTGAAAACTTGAGTTCATGACCCTCCAAAATTTAAATTCACTATGATGATGGGGCTTTTCAGTCCATCTGGAAATATTTCACACATCACAGACGGGGTCTGTGTGAAGAGAGTTCTTAGGACATCAGGCTGAGCATCTTGTTTATGCTGAAGTTACAGCCCAAGCCAAAGAGAACCCAATCCTCGGACACCTGGGTTCCACCCACATGAAGACCAGAAAACATACCAAGAAACATACTCTGGTGGGCTCGTCCAGGCCTTCAAGAGGGTCTAGCTTTTTCTGCTCCTGTTCCCCAGGGCTGCTGACTGGCCGTTCTGCCTCTTCCTCTTGTTCTCCTCGCTCATCCAGCTCGGGGTCTCCATGCTCGTCCAGAGTGCTGATCTCCTTTTTTGAGGAGTACAGCATGATGGACAGGATCTATATACAAGAAGTCAGGCAAAACAGGGAGGTGAGAGGGAGAAGATGATATCGGCCTTTAATCATGTAAGAGTATATAAAACTTAACCTATTTATTTATTTATTTATTTATTTATTTATTTATTTGAGAAAGAAGGGCAGAGAAGGAAGGGAGAGGGATAGAGAATGGGCACAGCATAGCCTCTAGCCACTGCAAACAAACTCCAGACGCATGTGCCACTCTAGCTTTCGTGGGCACTGGGGAATTGAACCTGGGTCCTTAGGCTTCACAGGCAAGTATCTTAACTGCTAAGCCATCTTTCCAGCCCCCAACTTGAAAAAATGTTTAATTTAATTTATTTATTTGAGAAAGGAGAGAGAGAGGTAGAGAGAGACACAGAGAGAGAAGGCATGCTAGGGCCTCTAGCCACTGCAAAAGAACTCCAGACACATAAAATCATCTTGTGCATCTGGCTTATATGGGCTCTGGGGAATTGAACCTGGGTCCTTAGGCTTCCTAGGCAAGCGCCTTAACAGCTAAACCATCTCTCCATTTTTTTTGAGGCAAGCCCAATGGAGATTGCCTTTTATTTTTTTAATGTGAGAGTTAAAGAAACAGAGAGAGAGAGAGAGAGAGAGAGAGAGAGAGAGAGAGAGAATTGGTACACCAGGGCCTCCAGCCACTGCAATTGAACTCTAGAGACATGTGACCCCTTGTGTGCATGTGTGACCTTGTACACTTGTGTCACTGTGCATCTGGCTTATGTGGGACCTGGAGAGTCACACATGAGTCCTTAGGCTTTGCAGGTAAGCACCCTAACTGCTAAGCCATCTCTCCAGTCCCCAGTTTTTTAAAAAATATTTTATTTATTTATTTGAGAGAGAGAGAAAGATACAGAGAGAATGGGCATACCAGGGCCTCCAGCCACTGCAAATGAACTCCAATGCATCTGGCTTATATGGGTCCTGGAGAATTGAACTGGGATCCTCTGGCTTTGCAGGCAAACTCCTTAACCACTAAGCCATCTCTCCAGCAACCACCATCCCCCCCCAGTTGTTTTTTTTTAAAGGTTTTACAAGGTAAGGTCTCACTCTACCCCAGGCTGACCTGGAATTCACTATGTCATCCCAAGCTGGCCTTGAGCTCACAGCAATCCTACCTCTGCCTCCTAAGTGCTGGGATTAAAGGCATGTGCCACCACACCTGGCCCCCAGTTTTTTTTTTTTTTAATTGAAGTCTATTTCCAGAAGTATGGTTACAGTTAGGGAAAAGAGAGATGGAGAGAAGTGTTGAGAGCTAGCATCTGTGGGGAACACTGCACCTAGAGGCAGGGGAGGCTGCTCAGCCTGAACTCATCACAAACCAACAGGGAGGAAGCCTGGATCTCTGATGTGCACTAGTGCCCTTCCATTGGCCAAATTCACCCCAAAGATACAGGGAGGGAAGCTGGTGATGGGTCCATACCTGCCAGCATCCCCAGCCAGCCAGAACATAAGCCAGGTGCTTAAGGGCACTTAAGCTTGGTATTCAACCCAATTTTTAAAGATATCAGAGTCACGTGAAGCCCGTGAAAGAAGTAAAGAAGCGTGAAAACATGTTCAGTTGTATTTGTAATAGAAGACATGTTAATAACAACTATGGGGACTATTTATTTAACTGCCATACAGTATAATGTGAGTACTGTTTTCCAACTTGTTTACAGAAATGCAAAGAACTATAAAAGCATTCATATCTTTTGTTCCAATAACATATCTTAGAAATAATGTAAAAATACATGAAAAGTTCTGTTTAAGGGCTGGGGAAATGGCTTAGCAGTTAAGGTGCTTGCCTTTGAAGCCTAAGGATCCTGGTTCAATTCCCCAGGGCCCACGTAAGCCAGATGCACAAGGGGCACATGCATCTGGAGTTCATCTGCAGTGGCTAGAGGTCCTGGTGTGCCCATTCTCTCTTTCTCTCTATCTGCCCCTTTCTCTCTCTCTCTCTCTCTCTAATAATAAAAAAAGTTCTGTTTAAAATATGATCAATAAAAAACTAGTAATGAGGACTGGAGAGATGGCTTAGTGGTTAAGGTGCTTGCCTGCAAAGCCAAAGGACCTTGGTTCAACTCCCCAGGACCCACGTAAGCCAGATGCACAAGGTGGCACATGCATCTGGAGTTCATTTGTAGTGGCTGGAGGACCTGATGTGCCCATTCTCTCTTTCTCTCTCTGCCTCTTTCTCTCAAATAAATAAAAGAAAAATATATTTTTAAAAAAAGACTTAATCACTTCTTAAAAAAATAACAACATGTGCTAATTTAAAATAGTTTCCAAAAATGGTCTCTAAGCATAAGAGTTCATATACTCTCCCAGTTACTTATTGATATGGTTTAGCATATTTCCATGAGGCTTATGTAAATGCTATGGTATTTAGGGCTGATTCTTAATGTTCAAGTCGCGGTGGAGTTTAGAGTGACAGGTACACCACAGCCTGCAGCAGTGGCCTCCCTCGCACTCAAAGCCAACACTTGGTATGGAAAGTCCCCAGGAAACACAGGAATGCCACTAAGGAAAATCAATTGGCTCAAAGGAATAGCAATAAAATTATCAAGTGAAATTCTACATAAAATAAACATAAGTGAGAACAAATTTAGAAATTCATTGTAGTTCAAAGGAACTTCAGAGGCAAATAATAATTCAAAGGCATAACTTATTACTATGATATAATGGTCAATTATGTGTTTCAATAAAATACTTCTCCAAGGTTCTTAAACAAACACCCAATTCATTTTCCCTGACAGGGGAGGACAGGTGTCAGGATCCTTAATTCCACAAGGAAAGACAGAAGCAAGGTTCAGTTGAGAAAGTGCAGAGAATGAGAGCACATAGCACAGACCCAGCTGGAACAAGCTACTGTGTTCTGGGCAGAACCGGCCTCTGGCGGCTGTGTAGGAGCCACCCTCGTCCTTACCTCCAGGTCCCGGAGGAGCCACGTCTTGCTGAAGCCGGTCCCTTTGCTGCACTTCTTCACCAGTAGCTTGAGCAGATCAGTCTGGAGGAAGGTGGCATGCGTCTCTTCAAAACCGTGAGCCTGCTAAGCCAAAAACCAGTGATTTGCAGCTGCAGCAGAGTAAAGGTTAAGGTCAGGTGGGGAGGAGCCTGCCTTTTCTCAGAGCCCACTCAGCTGGTGGCCCAATTAACTTTCCAGGGAAAATACCAGTCAGTAAGAAGAATGTACCCTGAACCAGAGGCCAAGTTAGCTCATTCACTCTGATTTATTCATTCAAGAAACTTTTTTTTTTTTTTTTTTTTTGAGGTAGAGTCTCACTCTAGTCCAGGCTGACCTGGCATTCACTATGTAGTTCAGGGTGGCCTTGAACTCACAGCAATCCTCCTATCTCTGCCTTCTGAGTGCTGGGATTAAAGGCATGCACCACCATGCCCAGCTCAACAAATATTTTAAAAACCTATTTTATGTCACTTCTCTGCTCTCTACTTTTAAAAGCTCTTGAGGCTAACATCCAAGCCATTAGTCATCTCTGACAGAGTCCTACAAGGTTTCCTGCCTGCTTCCTGGCCATATCTCTCTCTGTGGCATTATCTTGGAGGTCTTTCTGCTCTATGATTATCATGTTTGGTCCACAACAAGGCCTTGCTACTTTCTCTGCCCACATCTCCCAAGATAATGACCTCAAATTTCACCTTTTCAGAAGGGCTTTCTGACTCCTAGTAGTCTTTCTTATAGGTAGCTCATCACCTTCTCTGCCCAGGGAGACTGAGATCTCCATGAGATCAGGCCCTTCTCTCACTCAGTTCCCCCAGGCTCTTGGTGATCAACAAATACTAGAGTTCAAATTGCCCTCAAGGAGGTTCTACTAAAATGAAACACATAACACATAAAAGAATACCAGAGACTAAACAAGCAGTAGATGAAAGGTCTCAACCTGACAACCACACACTTCAGCTGAGCTCCTTTTTTTAAAGGACAACTCTATAGAAAAGATGACTTTGCAAGTGGCATGAAATGAATTTCCTCAAAAAACTCCCCTGCTCACCAGTGCCTCTATGGCACCAGAAGTCCTCACAGGTCAGGGCTTCATTCCCATCAAATACTGTGAAGCTCTTTAACCTACTTTTTTCTAGTCCAACAGACACATCTATTGCTTGAATGTCCCATAGGATGCTGGCCCCTTTATTCTTCCCTCCATTTCCTGTGATAAACCGAGGAGCTGCTATTTGTCAGGAAGTGAGAAACATTTCAGTTCATTTTGCTTCCCACCTGCCAACATCCTATCCTCAGGAAGTCACAGTACCTAAGTCTGTGAAACAGTACTGAAAACCAGAATCGAATCTCTGAGAAAATTCTGTTTCCTTCTTAGAGTTATCTTTGTATAGGCTCCAACAATTTCTAAAAATAATCAATGGTTAGCCATTCACCCAAATCAGATGACATTTCCTCCTTGTTAATCCCCTGCAGATGTCAAATCACAGCTAGGTTTGTTACCAAATGGAAGAGGCTCACCATTACCTTTAGTGTTTTATATAAACCTTTGAGGGCCAGGGACAGGACCCAAGTTGCTTCCACTGCCTCAGGACAGTGGCTGTCCATGCTGGCTTGCAGAAGGTGACTGGCGATAAAGGCAAAGTGCTGAGAGTACTGGCTCAGCTGAGCCTGAGAGTTGCCATATTCTTGTCCTCCGCCCTTCTGGACCAGCTGGTAATCCTTCACTGAAGCATGTCAGGAAGAGAGAAGCACAAAAACCACATTAGAGCTTCTGACAGGCACAGTAGTGTGCTTGCAGAAACAAGTCTTCCAGGCTCACTTGTAGCCATTAGATTTAAGGTGATTGCAAAAATGGTATTGGGTTTCCTATCCACTGGGAAACTGAGAGGACAACTCATGATGCACAATCCCTGCTTAGTATGCACAAGTGGGTCATTTCCAAAGGTATTAGCCAAAGTTCTTAAAAACATGGCTGGAGAGATGGCTCAGGGGTTAAAGATGCCTGCTTCCAAAGTTCTTAAAAAAGGTACACATGAGGACTGGGTGTGGTGTTGCATGCCTTTAATCCCAGCACTTGGGAGGTGGAGGTAGGAGGCTCCCCGAGAGTTCAAGGCCACCCTGAGACTACATAGTGAATTCCAGGTCAGATTGAGCTAGAGTGAGACTGAACCTCAAAAAATCCAACCCACCCAAAAAAGGTACACATGAAAGCTACTTCTGAGACAGAGTAAGAGGGACTGACTCACTCTCTCACCATGAGCACCTAGTATGAACTTCTCTCTCTCTCTCTCACTCACATACCACATACACCCAATGGCTTCCTGACACCTAATTAGTAATAGACAGTGCAGGATACAATCATTGAGAGAAGGGACTTAAAGTAGGTCAGCCCAACAGTAGCACCAGGAATCTGGAATAAATTTCCAGGCTGCAGAGCAGGAAGGAGAAATCCAAGCGAAGTCCAGAAGTTTCAATGAATGAAGAAAATGGAGGTAAGGGCACAAGGATCCCAGGGCAGGTAGCACTTGTAGCAGAATCAATGCAAGGAAGATGCACAGAGAGGTGGGTAGGAGAGAACTCTAGGGAGAGTCAGGGAGGACTCCACCTACAGCCCTGTCTTGGGCTGAATATTGACCTGCATGCATGTAACAGGAAATAATCCACAGTAAGAGAAATAACTCCCAGAAAGCAAAAGAGAACAATTCCTGGAGCTCACACAAACTGAGAATATTTTGTCTTCATACCAGGGAGAATAGAACTATCCTGGTGTGTTTGTGTGTGGGAGGGATACTTGAAAAGATAATGATTAAAATTTCCCCTCAGTCAATAAGAACTATAAACTAGAAAAGTGACCCCCCCCCAAAAAAAATCCAGTTGAGTGTGGTGGTACATGCTTTTAATCCTAGCACCTGGGAGGCAGAGGTAGAAGGATCGCTATGAGTTCGAAGCCAGCCTGGGCTAGAGCAAGACCTTATTTCAAAACAACAAAAACAACAACAAATCCTAAACAGAAGAGCCATTTAAAAATTTGTACTATTCTAGCCGGGCGCTGTGGTGTACACCTTTAATCCCAGCACTCGGGAAGCAAAAGTAGGAAGATCGCTGTGAGTTCAAAGCCACCCTGAGACTATATAGTTAATTCCAGGACAGCCTGGGCCAGAGTGAGACCCTACCTCGAAAAGAAAAAAAAAAAAAATTAGCCGGGTGTGGTGGCGCATGCCTTTAATCCCAACACTTGGGAGGCAGAGGTAGGAGGATCGCCCAGAGTTCGAGGCCACCCTGAGACTACATAGTTAATTCCAGGTCAGCCTGGACCAGAGTGAGACCCTACCTTGCAAAACCAAAATAAATAAATAAATAAATAAATAAAAAATAAATAAATAAAATAAAATAAAATAAAATAAAATAGTACTATTCTATGGAGACCAAGATTATGGACTCCAGTGAGAGGCTCTCAATAGCTTTTTGGCCAAAAAAGAGGCTACACCCATCAAAATCTCTCTAAATTAACAATGCTTATCCCCTTTAACCTATGTTGATCTCATTCTCCATTGAAGAATCTGTTTTTCTTTTTTCAGAAGGCAGTGAGAACTGAAGACAAGCAAACTCTACCAACAAGATAAGAAAAGACACCTGACTCCCTGCCAGGAGATGAACCACCCTTCTTACATCAGCTAGGGCCCAGGTCAAACCACAGAGGAATTGGTGAGATGAGCAAGAGTGCTGCTTCCACGGTGAACCTAACAACCTGTGCCAGGGTGATGGAGATAAACACTGAGGATTCTCAAAATCTACCAAAGCAGAAATTCAGAAGCTGCTGAGAACTCAACATTAAAGTAGACTTAAAACACATTTACCACAGCGCAGGGAATTTTGCAGAAGAGGAGGTGGAAAGATTGTAAGAGACACAGGGTGGGAAGGTATATCCAGAGGCATTGTACCCTGCCCCTCACCCACAATACTGACTGACTGCTGCTCTTGCAATGCCATGGTGAATACCAGCAATTCCACTGAGGAGAAATATTTTTTTTTCTTGGATTTTTGAGGTAGGGTCTCGAGGTAGGGTCTCATTGTAGCCCAGGCAGACCTGAAACTCACTATGTAGTCTCAGGGTGGCCTCAAACTCACAGTGATCCTCTTACCTCTGCCTCCCAAGTGCTGGGATTAAAGGCATGGGCCACCATGCCCAGCTTAGAAATAACCATTAAAAAAAGAATATTTTATTTTTATTTATTTATGTATTTATTTGAGACAGAGAAGGGGGAAGAGACAATGGGCATACCAGGGCCTCCAGCCACTGCAAACGAACTCCAGATGCAGGTGCCACCATGTGCATCTGGCTTACATGGGTCCTGGGGAATTGAACCGGGGTCCTTAGGCTTTGCAGGCAAACACCTTAACTGCTAAGCCCTCTCTCCAGCCCAGAAATAAATTTTTTTTAAAAAGAAGAAATATTAAGCTGGAAAGAGGGCTTAATGGTTAAGGTGCTTGCCTGTGAAGCCTAAGGACCCATGTTCAACTCTCCAGATCCCATGTAAGCCAGATGCACAAAAGTGAGGCAAGTGCAAGGTTGCACATGCCTACTAGATGGTACAAGCATCTGGAATTCAATTGCAGTGGCTGAGGCCCTGATGCACCAACTTACTCTCTCTCTCTCTGTCTTCTCTAAAATAAAAAACTATTTAAAAAGAAGAAATATTATTGTCTGGCGTGGTGGCACATGCCTTTAATCCCAGCACTTAGGAGGCAGAGGTAGGAGGATTGCTGTGAGTTCAAGGCCACCCTGAGACTACATAGTGAGTTTCAGGTCAGCCTGGGCTAGAGTGAGACCTTCCTTGAAAAGCCCCCCCCCAAAAAAAAAAAAAAAAAAGAAAAGAAAAGAAAGAAAGAAAGAAAGAAATATTATCAAAAGTAAAAATACTATCAAAGGTGAAAAAACGGAGACATACAATATTAAAAAACTTAATATTAGCCAGATGCAAAAGTGAGGCAAGCCAGGCATGGTGGCGCACGCCTTTAATCCCAGCACTCGGGAGGTAGAGGTAGGAGGATCATTGTGAATTTGAGGCCACCCTGAGACTACATAGTTAATTCCAGGTCAGCCTGGACCAGAGTGAAACCCTACCTCGAAACCGCCCCCACCCCGCAAAAAAAAAAAAAAAAAAAAAAAGTGAGACAAGCATGCAATGCTGCACTTGCCCTCAAGGTGCTGCACGCATCTGAGTTTGGTTCAAAGCAGCTGAGAGGCCGCTGGCATGCCCATTTGCTCGCTTGCTCTCTGCCTCTCTCAAATTAAAAAAAAAGACTTAATATTGTTAAGAGGTCAGTTCTTCCAAAACAGACCCACCAATTCAATGCAATGTCAACCAAAATTCCAGTCATTTTTTCCAATAGAAGCTGATAAATTAATCCTAAAATTTATATAGAAAGAGCCAAAATGAGGGCTGGAGAGATGGCTTAGCAGTTAAGGTGCTTGCCTGAAAAGCCAAAGGACCCAGGTTCAATTCCCCAGGACCCATGTAAGCAAGATAAACAAAGTGGCATGCATCTGGAGTTTGTAACAGTTGGAGGCCCTGGTATATCCCTTCTCATTCTCTCTCTCTCTGCCTCTTTCTCTCTCAAATAAATAAAGTAATTTTTTTAAAAAAGAGCCAAGCCAGGCATGGTGGCACATATCTTTAATCCCAGCACTCAGGAGGCAGAGATAGGTGGATCACCATGAATTCAAGGCCACCCTGAGACTACATAGTGAATTCCAGTTCCAGGTCAGCTTGGACTAGAGTGAGACCCTACCTCAAAAGAAAAGAAGAAGAAAGAAAGAAAGAAAGAAAGAAAGAAAGAAAGAAAGAAAGAGGAGAGCCAAAACAACACTTAAAAAAAATAAAGAACAGCTGGGCGTGGTGGCTCATGCCTTTAATCCCAGCATTTGGGAGACAGAGGTAGGAGGATCACCATGAGTTCAAGGACACCCTGAGAAGACAGAGTGAATTCCAGGTCAGCCTGGACTAGAGTGAAACCCTACCTCGAAAAACCAAAAAATAAAAAATAAAAATAAATAAATAAATAAATAAATAAATAAATAAATAAATAAAATAAAGAACAAAATTGGAAGACTTGATTTCAAAATTTATTATAACCCTAAAATAGTCAAGACAGTGTAGCACTAGAGTAAGAACAGAACTGGAATAAAACATTAATGAATATAATAGAATCTATAGGCATTTGAGCCAATTAATTCCTAACAAACAAAGGTATTGAGACAATTTAACAGAGAAAGGACAGTCTACTGAATAAATGGTACAGGATCATCTAGATGTTTGTATACAAAAAAAGAAAGAAAAAGACACAGCAACAACACAGATACCAACAAATTTGAAAGCTGAAGAGAAAGCAGTTAGAAACAGAATTTAAAACACAATGTTTAGACAGCTACATTGCTTAAGGCCTGACAAATTAAGTTAAAAAGACATTTTAAGCTGGGCATGGTGGAGCACACCGTTAGGTCCTAGCACTCGGGAGGCAGAGGTAGCACTCGGGAGGCAGAGGTAGGAGGATCACCGTGAGTTCAAGGCCACCCTGAGAATACACAGTGAATCCCTGGTTAACCCCAGGCTGCAGCGGGACCCTACCTCAAACAACCAACAAACACACACACACACACACACACACACACACAAAAAGACATTTTAGATGTAATACTTTCAGTGTCCTTTTGAAACAAAGTGGAAAGTTAAACTAGTCCTAATAAAAGTATCCAAATGTAGCCACTTGATCCCTAAAACTTAACTGTAAGAAAAGAAATGACACCTGCAAAATGGAGAACAAGTATTTGGCCAATCAAAAAAAAAAAAAATTACAGAGCCACATATACTAAATAATAGCATGGAATGGTGTCTCCAAAATTAATCTCAAGTAAACCACATTCTTTCTTTAAAAAAATTTTTTATTTGCATGAAGACAGTGAGAGAGGGGGAAGGGGAGGGAGAAGGAGGAAGGAATGAAGGGGAGAAAAAGCTAACCACTGCAAACTCCAGATGCATGTGCCACTTTGTGCATCCGGCCTTAAGTGGGTACTGGGAATCTAACCCATGTCACCCAGGTGGGTAGGCTTTGCAGGTTAAGTGCCTTAACTGCTAAACCACTTCTACAGCCCCAACCACATTATTTCTAAGATGAGAAAAAAGCAGCTCAGAAGCCCAGTATGGTGGTGCACACCTTTAATCACAGCACTTGGGAGATAGAGGTAGGAGGAGCACTGTGAGTTCAAGGCCACCCTGAGACTACATAGTGAATTCCAGGTCAGCCTAGCCTGCAATGAGACCTTACCTTGAAAAACAAAACAAAAAACAAACAAACAAACAAACAAACAAACAGAAAAGCAGCTCAGAGAATTCTTAATTTGCTTAAAAAAGAAGTTGGGCTGGAGAGATGGTTTAGTGGTCAAGGCCCTTGCCTGCAAAGCCAAAGGACCCAGGTTCAATTCCCCAGAACCCAACGTAAGCCAAATGCACAAGAAGGCACATACATCTGGAGTTTGTGGTGTACCCATTCTCTTTCTCTCTCTCTCTCTTTTTTTTTTTTTTTGGTTTTTCGAGGTAGGGTCTCACTCTAGTTCAGGCTGACCTGGAGTTCACTCTGTATTCTCAGGGTGACCTCGAACTCACAGCGATCCTCCTATCTCTGCCTCCTGAGTGCTGGGATTAAAGGCGTGCACCACCACGCCCGGCTCTCTTTCTCTCAAATAAATAATAATAATTTTTTTAAAGGTTACAGCTGAAAGCTGGGCGTAGTAGTGCACGCCTTCAATCCCAGCACTCAGGAGGAGAGGTAGGAGGATCGCTGTGGGTTCAAGGCCACCCTGAAACTACCTAGTGAATTCCAAGTCAGCCTGGGCTACAGTGAGAGCCTACTTCAATAAACGAAAACAACAACAACAAAATTAAGTTACAGCTGAGCCAGGTGTGGTGGCACATGCCTTTAATCCCAGCACTAGGGAGGCAGAGGTAGGAGGATCGCTGTGAATTCAAGGCCACCCTGAGACTGCATAATGAATTCCAGGTCAGTCTGGGCTAGACTGACACCCTACCTCGAAAAAACAACAACAACAACAAAAAAAAAAAAATAAAATAAAATAAAAATTTACAGCTGAGCCTGGAGACACACACTTTTAATTCTAGCACTCAGAAGGCTGAGGGAGGAGGATCACTATAAATTCTAGGCCAGCCAGAGTAAGACCCTGCCTCAAAAACATCATGTTTAAGGGAAGAACCAAGACATCTTCATTGAATTTAGAGCATGCAAGGATTAAACAATTTTCTTCTATTCTTAGAAAACATAATCATGCTTAGGACCTGTTTTCCTTTTCCTGGTTTTGACGTCAACAATTACAGCTCTATTCTTCTCCGTAAAGTGCTTCAAGATGATCACATTATGGGGTTCATTGGCATTATCCATATACACACAGCGGGTTCCCACACAGAGGACCTGGAATGTGACAGAAAGACAACTCAACTGCCCATTGAGATAGGAAGAGGTACTTAAGCAGGCACAAGCTCAGTTCCCTTTGCTTATGCTCCTGACTTCAACAAGCACACAAGGATAGGGTTCTTCTCATTTCTAAGTATAAAGGATGTGGCACAGGTCTGGCACAGAATTAGTTTATGTTGGTGCTGCATGATGCTATGTTTGCACAGCCCTTTGTCTGAATCAGCCAAGCGGTATGAAGACTAGAAATAAGATCAAGATGAATACTAAACTGAAAGACAATGGTCTTTGATGTTCTTTGTAACTGAATACATTAGTTATTATTTTTTGTTTGTTTGTTTGTTTTTGTTTTTCGAGGTAGGGTCTTGCTCTAGCCTAGACTGACCTGGAATTCACTATGTAGTCTCAGGCTGGCCTCGAACTCACAGGGATCCTTCTACCTCTGCCTCCGAGTGCTGGATTAAAAGCATGGGCTACCACGTAATGCTACATTATAGTTATTCTTTATTCAAAGCTACTAAAATAAATCAAATGGCTAACTGCTGAAAATGCAAGTTGAACACACCTCCTCCCAATCTTGAAAATGTAAAATACCAATGAAAGCAAAACTGAAGGAAGAAAGCTACACACACACACACACACACACACACACACACACACACACACACACACGAGAGAGCTGGAAAGGGTGAACAGCCTTCGGATGCTGTACCTGGGGAAAGCCAACAAGCACCAGGAGGGTGAAGATGTTGGTGTGCTTCAGCTGGAATGGCAGCTGCTTGATGCAGTGGTCTGTGAAGGTGGCAATGACGTCTCGCCACATTGGGGCATTATTGAGTGATCGGAGGATCTCTGCCATGGAACAGGCCCAGTCTAAACCCACTCGGCTGGAAGGCAAGAATTCTATTAGGTGGTAGTATACAAAGCTCCAAACTCAACTCATCACAGCTCACTGTCCAAGTCACATTCAGACTCATGCAAACAGTCATTTATAAATTAGCTTAAGGTGCCTGGAGAGATGGCTTAGCGGTTACGCACTTGCCTGTGAAGCCTAAGGACCATGGTTCAAGGCTCGATTCCCCAGGACCCATGCAAGCCAGATGCACGAGGGGGCCCATGCATCTGGAGTTTGTTTGCAGTGGCTGGAGGCCCTGGCATGCTCATTCACTCTCTATCTATCTGCCTCTTTCTCTCTCTGTTTTTTATAAATAAAAAATAAACAAAAAAAGAAAAAAATTAGCTTAAGGATGTTTGCCATATAAAGTGAAAAATAAAACAAAAACATCTATTACTTATATATTCAGCCTATAGCTATATTTTCAAAAATCTCTTTAGGGCTGGAGAGATGGCTCAATGGCTAAGGCACTTGCCTACAAAGCCTAATTACCTGAGTTTGATTCTCTAGAATCCATGTAAAGCCAGATGCACAGTAGCACATGCATCTGGAGTTCATTTGCAGTGGCTATAGGCCCTGGTGTGCCCTATTCAATATCTCACTGCTTGCAAATAAAATATTTTGTGAAAATCTCTTTTAAAAGTTGGGCTAGGGTGATGGCTTAACAGTTAAAGCACTTGCTTACAAAGCCAAAGGACCCAGGGGTTCAGTTTTCCAGGACCCACGTAATCCAGATGCACATGGTGGTGCGTGCATCTGCAGTTTGTGCACCCATTCTTTCTTTCTCTCTCTCTCTCTGCCTCTTCCTCTCTCTCAAATAAAGAAATAAAAAAATATTTTAAAAAGTCACTCACGGGGGCTGGAGAGATGGCTTAGGGGTTAAGGCGCCTGCCTCCTAAGCCTAAGAACACTGGTTCCAATCTCCAGGTCCCACGTTTAGCCAGATGCAAAGTGACGCAAGGGCGCAATGCCGCACTTGACCACAAGGGGGCTCACACATCTGGATTTTGTTTGCATCAGCTGAGACACTGCTGGCGTGCCCAACTCTGTCTTCCTCTCCCTCTCTCTCTCTGTCTCTCTCTCCAAAAAAAATAATAAAAAATAAAAAATAAAAAGTTTTAAAAAGTCACTCACTCACGGGCTGGAGATATGGCTTAGCGGTTAAGGCGTTTGCCTGCAAAGCCAAAGGACCCCAGTTCAATTCTCCAGGACCCACGTAAGCCAGAAGCACAAGGGGGTGCATGCATCTGGAGTTCATCTGCAGTGGCTAGATGCCCTGGAGCCCCCATTCTCTCCCTCTCTCTCTCTGCCTCTTTCTCTCAAATTAATAAAAAAATTTTTTAAAAAGTCACTCACATATGCACACACATTCATATTTATACTCAGTACAATAGCACCAGATGCATTTCATATGGTGCAAATCAGGGTGATTTTTCCCCCTTTTATTTCTGCTTTCCAAATTTGGTTTTGTGATTATGTTATTTTTATAATGAAAACAGATTTTCAACCCCAAATCCTATGCTTTTCTCAGGAAAAAAACCCACCAAAATGTATCTCATCAGAGTTTTGAATTGGCATACATTGTTGAGGTTCTATTTTAGTGTGGCTTGACCAGTGTGATTTGCTCAAGAGTCTCGGTTAATAGCACTACAGTGCACTAAAACTTAGCAGCAACCTAGTCATTGACCTAGGTGAATACCATGGAGAACTGTGTGGAGGCTGGTGGAGAGAACCAAGGCTACCTGTCCAGGCACACAGCTCCCAGGCTGAAGAGCAGATGAGTGGTCTTCCAGCCATCTGGCACAACAGCACTGTCACCTGCAGTGAACAGGTTATGTTTGGCTGAGAGGACCTTGATCACAGCAGCATCCACCTCTACTGGTAAAAGACGGACGATTAACTGGCCAAGAAGACCCAGGGTGAGGTGGTAGGTCTCATTCAGGTGGCCTGCGTTGGAGATGACAACCTGAAACATGAGTGGGAGGACATGCTCCAGGTCTATCAGGGGGACGGTGGGACCCTGTCGGAAGAGAAGGGAAAATCTCAGAACAAAATCTAAGCAGACACACTAGCTAAACACACCATCCCTTTATATATTATTTACAACAGACCTGGAGGAAGCAGATTTATCTAGTAACTTTTGGAAATGGCTTATGTACAATCAGCTATAAAATAAATATGCTCAGTTATCATCCTGCTTCTAAAATTCCTTTACCCTAAAAAAAAAAAAAACTTAAAACATTTGGTTTTCTTCCCCTCTGATATATCCATTATAAAACAATTAAAAAAAAAATTAAATACACAAAAGTTAGACCTCTCCATAGCCCGCCTTCCCCACACTCCAATTCCCAGGAGGTAATAATTATTAACAGCTGGATGAATAATCTTTCAACCATTCTCTATGCACATATAATGGAACTCATGTAAAATAAATTGACAATTTTAAATAAAGTCATTTTTCTTTTTTTTTTTCAAGGTAGGGTCTTATTCTAGCTCAAGCTGACCTGGAATTCACTATGTAGTCTCAGGGTGGCCTTGAACTCCTAGCAATCCTCCTACCTCTGTCTCCCGAGTGCTGAGGGCTGGGATTAAAGGTGTGCGCCACCATGCCCAGCTTCTTTCTTCAAATATTATCTTGCAGTTTACTGTTTACTTTGTTCTCACTTCATTATTATACACGATTTAGATAAACAGCCAACTATTTAAAACCATTTTTTATTTTCCATATGAAGAAAAGTACAGAAAACTAGAGAGATACTATAAAAATTGTGAATTATTATCCTCAGTGTGATTCAGGAGGGCACTATATACACAATATATAAACAAAGCAACTGAAGGAACAAAAGTTCTTAGAAATATAAAGCCAGCTGGAGCTGGGTGTGGTGGGGCATGCCTTTAATCCCAGCACTTGGGAGGCAGATGTAGGAGGATTGCTGAGAGTTCGAGGCCACCCTGAGTTTACATAGTGAATTCCAGCTCAGCCTGAGCTAGAACGAGACTCTACCTTGAAAAACCAAAAAAAAAAAAAAAAAAAAAAGCCAGGGGCTAGAGAGATGGCTTAGCAGTTAAGGTGCCTGCCTGCAATGCCTATGAATGCCCATTTGATTCTCTAGGTCCCACTTTTAGCCAGATGCAAAAGTGATGCAAGCGTGCAATGTCGCACATGCTCACAAGGGGGTGCATGCATCTTGAGTTCGTTCACAGTGGCTGAGGGGCCACTGGTGTGCCCATTCTCTGTCTCTCTCAAATAAAAGAAAAAAAAAAAAAAGCCAGCCAGGCATGGTGGCACAGGCCTTTAATCTCAGCACTCAGGAGGCAGATGTAAGAGGATCACTGTGAGTTTGAGGCCACCCTGAGACTACACAGTGAATTTCAGGTTAGCCTGAGCTAGAGTGAAACCTTACCTGGAAAAACAAAACAACAACAAAAGAAATAAAAAGCCAGTCTTAGGAAGGCATTTTCTTGAAGGAGTGGCCTAATAGGAGTGTTGAGTTCAAAAGGAACAAGGATGGGGCTGGTGTGGTGTGGGTTACAGGCTGTCAGAACACACATAGGGAAAAGAGCTTCCATGACAGGGCACAAGTGGAAAGGGGAAAGTAAGGTACATTCAGGAGTGGCCAGTTTTAAGAAGCAGAACTGAGCTCTGAGTAGGTGAATAGGGCATAGAAGGGCAGTCAGGGTGAGTGTAAGAGCTCATGTGGAAAGGTGAAAGCATCCATGTGAGGAGTTCAACCTGGCAAAGGAAGCTGAGTTCCTATGGCATAAGGGGAGTGATGCACTGAGTAGTAGCCTTCTGTGGGTAAGGGTGTCCTTAAGGCAAGGGGCACCCCAGCACCAACACAGACTCAGGCATAGTGAGGAGGCATTCATGTTGGGAAAGGTTCAATGTCAAGTCCTAACAGGGAAAATGTCTTTGACTCAGAGATCTAAGTCCTAGAACACCTCCTTTCCCTACAGTAGCATGGTAGCCTGTATCTTGCTACCTTTACCTACCTGTCTCTCCCTCCTTCCTTCTTTCCCTCCTCCCTTCCCTCCTCCCTTCCTTCTTCCTTCCCTCCCTCCCTCCCTCCCTCCTTTCTTTCTTTCTTTCTTTCTTTCTTTCTTTCTTTCTTTCTTTCTTTCTTTCTCTCTCTCTCTCTCTTTCTTTTCAATTTGGTTTTTCGAGGTAGGGTCTCGCTCTAGCCCAGGCTGACCTGGAATTCACTATGTAGTCTCAGGCTTGCCTCAATCTCACGGTGATCCTCCTATCTCTGCCTCCCAAGTGCTGGGATTAAAGGCGTGCACCACCACGCCAGGCTACTTGCCTATTTTTCTAGCCACACACACAAAAAAGGTAAGAGATATCAGTTAGGCATTTAAATTAATATATAAATTCAAGGTCAGCCCAATGGAAGTGCTAACAAAATCTTGCAAGGGAAGCTGACAGGACTTAATAAAAGAAAATCATGCATTCAGAGAGATCCAGAAACCATGAAAAAGAATAATGAGGACATAAACTATCTAGACTATTTTAAGATATCAGTGCTATGAAAGTTATACAAATAGGACCTGGTGTTGTGACTCACATCTTTAACCCCAGCACTCTTTTGAGGCTGAGGTAGGAGCACTGCAGCGAGTCCAAGGCCAGCCTGGGCTAAAGTGAGGACCCTACCTCAAGAAGAAAAAAAAAGTTAGTTTCTAAAACAACCAAACAAAAAAATTAAGGGAAGTACCTTAAAGGAGACTAAAACATGCCCTCCAAATGTAGGCAATCCTTAAATGGATCTTGAGTTTTACAAAAACCTATAATGGGGCATTTGGAGTACAACTGGGAAAATCTATACACAGGATAAAATTATCATGTTACCTTTTTTTTTTTTTTTTTTTTTTTGGTAGGGTCTCACTCTAGCCCAGGCTGACCTGTGTAGTCTCAAACTTACAGTTATCCTACTTCTGCCTCCCGAATACTAGGATTAAAGGCGTGCACCACCACGTTTGCCTAAAAATTAAATTAATTAATTAATTAATATGTGTGTGTGAGAGAGAGAGAGAAAGAGAGAGAATGGGCTCACCAGAGCTTTCAGCCACAGTAAAGCAAATGTACCCCAGATGCATGTGCCATTTTGTGCATCTGGCTTGCATGGGTACTGGAGAATCAAACCTGGGTGTTTGGCTTTGCAGATAAACACCTTAACTGCTATGCCATCTCTCCAGCCCAAATTTTTATTAATTTTAGTGAAATTCACTTTTTTGAGACAAGGTCTCATTATATAATCCAGGCAGGCTTTAAACTCCTTTTTTTGTTGTTGTTTTTCAAGATAGGGTTTCGCTCTAGCCCAGGCTGACCTGGAATTCACTATGTAGTATGTACTACCACACCTGACAAGCCTTAAACTCTTGATCTCCTGTATCCCAAGTGCTGGAGTTAGAGGCAGGCAACACCAGGTTCTGTAAATTTTTTAATGATAACATTACATTCTAGAAGATTGTACTTTTAGGAGACACATGCTGATGAAGTGAGAATGAAGTGTCAATAATCATTTCAATTTGTTTTCAAAATTTCATGAAAAAAAACAAAGATAACAGGGCAAGGTGGTGCATGCCTTTCTTCCCAACACTTGGGACACAGAAGTAGGAGGATCACCACAGTGAGTTTGAGACCACTCTGATACTACTTAGTCAACTCCAGGTCAGCCTAAGCTAGAGCGAGATCCTTAAAAAAAAAAAAAAAAAGAAGCAGAGTTAAAGCAAAATTAAAACTTCATTGTTCTTTCAAGTTTTCAGTTTTATTTATTTATTTATTTATTTTTATTTATTTATTTATTTATTTATTTTGAGAGAGAGGAAGAATGGGCATACCAGAGTCTCCAGCCACTGCAAATGAACTCCAGACGCATGAGCCACCTTGTATATCTGGCTTATGTGGGTTCTGGGGAATTGAACCTGGGCCCTTAGGCTTTGCAGGCAAGCCCTTTAATCACTAAGCTATCTCTCCTGCCCTCAAACTGTCTATGAAGTTAAAATGTTTCAAAACAAAATGTTGGATGGAAAAATATAATAAAAACAGTAATATATGTGCATATATATATATATATATACACACACACACACACACACACACACACACACATATACATATACATATTACATATATAGAATCAAAGAAGAAAGGAATTTTAATTTGCATTCCTACTCTCAGGGACACAGAGCTGCTAATAACAGCTTGTTTCAGCATGCAGCTTAACACATTTTTTTTCTGTGCAACCACCACACACTCTTACAAAGAAAACATTGCCTGTCTCTTACCATCTTGATAGGTGGTAACATGGCTGCTAGCAATCCCAAAATCCTCTTCTGGGAACACTCTGCAAACACTTGTTCAGGGTTTGGAGTAACTGCCTTTTCCTCTATTGGATTCTGTGATGGTACTTCTGAATTTTCAGCATCTGTGAGGACAACTACACTTTCAGTGTTGGCTGGGTTCTATATGTGTATACACAGGCAAGAAAACCAAACCATGGCGTTGTCCCTGTGTCCTACAGAAGAAAGCTAGGACTTTAAAAACCTACTGCTGCCAAGTGTGGTGATGTACATCTGTAATCCCAGTACTTGACACGTGAGGATGGTAATTAAAGAGTTAGAGGCAAGCCTAGGCTAGCAAGACCCTGTTTCATAAAAGAGAAGAGCAATAAATCCAAATGCTGAGCACAATTCTGCACATGCTCAGCTTTTCAAAGAGGCAGGTTCCCTGTTTGAATGGACAACCATCCTCCCTCATCTCCCATTTCTCTAACAAGATTTATTCTAGCATTTAATTCTTAACATTCTATGTTGTTTATCATTTGCCTTCTGATTTTTGCTTCTTTCTGTGCTATATATTAAGAACCTAGCAATGTCTTGGAAAATGGGGGTACTTGACAGATACTTGTTGCCTGTGAACCAGAATGCTAGTCCTCAGGGGAGTGTGACTCTGGTGAACTTTGAGGACCTGGTCTGATGTAGAATCTATCCTTTCTGAGAGCTGGACCTGCAGATGGGGTAGACTGAGTCACTTCTACTTCCATCACACAATGGCCAACGGGACAGACTGCCTCCCTGGGCCTTCACAAGGAGGCAGAGGCCAGACCCTTTAGCTTGCAGCACCTCCTTCAGCCCAGTACTACTATGCCACTCTCCATAACCCAGTTCTGAGCTTATCATCCTCTGAAAGGATGAGAGACCCAATCTAGCTAGGAAGGCAGCTGAGGCCCTGGATGCCCTCCTATACCATCATCTGGTCCTCTGCTCTATCCCTATACACCTGCCACAAGGACTTGTCCCCATGTTGGTTTTTGGGGCTTTCCTCCTTGGTGCCTTGGCTTACAGTGTTCTTTCTGCCCTGAATGTCAGTACCTACTGTGGATCCTCCAGATTCAACGTCTCATACATCTTTCCCCTTAAATGGCTTTATGTGGACACAATGTGCTCTGCAGAGATATCAATAATGGCTCACACCAACTTACTTCTCCCCTCTAGGCAGAATCACAAGCCACCTCAAATGACAGTCACCTGTACCTTTGTGGTAAACCCTCCTGGACTATGAGCTCCAGGAGGGCAAGAATCATGTGTCTCTGTGCCTATGTCAATCCATTTCATTCCTAGTGTGTATCAATATGGAGATGGTACCTGATACAGAGAGCATTCCAGAAACACAGGGAATAAATAAGGTGGAAGAGCAGCTGAAATAAAGGGAAGCTGTCTCTCAAAGTTGGCAGCTCTAGCTGAACTAAGGAGAAGCCTTAGTTGCTAGAGTTCAAATTGTGTACAACACGTAAGCTAGGCATAAGCAGAGAAAGGAGTACATTTCTTCACCTGGAAGTCCTGGAGGCATGTGAGCATCTGCAAGTGCATCGGAAGTTTGAGTCTGGCATGAAGGACGCTTCATTACCAAGAGACCTTCACCTGCCTTCTCTCTCTGCTTATCATCCAAAGGTCTGATTTCCATATCTGCAGCTTCTTTTCCCTAAAAACAAGATAGTGAATGTAAAAGAATTAGAAATACATATAACAAAAATGCATTCTATTTACATTAGCCAATCCTTCATAGACTGAAAAACTTGAATTCCATTAGAAAAATGACACACTTCTTACAATAAATCAAAACTCTATGATAATCATGTCCCACCCCTCCCCCAATAGCTTTTTTTCCCCCCTTTGGTTTTTCAAGGTAGGGTCTCGCTGTAGCTCAGGCTGACCTGAAATTCACTATGTAGTCTCAGGGAAGCCTTGAACTCAAGGCAATCCTCCTACTTCTGCCTCCCAAGTACTGTGATTGAAGGCATGTGCCACCATGCCTGGCCCCAATATCTTTTGAATGATCCTGTCAGAGCCTTCAGTCATACAAGCAATGGTCCATGCCAAATCTACATTACATTCTGTTTAGCTTCCAGAGGCCTAGTATAGAAAATTCTTTCTTTAGGAGAAAGACAGTTGTCAATTTTCTTCTAAAACAATATAGTGACTATTTTTTTAAAATCCGTGTGCCTATGTATGTACAGGTGTGCATGTATCAAGGCACACATGTGGAGACTGGAGGACAACCTTGGGATGTTTCTCCTCCCCTCCCATCCTCTGAGACAGGGTTTCATTGTTTTGCTATTGCTACTGCTGCTGCATGCAGGCTTCCAGATTCTTCTTTTTCCACCTTTCATTGCTATAGGTGAACTGGGATTACAGGTGCATGCACCACTTTATATCTGGTTTTACATGGGACTTGAGGAAGAGCGAACTCGGGTTGGTAGGCTTACAAGCAAACACCTTTAACCACTGAGCCATCTCCCTGACCCACAGTAACTATCTTTTTTAAAGAAAATTATTTATTTATTTATTTTGGTTTTTCAAGGTAGGGTCTCACTCTAGCCCAGGCTGATCTGGAATTCTCTATGTAGTCTCAGGGTAGCCTTGAACTCATAGCGATCCTCCTACCTCTGCCTGCTTAATGCTGGGATTAAAGGCATGAGCCACCATGTCCGTCTAATTTATTTTTAAATTTTTTTCTTTAATTTTTGTTTATTTTTATTTATTTATTTGAGAGAGACAGAGAAAAAGGCAAAGAGAGAGACAGAATGGGTGCACCAAGGCCTCTAGCTACTGCAAACAAACTCTAGATGCATGCACCACCTTGTGCATCTGGCTTACGTGGGTACTGGGGAATTGAGCCTCAAACCAGGGTTCTTGGGTTCACAAACAAGCGCTTAACCATAAGCCATCTCTCCAGCCCTAATTTTATTTTTTTATTTGCAAGTAGAGAAGGAAAAGAGAGATGAAGAGAGAGTGAGAGAGAATGAGAATGGGTATACCAAGGCCTCTAGCCACTGTAAACAAACTTTGGATGTATGTACCACTTTTGTGCATCTGGCTTGGATACTACAGAATCAACCCTGGGTCATCAGGCTTTGCAGGCAAATGCCTTAACCACTGAGTCATCTCCAGTGGCTATCTTTGATGCACTTTGTTTTTCAGTAGAAAAATCAAGAACATCTTTATTTACAACTGGAAAAAAATCTATATCTAATATTATTTTCTTTTTATTTATTTATTAGGGAGGGAGAGAGAGAGAAAGAGAATAGGCACACCAGGGCCTCTAGCCACTACAAACAAATTCCAAACGCATGCATCACCTTGTGCATCTGGCTTACAGGGGACCTGGAGAATTGAACTTGGGTCCTTTGGCTTCACAGGCAAGTGCCTTAACTATTAAACCATCTCTCCTGGCCTCTAATATTATTTTCAATATTACTGTGAAGATTATATCAAATCTAAGCATGGTACTGTTTCTACTACGATAGATGTGGTTATTTTACTGAAGTAGAATGGTCAAACCTGGGTTGTGGGGAACCCCATGAGCTGTTTATCTTTCCATTTTCTGTTTTCTCTTGATTTTAGCCAAAAGCACTCTCAGTTTTCTATGGAATGTCTCAGTTAACATGGTAGGTGTTGATACATCTAATCATAGAGATCCCTTGATCAAATAAGATCAGATACTACTCCTAAATCACAGACACACAGCATGTACCATTCCATTATTTTCCAGTTGTTCTCTACTTTACAAATTGAACAAGCATACCTCAGATGCCCAGGTAGGATCCCCTTTGGCAGTGAGACTTGTTAAAAAATCTCTCAATGGAATCGGGAGACCTTTCTGGGATTGGGACACTGGTGATAGTTGCCTAGATGGGTAAGGGAATAGCCCTCACAGAAGCCACTCAGGGTACCTCAATAATCACTTTCACTCCTGGGTCATAGGCATTTTGCCTTGCTGTCAGAGTTTCACAGGAAGAATCTAGACAGCAAATGAGGGAAGTTTTCTGACTGTGGTGGAGACAGCTAAATTCCTAATCTGGGAAGGCCAACCTTGACTGACTTTCTGTGGCCAGAGATGATGTGTCAGGTTAAAAGGACAGGTGCTGTCCCCTTCCAATGACAGCTAACGTATTTATCTCAAAATACCATTACCTGGACATCCACCCTTCTCTTCTGAGAAAAGGGGTCGTAAGGAGGAGGATGGAGAGTAGGAGTGAGTCCTCAGCTTCTGTACTACTCTACACTGTAGCACTCTGTGAGAAGAGTGTATTCCAAAGTTCTAGTGACTAATTTTAATCTTCATCGTTCCTGTTATCGCAAGACTACAAAGGGACACTATATCTGCACTGACCTCACCCAGGGCCTCCTTATTGTTCAGGCTGTTGTAGGCAGAATTTTTTTAAATTAAAAAAATATATTTTGGGGCTGGGGAGATGGCTTAGCGGTTAAGGTGTCTGCCTGCAAAGCCAAAAGATCCCGGTTCGACTCTCCAGGTCCCACGTAAGCTAGATGCACAAAGGGGTGCATGCATCTGGAGTTCGTTTGCAGTGTTTGGAGGCCCTAGTGTGCTCATTCTCTCTTTCTTTCTTTTAAATAAATAAATAAATAAATAAATAAATAAATGAATAACTTCAGCATCAAAACCAAAATAATAATAAAAGGTTACAGATTTTTAATCTATTAAATAAGAAAATAATCCTCAAGTCCATAGTGACATAAACAAATGAATAAACTGATAGAGAACATGCAGATATGACTACCAAGCAAAGAGGTGGGGACTGCCTATTTAGCCTTTGCCTCCAGATTGACTGAGGGATCAAATTCCCTCTTCCTGCCAAATAATCTATGTAAGGCTAAAGTACTGCTTGGACACAGGGTGTGGTAGACCATAATGATGACAGCTCAGAGACAGCATGGAGATTACATGGGCCATCGTCTGCCAGCTCTTTGGTAGAACGAAGGTAGCAGGAATTTTCACATTTTTGCCAACCATCTTTGCTTGTCTTCATATGCACAATAATGGGATCCTGGTGATCTGTAACCAGTACAAGAGGGGATCCCCGATTCCCTGATGAGGCTGAGGACAGAAACCCCAGTGGTAAAGGCAGGGACATTTACAGCATAAACTCGAGCTCAGGAGGCAAACTGTGCTCATTTATACAAACAATCTTTTGTTAGCTTATCTTTTATTATTTTATATTTACAGATTATGCCTGGACCCAGAAAGTTTTTTCTAATACAACTACATGTAAACTAATGGTGTCTACTTGTTAAACAGTAGGTTTTTGTACCACTTACTTGTTGGCTGAATATAAAAATAGTTCCATGTATATACTACTCACTAAGGGCTAGGAACTAATGTCTTTAGTGGCATAATTTTGTTCAGTCCTTTTAAGAACCACCAAGTGGCTAGAGAGATGGCTCAGCAGTTACAGCCCAGGTTCAATACCCCAAACCCACATACAGCCAGATGCACAAAGTGACACATGTCTAGAGTTCGTCTGCAGTGGCAACAGGCCTTAGTGTGCTCTTTCTCCCATAAGTAGATATATTTTTAATTTTATTTATTTATGAGAGAAAGAGGGAAGGAGGGAGGGACAGAAGGGGGGGGGAGAAAGAAAATGAATGGGTGTACCAGGGCCTCTAGCCACTGCAAATGAACTCCAGACACATGTGCCACCTTGTGCATCTGGCTTACGTGAATAATGGGGAATCAAACCTGGGTCCTTAGGTTTCACAGGCAAGTACCTTAACTGCTAAGCCATCTCTCCAGTCCTTTTCTTTCCTTTTGGTTTTTCCAAGGTAGTGTCTCACTCTAGTTCAGGCTGACCTGGACTTCACTATGTAGTCTCAGGGTGGCCTCAAACTCACAGTGATCCTTCTACCTTTGCCTCCCAAGTGCTAGGATTAAAGGTGTGTGCCATTACGCCCAGCTCTCCAGCCCCCCTTAAAAAAACATATTTTACTTTTATTTATTTGAGAGAGAGATACAGAAATAGGCAGGTAGAGAGAGAGAGAGAGAGAATGGGCATGCCAGGGCCTCCAGCCACTGCAAACAAACACCAGATACGTGTGCCCCCTTGTATATCTGGCTTACGTGGGTCCTGGGGAGTCGAACTTGGGTCCTTTGGCTTTGCAGGCAAGTGCTTTAACTGCTAAGCCATCTCTCCAGCCCTTAAAAAATTTTTTTTTTTTCGAGATAGGGTTTCTCTCTCTAGCCCAGGCTGACCTGGAATTCACTATGTACTCTCACTTTGTACTATGTACTCTGGAATTCACTATGTACTCTGGCCTTGAACTCATAATCCTTCTACTTTTGCCTCCTAAATGCTGGGATTAAAGGCGTGCACCACCACACCCAGCATAAATTCTATATATTATATATTTTATTTATTCAAGAGAGAGAAAATAAAATTTATTTTTTAAAAAATAAATAAAGAGGGCTAGAGAGATTGCTTAGTGGTTAAGGTGCCACCACACCTGGCTACTCCCAATTTAAAAAAAAAATATGGAGCCGGGTGTCGTGGTGCACGCCTTTAATCCCAGCACTTGGGAGGTAGAGGTAGGAGGATTGCCATGAGTTCGAGGTCACCCTGAGACTACACAGTGAATTCCAGATCAGCCTGGGCTAGAGTGAGACCCTACCTTGAAGAAAAAAAAAAAAAAAGGAATGCTTCCTGAATTTGTGTGTCCTCCTTGTGCAGAGGTCATGCTAATCTCTGTATCATTCCAATTTTAGTATATGTGCTGCCAAAGTGAGCACTATCACTCCCTGTTTATAGAAGAAAAATGGAAGCAAAGAGACTATAGTAATGTGTGAAGGTCTGACAGAGCAAGGTCTGAGGAACCTGGGCACTGGTCTGTGCTCTTAATGTCTTTATGTGCTTCCTTGTGTGAATGGCTCCCTGGACCAAGCTGGGGCTCTGTGTGACAAAGACATACCACTTACATTGCAGTGCATGAACACGACAGCCTCTGCTGGCTTTTCTGCAAGCTGGAATGCTTTCTTCTCTAGCTGCTCCTCTGATGTTTGGGTGGGTGCTATGGTTGGCAAGGCCTGATTTTCTGAGGTAGAGTCACCCTCTGGCAATATACCCAGAAGAGCTAGAGCTTTAAGGCCTACAAAAGGGAGCAAAGAAAATGGTTAAACTTCATAATAATCCCCTGCAAGTGCTACAAATCACTTTACCAGTACAGAAACAGGCAGCTGAGGACTACACAAACCATATCCACAAGTGCTCAACAAAAATATCCCTTGGGCTAGAAAGATGGCTCAGTGGTTAAAGGTGTTTGCTTGCAAAGTCTGATGGCCTCAGTTTGAGTCCCCAGTAACCATGTAAAACCAGACACACAAAGTGGCATATGCATCTGGAGTTTGTTTACAGTGGCAAGAGGTTTTGTTGTACCCATACTCTCTCTCTGTGTCTCAAATAAATGAGTAAGTATTTAAAAATAAAAAAACATGCCGGGCGTGGTGGCGCACGCCTTTAATCCCAGCACTTGGGAGGCAGAGGTAGGAGGACTGCCATGAATTCAAGGCCATCCTGAGACTACATAGTGAATTCCAGGTCAGCCTGGGCCAGAGCTAGACCCTACCTCAAAAAAAAAAATACATATCTCTTGCTGTCTACATCCATTCTACTTCTAATCTCAGACAGACAGCAAGGGGCACCTGCACTTTTCTAAAACTGGAATACTTAAGACACCAAAACTTATAAACCTGTATGTGTGTGATGTGTGTACATGTACATGGCACCCCCTAGTGGCACCTCATAAGCTCACTTGTGGTGGGTGTACTTGCCTATAGAGTCCACTCCATCACTCTTCCACTGGTTCTTATTTGAACTTATTTGAAATCTCTTAATGGAAGCCGGGTGTGGTGGCGCACGCCTTTAATCCCAGCACTCGGGAGGCAGAGGTGGGAGGATCACTGAGAGTTTGAGGCCACCCTGAGACTACATAGTTAATTCCAGGTCAGCCTGGACCAGAGTGAAACCCTACCTCGGAAAAAAAAAAAAAAAAAAAAAAAAAAAAAGACTGAAATCTCTTAATGGTCCAGAAGCCTGCCATCTTTTAATGAGTTCCAGTGATTCTTGGTTCTCTGCTTCCCTGTGGGACTGGGCTTACATATGTACATGACCATGTCCAGATATTTATGTGGGTCCTGAGGATTGAACCTGCATTGAGTCTCTCAGGCCTCCTCAGGCCCTCATGCTTGCATAACAAGTACTCTTAACTGTTGAGCCATTTCTCTGGCCCCTAAACTGTTGAGCCATTTTCACTCTGGGCTGACCTGGAAACTTGCTCAGGGTTTATATCCTCCTACCTCTGCCTCCCGAGTGCTGGGATTAAAGGCGTGCGCCACCATGCCCGGCTTTAAACTTGCTTTTATAGTAGGGCCTCATAACTAGAGTTCTCAACTCCTACTGGTAGACAGATAGGAAAAGTACTCTGATGCACTGATTTTACCCACCTGTTACCTAATATAGGTCTGATTCCTTAAGGTTCACTAGGATAGGGGAGTCTAAAACTTAGATGTCTCAGAAGTTTAAATTTTAAGTTATTTTCTCCCTAGCATTCCTCAGTGAAATCAGAATCAAACTAATCAAGATGATTTTTTCTTTCTTTTTATATGAGGCCTCATTATGTAGCCCAGGCAAACTTCAAACTTGTAGTCTTCCAGCCTCAACCTCCTGAGAGCCAGGACTATAGGTGTGAGTCACTATGCCCAGAAAAACAATTTTATTTATAAATACCTCTCAGGCTGGGGAAATGGCTTAGCGGTTAAGGCATTTGCCTACGAAGCCTAAGGAGCCTGATTCAATTCCCCAGGACCCATGTAAGCCAGATGCACAAGGGGGTGCATGTATCTGGAGTTTGTTTGCAGTGGCTGGAGGCCCTGCAGTACCCATTCTCTCTGCTTCTTCCTCTCTTTCTCAAATAAATAAAGAAATAAAATATATTTTTTAAAAATGTGGCAAATACCTCTCATGTAGAATACAGTTGTATGTAGATCTGCACTCCAGGTTAAAAAAAAAAAAGTTTGGATTTTCTGAGTGAAGTTTTTTTTTTCCCCCAAGGTAGTGTTTTGCTCTAGTCCAGGCTGCTGAGCAAAGTTTTATAGATTGAAATACTAAATATCTAAAGCTTCAAGAGTTTTGGTTATTAATATTTTATGGGGTTATCATGCAAACATATTGCAAAATTACATGCTACATTATGCTAATCACTCTCTCAAGTGAATCTGGGACTTAAGTTTCAGGCCAGATGAGCCCCTCTCATGGTCCACCAGACTGACACCTATGAGCTGAGCAGGGTCTTTTGCTGCTGCCTGGGTTTTTCCTCCACCAGCAGCTGAGGGCTGGCCCAGGGCCTTTGCATGAGAACTACTTACCTTTGCCTTGGTGAGCCTTCATCAAACAGTCCCCAACCAGTTGCATGCACTGACTCCTCAGGGTGGCAGCACTACTGTGGGTCTGAGGGTCCAGCCGTTCCCCATTTACATCCTCTGCGCTGGTCAGGTGGGCACTGTAGAGAGCCAGAGCGGCAAAGAGCAGCCAGGAGTAGTTGTGGATGTAGGGCTGGATGAGCCTCTGCCGGTCACTGATCCGAATGGTCACCATAGGGTGGGCTGTGATGCTGTGGGTTGGCAGATGGCTACAAAGGCACAACATTTTTAAGTCTTATAGCATTTGTAAGGCTCTGTAAAGGAGCCCAGGACCTTAGAGGATCACATGCTTGGTCACTGTTAGGCATTAGTCACCTCTAGGGTGTGGCTGTTGAAAATTTAAACACAGGCATCCACCCTCTCCCCAGAAAAATTAACAAACACAAACCCTAGGCAACCATTTCCACACTTTACAACCTATAGAAGACTGCCTTGGAAACCAAGTTAAGGAAGAACTTAGTGGGAATTTTGCAAGGTGTAATAATTGTGTTTTGATAATGCAAGATAATGCCCCTAATTTTAAAATATTTAAGATTTGAAAGCAGGATTGGAGAGATGGCTTAGCGGTTAAGGTGCTTGCTTGCCTGCAGAGCCTAAATAACCAGGTTTGATTCTCCAGTACCCACATAAAGCCAGATGCGCGTGCATCTGGATTTCATTTGCAGTGGCTACAGGCTGTGGCATGCCCATTTTCTATCTGCCTTTCTTTTCTCTCTCAAATAAATAATAAATAAAATACAAATATTAAAAAATATTTGAAATCTGCTTTAAAATACTTTAAAAAAGAAAAAAAGGAATAAACATACATGAAACTCTCCCTAATTGCTGAATCTGAGTACTTAGGGGTCTTCACTGTACTTATGAACATGTTTGAAATTTTCTTATAATAAAAGCCCTTGTAATAAAAGAGGGCTAGGAGAATAGCACAGTGTTAGAATTTTTGTCTCTCATCTGTGAAGCCCCATCACAAGAAAAGTCAGGCCGGGCATGGTGGCGCACGCCTTTAATCCCAGCACTCAGGAGGCAGAGGTCGGAGGATCTCCGAGAGTTTGAGGCCACCCTGAGACTACATAGTTAATTCCAGGTCAGCCTGGACCAGAGTGAGACCCTACCTTGCAAAAAAAAAAAAAAAAAAAGAAAAGAAAAGTCAGATGTTCCCTTTTTAAATGAAGACACATACCCAGAAAAAGCTGCAGGTCATTTGAGACATACCTATCGGAATATTTCTTTTCTGCGTAGCATCCATAGCAAAGATCAAAGTCATCACATACATTACAATTCATTCTCCGGCCTATGATCAAACCCTGGCAGTGGTCACAGGTAAACTCCATGTTGACCATCTCATGGTCATCTCCATGGCCCTCTGGCTTCACTCCACCTGAAGAACAATCAGCAGTATGAGGTAGATGGAGCAGAGGGCTCTCAAAAGAGCTAGCAAGCCAATCCCCAGCATCAGTGCCACTTATCTACTGCTCAGGAATGAAGGGGCCCCCAGCATTCTCTGGAGACCACCACATGCTGCCCTGGTGGCTCTGAGCATATTTCAGTGTTATTCTCAGCATAGAACTCTTTGGCAACAGTGCAACTGACTCATGTCCATTCTGCAGTGCCACAGTCAAACTGAATGTATTCCCAACTTCCATCATGATTGCCATTTGGCAGAAACAAGTCTATATGCCACTCTATGAGCTGTCTCCCACAACCCCTCCTCTGTCAGAGGTTAAGCATCTGTAGGTATGTTCCTGCTAATAAGCACTGAGCAGCAGTCAGGTTTCTTCTCTTATTTTTTCACTCTAGAACTATAGGTGAAAACAGACTTTATAAACCCCAGTGAGTAAGCAAGTAACAGACATGGAGACAGGCTACTCTGCTCTCTTTCACTCAAGTCCAGTGGGTCTCCAGATCTGACAGAGATCCTACTTAATGTTCTCAGTGTTGCAACAACCTTCTAAGTAATGGGTTAAGACAGGTGGGGCCCAAGTTGTGAGACCCCTGAGATACTAAGGTAAGGAATTTGAAGTATGCAGACCATAGGGAAGGTTTTTCAGTTATGGTGTTAACATGATCAACTCTATGGCCAGTGAAGACCGTGTCAGTCTCCATTAGGATATCAGTCATTGTAGTCTGCCCTAGCATCTATAATTTAAGTGTATTAAAAAATATTTGAAAGCCGGGCGTGGTGGTGCACGCCTTTAATCCCAGCACTCGGGAGGCAGAGGTAGGAGTTTGAAGCCACCCTGAGACTCCATAGTGAATTCCAGGTCAGCCTGAGCTATAGGGAAACCCTACCTTAAAAAAAAAAAAAGAGGTGGGCTGGAGAGATGGCTTAGCGGGTAAGGCGCCTGTCTGCTAAGCCTAAGAACCTGGTTCCAATCTCCAGGTCCCACGTTTAGCCAGATGCAAAGTGACGCAAGGTTGCAATGCCACACTTGACCACAAGGTGGCGCACGCATCTGGATTTTGTTCACAGCAGCTGAGAGACTGCTGGTGCGCCTATCTCTATCTGTCTATCTCTCTCTCTCTCTCTCTCTCTCTCCAAAAATAAATAAAATAATTTTTAAAAAAGAGGTATAAAGGCAAAACAAGTGTTTGTGCAGAGGGACTCTCCCATTGAGCTGCCTGGAAGTCATGTAGTGTACTCAAGACTCCAACCAGCAGAGCCAAGCTGCCTGCAGGCTGTGCAGTGTGCTCTTCAGTGATGGAGTTGAGTCATACATTGCTCCTATAACTCCTCACCCTGCTCTGTAAGTAACCCCAATAAACTCATTGGTTCACCAAAAAAAAAAAAAAAAAAAAAAAAAGAATATTTGAGGTTTTCTTTATGCATATGTGTGTATTTTGTGATCAGTAAACACTGTATGATTCAGAAGCAAAATTATTTCCTAGAAACTCAACTAACCATATATTCATTGGTCTTGAGTATTTATTAACTGCTTCTCCAGCAGGATGGGAGATGGAAGGGTATCAGGTAAGAACAGTGGAGGTTATCATTGAGATGAGGGGAAATAAAGCCTGTAACTGCCAATGAGTCAGTGTCACTGTGTAGCACAATTAGAGTTTTAAAAGGTGGCAAGATCACAGAAAGTAGAAGTGATTATTACTTACGCACATGGTATACTCATGACATTTACCTAGGAAGCAAGTTTTGCAGAGATCCATGTCGCTGCACTGCAGACACCGGTAGCGATGCCAGGGGGCAATCTCATCACACCCATCACAAGAGATATCTACGTTTAACAGGTCACAGTAGCGGGCAATAAACATGTGCATCTGTAAGGTGAAATGAACACAATCAACCAACAGTCTTCTCATGTGGCCATTATTCAGTAATTTATTCATTCACCAGGTTCTTAATCTCCCAAGATTAGTATTAGGTTCTAGAATTTGAAGCTCAATGAGCAAGATGTCTACTCAGGATTTTCCTCAAGCAAACAGATTACGACCACATGATATCATAAAAGCTTTGACAGGCAAGTTCAGGAGGATTAGAGGACACAGCAATACTATCAACGAGAACTGGCTATCAAGGAAAGTTTTCCAAGGGAGATAATACTCAGCTGAGACCAAGGACAAACAGGTACTAGTTGGGTAGAGATAAAGGTGACAGGTACATCAGACAGAGGGAACAGAAGTTCTATGGGAGCTTTGCTTCTGTAGAAAGTGAGCAAGACAAAAGCTAGGGATATAGCTCAGCAGCCCTTGCCTAGCATGATCTCAGGCACTGAAAAAAAAAGAGAAAAAAGAAAGGAGTATGAGAAAGGATTTTAAAATTGGCAGTAATCTGAAATGCAGAATACAGTACACAGGGAATAACCAGGTGAAGGTAGAAAGGTTATACTCCAAGAAGCCTCAAAGGATAGCCTCAGGAGTAATGGCCTGTTCTTAAATGGAAGAGAAATGGAATTGGATTTGAGCATCTTGAATGTTCCTCTAGTTGTGGAGCAAAGAATGGATTTATGAAAGGAAAATGAGAGTTGGGAAACTGCGACACAGTTGTTCAAGTGACCCTATAACAGTTACTAAGGGCTGGGACCGAGCAGTAAGCAGGATAGGGAAAAGTAGGCAGACTTGCCAGATATGGTGGTGCATGCCTTTAATCCCAGCACTTGGGAGGCAGTGGTAGGAGGATTGCTGTGAGTATGAGGCCAGCCTAAGACTACATAGTTAATTCCAGGTTAGCCTGGGCCAAAGTGAGACCATACCTCAAAAAACAAAAACAAAGTTTGTTTGTAGGCAGACTTGGGAAGTACTAAGGAGGCAGAGTAAGAAGCCTCGGTGACCAATTTGATATTTGGGGGGCGGTAATGAAAGGGACAGTCAAGAATAGCACTTAGATGTTTGGCTTGGGAACAAGGTTGGATAACAACAGTGCTCACAGACATATAAAGACTGCAAGAGAAGCCCTCATCCCTGGCATTTAAGACTAGCTGGTTGGGTTGGAGAGATGGCTTAGCAGTTAAGGTGTTTGCCTACAAAGCCAAAGGACCTTGGTTCAATTCCCCAGGCCCTACGTAAGCCAGATGTACAAGGTGGTACATGTGTCTGGAGTTTGTTAGCCTCTCTCTCTCAAATAAATAAATGAAAATTAAATATTAAAAAAAAGCCGGGTGTGGTGGCACACGCCTTTAATCCCAGCACTTGGGAAGCAGAGGTAGGAGGATCACCATGAGTTCGAGGCCACCCTGAGACTGCATAGTGAATTCCAGGTCAGCCTGGGCTAGAGTGAGACCTTACCTCGAAAAAAAAAAAAAAAAAAAAAAAGACTAGTTGGTTATGGTGATGTGCCCCTATGATCCCAGCACCCATGAGGCTGAGGCAGAAGAATTGCAAGTTCCAGGCCAGCCTGGGCCAAATAAATAAACTGTCTCTAAACAAAGTAACTGACTAACTTACTTCCCTGGAGGAGGGAGTTAAGGGTAATGTTACATAAGCAATCAATTGTGTTACTGGAAGGTACTTGGAGGCTGCAGGGCAGTTTATCTTTACAGTTTGCACATAAGGAATTAAATCAGAAAGTCACCATTCAGTAATAGATGATATGTTTTAGTAGAAAAAAATATGCCAAAGCACCTCAGCACTACAGAATGGTTCCTACTCATGTCTTAGCATACAAGAAGTCCCAAGGCCCAGTTGGTATACTCTCTCCACTGCAGTGCTATAATGAGCAAAGTACTTGACATGCAGTATAGTCAATATATAGAAAACCAATGGCTTCAAACCAGCAGATGCTTGCCACATGTGGTAGTGATACCCAGGACACCTCAGGTGAAAATCGACAGCTCAGTCTTCATGAGCCTGATGCCTCTATCACCTGGAGCATGTAACTCTCATATGGTAAACAGATGGTTGCGTCCACATCCATATTCTCACTGGTAACCTTCTGACTGGAATGTGGCTTCCCTACCGGAGAAGAATGTGTTGCCCAAGAACATAAGAGTACAAGCTCTTCAGTAATTCTAATTTCTCACTACAAATTAATAACCTGGAACCTAATATTGTACATCAACCTCAGGAGCAAATCTGCTGTGAGTCTAGTTTTATGGGAGGGAGCCACAGTGACAGGTCACATCAGTATAAAGACCCTTTAGTTAAAGGCAGAAACTTAGGTCCTGAATGCTTCTGGAAGTCCTCTTAGGAGACAGCATACACACACACCCCCAACCCCACTCCAAACTTCTAGCAAGTCACCCAGATGAATTACTCTATTTGAGAGGTCTTACTTTCCTCTGCTTCTCTGGATCCTCCTGGGCTATTTTTTCATACCAGGCCTCAAACATGCCATCCTGACACTCATCCATCCATTCTGAATTCTGCTTGGCATCAGCGAGCTCATCTTCTTCACTCCACTGGCTGAAAGAAGGATATAACAAGAAAAAAGCATGTCTCTCCCCATACCCAAGGAAAGTGCTGGTTGTGTCCTGTGGGTCTGCTAGACCAAGCTTTTTTTTTTTTTTTTTTTTTCAAAGTAGGGTCTCACTCTAGTCCAGGCTGACCTGGAATGCACTCTGTATTCTCAGGGGTGGCCTTGAACTCATGGTGATCCTCCTACCTCTGTCTCCCGAGTGCTGGGATTAAAGGCATGTGCCACCATGCCCGGCGACCAGGCATTTTTAAATGAGAAAAGGTCAACTGCCTTTTTCTTAAGAGACTGACAGCAAGAGCGAGAATGAGACAGAGAGAGAACTGGTACACCAGGGCCTTAGCCACTGCAATCAAACTCCAGATGCTTGTGTCACCTAGTGCAGATGTGTGACCTTGTGCTGACACTTTTGTGTGTCTGGCTTACATAGGATCTGGAGAAATGACTTAGTTTTCAAGAATATAATTTCATGGACTCCTTTATATGCAAAATTATAAATGTTCAGTTTCAATTTATAGCTTGTTTTAGTAACATTTATTTTAACTTTTTTTTTTTTTTTGGTTTTTCAAGGTAGGGTGTCACTCCAACCCACGCTGACCTGGAATTCACTATGTAGTCTCAGGGTGGCCTGAAATTCATGGCAATCCTCCTACTTTTGCCTCCTGAGTGCTGGGATTAAACGTGTGCACCACCATGCTTGACTGTAACATTTATTTTAAAATATTTTATTTATTTATTAGCAAGCAGAGAGCGAGCGAAAGAGAATGGGTGTGCTAGGGCCTCTAGCCACTGCAAATGAACTCCAGATGCATGCACCACTTTGTGCATCAAGCTTTATGTGGGTACTAGGGAATCAAACCCAGGTCATTAGGCTTCGTAGCGAATGCCTTAACTGTTGAGCCATCTCTCCAGCCCAATAATGGTTCTTTTAAACATAAAGATTTGCTGGCTAGCAAATGCAAAATATGTGCTAGCAAACAAATGTTCGTTCATTCATTCCAACAGAATGATTTTAGGCCTACTTCTCTCTCAACAACACTCATGTTTAAATATGTATTAAAACCTTGTCTTGGGCCCGGCATGGTGGCACACACCTTTAATCCCAGCACTTGGGAGGTAGAGGTGGGAGGATCAAGTGAATTCAAGACTAGCCTTGAACTACAGAGTTCCAGGTCAGCTTGGGCTAGAGTGAGACCCTACCTCAAAAAAAAAAAAAAATTTTTTTTTTTTTGGTAAAAATAAAACCTTGTCTTGGGCTGGGGAGATGGTTCAGTAGTTAAATGCGCTTGTTTGCAAAACCTGCCAGCATCCACATAAAGTTAGATGTAAAATGATGTATGTATCTGTGATTCCAACAAGCCTACAACAATGGGAGGCATAGCCAGGAGAATCTGAAGCTGTGGGCCAGTTAGATTGAGGTTCGTCTACAGTCTGGTGGTTTATTGCAGAAGCAAGAGACTCTGTCTCAAAGAAGGTGGAGCAAAGACACCTCCAAGTTCTTTTCTTACTTCCACATGCACATTGTAGCATGCAAGCACACATGCATGCGTGCGCACGCACATACACACATACGTAATAATGAGAAAGGCTCTGCATGCTGTTTTTTTCTTTCTTATAATCTACGTCCTTATGATGGGTAGGAGATTATGGTGGCTAACACCACACTAGGAGTACTACAAAATACATAGCAGAATTCTCCAATTCAATAGGCTATATTAGGACATTAGAAAATGCAGATGATTCTCATCCTCCAAGTTCATAATACCTCTGCCACCAATTTATACAACCCCTACTATGTACCTTACATTAATAAATGTAACATGTGTTCTTCACAGATGGTGGAGGCTCTAAAAATGAGGAAACTGAGACACATTAGGTTAACTTGCAAATATCAGGCTTGGATGTGGCAAAGCCAGGATATGTCAGTGTCTAGTCTAGCTTCAGAACTCATAGTCTCTCCCTCAGGCAGCCCATGATGCCTGCATTTCAATTCTCTACTCTAGGAACTTCAGAGGGCAGGACTATGTGCTTACCTGATCACACTGTCATGGACACTGATATTTTCCTGTGACATTTTCATGAGGAGGTCTGGTAACTGAATATCAACAAAGAAGGCAAGATCACTGGGTTCCCAGCCCATATCCAGAAGATGAAGCAGGGCTGTCTGAACACAGGATAAGGCAGGCAGCAGAGACCTAAAGAAGACATACAATGACTGTTATCAAAGCTTCCCACTACCAACAAAGACACCAGGGGCAATACAAGTGGGTGGCTTGGTTTGTTGGTGACAGAAAAGCCATTCTCACATTCCAGACAAATGACCTTCAAAGCTTATGGAAGTAAGGTTTCCACTGTGCTAGGACCACCACAGGTACATCTGATAGTAAAGGAGTGAGCAGTAAAAATTACTACTAACAAAGGGCAGGATCAGGGCCAGCCCCAAATTAAGCAAAGTCATGCAATTACCAAGAGCCATGTGATTTAAGGGGAATGTCAGTCACAAAGGAGGAGACAAAAAATGGCTTTGTACTCATTTGAAACTGCACATAAATTCTTAGAAATAACAAAACCCATCCTCAACACACATAGCAGACACAAACAAGGGACTAAAACAGACTAGCAAGTTAGCTCTGGACAGAAAGGACAGAGATTAATTTTGTACTTTTCTGTATTTTCAACATTGAATATATATTTCATTTGTAATCAGGAAAAAAAATTCTTCCCCTCTAGAATTTAAAAGTAATCCAGTACCTGTCATTTATGCTACTAAATCCTTTAACTGCCTTGACCAAAAACAGAACAAGTTGATAGTAAGTGTCTCGTATTTCTTTGTGTAGATCAGCACCACAGCCTTCCAAATGCCCAAAGTAACTAGAAAACAGAGGAAACCACCAACTGAATTACCAAGACATTTACACAAAAGAATTAGCAGCATGCTCAACAAATAGGCACAAAACCTAAAATAAAAACAGGTATCATGACTTTATATAGATAAAACAGCAAGTGAGTCTACTTGCTAGGTCAAGAGACCTACCCAATACAAATATAGAGGTGACAACTATTCATCTTTTTTTTTTTTCAAGGGAGGGTCTTGCTTTAGCCCAAGCTGACCTGGAATTCACTATGCAGTTTCAGGATGGCCTTGAACTCACAACAATTCTCCTACCTCTGCCTCCCAAGTGCTGGGATTAAAGTCATGTACCACCACACCTGCCTGGCTCCTATTCATCCTTTTAATTCATCTAAGAATAAAACACTTTTCAGATGATGGTGATTGCTGGGGAGACTCAAATCTTGTCCAAGGGCCGAGAAGAAGTGGCAGTGAAGTGTTCAGCACTCAGTGAGACATCTCTATCACACCTACAATGGCTCAGGGACTATCAGAAGAGATGGCAGAAAGAATGCAAGAGCCAAAGGATGTGGTGGAGTGCTCTGGAATACTGTCTTTCAGATACAAAGTGGCTGTTGCATTCATGACCTCACAGTGGCTGTTGTTATCTGCACAAGCCCTGTATAATATTGGCCCAAGTGACATGTCATAGATGATGGAGGAGGGCAAAGAAAAACCCATTGTCATCCCATTGCATGAGTGCTATGTGCTCTATGTATTTTCCAAAAATGACCTCATTTGGCCCTCTCATGCCCGCCTTTCTGTCTTTCCTTCACTGATGACTCTAGTACCAAGCTCACTGGCTTTTCACTGCACCTCAGTGATGTCACCATCCATGACAATGATGCTTCTTTTCCTCACAATTCTCTGTCATCGTCACTGCCAAGGATCTTGTCTTCTATACCCTTAGCCACCCCAGTGTGATGGTTATTTCTTTGACCTTGTCATCAAGTGAAGACTGACTTCAGAGCATGCTACCCTGTCCACATCCTCTCCTCCTATGGACTCTCACACAGCCTCTTCTTCAGCCCAGGCCCTCAAGGCCACGTCATTATCCCTATCTACAACTCCCACCCTGCTTTCTCTGCTCCCTTTTCAGCTTGAATTCCATAGCTCATCACCATGGCCTCATCTGTTTACTTTCTCTGGCATATGTACGAGTGGGTAGTGTAGATGTGTAGATGTATGTGTGTTTGCATGTGTGTACAGGTGTGTGCATGTGGAGGCTAAGAGGTCGATGTCAGAAGTCTTCCTTGATTACTCTCTATTTACTATGGCAGGTCTCTCACTTGAACCCAGAGTTCGCTGATTCAACTAGTCCAGCTAGCCAATTTCTTAGATTCTGTCTTTACCTCCCTAGTGTTGGAATTACAGGTGAGCTGCTACACCCACCCAGCATTTAAGTGGGCTTAGGGTATCTGAACTCTGGTCTTCACACTTGTGTGGCTATCTCCTTAGCCAGGTGTTTCCCGGTCTCTTTCTCTTTCTATCTACTTGCCTAAGCAATCTTATACCTGTATCAAAATAGTTACATGTAGCAGGAACAAGCTGTTACGCTGGTTGGTATCACTTTATTTATTTATCCTTCAAGTTAGGGTCTCACTATAGCCCACACTGACCTAAAATTCATTCTGTAGTCCCAGGCTGGCCTCCAACTCAGTGATCCTCTTACCTCTGCTTCCCACATGTTGGGATTAAAGGTGTGCGTTACCACACTGGGACTAACTGGTGTCACTTTAAATCCATAGTCAGTATTTTTTTTTTTTTTTTTGAGAGAGAGAGAAAGAGGCAGAGAGAGAATGGACATGCCAGGGTCTTTAGCCACTGTGAACTCCAGACATGTGCGCTCCCTTGTGGCACAGGTGCGATTTGTGTGTTTGCATCACTGTGTGTCTGGCTATATGGGACCGGGTGATTCAATCAGAGTTCTTAGGCTTCACAGGCAAGCACCTTAACCGCTAAGCCATCTCTCCAGTCCAACAATTTTTTTGAGCCAGCTTCCCACACTGTAGTCTAGGCTGGACCTAAACTAACTATGTAGCCCAGGCTGGCCTTGATCTCAAAACAATCTTCCTGTCTCAGCTGGGAATACAAGTGTGTATCATCACACTTAGCTCACAATGATAAATTCTTTAAAAAGCCTTTGAAATTGTTAAGCAATTTGGTAGACTTTTATTTTTTATTTTTGGAGAGAGACACAGAGAGAGACAGACAGAGAGGAAGAGGGAGACAGATAAGAGAATGGGTGTGCCAGCAGCCTCTCAGCTGCTGTGAACGAACTCCAGATGTGTGCGCCCCCTTGTGGGCAAGTGTGGCATTGTGCCCTTGCATCACTTTGCATCTGGCTATACGTGGGACCTGGAGATTGGAACCAGGTTCTTAGGCTTAGAAGGCAGGTGCCTTAACCACTAAGCCATCTCTCCAGCCCTAGACTTTCTTCAAAAAAAATTTCATTCCTATTTCAAACCTTCTAGCCTCTTTTTTTTTTTTTTTTTTTTTTTTTGTGAGGTAGGGTCTCACTCTGGTCCAGGCTGACCTGGAATTAACTATGTAGTCTCAGGGTGGCCTCGAACTCTTGGCAATCCTCCTACCTCTGCCTCCCGAGTGCTGGGATTAAAGGCGTGCGCCACCACGCCCGGCTTAGCCTCTTCTTTTTTAAAAAAATATTTTATTTTATTTTTATTTGAGAGAGAGAATGAGGCAGAGGAAGAGAGACAGAGAGAAAGAATGGGCATGCCAGGGCCTCCAGCCACTGCAAACAAACTCCAGATGCATGAGCCACCTTGTGCATCTGGCTTATGTGGGTCCTGGGGAATAAAACCGAGGTCCTTTGGCTTTGCAGGCAAATGCCTTAATCGCTAAGCCATCTCTCTAGCCCTAAATATTTTATTTGTACTTATACATTTTGAGAGAGGGAATGAGGCAGAGTGGTGGTGGTAGTGGGGAATGGGAGAGCCAGTGCTTCTAGCCACTGCAAAGGAACTACAGATGGATGTGCCACCTTGTGCATCTGGCTTACGTGGGTCCTGGGGAATTGAACTGAGGTCCTTTGGCTTTGTAGGCAAGTGCCTTAACCACTAAGCCATCTCTCCAGCCCTTCTGGCCTCTTCTTAAATGGCCACTAGCTTCTTTCTATCTTCATTTTTGCTGATGACTATATTCCTATTTTATTATTATTTTATTTTATTGCTTTATTTTAGTTTGGTTTTGCAAAGGAGGGTCTCATTTTAGCACAGGCTGACCTGGAATTCATTATGTACTCTCAGGGTAGCCTCAAACTCCTGGCAATCCTCCTGCCTCTCCCTCCCAAGTGCTGGGATTAAAGGCGTGTGCCACCATGCTCGGCTACTATCTTCATATATTTTTTAAATTTTTAAGTAATTTATTTATTTATTAGAGACAGAGAGAGGGAGAGACAGAGAGAAAGTAAGAATGGGTACACCAGGGCCTCTAGCCACTGCAAACGAACTCCAGACGCATGTGCCACCATGTGCATCTGGCTTATGTGGGACCTGGAGAATCAAACCGGGGTCCTTAGGATTTGCAGGCATGTGCCTTAATCGCTAAGCCATGTCTCCAGCCCTATCTTCATATTTTAATTGAAAAACCAGAAATGATCATATGGAAGTTCCCTCATCTTTGTACCACCAAATCTATCAGTCAACATGCATTGGCACTGAGCTGTTTGCATGTACTGCTTCTTCCTGCTACCACTATCAAAGGCCAACTTCTTGATATACATAGCTGCTACTACATATTGTCCTCTTTCCTCCTGAGTCTAGCTTGCCCTCATTTTAATAACACAATCCCGTTATCATGCAAAAGTATTCTACTACCTCTTCAAAACCTCAGGTAAGGACTAGGAGAGTAGTTTAAGGCAAAGTGTGCATTTAGCATGAGCAAGGCCCCAGGTTCAATATCCAGCACTGGAAAACCAAACAAAATAACCCTCAGTTGTCCACATCCTCTTTCAATAACCACATTATTTCTCTGCTCTCCTTTGAGAGAATTGTCTATACTCTCTCTCTTTTCATTGTATCATTGTATCACCCCATTCTCTTTCAGCCAAGTCCAACTAGGCTTCCACTCCACAACTCCACCAAAACTGTTGCCATATCCAGTGTTTTCATCTCAAACTCTCACATCAGCATTTGGCTCAGCTGACAGTTCTTTTCATTGGAGATACAATCTTCTCTGGGCTTTTATGACACCACCATCTATAGGTTTTCAATCTATCTCCAAGGCTACTCCTTCTTGATAGGCTTAGCTGATTCCTCCTCTTCTGCTTGACTTATAAATGAAGATGTGCCAAAGCCTCGTTCTTTGGCCACTGCTTGTCTAATTACACCCTTCCTAGGTCTTATATGGTCCACAGCTTTAATATCATCTATATGTTGATGGCATCCCTAGTCCTGACTTCTTTCCAGGACTTAAAATTCCAAACTCTGTCTTCTCAATATCTTTACTTCAGTATCAAAGAATCAGTTCAAAAATATAACCTGGGGCTGGAGTGATGGCTTAGCGGTTAAGGCGCCTGCCTACTAAGCCTAAGAACCCGGTTCCAATCTCCAGGTCCCACATTTAGCCAGATGCTGTGATGCAAGTGCGTAATGCTGCAATTGACCACAAGGGGGCGCACACATCTGGATTTTGTTCACAGCAGCTGAGAGACTGCTGGCACGCCCATTCTCTGTCTCCCTCTCCTTCTCTGTCTGTCTCTCTCTGTGTCTCTCTCCAAAAATAAAAAATAAAGCCAAAAAATATATATATAACCCAAACAAAACTCCAGATTCCACTCCCCATCCCCCCCACCATCTGTTTCTTCCATAACATCTTTCTGTGATGGTTAATCTCTGGCTGTCAACTTGACAGGACTTAGAATCACTGTGTAAACAAATCTCTGGGAGTGTCTGAAGAATTTCCTAGATTAGGTTACTCAAGGTAGTAGGGCTCACCCTAACTGTGGGCAGCACCATTCCATGAGCTATGATCTCAGACTGATTAAATAGCAGAAAGAAAACTGAGCACCAGATTTTTTTTTTTCCGAGGTAGGATCTCTCTCTAGCCCAGGCTGACCTGAAATTCACTACATAGTCTCAGGGTGGACTTGAACCCATGGCAATCCTCCTATCTCTGCCTCCAAGTGCTGGGATTAAAGGCGTACACCATCATGCCCAGCTGGCTTGAGCACCAGCATTTATCGCTCTGTTCTTCCTGGTGTAGATGCAATGTGCCTAGCTGCTTCACACTCCTGCTATATGCCTCCTCTGCCATGATTGATGTAAACTCCATCTGTAAACAGAAATAAACTCTTCCTCCTGTAAACTGAGTTTTATCAGGTATTTTGTCCCAGCAACAAAAAATAACCAATATAAAAATAACTACTAGGGCTGGAGAGATGGCTTAGCAGTTAAGCAGCTTGCCTGTGAAGCCTAAGGACCCCAGTTCAAGGCTCAATTCCCCAGCACCCATGTAATCCAGATGCACAAGGTGGTGCATGCATCTGGAATTCATTTGCAGTGGTTGGAGGCCCTGGTGCGCCTATTCTCTCTCTGCCTCTTTCTCTGTCTGTTGCTAATAAATAAATAAAAATAAACAAAAATTTAAAAAAATAACTGGGTTGGAGAAATAGTTTAGCGGTTAAGTGCTTGCCTATAAAGCCCAAGGACCCCAGTGCAAGGCTCAATTCCCCAGGACCCACATAAGCCAGATGCACAAGGTGGCGCATGCATCTAGAGTTTGTTTGCAGTGGCTAGAGGCCCTGGTGTGCCCATTCTCTCTCTCTCTCTGCCTGCTACTCTCAAATAAATAAATAAAAATAAACAAAATTACAAAAAAAATAACTACTATACTTGCCCTCAGTAAAATGTGACACCATCCATCCAATTGTTCTGGACAAAATTCTAGCAGTTTCTTTTCCCATGATCCCAATATCTTTCATTCATCTTCTCTGTCTAGGCTATTAGTCCTGAAAATTCCACCTCCAAAATATATCCTGAATGCTATCCCCTTTTCTCCATCTCTGAGACTTCTCCCTGGTCTAAACCATCATTACTTCTTGCCTGTACTACTGGGATAGTCTCCTGACCACTTCTCTGACATTCACCCTTTCCACATAAGGAGGCAGGAAACTCTCCTAAGTATAAGCCTAGATGTGCTCCTCTTGGGCTACAAAATCTGCCATGGTTTCTGACTTGAAACAGAATAAAATGCAAACATTTCATGTGACAGAACCTAATGCTCTAACTTGGCTCATCCACTTTCCCCTCTCACTTAGACAGGCTGGCTTCCTGTTCACTGGCCTGATTCCTCACCCTAGAGCCTCTCCACTATTCCTTTGGCCTTCAGTGCTCTTTCCTTCAGTCTCAGTTGGTCATTTGGTTCTTGGTTTACATGCTATTTCTTTGGCCTAATTTCCTTTCCATCCAAGTTAGGTCATTCACATAAAATTGCAGAAGGAGTATCACTATTTTAGACTTCCTCATTATTTATTTTTGTAATGCTCTCCTGCTCTCCAAGAGAATATAACAAAAACCTTATATCTGCCTCTTTCTCTCTCAAATAAATAAATTTAAAAAATATTTTTAAGCCAGACATGATGGTGCACACCTTTAATCCCAGCACTTGGGAGACAGAGGTAAGAGGATCCCTGTGAGTTCAAGGCCACCCTGGGGCTACATAGTGAATTTCAGGTCAGCCTGGACTAGAGCGAGATGCTACCCTGAAAAAAAAAAAAAACTAAGCCAAACCAAACCAAACAAATGGCTGAAGAGATGGCTTAGCTATTAAGGCGCTTGCCTGCAAAGCCTAAGAACACATGTTCAAATCTCCAGGTCCCATGTAGCCATAGGCACAGTGAAGTCATCACGCAATGTTGCATATGTGCCACAAGGGGGCATACGTGTCTACAGTTCATTCACAGTGACTGAAAGGCCCTGGTGCACCCATTATCTCTCTTTCTCTCTCTCTCTGCCTCTCACTCAAAAATAAAAAAATAGTAAAATTTAAAATAAATTGTTGAGTGAAGGTTAGGATCACCCTAAGAGACACTTTGATTAACATCATCACTGCATAGATGCATAAGGAATACAATTCTCACTGTCAGGTAAAACAAAGCTGATAAAGTCATCTGGAGGAATATTCATGTTCTTGGTATTGAATAAAAGGATAGAACTAATTTTTTCTTGGGATAAGAAGATGAATTCTCCAAAACTGCATATTTATATCAACATGAAAGCTATAGATTTATCAATTAGGAGACAATTGCAATTTCTTTAAAACAATCTCTGCATGTTTTCTTTGCATGTTTGTCATTTGTACTTACTTGGTAAAATCTTTCTGGCAGGTGAGAAGTTCCAACAGGAAAAGTATATATGGTGGATGGAAACAGTGAGGCTGTCCAAGGGATTCTGTACAGTACTGAACTATCCTCAGGACTTCAAGGATGCTCTGGGCTTGGGCTTTCTTCAAGGAAAGAACCTTCACAACACTGGAGCATAATTCAAGTTAGAAACACTCAGAAAACTGAGCAAGGCAGAAAACTCATACCCCCACCCAAGTTCTGAAGCCATACAAATGAAAAAGAAATATTGTTAGGGAAACAGTATGCAGGAAGAACTTCAATGTGTGTGATTTCTAGTCATAACTAAGTAGCATTACAAATCAGTGTGTACCAACCATGTACAAATCCAATGAAACAATTTAAAAAACTAAACAGGTTTCCTTTTTCTTTTCAGTTTTTCAAGGCAGGGTCTCACTCTAGCTCAGGCTGACCTAGAATTCACTCTGTATTCTCAGGGTGGCCTTGAACTCATGGCGTTCCTCCTAACTCTGCCTCCCGAGTGCTGGGATTAAAGGCGTGTGCCACCATGCCCGGCTAAACAGTTTTTCTACCTACAAGCTACTCCCCCTTGTTTCTACCCAGCTGAACTGGGCTGAGACAAGGAGAGAACCCCTGATCCTCATTCCCACATGGACTTTTTGACCCTCCTGCCCTCCACATGGTAGCTCTTTGTACTTTCTTTTCCTTCCTCTCTAACTCTCCTTTCACTTTATTTTTCCTGGCCTACCATGTGGGATCTCAGACCACATGGGTATATTTATTTTCCTTCTCTTGATTTTGTACTTCCCTAAATAAATCTAATAATTTAATCATAATAATAAACAGAAGAACTTTGAAGGCTAGAGAGATGGCTCAGATACTAAAGGCACTTGTTCGCAAAGCCTAACAATCTGTGTTTGATTCCCTAGTACTTATGTAAAGCCAGATACACAAAGTGGTGCATGTGTTTGGAGTTAGTTTGCAGTGGCACTAGGCCCTGGTCTGCCCATTCTCTCTCTCCTTTACATGCAAATCAATAAACAGTAACTTTAAGCCAGGAATGGTGGTACACTTGGAGGCAGAGGTAGAAGGACTGCCATGAGTTCGAGGACAGCCTGAGACTACATAGTGAATTCCAGGTCAGCCTGGGCCAGAGCTAGACCCTACCTCAAAAAAAAAAAAAAAAAAAAAAGATAACTTTGATATCTTGCTTCCCTGTAGAGAGACAAAGCTTTAATTCTTAGGATAGGAAATTCTTCAATAACTTAAAATATATTAAAATTTCAGAGATGTATGCCCATGGAAAAATGATTTTGTTGGAAAATATCAAATTCTTTCTCCCAGCAATAAAATGACAAAAAACCTTTTTAGAGCTGGGCATGGTGGTGCACCCCTTTAATCCCAGCATTTGGGAGGTAGAGGTAGGAGGATCACTGTGAGTTTGAGGCCAGCCTGAAACTACAGAGTGAGTTCCAGGTCAGCCTGGGCTGGAGTAACACCCTACCAAAAAAATTTATTTTTTAACAGTGAATGAGGACAGAAGGAGGACATGCAAAGAGAGATAGAACAATGTTCCCCATACAGAGGGAGGTGGGGAGTAAAAAAACAGTTACTTCAAACAAGACCAATTTTTAAGTGGTAACTACAAAACAAAATGTTTAGGACTGGAGAGAGATGTGTCTGCTGGTGAAGTACTTTACTTGCCAGGCAAGTCTGAGGACCTGAGTTTGGATTGCCAGCACCCATGTAAAAGCCAGGTGTGGCATGAAGTCAGGTGTGCTGGTATGCACCTAGAATCCCAGCACTGGAGAGTGATAGGAGGATCTCTGGGGCTTGCTAGTTAATTAGCCAAATTGATGAGTTCTTGATTCATGGGGTGAGCTCTAGATACAGACATAGATTCTGTCTCAAAAACTAAGGTGGAGGGCTGGAGAGATGGCTTACAGTTAAGGCGCTTGCCTGTGAAGCCAAAAGACCCAGGTTCAACTTCCCAGAACCCACATAAGCCATATATACAAGGTGATGCATGCATACAAGGTTGCACATGTGCATATGGTGGCAAACGCATCTGGAATTCAATTGGAGTGGCTAGACGTCCTGGTGTGCCAATTGTGTCCTCTTTCTCTCTCATAAAAAAGTACAAAAAGAAGCCAGGCGTGGTGGCGCACGCCTTTAATCCCAACACTTGGGAGGCAGAGGTAGGAGGATTGCCGTGAGTTTGAGGCCACCTGAGACTACATAGTTAATTCCAGGTCAGCCTAGGCCAGAGTGAAACCCTACCTTGAAAAACCAAAAAGAAAAAAAAAAAGTACAAAAAGGGCTGGAGAGATAGGTGGCTTTGGGGTTAAGAAACCTGCCTCCTAACCCTAAGAATGCCCGTTCGATTCTCCAGGTCCCACGTATAGCCAGACACAGTGATGCAAGGGCACAATGCTGCACTTGCCCACAAGGGGGTGCATGCGTCTGGAGTTCATTCACAGCAGCTGAGAGGCTGCTGGCGTGCCCATTCTTTCTGTCCGCCCCTCTGAGTTTCTCAAAAAAAATGTAGGCTGGGCGTGGTGGCACACGCCTTTAATCCCAGCACTCGGGAGGTAGAGGTAGGAGGATCACGGTGAGTTTGAGGCCACCCTGAGACTACAGAGTAAATTCCATGTCAGCCTGGGCCAGAGTGAGACCCTACCTTGAAAAACAAAAAAAAACACTGCACGCAGCGTATGGGAGACAGAAGCCATCAACAGTGAAAACAGTGGATGCTGAATATTCAAGCTTGGCCAGATAGGCCCAATGACTGAACGGGTGCAATAGTAGCGTGTCTACTCTTGGGGTAACCAACTGCTCCATAATTGGACTGAAGGCCCTATCTACGGGAGGGAATACATACCTGGTACTGAAAAACCAAAGTAAAAGTCTATGGTAGGTGAGGTCATGAGCCTTGGGCGTATAAGCCTGCTCATGTCTGACTAAATGTGTATAATATTCCCACCAAGCTGCCCTGGGGACACTACACTAAATGTTCATGTTCACAAATTAACGCTACTCTCACTTCTGGCTAGAGAAGCTTCTCTTTTCAGATGGTGATGACCACTGGGATGACCCAAAAGGCAACATAGTGCTGAGAAGAAGGGATGGAGGAGTGCCTAGCACTGAAACACCTCTGTCACACCCTCCAATGGCTCAGGGACCATTGCGGAAGAGGGGGCGGATAGAATGGAAGAGCCAAAGGAAGGATATGACCTCTTACAATGCAACTGCCCAGACAGAAATTGGCCTTGATATCCATGATCTTGCAGTGCCTAGCAATATCTTTGCAAGACCCTCAAAATAGAAGAGAAAGATGATGTCACCAAATTAGAAGAGAGACTAATGGAGAAAGGGAGGGGATATGATGGAGACTGGAGTTCTAAAGTGGAATGGGGGAGGGGAGGGAAATATCAGGTGGGGTTTTTTTGGTATGTAAGATTAAAAGTCAATAAAAAATAATAATTAAAAAAATGTAGAAAGTGATTGAGGAAAAGAACCAATATTAATCTCTGACCTTCAAACCCACATGTGACGCTTGCATATGTGACCATACACATATGTGCACCACACACAGAGAAATGTTTCCTTTTAGGTCAGGTATGGTGATTCATACATCTAACCCCAACACTTAGAGTGAAGTAGAAGAATTGCCATAAGTTTGAAGAGCCTATCTCAACCAAAAAACAAAACAGGAAGAAATGCTTTTTAAAAAATTCAACATGCTACTGATCATATACTACATACATACACACATAAATATATATGTGTACTCCCCCTTGTTTCTACCCAGCTGAACTGGGCTGAGACAAGGAGAGAACCCCTGATCCTCATTCCCACATGGACTTTTTGACCCTCCTGCCCTCCACATGGTAGCTCTTTGTACTTTCTTTTCCTTCCTCTCTAACTCTCCTTTCACTTTATTTTTCCTGGCCTACCATGTGGGATCTCAGACCACATGGGTATATCTATTTTCCTTCTCTTGATTTTGTACTTCCCTAAATAAATCTAATAATTTAATCATAATAATAAACAGAAGAACTTTGAAGGCTAGAGAGATGGCTCAGATACTAAAGGCACTTGTTCGCAAAGCCTAACAATCTGTGTTTGATTCCCTAGTACTTATGTAAAGCCAGATACACAAAGTGGTGCATGTGTTTGGAGTTAGTTTGCAGTGGCACTAGGCCCTGGTCTGCCCATTCTCTCTCTCCTTTACATGCAAATCAATAAACAGTAACTTTAAGCCAGGAATGGTGGTACACTTGGAGGCAGAGGTAGAAGGACTGCCATGAGTTCGAGGACAGCCTGAGACTACATAGTGAATTCCAGGTCAGCCTGGGCCAGAGCTAGACCCTACCTCAAAAAAAAAAAAAAAAAAAAAAAAAAAAAAAAAAAAAAAAAAAAAGATAACTTTGATATCTTGCTTCCCTGTAGAGAGACAAAGCTTTAATTCTTAGGATAGGAAATTCTTCAATAACTTAAAATATATTAAAATTTCAGAGATGTATGCCCATGGAAAAATGATTTTGTTGGAAAATATCAAATTCTTTCTCCCAGCAATAAAATGACAAAAAACCTTTTTAGAGCTGGGCATGGTGGTGCACCCCTTTAATCCCAGCATTTGGGAGGTAGAGGTAGGAGGATCACTGTGAGTTTGAGGCCAGCCTGAAACTACAGAGTGAGTTCCAGGTCAGCCTGGGCTGGAGTAACACCCTACCAAAAAAATTTATTTTTTAACAGTGAATGAGGACAGAAGGAGGACATGCAAAGAGAGATAGAACAATGTTCCCCATACAGAGGGAGGTGGGGAGTAAAAAAACAGTTACTTCAAACAAGACCAATTTTTAAGTGGTAACTACAAAACAAAATGTTTAGGACTGGAGAGAGATGTGTCTGCTGGTGAAGTACTTTACTTGCCAGGCAAGTCTGAGGACCTGAGTTTGGATTGCCAGCACCCATGTAAAAGCCAGGTGTGGCATGAAGTCAGGTGTGCTGGTATGCACCTAGAATCCCAGCACTGGAGAGTGATAGGAGGATCTCTGGGGCTTGCTAGTTAATTAGCCAAATTGATGAGTTCTTGATTCATGGGGTGAGCTCTAGATACAGACATAGATTCTGTCTCAAAAACTAAGGTGGAGGGCTGGAGAGATGGCTTACAGTTAAGGCGCTTGCCTGTGAAGCCAAAAGACCCAGGTTCAACTTCCCAGAACCCACATAAGCCATATATACAAGGTGATGCATGCATACAAGGTTGCACATGTGCATATGGTGGCAAACGCATCTGGAATTCAATTGGAGTGGCTAGATGTCCTGGTGTGCCAATTGTGTCCTCTTTCTCTCTCATAAAAAGTACAAAAAGAAGCCAGGCGTGGTGGCGCACGCCTTTAATCCCAACACTTGGGAGGCAGAGGTAGGAGGATTGCCGTGAGTTTGAGGCCACCTGAGACTACATAGTTAATTCCAGGTCAGCCTAGGCCAGAGTGAAACCCTTGAAAAACCTTGAAAAACCAAAAAAAAAAAAAGTACAAAAAGGGCTGGAGAGATAGGTGGCTTTGGGGTTAAGAAACCTGCCTCCTAACCCTAAGAATGCCCGTTCGATTCTCCAGGTCCCAAATATAGCCAGACACAGTGATGCAAGGGCACAATGCTGCACTTGTCCACAAGGGGGTGCATGCATCTGGAGTTCATTCACAGCAGCTGAGAGGCTGCTGGCGTGCCCATTCTTTCTGTCCGCCCCCTCTGAGTTTCTCAAAAAAAATGTAGGCTGGGCGTGGTGGCACACGCCTTTAATCCCAGCACTCGGGAGGCAGAGGTAGGAGGATCACGGTGAGTTTGAGGCCACCCTGAGACTACAGAGTAAATTCCATGTCAGCCTGGGCCAGAGTGAGACCCTACCTTGAAAAACAAAAAAAAAAACACTGCACACAGCGTATGGGAGACAGAAGCCATCAACAGTGAAAACAGTGGATGCTGAATATTCAAGCTTGGCCAGATAGGCCCAATGACTGAACGGGTGCAATAGTAGCGTGTCTACTCTTGGGGTAACCAACTGCTCCATAATTGGACTGAAGGCCCTATCTATGGGAGGGAATACATACCTGGTACTGAAAAACCTAAGTAAAAGTCTATGGTAGGTGAGGTCATGAGCCTTGGGGGTATAAGCCTGCTCATGTCTGACTAAATGTATATATTATTCCCACCAAGCTGCCCTGGGGACACTACACTAAATGTTCATGTTCACAAATTAACGCTACTCTCACTTCTGGCTAGAGAAGCTTCTCTTTTCAGATGGTGATGACCACTGGGATGACCCAAAAGGCAACATAGTGCTGAGAAGAAGGGATGGAGGAGTGCCTAGCACTGAAACACCTCTGTCACACCCTCCAATGGCTCAGGGACCATTGCGGAAGAGGGGGCGGATAGAATGGAAGAGCCAAAGGAAGGATATGACCTCTTACAATGCAACTGCCCAGACAGAAATTGGCCTTGATATCCATGATCTTGCAGTGCCTAGCAATATCTTTGCAAGACCCTCAAAATAGAAGAGAAAGATGATGTCACCAAATTAGGAGAGAGACTAATGGAGAAAGGGAGGGGATATGATGGAGACTGGAGTTCTAAAGTGGAATGGGGAGGGGGGGAAATATCAGGTGGGGTTTTTTGGTATGTAAGATTAAAAGTCAATAAAAAATAATAATTAAAAAAATGTAGAAAGTGATTGAGGAAAAGAACCAATATTAATCTCTGACCTTCAAACCCACATGTGACGCTTGCATATGTGACCATACACATATGTGCACCACACACAGAGAAATGTTTCCTTTTAGGTCAGGTATGGTGATTCATACATCTAACCCCAACACTTAGAGTGAAGTAGAAGAATTGCCATAAGTTTGAAGAGCCTATCTCAACCAAAAAACAAAACAGGAAGAAATGCTTTTTAAAAAATTCAACATGCTACTGATCATATACTACATACATACACACATAAATATATATGTGTATATATATATATGTGTGTATATATATGTGTGTGTGTGTGTGTGTGTGTGTGTGTGTGTGTGTGTATGTATATATATATATATTTTTTTTTTGTTTGTTTGTTTTGTTTTGTTTTGCGAGGTAGGGTCTCACTCTGGTCCAGGCTGACCTGGAATTCACTATGTAGTCTCAGGGTGGCCTCGAACTCTCGGCAATCCTCCTACCTCTGCCTCCCGAGTGCTGGGATTAAAGGCGTGCACCACCACGCCCGGCATAATTTTTTAAATAAATTTAATAATAAATTTTATAAATTTAATAATAAATTATAAATTTATTATTATTTTTTTAGGTAGGGACTCACTGTAGCCCAGGTTGACCTAGAATTCACTATGTAGTCTCAGACTGGCCTTGAACTCACAGTGATCCTCCTATCTCTGCCTTCCGAGTACTGGGATTAAAGGCATGGGCCACCACACCCAGCTAAGATATATTTTATATATAGTAATGTGTAAATCTTAAGTGAAAAATATTTCATTAATGGAAAGCACATTTTTAAAGTCTTTTTGTCCAATCTATTTATTTATTTGCAAGCAGAGAGAGAGAGAGAGAGAGAGAGAAGAGAGGCAGACACAGAGAGAAAGGGCACACCAGGGCCTTCACCCACTGCAAATGAACTCCAGATGCATGTGCCCCTCGTGCATCTGGCTTATGTGGGTCCTGGAGAATCAAACCAGGATCCTTTGGCTTCACAAGCAAACACCCCAACTGCTAAGCCATTTCTCCAGTCTCCAAAACACATTTTTTAATCCTGAATATTCTAAAGCAAGTCTGAATCTATCCCAAATATTATTTGTTAACTTAAAAAATATTTTTATTTATTATTTATTTGAGAGAGAATGTGAGAAAGAAAGAAAGAAAGAAACACAGAGAGAGAGAGAGAGAGAGAGAATGGGCATGTCAGGGCTCTAGCCACTGCATATCAATCCAGACGCATGTGCCACCTTGTGCATCTGGCTTTACATGGGTATTGGGTCTTTATTTATTCAAGTATTTTTTTGCAGGGCAGGTGGGTGTTTCAAAGTAGAGTCTTGCTATAGCTCAGGCTGACCTGGAATTCACTATGTAGTCTCAAGCTGGCCTTGAACTCACACTGTTCCTCCTACCTCAGCTTCTCAAGTGCTGGGATTAAAGGTGTGTGCCACCACACCCTGCATAATATTTTATTTACTAATCTGAGAGAGGCAGAGAGAGAAACAGGCAGATAGAGAGATAGTAAGCACATTGGAGCCTTATTTGTTCACTTTTAACATGAACTTCACATCGCTGATCAGACTGGGTATGTAGGACTTGAAAAGAGAAAGTGCTCAAAGGAAATGACTGGCTCACCTTTCATGTGAGAGCGACTGATCTTTAATGAAGTCCATGACATCCTTCAAAACTGGGTATTTCTCTTTGATTGTGGGCACAGGTCTGGCTTCCTCCATGGATCTGAAAGACAGCAGCCGGAGTCTCCCTCGGGTGAAGGGAGGCCGCCGGGTGGGTGTGGAAGGTGAGGAGGGTTCTTCGGCTGCGGATACTTCTGTAGCAGGAAGTCCACTGCTGGGTAGCAGCTTTGGTTGGATCTCTAAGCCAGAACTTTTTTCTCCTACAGTCAGGGGTTTTGCTTCTGTGGGAGATGTGGAGGCTTGGAAGTGCTCTTCCACTACAGAGCTTGTCCTCTGGCACCTGTCAAGTGGCTGGAGGTGATCAATTTCATCAGCAGTCACCAACTTGTCACAGCCCTCATTTGAGCTTTTGCCCGTGGGCAAAAATTTTAGCAACAGGAGACTTTTCTGAATACATTCTTTTGCTAAATGCAAGAAACAAGAATGGTAATGAGAAAAAGTCAGAATTATAGTTATTGCTTACTTTTGGAGGAAAAACAATCTATTTAAACTTCACAATTTACAGCAAGAAACACCTTCATGAATACTGTGATATGTCTATCTACTGACAGGATAGGTCTAGCAAAGTGTATTAGTACACTTTAAGAAACACATAGTTCCCCAACTTTCCTCTCCCTGATGGTTTCCCCACAGATCTCAGGCATATACTAGGGGACTGAAGAGACGGTTCAATCAGTTAAAGTGCTTTCTGGGCAAGCAGGATGATCAGTTTGGATCTTCAGCACCCATGTAAATGCTAGTTGGGCATGGTGGCTCACCTATGGTCCCACCTAGCACTCCAGAGGTCAGGTCAGGTATACCCAGGGCAAGCTGACTAGCTAGACTAGCCAAATAGGTGAGCTCTGGGTCCAAGTGAGAGATTCTACCTCAATAAATAAGGTTGAGAGTGATCTAGGATGATACCCAACATCAACCTCTGGCTTTCACATGAAAACACACACACAACACACATGCCACTCCTCACATGTTATATGCATACAAATATGCAAACACATACCACATACATACAACTGCAAAAAAAATAAGTAACTGAGAAGACACCTGATATTGACCTTTGGCTCCTACATGTACACAGGATGTATACATGCACTCCCACACACATGTAGACCATACACACACATGCTCTCTCCCAAGAAACAAACTTTAGCCTAAGGGCTAATGAGACAGCTCAGTCCATAAAGTATTTGCTTCATAAACTTGAGGACCTGAGTCTGAGCCCTGGACCCCATGTAAATACCAAGTGTGGTGGCATATGCCTGTAATTCCAGCTCTGGGAAGATGGTGTCAGGAGGATCTCTGGGGCATACTGCCTAGCTAGCCTAGCCGAACTGGTAAGCTAGCTCCAGGCTCAATAAGAGACATAATCTTAAAAAATAAGGTGGATGGCTGGAGAGATGGCTCAGTGGTTAAAGGCACTTATTTGCAAAGACTGATGGCTCGTGTTTGATTCCCTAGTACCCATGGAAAGCCAAATGTACAAAGTGGCACATGCTTCTGGAGTTTATCTATGGTAGCAGGATGCCCTGGTGTGCCCATACTCACTCACTGTCTGTCTGCCTCTTCCTTTTTAAAAGGAAGATAAATTAGTTTCCTTTCTAAAAGGAAAATAAATAAATATATTTTTTTAAAAGCTGGAGAGATGGTTTAGCAGTTAAGGTGCTTGCCTGCACAGCCAAAGGACCCAGGTTCAATTCCTCAGTACCCACATAGGTCAGATGCACAAGATGGTGCATGAGTATGGAGTTCGTTTTCAGTGGCTAGAGGCCCTGGTGTGCCCATTATCTCTCTCTCTTTCTCTCAAATAAATAATAGATAAATAAATTAAAAAATTTTTTTAAAGTTAAAAATAAGGTGGAGAGCAAATGAGGAAGATACCCAATGTCTGGCCTGAACTCACCTATGTGCACATATGCATGTGTACCCACATAAAAATATGTGCCCCCACCCAAACACAAATGCACATGAATTACACACACACAGTGGACTGTGTTCCTGAGACTGACATTCAAGGTTGTCCTCTGGCCTCTACATATGGGCAGACGTGTACACACACACACACACACACACACACACACACACACACACACACACACACCTGTGCATCCACACACATACTACACATAAATAAATAAATAAATATATATATATAACCTCTTCAGCCTAGTACTTCAAAAAGTAATAGCTTTAGGGCTGGAAAGAAGGCTTAGAGGTTAAGGTGCTTGCCCGTAGAGCCTAAGGGTCTAGGTTCAATTCCCCAGGACCACGTAAAACCAGATGCACAAGGTGGTGCATGCATCGGGAGTTCTTTGCAGTAGCAAGAGGCCCTGGCATACCTATTCTCTCTCTATATATGTCTCTTTTTTACTCTTTCAAATAAAATAAAAAGAAAAATAAAAAATAAAATAAAGGTATGGTTTTAAAAAACCTTTTCTCATGGTGTATGCATCTAGAGTTCATTTGCAGTGGCTAGAGGCCCTGATGTGCCCATTCTCTCTCTTTCTATCTATCTCTTTTTCTACCTCTCTCAAATAAATAAATAAATAAATAAATAAATAAATAAATAAATAAATAAATAAAAAGTTAGTAAATCTGTTGAAAAACAAAAAAAAAACTTTTCTTTCTCTGATTTTAAATAAAACACATTTAAAAAAATTACCATGATATTTAAGATAATATAATTCTTTAATTTCCCAGACTATTCAGTATTAGCACATGTTAAAACTTAAAACAAAAAGAAAGCCAGGTGCAATAGCTTACTCTTATAATCCCTGCACTTGGGAGGCTGAGGCAGAAAGATTGCTGTGAGTTCCAGGCTAGCCTAGGCTTCAGAGTGAGTTCCAGGTTAGCCTAGGCTAAGTGAGATCCTGCCTCAAAAGCAAAACAAAACAAAAAAACTGTAACAGATTGTAGCTTAAGAAAGCACCTGGTGTCTTCAAGGAAGTCATTACAAAGATGCTCCACTTGGAGCATGTTGGTTGGCAACTGCTCCTCCCTGGCATCCTCCATTTGTGAAAGATTCTTACAAATGACTGCACCTTTGTTACTTTCCCTAGGTCAACACAGTTTCAACTAAGATAATCCAGAAAGAAAGGCAGAGGTTCTTGGGTTCTGAAAGGAATCCTGATGGCCCAATGACCACACTGGTGTTGGGACACTCACCCAGGCTCTCCGGGTTCACCTCTGCCACTTCCAAACAGTGTTTATCTTCTGCCTCACTCCCCAGGCTCATCAGAGACTTCTGCTTCATTTCTAACTGGGGTGAAAATTGGAAGTACATAGTTAAGGTACTCAGACAGGGCAGTAAGCACAGCCACAGAAAACTACTGTAAAGACACACAATGCTGAAATCATGGAGCGGCTCATCGCTGCTGAGGACATAGCACTGAGCTGCTTTTGTTTGTCCTAGGAGTCTTCTAGGTCTTGAAGTTGTCTGAAGATAACCTTCTTTTCAACTAAGTGGTATTTAGGAGGAATTTGTATACTTATGTGTTCATTGTTTTATTTTATTTTATTTTCATTTTATTTATTAATTTATTTGACACAGAAGGGGGGAGAGAAAGAGAATGGGTGCACCAGGGCCTCTAGCTACTGCAAACGAACTCCAGATGCATGTGGCCCCTTGTGCATCTGGCTAATGTGGGTCCTGGGGAATTGAACCTGGGTCCTTTGGCTTTAAAGGCAAACGCCTTAAATGCTAAGCTGTCCCTCCAGCCCGTGTTCACTGTTTTAAAAAAATATATGCTAGAGATATACCTCAGTAAGAGCACTTACCTAGCAGGTGTGAAGCCCTAGATTGAATCCTTCAAACTATAAAACAAACAAACAAAACTCCCTAGAACACCAGAGGAGGCCTTTTTGCCTTTCTTAGTACAGGCAAAGAAGTTGAGGTCTAGGGAAATGGGGATTTTTCTAGGGCTACACATCTAGTTTGCCACAGAGGCTGTACTAAAATTTGAATGCTATTCTACCCTGAATGCATGGACACCCATAGGTGATCCTGATACCATGGGCCACAATGTTGGCAGAGCAGGCAAAAAGCATATGCAATGTCTAAGAAAGAGACCAACCTTTCCAAGAGAAGGTTGACTTCTTGTTCAACTGTCAGCAGTCTGTCCTAGGCTATACCAGAAGCCTGACTTACAATCATTAAACCCTTTTTACTTTAACTGTCTGTGGTAACTGACTTTGGAGATGCTTTTGCTTTTCAACTTTACTTCTGCCCTGATTTCTTTGTTATCATTCTTCTTGTTTGTTTTCCTTTTCTTTTTACAGCTCTAGACATAGAACCCAAGACTTTGCACATGTTAGGCAAGCACTAAACATAGCCCTAGATGATTCACTTCCTACCATTCTAATGACCATGCCTTTTACTTTCTTTTGAAAGAGCCAGTTGACTTTGGTTTCAGATTCCCAAGCTCAACTTAGCTCCTAATTCCCTCATCCAAGACCACTTTTCCTACCCTGGTCAACACTTTTTTTTTTTTTTCCGAGGTAGGGTTTCCTACCAGGCTGACCTGGAATTAACTCTGTCTTCTCAGGGTGGCCTTGAACTCACGGCGATCCTCCTGCCTCCCGACTGGGATTAAAGGCGTATGACACTTCTGCTACCTTCTATGACACCCTCTGGAATGTAATCTCCCTTCCTGTTCACCAGTCACATCCATCACAAAGTCCTCTTATTGTTTGATCTCAAAGGCAGAAGCTATCCTTACCTAACTGCTAAAATTAAACTTCTGCTTTCAATTTTGTCATCCATTCTCCCATGAAAGGATAAAATAGAGAAAACTGAGATCTCCATTTCATCTACTGCAATGGAGAATGTCATTTAATCAGTATTGAAATGAAGAAAATTGAGGTTTTTCTCAATTATGATCCAATATTTAAGATATATATATATACACACAAATAATTATTATAATACTAGTGTGTAGGTTGTCATCTCCATGCCTAAGAAACAAAAATGGTTCTGAATTTAGTGCTAAACATTTTCATGGATTTGTAATTTTTTAAACATATTTATAGATGTAACATATAACTCTGGTTTGTATTAAAACTTTATACAGGGAAATGGAAAGATAGCTCTGTGGTAGTGTTTGCCTAGCATTCACAAGGCCCTGGGTTCAATCCCCAGCACCACAAACAGCAACAATAACCACAAAAAAACCCTTCACTTCATATAAAAAAACACTTTACATAATTTATATTAGGATTATACTTATCCAGTCTTCTGCAATCTATTTCTTTTTTGCTCATCATCAAGTCTGTAAGATTCATCCTTGCTGACACATGCAGCTCTATCTCATTCATTTTTGTTGTAACATACTACTACATTATTATACTGCACTGTGATATGGTATAATATAATAACATACTATATAATTTCTTAGCCATTCTATCAATGGACATTTGATTCTTCTAGGTTATTGCTGTCACATCAATGCTGCACAATTGTTATTCCAATAAGCCAGAGCATTTCTCCAGCCTGAAACTGTCACTGGCTGCCCAATATCTAAGGCAATGCTTGTCCTCTAGCAATAAGGAGTTCCATGGAGTGGCCTCTGAGGTTACTAAAGGGCATTAAAAGGGCTCAGATGGGTTGGAGAGAAGCTTGACAAACCTGGTTTGATTCCCCAGTACCCAAGTAAAGCCAAATGCAAACTGAAGCACACATTTGGAACTTGTTTTCAGTGGCAAGAGGCCTTGGCACACCTATCCATCCTCTCTCCCTCCAAGCCTGTCTCTTTTTGTCATTCTCTCTGCTTGCAAATAAATAATTTTTTTAAAGGGTTCAATTGAGTACTGTTTACTTGTCATTTTCAACTCCAAATTATGATTCAGGGGCTTTAAATTATATTTATTCATAATAGTAAAGTTTAGTTTATCATAGTGGGAAAGTCTAAAGTATATCAAAATCACATGGGAAGGAAAATCTTACCATCCATATTCGAATTCCATCTGCCAGGGAATACACCTGGGCAAACTCCTCACTAAGGGATATCTTGCCCCCACTGTTTACTAGGGAAGAGGAGAAAGAGAGATTACATTCAGCTAGCACAATTCACTGCACAGCATAAGCATGACATGTCTTTTGAATCTCCTAAAGTCCTGACACTCACACACTAGGGATGGCAAGAGAGGCTTGGGAGAAAAAAAGTCATCAATTGAGCCACAAAATACCCAACTGGTTTTCTGTGTAGTTAACTACCTTTGTTCAAACTAATACTTTCTCGAATGCAAGTACTATCAAAATATGCAAAACATGGAAAGTAAAATATAAGAAATACTAAAAGTTTTTATATATTGAATTTAAAAGTCTTTGGCATGGAAAACTACCTGGTACATTAAATAAGAAAGCAGGTTATGAAACAGTATCAACAAAATGAGCTCATTTAAGGAGTATATCCATATTTAAAGTATGGATGGATATACACACAAATGTAAAAAATGTTAAGAGAGGTACTGTGTAAGTGATAAGACTATAGTTATTTTAAGTGTTACTCTGTAAGCTTCTACATGAATGTATGTTATTTTTATAATTAGAAAAATATTTTCCCAAAATAAAGTCTGCTGCTTCTATTTATCTAAAACCCAACAGACAATATCCTAGAACAGGGTGAAGCTCTCTATGCATCAGTGTATAATGAGTAAATATTTCTGAAACCCTTAAATGTGCCAGGTTCTTCATCAGTCACTGGGAGTACAGTGATAGGAGAAAGACATATGGTCCCTGCCCTCATGAAGCTTACATTCTAGTTGAAAATCTCTTCTCCAACATTTCTGATTCAAAAGGGCTCCCATCATGGTACCATGGAATTAATGTAACTCAAAAGATTAGAACTAGAGGGCTGGGGAGATGCCTCAGCAGTTAAAGGAGCTTTCTTGAGAAGCCAAATGGGTTTGGTTCCCCAAGTACCCACATAAAGCCAGATGCATAAAGTGGAACATGTGTCTGGAATATGTATGCAGTGGCAGGAGGCCATGGCATGTCTATATTCATTCTGTGTCTCTCTCAAATAAAAATACTTTAAAAAATTACAAATAAACCATTTTTTAGACAAAAATGAGCAAAACAGCTACACAAAGACTATTCTCAATGTATTTCAGTTTTCAAGAACTCACAAGTGGTTCTTAGATGTGGTATCTATATCATAAAAATGGTAACAGGAAGAACTGAGACAATATGTGTCCTTTCCAACCAAAAAGAGGGGCTAGGGATTAAGTTAGCACTGGTGTAATGCTCATCTAGCATGTTGTAAGGCCTGTATTTGGTCCCCAGGCTCCCAGAACAAAACAAAACAAAACGACAACAATAACAAAACAAACAAGGGCAGATATTCTAGAAACCTGCATCAGTGAGATTCTTCTAGTTCTCATATTTGATCAAGTGTTTCTCTATTATAAACATTATGTGGTAGACACATGGTTTGACTTTGACCATTAGGATCCCTTCTATGTTCAGCTGTTAATGCACAAGGCCTTTATCCCTCTAATGAGAAGTCCCTCAAGTAACAAAGATGCTCCAGTTTTATTATAATCTGATTATAAAACCATGTGTATGACTACCCTGACATTCCTCAGTGAAGATACTCTTTCATAAGACAGTTATTTTCATACATTATTCATGTCTCAATGTAATTTTATTTGAGTAGCTTTAAAAAAAATTTTTTTTTGAGAGAGAGAGAGAATTGGCATGCCAGGGCTTCAGCCACTGAAATCAAAATCCAGATGCTTGCGCTGGTGGCGTGTGTGACCTTGTGCTTGCCTCCCCTTTGTATATCTGGCTTATCTGGGATCTGGAGAGTCAAAGAGGCTTTGCAGGCAAGTGCCTTAACTGCTAAGCCATCTCTCCAGCCCTTGAACAGCTTTTTTAAAGGAGATAGTATTTGAGGAGTAATTAACATGCTTTTGCAATCAGGAAATAAAGCTGATAATGTGAACTCTAAATATGTTACTGTGATCATACTATCAATTGTAATAATGTCAGTAACAGTTAATCACCTACTCTAATGGAATGATCTGTTATTATTTATTTCATCTGCAATGGAAAGAACAAATACCCTGCCAACATGCTCAGGAAAATCCACATCCCAACTTTAACTAGGGTTTGAAATGTTTTTCCCTTCAATGAATATGAGTGTAGTGAAAGACTCTCCCTCTTTGTGGTGCCTGTTAGGCTATGCATATATCTACCACACAGAGACAGTATCCCTGGGGAACATAAGGAAATGAAATGGTGAGGACCAGGCTATCCACACAGACAGCATTGTGGGATGATGTCACACAGATAATCCAAGTCTAAAGAGAAGAGTAAGTAACTGCATTCTCCTTCTTTGTGTGTGTTAGCAGTCCATCTAGTAACTTAATACCTGCTGTCATAATCAGACTTCTTTAGATTGTTACAGTTCATCAATGCCAAACTAGTTTTATACATGAGGGAATGGAGATACAGAAAGGTTGTCTGATTACATGGAAGCTGCGCAATCTCTGAGTCACTGAGCTGGGGCTATAAGCTAAGTTTTCTTTCGATTAAATGTCTTGGCAGTTTCCTATAAGAATTCTGGATAAAGTACCTGCTAGTTCTACAAGTCAGGGTTACTTTCCACACATCTGCTAACTGCAAGTTGTCCATGAATTTCTTGATGGGAAAGTAGAACTAATAAGATGAAGTTGTAGAAATGGGTTATGAATTTAAGATATCACTAAATCTTCACTGAGATGGGCCACCTTAAACCTTAGCAACCAGCCTTCAGATCAAATATTCCCTGGAATATGAGTTACCATATTTTTGCAGCTTCTCATATAAATCTGGAGTGCGATACACCAGAGCAGCAAAGGTGGCGTTCACAGCTTGATCAATAGTGGAACCAGCAACTATATCTGTCTTTGGGGCCTGTTTTCTACATGCCTGTATGAATCCTTTGAAAAGTTCTGAATATGGCCCACAGAAGTTCTGAGCAGGCTCTGACTGGGCAAAATCAAGGAGAAAATGGCGGCAGGGATCATCAGGGATGTTCTTAACCTAGAAACAAGAAAACAAAAACCCATCACATTTAACACATTTATTTGGAAAAAAATTACTGAGTACCTACTAGGCCAAGAAAAAAGTATCAATAAAATATGGTACATATTCTCAGAAAGTTTAAATCTATTTGGGAGACCAGAGAGATGTATGGGTTAAAAAGATCAACATAAATAAAACTTAAGAACACTAAAACTAATACTACCACAAAGCAAAGGATCCAGTGCCAAATGCCTAGAGGGGACACCAGGTGCTGAGAATTCAGAGAGCTTCTGTCAGGTTAAAGTTATTAGGTAAAGCCTCCTGGAGGACATGGGCTTAGGGCTGTATGCTGAAGGATGGGCAGGCATGGCCCTGAGAAACAGAACCATTCGCAGAGGGAAAGAGTCAGTGGGGAGACTGACCTGGCCTGAAGTTTCAGCTGGGGAGTGGTGGGAACTAGAGTCAGATAGGTAAGGTGAAAGGAGACTGTAGAGAGCCTTGACTGTCACATTGAAGAGTTTAGACTTCACCCTGTGGGCAACAGGGAGCCATTAATGGTGCTTGGCAGTGGAATGACAAGCTGTGCAGTGATTAAAAACAAACCAAAACAAAACCTTGGTAGGTATGAATGTAATACTGCAGCTGCAAGATGAGGGCCTGGATAAAGATGGAGACTAAGGACAGGACAGAGATGAACATCACAAGTTAGAATCCATAGGGATGTACTTGACTGGATAGGAAGGACAAGAGAATGAAGGGAAGGCTAGAGAATAGTGGCTCAAGGGCTAGGCAAACAATTATGACCATAACAGAAGTGAGCAGTCACTAGAGAGACATTTTAGTTTAACACTCTGGAGTCAGAGGGAGGCAGAAGGTTGAAAAAGAAACACCTTAAGGGAAGATAGAGATAGTTATTGGAGCTTGGAAGAACAGGCTGAGAACTGATATGTAGGAATTATTCCCACAGATGGGACAGTAAGAAAGAGCAGAAAGGATGAAGTCTTGGGGGGTTGTGGGAAAGGAAAGAAAGCCTGAATAAGTCTACTCTCTAGAGAAGGAGACATAAGAAAGGGCAACAAAAGAGTTAGATGGAGCAGTTAGTCATAGAAGACAGTAGAGTATGATGGACCAAAAGAAGAGAGGATCTGAAAGAGGCAGATTTAACAGAAAGGAAATGGAGACTAGAGAGGAAGAGCCATTGGGTTTGGAAACTAACCATGAAATAACTTGTGGGGAGTTAGCAGAGGAATGAGAAAAAGAAGAAAAAAGGCACAATAGAAAAAGAGGAAAGATGAGTAGAGACAGAGGGTAAACTTGTTTAGTTCTGAAAATATTACACACCTAAGTTGAATGCTACAGTTCAATGGAGTACAAAAAAGAAGGCACAAATCATTTACTCTAAAGTAGGACTCAGCAGGCACTACAAGTATACTTAACTTGTTTATGTGGTAACACCACCAAGAGACATTTATTGAGCACCAACTTTATTTCACTGAAAAGTTATTATTCCATGCTTCTGAACACCCACTGTACACTGGCTCATTGTACACAGAGTTATGGATAAGTAACATGGACAGTTTCTGCCTCAAGGAGCTAGCAGGCTCATGGGGGTGATAGGACACAACACAACTGTTTATAATGTAAAGCAATAAATATTAGGAAACAGTTTCCTAATACAGTTTCAGGCAGAAAGGTGACAGAGAGTAAATACCTCCTTCCCATCCTGGTGTGGGTGAGTGGGCCAGCTTGCTTCTAATTCCAACTCTGGACAGATCTGATGCCTGAAGACAGGTTTCCACAGTGGAGAGTTCAGGACTGAAGCCATTTTCACCTGAGGCACTGCCATGTTACTGCCTAGCTCTGGGGAGAGAAGGTGGCTCTATTTTAAATGCAGTATATTGAAAATCTTTGAATTGAAAAGAAAAGGTTTTTTTTTTTTTTTTTTTTTTTTTTTTTTAAAACCTGGCAGAAATTCACCCATACTTCCATGGATCAAGACAACCTTAAGTTCTGAATGCTGCTGCTGTTATAAAGTGCCTCTGAAGTGACTCATTTGTTTAGTAAACTAAAACAGAATGTAAACCACCTCTTGGTTCTAATGGGAAGCTACTTAGGAATACTGGCTAGGAAAAGTATTCACTATTTGTAAACTTAGTTTTATAAAAATAATTAAATACTCTAGATATAAATATGCACAGAAACAAAAACTAGGCAGAAATAAATAAAAGTGTTAATAATAGTTGTCTGTGGAGTGTTAGGGTTCAGAATGATTCTACTGTCTTTGGTTTTTCTTCAATATATATTCCACCTATTTTACTTTTACAATTGGAAAAACTGAAGAAATGATATAGAAGTATAACATATCAGAAAGATTTACTCTACGAGTCTTGTCAAAATTTATTACAAGTCTTAAAAGGATTTCATAACAAGTTAAACAAATTATTTTAAGACAAAACTATATATATCTTTAGGCATTTCCATAAATATTCACTTGTAGGAAATAGTTGTTTATATTTCTGCCTTCTGGCTGGAGTATACCTAAATTTATTTACAAAACAAAAATGACTAAAACCCAGCTTCCCCCATACCCTGGCCTCCACAGACAGAAAGATTTGTAATATCTTGTGTCAAGGAACTTCATGGCAATGGTGTCACAGGGACAAACTCTTCAGATTTGGCTTAAAAGATACTGACAGAGAATACTATCAATACCTTGCTCTGTCATTATGTGACGCTCACCTATAAGAGAGAGTTCCCACCTTGTTATTCTCACAGTTGTGATGAGAAGGGAGGGGCCAGGGCTGTGGACTTACGATGTGCTGATCTGAGTGCCATGCACTGGGAGGCAAGGCGCCCCATCAGTCGGGAGACAAGTAGTTGTAAGTCCAAGCCCCATGACACAGCAACATCAGGCAGGCCATAGGCAGTGACAGTGAACTTGTAGCCCCACTCATTGTTACTACTGTCAGAGTGAAAGAGGAATTGCAGCCGTGGTCCATCCTTAAAGGTCACTTTCTAGAGACAAACAAAGGTTATATGGTCAAGCAAACCCAAGGAGGCAGCTCCTCAGTTTTCAGTATGTAGCTCATGACTCAGAACATCTAAGTTTATGAGGGGTCTCTACTTCTACAAATCCAAACCTACTAAAGGAGAAATATCTAATGACCCAACTGACATCCCAAATCCACAACTGCACTAACAAAGAAGCAAAATTGGCAGAAAACTGGTGCTTAGCCTTCGAGGTCTCGTGTGACATCTACTTGCTACCTACCCAGCCAATGAACATACTCACTCAGTCCTTTGCTACCAACCAAGACTCCTGACAGTGAGAGAAGGTCAACAGTCAGAGGCAGCTCTTAACTGCCAGCCCAGAGACCAAGCAGATCTAGCCAGGAGCTGGATTCTGGGCCTCCTTCTGATCCCACCAGTCCTTCTTGCTAAGAATGGCAGCTTTACTGCCCAAAGGACTGAAAGAGGAGAAGTGCTACACAAGAGGTATCTCACCTCTTTCTGGGAATGCCTCTCACCTTGGGCCATTTATAAGTGCCAACTTTTGTGTCGTAACGTGTCTTCCCACCTCTAGAGTCAGTAAATTCCAGATAATCATACCTGTAAAGACATAATCTCTGTTATTTTCCTTTTCTTATTTTTTATTTTTCTAAATATTTTATTTTATTTATTTGAGAGAAGAGAGAGAAAGAGAAAGAGGGACATATAGAGAGAAAATGGGCAAGCCAGGGCCTCTAGTCACTGCAAAAAACTCTAGACGTTTGTCCCATCTTGTGCATCTGGCTTACATGGGTACTGCAGATTTGAACCTGGGTCCTTGGGCTTCACAGGCAAGAGCCTTAACGGGTGAGCCATCTCTCCAGTCCTAGTGTTTTTTTGTTCAAGGTAGAGTCTCACTCTAGCCAAAGCTGACCTGGAACTCACTCTGTAGTCCCAGGCTGGCCTCTAACTCACTCTTTCTCCTGAGTTTTGATTAAAGGTATGTGCCACCACCCCAGCCTTTTTATTTTTGACCCACTGTTGTTTGGGGCAAAGAACATGTGAGCTTTACCTTTTTTCAGTTTCACACCTCTCATCAAATTCCACCTCAAAATAGGTTGCCCCTGGGCTAACGAAGACAGATACTTCATGGCAGTTATTTTCATAGTTGTGGGAAGATTCCTTGGTCCATGAATGCAAGACCACGGGTTGTTCCTGCTGCCAGGTTTCCACATCCAGCTAGGCAGACAAACAGGTCAGGGAAATGGCATTTATCACTCTACCCTCAGTTGGGGCAAGAGTTTGTTATAGTCTTGTACGTTGATGGACCTAAGGAACCACTGGGCAGTCGAAAAGACACACCTGATCTGCCCATTTGCACAGAGTTCAACAAATGTCCACCACTCAGTAGAATATATGTCTGCATTTACTCTACTCAAGAAACTGTGACCAGCTTTCATCTTTTGTTATGACAGAACTATTATTTGAATGAATTTCCAGTGGAGAAGAACACTGAGTCAGGGAGTTTAAAGGCCTCATATTCCTACTTGGAACTCTTGACAAATCTGAGACCACTCCCCTTCTGCCTTTTTTTTTTTTTTTGAGAGAGAGAGAGAGAGAGAGGGGAGTGAGAGACAGACAGATAGAAAATGGGCACACCAGGAGCCTCTCAGCAGCTGTGAATGAACTCCAGATGCGTTCACCCCCTTGTGGGAAAGTGTGGCATTGTGCCCTTGCAACACTTTACATCTGGCTAAACGTGGGACCTGGAGAACTGAATGGGCATTCTTAGGCTTAGCTAGCAGGTAACCACTAAGCCATCTCTCCAGCCCCCCACCTGCCTTTTTAAAAATCCATTAAAAGGGATGGAGAGATGGCTTAGAGGTTAAGGCACTTGTCTGCAAAGCCTAAGGACCCATGTTCAACTCTCCAGATCCCACATAAGCCAGATGCACATAGGTGAAACAAGCACGAGGTCATACATGCCCATTAGGTGGTACAAGTGTCTGGAGTTTGATTTCAGTGGCTGAGGCCCTGGCACGCCAATTCTCTCTGTCTGTCTCTCTCTCCTTCTAAAATAAAAAATAAAAATAAATCCATTAAAGTACATGCCCTTTTACGGCCAGGTGTGGTGGCACATGCTTTCAATACCAGCATTTGAGAGGCTGAGGTAGGAGAATTTCTTTAAGTTCAAGGCCAGCCGGAGAATACATAGTAAGTTCCAGGTGTGCCTGGGCTAGAGAGCAACCCTACTTTTTTTTGGCCAGAGAACTGCTGTGACAGTCAAACCAGACCATGAAGAAACTTTGTATATTGAAAAATTAAGTAGCAGAGGTTATTCTTTTAAATAACAAACCAAATTTGTCTTTGAAGTCTTCCAGACTTCAGAGTATTCACTTAAGACAGATTTTATGTAAATTCAACTGATACTAATTACACAGCCTCCTTTTTGTGTCTCTTTTCTAATGCTAATTATGACAAATGAGTTAGGACCAGTATTTATTATCCCTATTGGCAAAACCACCCATTTCCTTGTGGAGAGAAAACAATACAGGATCAAGAGCCACCCTGGGTTACCTTGTTCAGGCCTCCTTCAGGGTCACTGCAGAGCCTCTTCAACAGCTCTGTGAGGGCACTGAACTCTCTCAGGAGTGTGCAGTGGGAAATGTCTAAAGTGCAGAAGTCCAGCAGGAAGATGACCTGCAGGAGGACAATAGAGTGCTTAGCATTGAGTCTACACTCTGGGCTGATCACTACCCCTCTCCATTCATTACGAACTGTGGCCACTTTTTCTTACCAGTTGACGAGGTGCCATGGAAAACACTGAATTACACAATTTTTCTACTATGGTTTTTCCACTATACTGTGACAAAAGGGATTCCAAAATTACTCTCATGCTTGCCAGAAACTGCCCCACATCTGCCAAAACATAAAGAAAAGAATTCGTATTTTATATGGCAGAAACATCAGTTGCTTAGTTGTCTCCCAGGACAAAGCTGGAGAGGGATGCAGAAGCTGAGCTTCTACAACAGAAGATCACAAGAGTATGGAACATGGTCCAGTGTTTTCCTGGGGGCAGAGAAGCAGTACACATTTCATTAAAATGTTATTTTTGAAGTGACTGATGGCTTTTGCTTTTCCCACTTTTCAATGGAGTGGATGTATCACTTCTGTAAGAGAAGTTAAGCCAGGCACAGGGATAAAAGCCTGTAAATCCCAGTACTGGGGCTGAGGCAGGAGGATCTTAAGTTTGACATCAGCCTCAACTATATAGCAAGACCCTCAAAAAATAGAACAAAAAAATAACTTACAGATTGAGTTGTAATAAAGAAAGCTATCTGTATACTTGATACACAAGTTACTGAGGAAGTATTTACAGAATCAAAACCCAGACACTTGTCTATCAAAATTGCCAAAACTCACATTTTTCAATAAGATCCGTGGCAAGCTCTTTGGCTGCAGAGTCCGTGCTCTTCAGTTGTAGGTAGCACCAGGAGAGCAGGCTGCCTTGGACAGACCAGAACAGGGAGAAGAGCACAGAGCCAACCTCCCCATGGGCCCCGCTGAGCATCAATAGCTCACACTGCAAGGAAGCAGACAAAAGTGTCCAAACAAGACAGCTCACAGAACATAGCTAGAGGCCCTCTCTACAGGAGTAGCTGTCACTAGCAACAACAAAACAAGCAACAACAACAACAAAAAGATGCGTGGGGTATAGTTATGAAAGAGTTTTTAACCCAGGCGTGAAAGCAAGATGGCTGGGAAGATGTTTCAGTGGTTAAAAGTATTTGTTTATAGGTTTAATTCCTGAGCACCCACATAAAGGTGGATACAAAATGGTGCTTGTGGGGCACACATGCATACATGTGTGCACACACACATACAAAGTAAAGAAAGAGAAAACTCCCTCTACAAATGGTTTTTGCTCCAAAGGACATTTCCTTTTGTGCCTCAGGAAGCCCAACCCACCCCAGTGCTCCCCTCTTCCTTTTCTTATATCTTCAAATTGCTTCTGTCTGTGGCTCCTACCCCTGAACCTTCAATCAAATCTCTCCCACCTTAAAATAATTCTTTATCCTCCTATGACTATACAACCATTACCTTTGTTTCTGGGCATTTCTTTGAAGGGTCACCTGATCTCTTGCATCCTATGAGGCATGGTTATATTGGCACTGTTGTCAAATCAATTATCTCAAGTTGGTCTCAGACTATCTAGCCCTCCAAAGTGAAATGCATAAGGGCACTACTGTGCACAGGCAAAAATAACTGACAGCACATGAATGACTCTCAAAAACACTGTTAGGTGAAACAGAAATGTAACAAAAAGCCAGGCATGGTGGTTCACGCCTTTAATCTCAGCTCTTGGAAGGCAGAGGTAGGAAGACTGCTGTGAGTCCGAGGCCAGCCTGGGATTACATAGTGAGTTCCAAGTCAGCCTGGGCTATAGCGAGATCCTACTCAGGAAAAAAAAAAAAAAAGCTGGGCATGGTAGCTCATGCCTTTAATGCCAGCACTCGGAAGATGGAGGCAGGTAGATCTCCATGAGTTCGAGGCCACCCTGAGACTACATAGTGAATTCCATGTCGTCAAGTGCTAGAATGAGACCCTACCTTGAAAAACCCAAAATAAATAAATAAATAAATAAATAAATAATTAAAAATTAAAAAAATTTAAATGTCACAGAAGATTATATGTCATTTGACTCTACAAAGGTCAAAGTAGGCAAAACAAACATGCTGTGTAGGGATAATGAGAAATAAAAATGGAACCAATGAACCCAGATGAAATGTTGGCAGGCTTCCGGTCAAGATGGCATCTGCCTAACCTCGCCTCACCTCACAGGGAAGTAAAGGCAAGAACCCTTAAGGTCAAAGGGACTCCTTTAAAGAGTTTGCTGGTTCCTGCATGCTTCCAGAGGGAGGGGGTGGATGTGTGGTGCAGGCGCCACCACCTGACAGGTCCTGCAGGACCTGCCTGAGCCCCCTTGCCGGCCAGAGCCAGAGCACCATCGTAGCCAGGTCCCCGGGTCTGTGGAGACGCTGGGCGAGTCAGATCCCTCCCACTCCTTGCTCCCAGGCCAGAGCCCCCGTGCACCATCAACATAGGAGTGGGAAAAGACTTCCTGAACAAAACCCCAGCAGCTCAGGAAATTAAACACTCACTCAACCATTGGGATCTCATGAAGCTGAAAAGCTTTTTCACTGACAAATATACTATAACCAAAGCCAGCAATTACCCACGGAATAGGAGAGAATTGTCACCAGCTATACAACTGACAGAGGCCTAATTTCTAGAATCTACAAAGAACTCCAAAGCCTAAACAATAAATCATCAAACAACCTGCTCACAAAATAGGGCAGAGAACTGCACAGGGAGTTCTCAGAGGAAGAAATACAAATAGCAAACGCACATTTAAGAAAATGTTCAACATCCCTAATCATCAGGGAAGTGCAACTTAAAACAACTATGAGATTCCACTTTACCCCAGTAAGGATGGTTAACATTAAAAAAAACAATGAAAACAAATGCTGGCGAGGCTATGGAGAAATAGGAACAAGCTTTCACTGCTGGTGGGAATGTAAAATGGTTCAACCATTATGGAAAGCTATATGGAGACTCCTGAAAAGGATGACCATAGACCTACCAACGGATTCAGTTATTCCCTTATAGGCATTTACCCTAAAGGCTCCAAGCCTCAGATCAGAGACATTTGCTCAACCATGTTTATAGCTGCTCAATTTATAATAGCAAAGAGCTGGAATCAACCCAGATGTCCATCATTAGATGAATGGATAATAAAGATGTGGTATATCTATACTAAGGAATTCTACGTAGCAGTAAGGAAAGATGAAATAATGAAATTTGAAAAAAAAAATGGTCAAACATGGAACAGATCATCCTCAGTGAGCTCACCTAATCACAAAAAGATAATCGTCACATGGTCTCGTTTATCTGTCGTTCCTAATCTGAATCCACCCGAGATGCTGCCAAGCCTAATAAGCACTCTGAGGACCAGACAACAGGGAGGGTGGGATGGAGGGAGGGTAAGGGTGGAAGGAAGTGAGAGGGTGGGAGGGAGCACAAGGGTGGGAGATACAAATAGGGACCCAAAAGGAAATGACACTATAAAACTCTATATTCTGAACAATAAGCTAAAACATTGATCCTTCAGCAGGCCCACAGAGGGAACACCTGTACCACAGGAAACTGGAGAAAACGTCATAAAGACCAACCTTAATCTTTTCCTGTTTTTCTCTCTCTTCTCTCTCTCTTTCTCTTTCTCTCTCTCCATCTCCTCTCTAAACTCACTTTCTCTTTTATATTATCTTTTTCTCCCCTCACCTTCCTTGGCGCTGACTTATAACTCCCAGTACCAGCACGGGGTTAACTTTCACAATGAGCTGTTGATCCAAGACACCTACAAGGTTTCCCAAAAAAGACAGATTTCTGTCAGAGCTCTTGATGACCCACCAAAGGTTAATGAATTTGCTTATCTTTTTCAGATAGACAACGAACCTGAAGGGAGGATCAGCCAATCACACCTCACCAGGGCCCCAGCTGAAACCATAGAGTAATGCAGGGGAAGGGCAAGAGTACAGCGTTTTTGGGGATCACGAAACCAGAAAAAGGCTGAAGGAGATAAACACAGAGAACATCCAACTCCTACTAAGCCAGATATCCAGAGACACAGAGGCTCCCAAAACCTCATCACTGAAGCAGAACTAAAATGACCCCAATGTGGCTCAGGGAAATTTGTGGAAGGGGGGCGGAAAGAATGTTAGAGCCACAAGTTGGGGCATTATGCACAGAGACTTGGCCTATCGCCCATAACTCTTGACTACCCCCACAATGCATGACCCACATTCCCCATTGATGAGGGTCCCTATGGAAGAGGGAGGGCAGAGAGGAGGATAATGGAGTCACCATTATGAATGTAAAATTAGAATAATATAAATAAAAATAAATTATAAAAAAATGATGGCAGCTATGTCTAGAGAGGAAAGAGGAAGGTTAAGCCATCAAAGGCCAGTGGCAGGAAGCCTAGACTTCAGATAAGTCAGCTGTTTATGCAAGTCATCTGTCCACACATTCTTCTACATCTCATGTTAAATGGTGCCTGCTTCTATCTACTGTTGGTTTGCTTCTGCCTCCCATTCTACTGCTTCCATGGACACTTCCCAAATGCATTAGTTAAGACCTGTAGGGCTCAGGATGTCCCTGCACACCAGAGGCTCTGCTCACCCCTGAGCCTCTTGACACTCACTCTCTTCCTCTTTCAGCTTTGGCCAGTCCTGAAATCCTGCTTGCCACTCCCTCCTATTCTGCTGGCTAACTCTTTTCTGGGTGTTGCCATGATGCCCATGAGTGAGGTAAGGCTGTCCAGTCATGGCTTCAACTACTATCCATTTCTTTTTTTTTTTTAAATTATTTTTTAATTTATTTTTGGAGAGAGACACAGAGAGAGAGACAGATAGAGATGGGCGCGCCAGCAGTCTCTCAGCTGCTGTGAAAGAAATCCAGATGCGTGCGCCCCCTTGTGGGCAAGTGCGGCATTGCACCCTTGTGTCACTTTGCATCTGGCTAAACGTGGGACCTGGAGATTGGAACCGCTGGAGATTGGAACCAGCGTTGTTAGGCTTAGCAGGCAGGCACCTTAACCGCTAAGCCATCTCTTCAGCCCTACTATCCATTTCTTACACATGACCAATCTCTAGCACTGCCTCTTCTTCCTCAGTGTGTAGCCAGACCTTGCCTCCTAAGGCCATTAGGCCACAAACTCTGCATGCCCAGAACCCACCCATTACTGTTTCCCTCTTTAAGCACCCACTCCTCCCATCTTGTCACAGACCTGCTTGTATGGCTTCTTTTATATGCAACATCTCTGTGCTCTACTTAGATAAACCTTGGCCATCTTCCTCCCTGAGCTCCACACAAACTTTTCCAAAATGCCTTTTCCTAGCTTGTCTGAACAGGGTAGGTATGCTTCCTACTTGCTCCTAAGATCCCATGCTCTCTGACAGTATGGCTGCATGATCAAAACTGTTGGAACACAATTTTTCTGCTTTCAAGACTGGGTTTGTTTATCCCTATATCCCCTATCTACCACAGGACCTTGTACATAGCAGGTATCTAATGAATACAGGTGAATTAACAGACATAAGAGAAAAATTTCAGATGAAGCAGTTTTGATCATCACACTTTTTCCTAATTCAACTTTACCTCTCGTATAATCGCAAATTTTTTAAAAAATATTTAATTAATTCATTTATTTGAGAGATAAAGAGAGATCAGGGCCTTCGGACACTGCAACCAAATTCCAGACTCATGTGCCACTCTGTGCATCTGGCTTACGTGGGTACTAGGAGAACTGAACCTGGGTCCTTAGGCTTTGCAGGCAAGCGCCTCGACTGCTAAGCCATTTCTCCAGCCCACTACAAAATGTTTTTATTAAGATATTCATAATTCCGGGAACTATGTTAGCAGCTACAGTAATCTCTGCATAAGAGTTCCAATGACAGATCTAAATTCCTCTGTATCACAAGTGAGAGAGAAAGGGAACACTGGACAAGCACTTGATCTTCTGTTGGTAATGGTTATGGGAAATTTCTGAGACAAATGTCAGCTTATGTTTTCACATTCATCTTACAGCAAGTGTAACCTAGTGGAAAGAGGACAAGACTTAGAGTTGAGTGGCCTAGATTTTAGTCTTGGCTCCAGAACCTAGCAATTCCTCCCATAGGAGATATAATTAGGATATGTAAAGCCCAGTGAGATTTCTCAAGCTTTCTGCCCAGTATTCTTGATGATGTGACTGTACAGGAAAAACTGTAGAGGGCAAGAGCTTAGAAAGGCTTCAGGGTTTGAGGAAAAGGAAAAACTGAGATGAGCTCCAGGAGAAAGGGAAGGAGTGGGAAATGGCATGAATAAAGATGCAGAACAGACTGAGCTGTGACCAATGGGGAGGAGAGCACATGCTAATGAGAAGTAGGTCAGAATGAATTTTTTTTCCAAGGTAGGGACTCGTTTGACCTGCAATTCACTATGTAGACTCAGGGTGGCCTCAAATTCATGGTGATTCTCCTACCTCTGCTTCCTGAGTGCTGGGATTAAAGGCACGTGCCACCATGCCCAGCCAGAATAAAAATTTTACAGACTTGGAGATGAACAGCAGAGTGAAAATACAATAGAAAGCACAAAGTAAACGGAAAAACAATATAACTGCAGGAATAACACTGACCCAAAATAAAAACTTATAAAGGCAATATTAACTTAAAGAATATAGACACAGTAATGAAATCCCAAAACTAGTCTAAATAGTAGTCAGCCTAAGTGTGACCATGGCAGCTGGAACCTAGTCAGACTGATTTCTAAAAGCTACAAGTGAAGTAGGACAATCTACCTATTAGCCCACCACTGTAGGCAACAGAGAATGTATATAATCATGGCTCTCTCAGCAACTTGAAAACTGTAAAGCAGTACCAAAAACATAAGAGATCCAGGGTGCAGTGTGGCTTATTTGGCAGTTGGTAGAGTACTTTCCTACCATATATGGAACCCTTAATTCAGCCCTAACACTGCAAAAGCTGGGTATGGTGGTGGATGCCTGTAATCCCAGAACTCAGAAGGTGGAATATGAGAAATTCAAGGCCATCCTTGTGAACACACCTACTTCAAGTTTGAAGCCAGCCTGGGATAACTAAGACCTTGTCTCAAAACAACAAAAATAAATACACACATACATGCAATGACAGTTAGATTTAGCATCTGCCCTAAGATACAAGGTAAGTTTTTTTGAAGTCCATGCCCACTAAGTACCAAATGGGGAGGGGGCATGCACTGGATTGTTTCACTATGAGATCTATAACTCTCTGGTTCCCAGATTTAGCCAAAGGTAGTTCCTGGTCCCAAGTACAGGGCTGTTATCACTTTCAGAATCTCCTGTGGTACTCAGTAAAAATGCATATTTTTTATTTTTTATTATTTTTTTGGAGAGAGACACAGAGAGAGAGAGAGAGAGAGAGAGAGAGAGGGAGAGGGAGAGGAAGACAGAGATGGGCGTGCCAGCAGTGTCTCAGCTGCTGCATACGAAATCCAGATGTGTGCGCCCCCTTGTGGTCAAGTGCAGCATTGCGCCCTTGCATCACTTTGCATCTGGCTAAACGTGAGATCTGGAGACTGGAACCGCTGGAGATTGGAACCAGTGTTCTTAGGCTTAGGAGGCAGGCGCCTTAACCCCTAAGCCATCTCTCCAGCCCAAAATGCATATTTTTAAGCTGTGTCCTTAGAGATTCTAAATCAGCAATGTGGGGTGGGATCTGGAAATCAAATTTCTGTCAGGTGATGTTCATTCAGTAGCAGCATGGGATACGTTCTGAGATGCATAAAAAATTATAAAATATTGGTAGCATAAGATAAAGAGATAATATTTCATATTTAATTAGTTGGCAAATTCATTATCTAATCTTAATTTTCAAAAAATATTTTTATTGCCGGGTGTGGTGGTGCATGCCTTTAATCCCAGTACTTGGGAGGCAGAGGTAGGAGGATCACCGTGAGTTCGAGGCCACCCTGAGACTACATAGTGAATTCCAAGTCAGCCTGAACTAGAGTGAGACCCTACCTCAAACAAACAAAACAAAACAAAACAAAACAAAAAATATCTTTATTTATTTATTTGCAGGCAGAGAGAGAGAAAGGGAAAGGGAAAGAGAGAGCGAATGGATGAATATGGGTGCATCACGGCCTCCAGCTACTGCAAACAAACTCCAAACTCATGTGCTGCTTTGTGCATCTAGCTGTATGTGAGTACTAGGGAATGGAATCCGGGTCATCAAGCTTTGCAGGCAAACACCTAACTGCTGAGCCATCTCTCCAGCTCCTAATCTTAATTTTCAAAAAAGTCGAAGCAGTTTTCCATAAAAGTCACACCCTGGGTTCACTGACCAATACCACCAAACCATCCCCCTTTGTTCACAGAAGTCTTAGCAAATACTCTTGTCTCTTACTCTGTGCCGAGATAAAGAAAAATCCCCTGACTTGTTTTTGTTTGCATCCATGGAAAGCAGTCAAGTATCAAAGTACAGTCATACTGTAGGTGAGGGTTACAGGGAAGGTACATCAACTGCCATATCCTATGCTAAAAGCATGAGACAGAGAAAATAGGAAGACAGCCATGAGATACCTCTCGAGTTGCAACAGAGAGGAGGGTGTTCATGACCGCCAGGACTTCACTGATGTTCGTGTTGGTCAGGTCGCTTTTCTCAGGTAAAAGTAGAAGGCCTCCTGGATCCTTATCACTGAAAGGATACAAATTTGTCATAACTCTTGGTTATAAGGAAGAGGATTTGCTTTGGATTTTAAAGTCCAAAAAAAGAACCCAGGGCTGGAGAGATGGCTTAGTGGTTAAGGCACTTGCCTGCAAAATCTAAGGGCCCAGGTTTGATTCCCCAGGACCCACGTTAGCCAAATGCACAAGGTTGCACATGCATCTGGAGTTCATTTGCAGTGGCTGGAGACCCTCCCCCTTTCTCTCAAATAAATAGATAAATAAATAGATAAATAAATTAATAAATTAATAAAAGAAAAACCAAAAAAAGAACCCAGACAGATTTCAATGTCTGAGTCAGGAAGATAGGTGTGGTCCAGGTGGAACTATGCTACAGCCTTCTAGGTGTTCTTCTATTGGCATAGATTCATAAACCCCTTAAACACCAATGTAAAAAAAAAAAAAAAAAAACACCAATGTAAAATATACCTAATATCTGATAAATGGACAATCTAGGTTAATGATTCCCTGTGACCTCAAGTGTTCTTTACATGTTCTATCATTATCCTTATTACCCTATTCTGAAACATTTTATGCAAATATCCCTAACCACCATCCAGTACAGTCTGACTTGCAGGCAGTTGCTCCCCCTCTTTCCTTCAAGAGTTTATATGTCCTTTAATACACCCTATAGGCCCATTAGCATCTGATGATCAATATCTCCAAGCTCTCCCCTATGGACACTCTTCTTTCTGCAAACTACCACTTTGTCTTTTGCAGGATTTCTGTTTTTTGTTTGTTGGTTTTTTTTTGGTTTTGGAAGTAGGGTCTTGCTCTAGTCCAGGCTGACCTGGAATTTACTCAGGGTGGCCTTGAATTCATGGCGATCCTCCTACCTCTGCCTCCTGAGTGCTGGATTAAAGGTATATGCCACTATGCCTGGCTTTTGTTTTGTTTTGTTTTTTTGAGGTAGGGTCTCACTCTAGCCCAGGTTGACCTGGAATTTGCTATGTAGCCTCAGAGTGGCCTCAAACTCACGGAGATCCTCCTACCTCTGCCTCCCGAGTGCTGAGGTAGGGTCTTACTCTAGCCCAGGCTGACCTAGAATTCACTATGTAGTCTCAGGCTGGCCTCAAACTCACAGCAACCCTCCTACCTCAGCTCCTGGGTGCTGGGATTAAAGGCATGTGCCACCGTGCCTGGTAAAGACAGACAGACAGAGTAAGCATGCTAGGGCCTCTAGCCCCTGCAAATGAACTCCAGATGCATGTGCCATTTTGTGCATCTGGCTCTATGTGGGTGCTGGGGAACTGAACTTGGGTTGTTAGGCTTTGAAGGCAAGTGCTTTAATCAGTGAGCAATCTCTTCAGCCCTCTGTCTTTTTAATATTTTAAAAATATATTTTATTTATTTATTTATTTATTTATTTATTTATTTATTTATTTATTTATTTATGAGAGAAAGAGAGAGAACGGTCTTCAGCCACTGCAAACAAACTCCAAATGCATGTGCCCCCTTGTGCATCTGGCTTAAAGGGGTCCTGGAGAGTTGAACTGGGATCCTTTGGCTTTACAGGCAAATGCCTTAACTGCTAAGCCAACTCTCCAGCCCCCTTTTATTTTTATTTATTTACTTTTTATTTTTTTGGAAAGAGACAGAGAGAGAGAGGAATAGGAAGACAGATAGAGATGGGCGCGTCAGCAGCCTCTCAGCTGCTGCGAACAAAATCCAGATGTGTCCGCCCCCTTGTGGTCAAGTGCAGCATTGCATCCTTGGGTCACTTTGCATCTGGCTAAACGTGGGACCTGGAGATTGCAATCGCTGGAGATTGGAACCAGAGTTCTTAGGCTTAGGGGGCAGGCACCTTAACCGCTAAGCCATCTCTTCAGCCCTCCAGCCCCTTTATAAATTAAAAAAAAATTTTTTTTTGAGGAACAATCTCACTGTAGACCAGGTTGACCTGGAACTCTAGTCCCAGGCTGGCTGGCCTTGAACTCATTTTAATTCTCTTACCTCAGCCAATATGTCCAGCTGTTTTTTTTTTGTTGTTGTTGTTGCTGGTTTGTTTTGTTTTTGAGGCAAGCCCAACAGACTGGCTTTTTTTAAAAAATGAGAGCGGGGGGGGGGGGAGGGAGGGAGGTAAGGAGGGAGGGAGAGGAAGGTAGAGGGGGAGAGAGAGAGAGAGAGAGAGAGAGAGGAGAGAGAGAGAGAGGGAATATTGGCATGCCAGGGCCTCCAGCCACTATAATCGAACTTCAGATGCCACTTTGTGCGCATGTGAGACCTTGTACATGCATCACTTTGTATGTCTGTCTGTATATGGGATGTGGGGGATCGAACATGAGTCCTTAGGCTTCACAGGCAAGCGCCTTAACTGCTAAACCATCTCTTCAGCCCTGTTTTTGTTTTTGAGATAAGGTTTTGCTATGCAGTTCAAACTAACCTAGAACTTGCTATGTAGCCCAGAGATCTTACTGCTTCAATGCTGGGCTTACAAGCATGAGCTACCACATTGGGCTGCAGTTAGTTTGTTTTTTTTTAAATATATTTTTTAAAAATTTATTCATTTATTTGAGAGAGAGTGTGTGAAAGAAGTGGAGAGAGAAAGGCAGACAGACAGTGGATGCTCCAGGGCCTCCAGCCACTGCAAATGAACTCCAGACATGTGTGCCACCTTGTGCATCTGGCTTATGTAGGTCCTGGGGAATTGAACCTAGATCCTTTGGCTTTGCAGGCAAGTGCCTCAACCACTAAGCCATTTCTTCAGCCCTGCAATTAGTTTTAATGCAGTTAGGTCTGAAGACTTGTGTATAAGACTCCAACCTTTTTTGGTTTTAGTTTTTATCCTCAAATGTCCCTTTGTAACTAATATAGTCTAAAAGGCCTTCAGTGGATTCAACTCTAACCTATCTTATAATGACTTGGACTTGGAGTACATTTTTCTAAATTTATCTGGGAGCAGAGAGAGAGAATATAAATATGAATATGAGTGAGAATCAAAATGAGAATGAGTATGGGTATGCCAGGGCCTCTTGCCACTGCAAACAACCTCCAGATACATGTGCCACTTTGTGTATCTCACTTTATGTGAATGCTGGGGAATCAAACCTGGGGACCAGTAGGCTTTACAAGCAAGCATCTTTAACCACTGAACCATCTCCTCAGCCCATTGGGTACTCTCTCTATATATCTCTCTTTTGTTTTTTGAGATAGAATTTCAGTCTAGCCCAGGCTGACCTGGAATTTACTATGTAGTCTCAGGGTGGCCTAGAAATTATGATAATCCTCCTACTTCTGCCTTCCAAGTGCTGGAATTAAAGGTGTGAGCCACCATGCCCAGCTTGATAAGACTATTTAAACACTATTTTTGTCACTCTTGGGCCTAGTAATAACTCACTCCAGAAATTAGGCCTTCTAAGCTGGGCAGGGGAAACACTACCCTAAAAGATATGAAAGAAAGGAATAGCTAAAGAAAATAGCTTGGCAAAAATTTGAATTCTTCCAACAATAGAAGAAAATCAAACTTACCTAAAATATGTGCACAGCGAACGGAAAGTGAGCTGCAGGGATTGCTTGTGTTCCTGTTCGGTGACATTCTTCTAGAAAACCAAACACTGTACATTTAGAAAATCTACTCCTTAATGTTCCAGAGACCTAGAGCAGCACGAAATATCACCCACTGGTCCCAAGAGTGAAGAAGAGCAAGGTCAATAGATCACCTTACAGCACCCAACTAAACTCTGTGTCCAGGTCAAGGAGGACACAGAACTAGCCATCTACCCAGAAAGTGGCAGGTGACTTTGGCTCACTGTCAAAGGCAACATGTGCAAGCTTTCCTGCAGGAAGGTCACACACAAATGTTGAAGAAGCTGAATTTCAAAAGATGATAATGCCAGGTGTGGTGATATATGCCTTTAATCCCAGCACTCGAAAGGCACAGATAGTAAGACTATATCTGAATTCAAGACCAGTCTGGGACTACAGAATGAGTTCCAGGTCAGCTTGGGCTAGAATGAGACTCTACCTCAGAAAAAACAAAAACAAAACAAAAGATGATACTCTTTATTATCCTGGGCATGCCATTCCAAGAAAAAAAAAAAGGGCAGGGACATTTCTTCTTCTTTTCCTCTTCTCCTCTTCCCCCCCCCTTTTCTTTTTCTTTTTAAGTTTTTTGTTCTATTTGGAAGCAGAATGCTTCTAAGTACTGAAAACACCTTTCACCTCTGGTACCACATCTAAGTAACATGGTGAAGGGTTCTAGGAGCATGAGAAGAGCAAGCTGAGGATTAAACCTGTGTTGTATTTTCTTTAGTCATATATTATGAATAAAATAATCATGGATTTACTTCAAAATACCAGTGGGTGGGAGGGAGGACAGAAGAGTAAATTAGGTATAACCCAGATTAACAAGATTAATCTGAGTTTGACACTGTTGACGCTAGGTGATGAATACATTTGGAGGCCAGAAGGATTTAATATATTATTCATTTTAAATTTTTCATAATTTGGGAAAGAAAAAGAATAGAAAACTTGGTTATAGGTAATTCATAAAGATGGAGGCTACACTGTGACAAAGTGAGACAACAGGCTGTGATATACAGATTGAGCACTATCTGTCTCTCAACATCTTGTGTCCCACACAAAGCTCTGCATATAGCATCAGAAAACAAAGATTAATAGATCTCATTGATGGAATCCAACTTTTGATACATAATTACCATCATGGTGAAGAGATGATTCCTTCGAGTCTGTCGATCAGGAAAGAAAATGGCAGCCCCATTGAGAAGGGTGTTTCTGATTTCTTGTTTTAATATTTCCATGGGCATGGAATCTCCATCAGCTCTATCCACCACTAATAATAAAGAACAATGGAATCAACTCTAATATCAATTCACTAACTATATTGCTGGCTCTACTGGACTATCAATTTACTACTTTCCATTTTGTAGTTGATACCAGAGCAAAGAAAAACTTGTATAGGGTAGGCAGTTAAGGAAACTTATTTTGTGTTTGTTTACATTTAACTAAGACAAAGACAATAATGCACATGTTTTTATTTCATTATCTCTCTGCTTTTTTGAGATAAAACTTGGCAAAACCTAAAAATATTGTCACATGGTGGCATGCATTTCATTCATCTATTCTTTTTTTTGGCAATCCTACCTCTGCTTCATTCATCTTTATAATCTCTCCCCCTCGATCTAGCAACCTCACTCCATTGCCTTAAAGCTTAACAGTGGTATAGTAATTACCCTCAATACAAAAGAGCTATATATCTGAAATCAGAAGGAAGTCAGCTGATAAAATAAATCCTGAACTCAAATAGTAATTCAAAAGGTATCAAAAGAAATGATCATAACTAGGATGTAGCCCCGTTGATAGAATGCTTGCTTACAGGGCTAGAGAAATGGCTCAGTGGTTAAAGGTGCTTTCTTACAAATCCTGGTGGCCTGGGTTTGATTCCCCATTAACCATGTAAAGCCAGATGCACAAAGTGGCTCATGCATCTCAAGTTCATTTGCAGTGGCAAGAGGCCTCAGTGTGCCCATTCTCTCTTTCTCTTTGCTTGTAAATGAGTAAAAATATTTTTTTTTAATAATGCTCGGAGCTGGAGAAATGGCTTAGCAATTAAGGCGTTTGCCTTTTGAAGCCTAAGGACCCAGGTTTGAGTCCCCAGAACCCACATAAGCCAGATGCACAAGGTGGCACACACATCTGGAGTTTGTTTGCAGTGGTCAGAGGCTCTTTCTTTCTATCTGCCTCTTTCTCTCTTGCTCTCAAATAAATAAATAGAATAATTTTAAAAATAAGAATGCTTGCTGGGGCTGGAGAGATGTCTTAGTGGTTAAGGTGTTTGCTTGCAAAGCCAAAGGATCCCAGTTTGATTCTCCAGGACTCTCGTAAGCCAGATGCACAAGGGGGTACATGCATCTGGAGTTCATTTGCAGTGGCTAGAGGCCCTGGCATGCCCATTCTCTCTCTCTGCCTCTTTCTCTCTCATAAATAAATAAATAAAATTTTTTTTTTTTTTAAAAAGAATGCTTGTTTAGCATATTGAAGTCCTGAGCTGTATCTTCAGCACTATATAAAACTGGACATGGTGGCACACACTTGTTATTCTACCACTCTGAAAATGAAGGCAGGAGGATCAGGAGTTCAAAGTCATCCTCAGTTACACAATAAGCTTGAGGCCAGCCTCGGCTACATGAGATCTTGTTTCAAAGAAATGCTCATGTCCCACAGCATCAATCCCTTTTGGCTCCAATGATCACAAGACCTCTTATGCTTCTATAAAGCAAGGGGTCTGTGGTCACTAGAACATGGTCTCACTTATGATACAATACAACCCTTACCCACCATCACATAAGTGTGTGTAGAGCTCCTTGGCAGCCTGCACTCCCTCAGAGTGCTGGGCTGCAGACTTCTCCTCCTTGGAGGCAGCAGATGCATCTCCCTGCAGCACTGAGAAGCAGCTCTGTAGGAGCTGTAGCAGGAGGGTCTGGGCATAGATGCATTCCTCCCTTGGGCTGCAGAAGGACAAAGGACATCAGAGAGCAGAAGAGCAAGTTGCTTTCACCCTCAAAGCCCTACATCTGCCTACAAAGCATTATCTTTATGACACCACCAGGTCAGTGAAAGGAACAATCAGCTATAGGAAACAGGGTAGAGCACCAAGAATATAATAGAAGTCTGAAAAAACAGACCCTGTGTGACTGCCCACTGTGGGAAAGGAAGCTCATTTCTCATATTGTTTCTTCATCTATAAAATAAGGAGACAAGCTGAATATCTTTTATCCAGAATACTGGGGACCAGAACAGAAGAGTTTCAGATTTTGGATTTTTTCCCTGATTTTAGAATATCTGCACATATTTTGGGGTTAGGGCCCAAGTACTAACATGCAATTCATTTGTGTTGTGTACCTTACATAAATATCCTGAAAGTGGCTTCATATAATATTTTTTATGTTTTTTGCAATGCTGAGGAACTAGAGCAGATACATGTTAAGCAAGTACTGTGTCACTGAGCTACACTCCCAGCCATTTGTTTGTTTTTTTTTTTTTGGTTTTGCGAGGTAGGCTCTCACTCTGATCCAGGCTGACCTGGAATTAACTATGTAGTCTCAGGGTGGCCTCGAACTCTCAGCAATCCTCCTACCTCTGCCTCCCGAGTGCTGGGATTAAAGGCGTGCGCCACCACGCCCAGCTTCATATGGTATTTTTAGCTCAGCTGTATTTTGATTCATGATATGAAGTCACATGTGGAATTTTCTACTTGTAAGCAATTTAGATTTTGAATTATTACAGATTGGATTTTTTTTTTTTTTTTTTTTTTTCTTTTCTGAGGTAGGGTTTCACTCTAGCTCAGGCTGACCTGGAATTCACTATGTAGTCTCAAGGTGGCCTTGAACTCATGGTGATTCTCCTACCTCTGCCTCCTGAGTGCTGAGATTAAAGGCGTACAGCACCACACCTGTGGGTTTTTTTGTTTTTTGAGGTAGAGTCTCGCTCTAGCCCAGGGGGCTGACGGCTAACCTGGAACTCACTCTGTACTCACATGCTGGCCTCAAACTCACAGTGATCCTCCTACCTCTGACTCCAGAGTGCTGGGATTAAAGGCGTGCGCCACCACACCTGGCTCAGATTTGGATTTTTGGATAAGGATCTCATCCTATACTACTACAATTCTTGACTTGCTTGTCCCAGAAATTATGAGGATAATCAAATAAGACAATGTTTGTAAAAATGCTTCTTAAATATTTTGTACAAATCTGAGGTGTTATTTTCAATGACAACATCTTTCAACTCAGAAGACTATATACTAGTATGGAGTAAAAAAATACAAGTAAAAAGTGTATTTAGAATAGCAATATTTGGGGCTGGTGAGATGGCTCAGTGGTTAAAGGTACTTGCTTGCAAACTCTGCCAGCCTAAGTTCGATTCCCAAATACCCATGTAGAACCAGATGAACTAAGTGGCACATGCACCTAGAGTTCATATGCAATAGCAAGAACCCTGGCTGCATCCATTCTCATTTTCTCTCTCTCTCTCTCTCCCTCTCTCTCTCCACTCCAAATAATAATAATAAAAAAAAGCAACAGTCAAGGTTTTCAGTTTCATTTATGATTACCACCTTATAATAAATTCTGACCTACTTTTGCTTTAATTTACTGTAAAAATTCCAGAAGATCTGCAAATCAAGACCCGCGAAGTCCAGAAAAGATTTACATTTTAAGCCACTTTCTTTCTGTTGCACCTAAAACATGATAAAGACCAGAAAAAGTAAAATTGAAATACATTGAGAGAAATATTGGAACACCTCATTTACTTATCACTGTTAAATGGCTCTACTTGGGTGAAATTCCCATGAAATCAACAGTTACTCTAAGATACTAAAGAATGTGTGTGCAAGTTTATGTGTGGCTAGCATATATGTACATGTGTGTATAGGTTACACATACAGCACTTCTAATACCTACATATCCACAAAGGTTTTGTAATATAGCATCTGGCACATAAGTCAGTCTTTACTTGATGCTGATGAAGTCTAGGTATATTGAGTATACCTAAATATACTGAATATATTTAACATTTAATATTTCTCTGCATGTGGTCTTGTACTTCTACTGCAAACCCAGATACTACTCCTACACTTCTTCTTTTTGGCTTTGATAGAAGCTCTTGGTTAAAAGAACCTAAGAGGGCTAAAGAAATGGCTTAGCAGTTAAGGTTGTTGCCTGCAAAGCCTAAGAACTCATGTTTGAATTCCAGGTCCCACATAAACCAGACACACAGTGACACAAGCACACAATGTTGCACATGTGCACAAGGTGGCATATGCTTCTGGAGTTCGTTTGCAGCAGCTGGGGGCCCTGGCATGCCCATTCTCTCTCTCTTTAACTCTCTCTCAAATAAATTTTTTTGTCGAGGTAGGGTCTTGCTCTAGCCTAGGCTGACGTGGAATTCACTATGTAGTCTCAGGGTGGCCTTGAACTCATGGTGATCCTCCTACCTCTGCCTCCCAAGTGCTGGGATTAAAGGTGTGCAACACCACGCCTGGCTTGAAATAAATTTTTAATTTTTTTTTTTTTTTTGGTTTTTCCAGGTAGGGTTTTGCTCTAGCTCAGGCTGACCTGGAATTCACTATGTAATCTCAGGGTGGCCTTGAACTCGTGGTGATCCTTCTACCTCTGCCTCCCAAATGCTGGGATTAAAGGTGTGCACCACCACGCCCAGCTAAGAAAAGTTCTTTTTTTTTTTTTTTTTTTAATAAAAGAGTTGGGCACATGGGAGGCAGAGGTAGGAGGCCAGATTAAGACTACATAGTGAATTCCAGGTCAGCCTGGACTAGAGTGAGACCCTACCTGGAAAAACCAAAAAACAACAACAACAACAACAACAACAACAAAAAACCCAACAAAAAAAACACCCCAAATCCAAGAAACCATGTTTCCATTGAGTCATGAGCCTTGGAATATGCACTGGGCAGAAAGAGGGCTCCACTGAAGAAGCCCTATTATGGTAGTTTGAATAGATGGCCCCCAGTATATTCAGTATTTTATTAGTTTGTAGTTTGCATCTGCAGCCACCTTGCTGGTGGCAGTGTCTCTGGGTGTGGTGGTGGGTTTAGGATTTCAATCAAAAGATAAGTAAAGTGTGCCTACTTGGAGTTCCTGAAGTGTGCTGTGCTGTGTGGCTTTTGGCTTGTGGTTTTGCTCTCTGTGTTTGGTCCTGTGTAAGTAGGCCAGTTTCTTCTGCCATTATGGAACTTCCCCTGGATCTGGAAGCTTCAATAAATCCCTTCCTCCATAACTGTGCCTGGTCTGAAACTTCATCTCAGCGAACCTGAAGCTGTCTGCTACACTTATATTCCATGATAATGACTGTAAGACTCTTTCTTTGAGTGAACTGTCACTGTATTTTATTTTATTTTTTGGTTTATTTTCTGGTACTTTTTAGTGATTGTAAAAGTCAGCAAAAAGCAAAAACACAAACAATCTTAAGTCCTGATATTCTAGTCCATTTAGTAAATAAAACTGTCTGCAGAAACAATTCCAAGACTCAATCCCATGGAGGTGCCGTTTGCCCCCTGGGCAAGCATGCTGAGGATCTTTACTATGTCTATGGCCCCATGCACAGTCTTTCACTGGCTGGTCTTTCCTATCATCATGCAGCATGATGCCTGTCATGCTCATTCATGGCATGGCGTCAGAAGGGCTAGGTTTCACTGACTATTGTTCACTTCTCTTAATATTGACATCCATTTTTGTCATATGACAATGAAGAACCCTTACCAGGTCATGGGCGAGCTGCTGGATGAACTGCAGGGTCTTGAGGAGCAGGGTAGCCCCACAGACATTCTCTGAGTCCTTTCTGCAATGGGTACAGAGGATGCTCTGCTCTGCTTCCGCTCTTGCAGGCCGGAGGTATCCACTGATGCTCAAGCCTTGCACTCCCAAGCGATCTGCTGTCTCCTGACGGGTGCAGAGGAACTTCACCATCAAATACTAGAAAGGATAGGAGACATCTAAGACAAGGACACCAAATCCCTGAGTGAATTAAGGAGGTGGAGAAAGTCTTTCTAGGAAGGTTCCTCTTGATTTTAATCATTTATTACATACCACCACACCCAGCATTGAGGATACAAAATGTAAGTTCAGTATATACAACAAGTAGAAGAAAGATAATATACTGAATGAAGTCAGTTTTTGGTAAAAATCACAATAAAAGAAAAGACCCTTTGCAAGGCAAAAACTGGGTAAGAGGGGCTGGAGAGATGGCTTAGTGGTTAAGCGCTTGCCTGAGAAGTCTAAGGACTCCAGTTTGAGGCTAGATTCCCTAGTACCCAGGTAAGGCAGATGCCAAGGTGGCACATGCATCTGGAGTTCATTTGCAGAGGCTGGAGGCCCTGGAGTGCCCATTCTCTATCTGCCTCTTTCTCTCTCTGTCACTCTCAAATAAATAAATAAACAAAAAAAAACAACTGGGTAAGAGTAAGGTAAGTATGTTTGGTATCAGCATAGTCATGACGTCATAGATACATGATGATAGTTGGGTATTGTGGTGCACGCCTTTAATCCTAGCACTCCAGAGGCAGAAGAAGGAAGATCTTTGTGAGTCTGAGGCCAGCATGGGACTACATAGTGAACAGCAGGTCAGTCTGGGCGAGAGCAAGACCCTACCTCAAAAAACCAACCAAACAAACAAAGATACATGATGAAGAGTCAATGTCTCAAGGGATCACCTCAAAGTCCCTAAATGATACATGCTTCCCATGTGCTAGAAGGCAAGGAAATACTCGTCTACACAAAGCAAAGGCCACTTCAAAGTCCAACTTTTAGCTGGGTGTAGTGGTACATGTCTTTAGTCCCAGCACTTGGGAGACAAAGGTAGATGGATCACTATGAGTTTGAGGCCACCCTGAGACTACATAGTGAATTCCAGGTCAGTCTGGGATATAGCAAGACCCTACCTCATAACACCAAAAAAATAAATAAATAAAAATAAAAGGAATGGGGAAGGGGAGGGAAATATCATGTTTTTTTGTGTGTAAGTATAGAAGGTGTCAATAAAAAAATTAATAATTTTTACAAAAAAGGAAAAAAAGTCCAACTTTTTCCCCTCCAAGTCCAACTTCTGTGCAAGCTGTCTGCTTCTTACAATGAAAGTTTCTTTGGTAAGGGACTTTCTAAATCTGCTATTTAACTCCATAAATATTTACTGAGCAACTACTATGTACAAACCCCAAAGACAGGTTCTAAATTCTCTTTAGTCTAAAATCTATAATTGAGATTAAGAAAAAAATTATGTAGGCAAGCTTCCACAGTGCCAGAGGTGCTAGGTAGGTTGCTGGAGGAGAAGAATGAACAGTCCAGCTGTGGAGCTTGTGCAATGTACAGCAATCAGCCAGGCAAAACACTCGGGCAGCCCTGGTGCATGACTGTTATAGAAGTACCAACTGCTTTCTGATTGGATTTGAGGCCTGCTCCACAGGAGGGAGTTCATGCCTGGTAGTGAAAACCTAATCAAAAGTTTGTGGCTGGTGAGTTCCTAAGTTCTAGGAGGGAAGCTATTACTGTGGTTCGGCTAAATGGATATGTTTTGCCCACCAAGCTGCCCTGTATATATGTGTTTATGCCCATTAACTTATACTGTTTCTCAGCTTTTATCAGAGAACCTTCTTTTGGCAATGGGAAGCAAGTACCAGAAAGATTCAAAACTTGTTGAGAATAAGTCACTACTGAGTTCTCAGCTCTAAATGGGACAAGTATATATCACCCTCTCCAAGGCTCTGAAATACCACAAGCAGAAGGGGCAGAAAGAATGGAAGAGTCAGAGGACAGGAAGGTGTGCTGTGGAATGTTGTCTTCTGGATATGACATGGCTACTACACACACTAAACTCAGAGCAAGTCATTGTCTGCACAAGATCTGCATAAGACTGGGCCCATCATTATTCTGTCACAGATAACGAAGGAGTTGGTGAGGACCCTACTTCTTCTTGAAGAGTTATTGGCAGTTAATAGTGGTGGCTGGGGGAGAGGGAGACATTTTCTTCAGTGGTACAGCCACTATGTTGCCTGTGCTCCGCTAAATAACCCCTTACCCATGGTCACATAAGCAATCCTAATTACATTCAGTGGGACACACACACACACACACACACACACACACACACACTCTCTCTCTCTCTCTCTCTCTCTCTCTCATTCACACAGAATCAAAGTCAAGTGGAACCAGGTGGGAAGAATAAGAGATTCAATGGGAGGGAAAAGGGGACAAGAAAAGGTAATAAGGGTGAATATGAATAAAATACATTCTATACATGTATAAAAATTGTTAATAAATCAAATAAGTTAAAAAAATATGGCCGAGCGTGGTGGCGCATGTCTTTAATCCCAGCACTCGGGAGGCAGAGGTAGGAGGATCGTCGAGAGTTCAAGGCCACCCTGAGACTACATAGTTAATTCCAGGTCAGCCTGGACACCAGAGTGAGACCCTACCTCAAAAAACCAAAAAAAAAAAAAAAAAAAGTAACCAAAAAGCCACTATTTCTTTCACAGCCAAGGGAATGACTGCACCTCTCTTGCATTTATTGCCTATGTACTCACTGTTCTCTTAGCCAGAGACACCTTTCCTAATACATATCAGCCAGGCTAAAAATGGTGTCACAGCCAATTTGGCATGATCATATCCTCCTTTGCTAGGAAGACTTCCCTAGGAATTCCAGCACAAGAGGAGAGCAGGTGGATGTAGGAGGTCACACCTGCAAGTGCTTACTTTGGCAACTCTGCATTGCTGCAACTTGACATCAGCTTCATCCCACTCTTCTTCCAGCTCAAACCAGCCAATAGGATCATCCTCTCCAAGGTCATCAGATGAGCAACCAATCCTGTGAACACAAGTGTAATCACAAAATGGTTCATTTCTAAGTTTTTCCAGAGTGACAAATGAGGTATCATGCAAATGGCATTTAAGGGCTGGAGGAACGGCTTAGCAGTTAAAGCATTAGCCAGATGTACAAGGGGGCACACGTGTCTGGAGACCGTTTGCAGTGGCTGGAGGCCCTGGTGCGTCCATTCTCTCTCTCCCCCCCTCCCTTCATCTGTCAAATAAATAAATAAATAAACAAATGGCATTTGACTCATACAGAAAGCCTGTCTGTTAACAAGTGTGGACTGTGTATGACACCTGGTACCTCTTAAAACAGTTGTAAGTGACTCTCCATTTCTCAGTCTCTTCATTTGTGAACTGGGGCCTATGCAGTCCCACATCTAACCTGAGAACTAAAAAGACAGCTTGGGGACTGGAGGGAGGGCTTGGCGGTTAAGTCTTTGCCTGCAAAGCCAAAGGACCCAGGTTCGATTCCCCAGGATCCATGTTAGCCAGATGCACAAAATGGCACATGTGTCTGGAGTTCATTTGCAGTGGCTGGAGCCCTGGTGCGCCCATATTCTCTTTCCCCCTTTCTCTCTGTCAAATAAATAAATAGGAAAGAAAGATAGCTTGTTCTCTAGATGACTTATCTCAAGAATGGGATTTGAAGTCAGGCATTTTTGGTGAGATTCAGGAATGAGGTACAACAGCAGGTGCCTCTGGAAAGAACCAAGAGAGAGCAAGCTCAGCTTCTTTTCTTTAGGTCTGACTGACATATGTACGACCAGCCTGAAATTTGGGCCATGTACAACACCTGAACAGTAAAGGCCTGGGGCTCTCAGACTCTAGAGCTCTAAAGAAGAAAAACCTCAGGTGTTGTCCTTCCAAGAAAGCCTTCCAGCCTTGAAGCACATGGTGTGCCACTTCTGCTCCCTTTGCAAGAATCTAATGACTAAGGCGGAGAAGGTAGTCTTTTCAAGTACCAGTTATAACCGTGCCTGAGCTCAGCACAGGCGTGCTCTGTATGGGTGTGACAAGCAACCATGGAAACTACAGGAAGAAGTAGGAAGAGACAATCCAGAGTAAGTTGTGGAACAAAGTAAAAAAAATGGCTTTCTTAGCAAGCTGTTACTGGGCAGAAAACCTTCTCCCTGTAGACTAGCCAACAGAAAGCTGAAAAAGCTGCACTGCATGCAGCCATATGGGAGACAGAAGTCATCAGCAGTGAAAACAGTGGACACTGAAAATCCAAGTTTGGCCATATAGGCACAATGACTGAACGGGTACAATAGTGGCATGTCTACTCTTGGGGTAACCAACTGCTCCATAATTGGACTGAAGGCACTCTCTATAGGAGGGAATACATACCTGGTACTGAAAAACCTAAGCAGGGGAGGTCATGAGCCTTAGGGGTATAAAGCCTACTCTTGTCTGGTTAAATATATATTATTCCCACCAAGCTGCTCTGAAAGCACTACACTTAGTGTTCATATTCACATATTAACGCTACTCTCACTTCTGGTTAGAGAAGCTTCTCTTTTCAGATGGCGATGGCCACTGGGATGACCCAAAGGCAACATAGTGCTGAGAAGAAGGGATGTAGGAGTGCTCAGTACTGAAACATCTGTCACACCCTCCAAGGCTCAGGGCCCATTGCAGAAGAGGGGGTGGATAGAATGGAAGAGGCAAAGGAAGGGTACGACTCCTTACAATGCAACTGTCTAGACAGAAATTGGCCTTGATATCCATGACCTTGCAGTACCTAGCAATGCCTTCACAAGACCCTCATAATAGAAGAAAAAGATGATGACATCAAATTAAAAGAGAGACTAATGGAGAGAGGGAGGGGATATGATGGAGATTGGAGTTCTAAAGGGGAATGGGGGGGAGGGAAATATCATGTTTTTTGTATGTAAGTATAGAAGTTGTCAATAAAAACAAACAAATAAATAAAATGTCTTTCTTCACATAGGCCTTTCTTGGGATAAACCTACTGTGATACAGTTGGCCCTAACTGAACAGTATTATTTGCTTAGCCCAAAAATGTCAACCAAATCTCATCCACAATGCATGTTCAAAGATTTTGTAATGTATTCTTTGAGGGCTGGGGATGGGCTCAAAGGCATAGCACTGCCTAGCATGTGTGAGGCCCTGGTTCATTCCCCAGCTATGTAGACCAGGCTGGACTTCAACTCTTAATCTGCTTACTTCATTTCCTAAATGGTGAGATTGTAACATGTGCATGTTTATAAACATGCCTGGTAGAAAGTTTAACTCTAGGAATCATCAAAAAAGCCTAGGTGAGGACTGGAAAAATGGCTTAGTGGTTAAGGTGCTTGCCTACAAAGCCAGAGAACCTAGGTTTGATTCCCTAGGACCCAGGAGTTTATTTGTAGTGGCTGGAGGCCCTGGCGTGCCCATTCTCTCTTTATCTGCCTCTCTCTCTCTCTCTCCTTCTTTCTCTCTTTCTCAAGTAAATAAATAAATAAAAAGAAACGAAAAAAAAAAAAAAAAAAAAAAAAAAAAAAAAACAACCTAGGTGGATTGCATTGCAGTGAGTTTGAGGATACCCTGAAATTGAATTCCAAGTCAGCCTGGGTAGAAGGCAGACCCTACCTTGACAAACCAAAAACAAACAAGCAAAAAAAAAAAAAAACCTCTCAGGACTAGAGAGATGGCTTAGCTATTAAGGCAGTTGCTTAAAGCCTGATGGCCTAGATTTGAATCCCCAGTATCCACATAAGGCCAGATGCACAAAGTGGTGCATGCATCTAACATGGAGTTTGGCAAGAGGCTCTGATATGCCCATTTTCATTCTCTTTCTCTCCCTGCTTGCAAATAATAATAATAAATAAATTTTATTTTATTTCATTTTTTTTTTGGGTCTCCCTCTAGCCCAGGCTGACCTGGAATTCACTATGTAATCTCGGGCTGGCCTTGAACTCACAGCAATCCTCCTACCTTGATATCCTGAGTTCTGGGATTAAAGGTATGCACCACGACACTTGACAGACAGACCTCAAATTTGGGTCATTAGGGTTTGCAGGCAGATGCCTTAACCACTGAGCAATCCTTCCGACCCATAAACAAAAAAGAAAAAAGAAAAAATTTCTCAATATAGAGCTAGTGAAGACTCAGGGAACATAGAAACAAATTAGCTCACTAAACTATCCTGTACAGTAGACAGGACGGGAAAAGTTAAATACTGTCCTCTTAAGGATGCACAGAAGCCAGACAGCTGGCCCTGGAGCATCCAGAAGGACATGATGACAACAAAATGGGCAGGAAGACAGATGCATGCAAATTTAACATTTTGATATCCAAATGAGAGCGGAACTGATTATATGTAGGCCAACTAAATCTGGATTTATGAATAACTCTGTCTGGTACCAGATCAAATCATTAAGGAAATAGTGACTAAGCCTGTATTTAGGTTAAAAAAAAATGCATCTTGCATAAGATGTGAAAGAACTTGTTTGAAAGAATGTTTACAGGAAAAAAAACACTTTAATATATCTCAAGATTCAAACATGACTTTAAGATTAGGTATCACCTGGCATGGTGGCACACACCTTTAATCTGAGCAGTTGGGAGGCAGAGAAAAAAAGTTTGCAGTGATTCAAGGCCAGCCTAGAGCTACATAGTGAGTTCCAGGTCAGCATCAGCTAGAGTGAGACAGATCCTACCTCTAAAACAACACCAAAAAAAAAAAAAAAGAAAGAAAGAAAGAAAGAAAGAAAGAAAGAAAGAAAGAAAGAAAGAAGAAAAAAAAAAAGAAAACCTGACCTGGGAAGATGGCTCAGCAGTTAAAAGCACTTGCTTTCAAGCCTGCCAGGCCAGGTTCAACTCCTCAGCACCCAAGGAGAGAGAGATATAAAGTGACTAATGCATCTGTGATACTAAGACATCTACAACAATGGGAAGCAGAACCATGAGAAGCTAAAGTCATAGGCAACTAGTCTGATGTTTCTTGTAGTCTGGCAGTTCAGTAATAGCAAGAGACACCGTCTTACGGTTGGAGAGATGGCTCAGCAGTTTAAGGTGCTTAGTTGCAAAGAAGTTGTCCTCTGACCTCTACATGCACATCATACCATGTACATATACAAACAAATTAATTAATTATTTAAAAAAGAAATAAGGGCTGGAGTGATGGCTTAGAGGTTTAGGTACTTGCCTGTGAAGCCTAAGGACCCACCTTAGATACTCCATTACCCACATAAAGCCAGATACACAAGGTGGCACAGGTGTCTGGAATTCATTTGTGGTATCTGGAAGACCTGGTGCACCCCATCTCTATCTGCCTGTTTCTGTCTCCTTCTCTCTCAAATAAATAAATTATTTTTAAAAATATTTTAGCCGGGCGTGGTGGCACACGCCTTTAATCCCAGCACTTGGGAGGCAGAGGTAGGAGGATCGCTGTGAATTTGAGGCTACCCTGAGACTACATAGTGAATTCCAGGTCAGCCTGAGCTAGAGTGAGACCCTACCTCGAAAACCCCCCCAAAAAATAATAATAATAAAAATAAAATAAAATAAAAATATTTTATATTTCCCGGGCGTGGTGGTGCATGCCTTTAATCCCAGCACTTGGGAGGCAGAGGTAGGAGGATCACTGTGAGTTTGAGGTCACCCTGAGAATACATAGTTAATTCCAGGTCAGCCTGGACCAGAGTGAAACCCTACCTCAAAAAACCAAAAAAAAAAAAAAAATTATATTTATATTTATTTGAGAAAGGGAAAGAGGCAGAGTGAGAGAGAAAAAAAGAGAATGGGTGTGTCAGGGCTTCCAAGCCACTGCAAACGAACTCCACATGCATGAACCACCTTGTGCATCTTGCTTACGTGGGTACTAGGGAATCGAACTGAGGTCCTTTGGCTTTGCAGGCAAGTGCCTTAACCACTAAGCCATCTCTCTAGCCCAAATAAATTATTTTTAAAAATTAAAAAGAAAGCCGGGCGTGGTGGCGCACGCCTTTAATCCCAGCACTAGGGAGGCAGAGGTAGGAGGATCGCCGAGAGTTCGAGGCCACCCTGTGACTACATAGTGAATTCCAGGTCAGCCTGGGCCAGAGTGAGACCCTACCTTGCAAAACCAAAAAAAAAAAAAAAAAAAAAAATAGGTGTGGGTCTGGAGAAATGGCTTAGCAGTTAAGGTGCTTGCCTGCAAAGCCCACAGATCCAGGTTCGATTCTCCAGGTCTCACGTAAGCTAAATGCACAAGGTGGTACATGCACCTGGACTTCATTTCCAGTGGCTAGAGGCCCTGGTGTGCCCATTCTCTCTCTCTCTCTCTCTCTCTCTCTTTCTGTCTCTAATAAATGAAAAAATAAAAATAAATAAATTAATTTTTTAAAAAAGATAGGTATGGTGGTGTACACCTTTAATCCCAACACTCAGGAGGCAGAGGTAGGATGATTGCCATGAGCTCAATGCCACCCTTGAGACAACATAGTGAATTCCAGGTCAGCCTGGGCTACAGCAAGATCCTACCTCAACAAGAACAATAAAAATTTAAAAGAAATAAACCCATGCCAGGGTCTTCTGGCAGACATCTTTAATCCTAGCAGTTGGAAGGTTGAGGCAGAAGGATTACTGCAAGTTTGAAGCCAGCCTGGGCTATGTAGCAAGTCCCTGTGTCAAAAACCAAAAACCAAAAAAAGAAAAATAAAAGGGGACTCAGCTGTTAAACGTGCTTGCTTAAAGAGCTGGCAGGCCCAGGTTCAATACCCCATTACCTGTGCAAAGCTTCAACACCTCAGTACCCGTGTAAAGGCAGATGCACAAAGTGGTGTGTGCATGTGGAGTTTGTTTATGGAGGTCAGAAGCCCTGGCATGTTCATTCATTCTCTCTCTGTCAAATAAATAAATAAAATATAAAAAAGAGGGGCTGGAGATATGGGTTAGTGGTTAAAGTGCTGTCTACATAGCCTAAGGCCCAGGTTTGATTCCCCAATCCCATGTAAGTCAGATACACAAAGTAGTGTATGCATTTGGAGTTTGTCTGCAGTGGCTGGAGGCCCTGGCATGCCCATTCTCTCTCTCTCTCTGCCTCTTTCTCTCTAAATAAGTAAATAAATAAATAAATAAATATTTCTGGGTATAGCGGCAAACACCTTTAATCCCAGCACTTGTGAAGTAGAGGTAGGAGGATCATTGTGAGTTTGAGGCCATCCTGAGACTACAGAGTGAATTCCAGGTCAGCCTGGGCTAGAGTTAAGACCCTACCTTAAAAAAAAAAAAAAAAAGAAAAAAAAAGGATGTTTTTTTTAAAAAAAAAGAACATATGTGTATAATGGAAGGGGAATATTAGGAGTAAAGGACATTTATTCCAATTCATTTACAGGACTAACATTAAGACACAGATTAGATCACAAATTCTACTTCATTTTCAAATTATTCAGTGTCTTGATTCTCAGTGAGTTTTGTTTGCAGCCATTTGTCAGAGTTGTTGTTGAAGTAATTCTGACACACACAGGGACTTAGTATAGATCCTTGCTATTCAAAGTGTAGTCTATGGACAAGAGTAAAAGCTTTACCAGGGACTTTGTTAGGAATGAAAGTCTTGGGGCCAGGCCTGTAAACCCAGCACTCAGGAGGCAGAGGTAGGAGGACTGCTGTGAGTTCAAGGCCAGACTGGGACTACAGAGTGAGTTTCAGGTCAGAGTAGACTAGAGTGAGACTCTACCTCAAAAAATCAGGAAAGAAAGAAAGAAAGAAAAAGAAAGAAAGAAAGAAAGAAAGAAAGAAAGGGAAAGAAAGAGGGAGGGAGAGGGGGAGGGAGGAGGGAAGAAAGGAGAAGACAAGACAAGAAAGTCAAGTCTTGGGAATGGAGAGATGATTCAGTGGATAAAAACCATTTGCCACACAGCATGAGAAACTGAATATGAATCCTCAGCATTCATGTAAATATTGTATTGGGTGGGCAATGCAGCCCACTTGTAATCCCAATGCTTGGGAAGCAGAGATGGGAATCCCCGGGGTAAGCTACCTAGACTAGCCTTAGTGGAGAGCTCTGGGTTTCAAATGAGGATCCTTGTCCCAATAAATAAGGTGAAGGGCAATCCAGGAAAACACCTGTATCAACCTCTAGCCTCCACACACATGTGCACATTGTGTCTTAGCTGGGCATAGTGGTGCTGTAACCTCAGCACTTGGGTGGCTGAAGTAGGAGAATTGAGGGTTAAAGGCCAACTTGGGCTACACAGCAAGATCCTATCTCACAAGAAAAAGAAAAGCAACAGTAGAGAAAAGAAATCAAAGTCTCAGGCCTTCCTTAGAATGACTAAATCAGACCGGTGTTTTCACAAGATCCCTGTGTGATTTGTACGTACATTAAAGCCTAAGTAACTTGTGCTGGATGACATTTAAGGACTTCAGTTAACACTATTAGCCCATCATCTGAAAAATACAGGAGCACAAATGGCAAGTCTAGAGCTCTCTTCCTTATGTTCTAACTTACTAGCAGCAATGATGGGCAACACCGTCTAAGGGTCACCAATGATCTCTGTGGCTATGTCTACTGTGATCCCTCATCTTATTGACTCCTGGGTAACACTGACACACACCCAGTCACTGTTCCTTAAAACACTTTTCCTTTGGCTTCCTGAGGATACAGGCCTGGCTTGTTTAATTCTCTGGTTGAATTTTTCTGTTGTCCCTTAAATCCTGGTGTCACTCTTCAAGGTAACTTAAATTCTCTTCCTAATTCACACTGTCTTCCAGAGCCATTTCCTCTATCTCCACATTTGTATGTATATGTGTGTGGATGTGTACAGATCAGAGGGCAACATTGGGATGTTTGTCCTCTCCTTCCATCATCCTTTTATTTAATTAAAAATATATATATTTATTTATTTATTTGCAAGCAGACTGAGAGGAGACAGAGAGAATTCTGGGCATGCCAGTGCCTCTAGCCACTACAAATGAACTCCAGAAGCATGCACCACTTTGTGTACCTGGCTTACACGGGTAATTGGGAAGTGAACTGAGGTCCTTAGACTTTGTAGCCAAGAGCCTTAACCGCTAAGCCATCCCTCCAGCCCTCCATCATTCTTTTTTGTTTGTTTGTTTGTTTTTTGGAGGCTGGGTCTCACTCTAGTCCAGGCTGACCTGGAACTCACTCCAGGCTGGCCTTGAACTCATAGCACTCCTCCTACCTATACCTCCCAAGTACTGAGATTAAAAGCATGTGCCACCACACCCAGCTAATCTTTTTTTTTGTTTGTTTGTTCTTGTTTTTCGAGGTAGGGTCTCATTCTGGTCCAGGCTGACCTGGAATTAGCTATGTAGTCTCAGGGTGGCCTCGAACTCATAGCAATCTTCCTACCTCTGCCTCCTGAGTGCTGGGATTAAAAGTGAGTGCCACCACACCCGGCTTAATCTTAACATTTAAAAAATACTTTTTTTAAATATTATTTTTTTATTGACTTTTATACTTACATACAAAAAAACCCACTGGATATTTCCCTCCCCCCCCAAAATACTTTTATTTATTTGAGAGACACAGAGAGAGAGAAAATGGGTATGCCAGGGCCTCCAGCCAATGCAAACAAACTCCAAATACACAGACCATATGTATCTGGCTTTGTGTAGGTACTGAGGAATCGAATTCAGGCTATCAGGCCTTGCAAGCAAATATCTTTAAACTGATGAGTCATCTCTCTATTCTTTTTGTTGTTGTTGTTATTCTTGTTTTTTCAAGGAAGGGTCTTGCTCTAGCCCAAGCTGACCTGAAACTCACTTTGTAGTCTCCAAGTGGCCTTGAACTCTTGGCAATGCTCCTACCTCTGCCTTCCAAGTGCTGGGATTAAAAGCATGCACCACCACACCCAGGCTTATTGATTTTTTTAAAAAATATTTATTTACTTATTTTCAAGTAGAGAGAGAGAGAGAGAGAGAGAAGAAAGACAGAGAGAGAGAGAATGGGTACACCAGGGCCTCCAGCCACTGCAAACAAACTCCACATACATATGCCACCTTTGTTGGTTTTTTAAAAAAAACTCTTTTATTGAGCTGGAGAGATGGCTTAGCAGTTAAGCACTTGCCTGAGAAGCCTAAGGACTCTGGTTCAAGGCCCGATTCCCCAGTACCCACATAAGCCAGATACACAAGGTAGTACATGCATCTGGAATTTGCTTGCAGGGCTGGAAGCCTTGGTGCGCCCATTCTCTCTCTGCTTCTTTTTCTCTCTGTCTCTCGCTCTCAAATAAATAATAAGAAGAAATAAAAATGAAAAAAATAAATTGAAGCCGGGTGTAGTGGTGCACACCTTTAATCCCAGTACTTGGGAGGCAGAGGTAGGAGGATCGCCAAGAGTTCAAGGCCACCCTGAGACCACATAGTGAATTCCAGGTCAGCCTGGACCAGAGTGAGACCCTACCTCGAAAAACAAAAAAATAAATAAATAAATTGAAAAAACCTCTTTTATTGACAACTTCCATAAATATATTTGTTTATTTATTTAGGCTTTTCTACATAGGGTCTTGTTCTAGCCCCAGCTGACTTGGAATTCACTATGTTGTCTTAGGCTGGTCTCAAACTCATAGTGATTCTCCTACCTCTGCCTCCCAAGTGCTGGGATTAAAGGTATGCATCACCATGCCCGGCAACTTCCATAAATATAAACAATATACCATGATCACACTCCCTTTCCACCACCCTCCCTTTTCCCCTTCCTAAATTCCCCTCCACTGAATCCCTCCTCCACTGAATTCTTCTTTCCAACTAGTCGCTCTTTAACTTTGATGTCATCATTCCCCCCACCCCCATATACAGATCTTAGGTAGGTAGTGTCAGCCACTGTGAGGTCACAGTGGAGTGTTCAGCACTAAATGACACATCTCTATCATACCCTTCAAAGCTCAGGGACCACTGCAGAAGAGGAAGTGGAAAGAGTGTAAGAGCCCCTGGAAGGGGAGGAATGCTTACAAAATAGTCTTCTACACACAGCATGGCCCTAGTATTCATGACCTCTTGTTTTCATGCCCAGTGTGCACCAGTCTAGCTTCAGATTATCCTGGTTCTGCCTCCCACTAATGTAGGTTCACTAGGATCACAGAAGTGTGCACCACTTTGTGTCTGGCTTAGTGTGGGTGCTGAGAAATCAAACTCAGCCTAGCAGGTTTGCAAGCAAGTGCCTTTAACAGATGAGCCATCACCCTAGCCACCAACCTCATTTCTAATGAACATTTCAATGACTGTCATGTTTGTCCTATAGCACAAGTATCTCCTCCACACTGCTGACCTGTCTGTCGTATTGGCTACTAGAACATCTCAAAGGCTTTCTAAGACATCAAATTTAGCAGAACCAACACTGAGCTCATTGCTTGCCTCAAAAGTTGCCTCTCCCTATAGTATTTTCTATTCCAGAGAAAGACACTATTAAGTTCCCATCTGCCCAATTCCAAACCCCAGGTTTGGTGCTGCCCAAACCTTCTTCCCTATTTTGTTCTCTAGGAAGTCACCCCCAGGGTCTGTAGCATCAGGCCACCTTGCTCCATTTCTGCTACTACAGTGGCTGTTGCACTGGTCCAGGTCATGCCCACCTCTGTCTTCCCTGGGAACAGTGCCAGCCTCTTCCTACCCTCTTGCTTCCATGCTTGCTCTCCTCCACCCATGATGCCACAGCATGAGCTTGAGTAGTTCTAAAACATTTGACTTCCCTTTTTCTCCTAGAATTCCTCCAAGACATGCTCTACCTCCTGCCTGCTGGCCTCTCCTACCACATGCATAGTAAAAATAAAGTTGAAGGCTTGAAACAGAGATGGACACTTTTACTGACCTGGCCTCTCCCAGCTCTTCTGCTTAGTCCACCATCATTTTCCTTCACAACACACCACCTTCAGTGTGACATACATTGCCTCTGGGCCCATATACCTTCTCTCTCTACTTCTTCAAGCATTCTTTAGAAATAGTACAGCACCATTCACTGGCTTGGGGGATACCTCCCCCCCCCATCAGATGCCTGCTGCCTGCCTCCAGTGGTTGGTTGGTTTCTTTCTTTCCCTCTCTCTCTCTTTTCCTTCCTTCCTTCCTTCCTTCCTCCTTCCTTCCCTCCTTTTTTCCTTCCTTCCTTCCTTCCTTCCTCCCCTCCTTTCCTTTCTTTCCCTTCTTTCTTTCTTTCCCTCCTTCCCTCTTTCTTCCCTTCTTTCTTTCTTTCTTTCTTTCTTTCTTCTTTCTTCTTTCTTCTTTCTTTCTTCTTTCTCCTCTCCCTTCCCTTCCCCTCCCCTTCCTTTCTTTTTCTGAGTTTTTCGAGGTAGGGTCTCACTCCAGCCCAGACAGACCTGGAATTAACTATGTAGTCTCAGGGTGGCCTTGAGCTCATAGAAACCATCCTACCTCTGCCTCCCGAGTACTGGGATTAAAGGCGTGCACCACCACACCCAGCTCCAGTGGTTTCTTGCACTGCACTCCTAACCTAGTTGACACTGCCTCCTAGCAGGAAGTTCTCTATAGTCAGGATTCTGAAACATTTCTCAATGCAAGATTTTCTACATCTATCCCCAGGCCTGGCACATAATATGTGCTTAACAAGTATTTTCAACAAAAGTATGACTGGCAGGAAAGGGGCAAGGACAGAGATATATTTCCCATTGGTTGCTCCCAAATTAAGCTCCTCAGCCATTTTGAAGATGTGTGACCCTGTTCACAAAGACCAAGTAAAAAAACTGCTAGAGAACAGTGAGTGCATGTGGCCCCAGCAGGGTTACAGAATCTTTTATACACAGAAAGCGAGTACAGCTCACCAGTAAGAGAACAGATATGTTCTTATGTTCTGCTCCTTACCTGCTTTTTACGAACTGCCTGAGTTCCTGAAGCCTCCATTTGTCATATTTTTCAAAACGCTTAAAGTGCTCTTCTGCATGAAATTTATCAGAAGGTGAATTATAGGCAAATACCAACCCACACTGGGCACCAATGCCTCCACGTCGAACCTGGAAATAGAGATCCAAGGGAGAACATCAAAGGGGCAAAAGTTCTTAAATTCAAACAGCATATGTCAAGATCAAATGAATGAAAGGATATTCAAACCTTTAATTCCTTTTTACTTTTCAAGTAAGAAAGCTGCTTTGCAAGAAATGTCCCTTAGCTTTCTCAATCCTGACAGTCACCATTCAGGGACTTACACCTTAATCAACCTCTGTGTCACTGCCCTTTGTAGAGGCTTGCCAGAGTACTAATCATCATATATATATATATATATAAAATATATACACACACTCAATGAAAGTCAATGGTGGGGACCTCTGGAATATAATCTAATTCACTCTTCTAAATTATCTGTGTATGTATATGGGCGTGTGTGTGTATGCCCTGGAACATCTGTGAAGGTCTGAGGACAACCTTTGGATATTTGTCCTCTCCTTTCACCTTGCTTGAGATAGGGTCTCCTTTTTTTGCCTCTACATGTGTGCCAGTTTAGCAGGCCCATGAGTTTCCAGATTCTTCTCCTAGCTCCATCCCCCATTGCCATAGGTGTGTTGGGATTAGAAATGCATGTGCCATTTTCATCTGGCTTTTTGCTGGTGCTGGGGAACTGAACTTGGGTCTGCAGGCTTGCAAGCAAATGCCTGTAACTGCTGGGCCATCTACTCAGCCCTAATCAAATGCACTTTTAAAAAGCATCATAGGGGGCTGGAGAGATAGCTTAGCGGTTAAGGCGCTTGCCTGTGAAGCCTAAGGACCTAGGTTCAATTCTCCAGGTCCCACATAAACCAGCTGCACATGGTGGCGCATGCATCTGGAGTTCATTTGCAGTGGCTAGAGGCCCTGGCGCGCCCATCTCTCTCTTTCTCTCTCTCTCACTCACTCTTTCTCTCTCTGTCTTTAATAAATAAATAAAAATAAATTTTAAAAAAAAGCAATATAGCCAGGCGTGGTGGCACACACCTTTAATCCCAGAACTAGGGAGGCAGAGGTAGGAGGATCACCATAAGCTCGAGGCCATCCTGAAAATACACAGTGAATTCCAAGTCAGCCTGGACTAGAGTGAGACCCTACCTCAAAAAAACAAACAACAACAAAAAAAGGCAACACAGTGAGCCAGGAATGGTGGCTCCTCCCTATGATCTTAGTACTCAAGAGGCCGAAGGATTGCCATTAAGTACCAGGACAGCATGGACTATAGGGTTAGTTACAGGGTTAGAGTGAAACCTTGCCTCAAAACACATACAACATACACACGCGCACACGCAAACAGCAGTGATACTACTTTAAAAAGGTAACAGGAGGGCTGGAGAGATGGCTTAGCGGTTAAGGCGCCTGCCTCCTAAGCCAAAGAACACCGGTTCCAATCTCCAGGACCCACGTTTAGCCAGATGCAGTGACGCAAGGGCTCAATGCCACTCTTGACCACAAGGGGGGGGCGCACGCATCTGGATTTCGTTCGCAGCAGCTGAGAGGCTGCTGGCGCGCCCATCTGTCTTCCTCTCCCTCTCTCTGTCTCTCTCCAAACAAAAAAAAAAGGTAACAGGAGAGCTGGAGAGTTGGCTCAGCTTTGCAATGCCTGATGGCTGGGGGTTTGATTCCCCAGTACCTACATAAACACAGATTCACAAAGTAGTAGATGCATCTGGAATTCCTTTACAGTGGCAGAAAGTCCTAGTGCACCTATACACATACATTCTCTCTCTTTGTGTCCGCCTTGTTCTGTCTCAAGTAAACAAAATTTTAAAAATGTTTTATTTATTTGAGAAAGAGAAAGCTTGAGAGAGGCAGACACACAATTAGCATGCCAGGGCCTCTAACCACTGCCAACAAATGAACTCCAGACACATGTACCACCGTGTGCATCTGGCTTTACATGGGCACTGGGGAATCAAACCTGAGTCCTTTGGCTTTGCAGGCAAGCACCTTCACCAATAAGCCATCTCTCCAACCCAAGAAATTTTTTTTTAAAAAAGGTAGCATGAAAATCACCATAATTCTGATCTGTGTAACTTGGAAGGCAGAGTCAGTTCCTGTTGAAAAAATAGTGCTTGCTCTGTTTTTTCCAGTCTCTGTAAGAAAACCTAAAAGAAAAAAAAAAAACAAAACAGAATTAGGATGACACTTTATAGCCCTAAGACCTAAGGTTAACAAAAACAAGGGATGGGGCTGGAGAGATGGCTTAGTGGTTAAGGCACTTGCCTGAGAAACCTAAGGACCCAGGTTTGATTACCCACGTAAGCCAGATGCACAAAGTGGCGCATGCATCTAGAGTTGGTTTGCAGTGGCTAGAGACCCTAGTGTACCCATTCTTGCTCTGTATCTGCCCCCCTCAAATAAATAAAATATTAGAAAAAAACAAAGGGTGTCTAGCCTATTTGGTACTTTTTATGATAATTAGAAAAAAATTCCCCTGTGGACAGATATGACCCCCCCCCAAAAAAAGCCCTATGCCAAGCATTCCTCACTCAGGGGTATTCTCCTCAGCAGCATAGGCAGCCCTACTCTGAAGTAGCATTAAATAAATCAAACACAGGGCTGGAGAGATGGCTTAGCAGTTAAGGTGCTTGCAAGCAAAGCCAAAGGACTCAGATTCAATTCCCCAGTGCCCATGTAAAGCCAGATACAAAAGGTGGCACATATGTCTGGAGTTCGTTTGCAGTGGCTAGAGGCCCTGGTGTACTCATTCTCTCTTTATCTGCCCCCCTCAAATGAATAAAAATAAAATGTAAAAAGCAAAAAAAAAAAAAAAAATCAAACACAAGGGTTGAAGAGATGGCTCAGTGGTTAAGGTGCTTGTCTGCAAAGCCTAACAACCCATCTTTGATTTTCCAGTACCCACATAAAGCCAGATGCATAAAGTTGCATGTTCCCATTCTCATTCTCCCTCTCTCTGTCTGAAGGAACCAGTGATATTACAAACATTTCAAAAGAGAATTCAGGGGCTAGGCGTGGTGGTGTATGTCTTTAATCCCAGCACTCAGGAGGTGGAGATAGGACAATTGCTGTGAGTTTGAGGTCAGCCTGGACTAGAGCCAGATCCTACCTTGAAAAAAACAAACAAAACAAAACAAAGTAAAACCCTGCCATGAGGTGGAAGGCAGTAATCTAGGTATTGCTCACTGCTTGTGTAGTGTACTCACTGAAGGTTTCCAGGGAGGGAAAGGGGAAAAAACAAGAAACCAAGGAATCAAGGAGACAGAAGACTATGCAATCAATTTTGTCTGCTGAGTCATCCCTAAACCCATGCTTGACTGGGCTGATGAAGAGAGGCTTATAGATGAGAAAAGAATTAGCTCTAGAATACTTGGAAACATGAAAAACACTGAATGGGCAAGAAAAGATTTACTGGGTGTCCTGTCTAATACCATATTCTGGGTTAACTCCATCTTTTCTAGTCTTTTGACTATTTACAATTCTGTGAGTTGCAGAGAATATTAATGGTAATGCATGGGATTCTTGCCTACAGATATAAAAACTATACCTCTGGAATTACATCTGCTTATACTTTACAGATACTGAGCAATTTTGTCATTCCTACCAGCCAATGTACTTATAAATTCTCTTTTGACTTTTTTAAGTTTTAGGTTTTTTTCGAAGTAGGGTCTTGCTCTAGCCTCCTGAGTGCTGGGATTAAAGGCATGCATCACCATGCCTGATTAATTTTTTTAGTTAATTAATTAATTTTTTGGTTTTTCAAGGTAGGGTCTTGCTCTAGCCCAGGCTGGCCTCAAACTCACAGTGATCCTCCTACCTCTGCCTCCTAAATTTTGGGATTAAAGACATGTACCACCATGCCTGGCCCTTGAATTCTCTTTTGAAATGTTTGTAATATCACTGTTCCTTCATTAATTCATAAAAAGTCTGATATGTGTTCATTTATAGTTGTATGTAAATCATCATACACCTTTTTTTTTATTGCCAATTAACTCTTAACTCTCACACAAATTGGACCCAAGGTTACCTGTGTCTTTCAAATCTATATACATAGTGTAAGGCTTGCACATGCTCAAGTCAGTATAAGTAAGCTTTCTTCCTGGACACCTGATGCACTTAACTATTCTGCTGATGAAGGTGAAGACTGAAATGAATTTATGCTTATTGCATCATGCTGAGTTCACGAAAACATTTAACAGTGGACACTGAAAATTCAAGTTTGGCCATACAGGCCCAATGACTGAACGTGTGCAATACTGGCATGTCTGCTCTTGGGGTAACCAACTGCTCCATAATTGGACTAAAGGCCCTCTCTATGGGAGGGAATACATACCTGGTACTGAAAAACCTAAGCAAAAGTCTATGACAGGGGAGGTCATGAGCCTTAGGGGTATAAAGCCTGCACTTGTCTGGTTAAATGTATATATTATTCCCACCAAGCTACCCTGAAAGCACTATGCTTAATGTTCATATTCACATATTAATGCTACTCTCACTTCTGGTTAGAGAAGCTTCTCTTTTCAGATGGCGATGACCACTGGGATGACCCAAAAGGCAACATAGTGCTGAGAAGAAGGGATGGAGGAGTGCTCAGCACTGAAACACCTCTGTCACACCCTCCAAGGCTCAGGAACCATTGCGGAAGAGGGGGTGGACAGAATGGAAGAGCCAAAGGAAGGGTATGACTCCTTACAATGCAACTGCCCAGATAGAAATTGGCCTTGATAACCATGACCTTGCAGTGCCTAGCAATACCTTCACAAGACCCTCATAATAGAAGAAAAAGATGATGACATCAAATTAAAAGAGAGACTAATGGAGAGAGGGAGGGGATACAACAGAGATTGGAGTTCTAAAGGGGAATGGGGGGAAGGGAGGGAAATATACGTTTTTTGTATGTAAGTATAGAAGTTGTCAATAAAAAAATTTCATAAAAAATATAAAAAAAAAAACATTTAACAACACTTTTCATTGATAATTTTCATATATGTACATACTGAATTTTGATCATAATCCCCTCCCATAACTTTTTTGTTGGTTCTTTGAGGTAGGGTCTTATTCTAGACCAGACTGACCGGGAATTCACTATGTAGTCTCATGCTGGCATTGAACTCACAACAATCTGCCTACCTCTGCCTCTCGAATGCTGGGATTGAAGGCGGGTGCCACCATGCCCAGCACCATTACATTTTTTGTCTTTCCTCCCCCACACCCCAGCCACTGAACCCCTGCTTCTTTCCAACTAGTCTTTTTTCCCCATCCACTATCATGCATGATGGTATGTTGATGGTGTTAATACTGTGCAGGCAATGACTGTTTCTGTGCGATCGTGAATGCAATGGCGACTTTGTGTCTGGAAGACAATGTTCCAAAGCACTCTTCTCCACCCTCTGGCTCTTACATTTTTTTCCACCACTTTTTCCACAATGTTCCCTGAGCCTTATCAGGTATGATAGAAATGGCTTATTTAGTGCTGAGCACTTAACTGTCACTTCTTTTCAGTATTTTGATGAGTTTTTAGTCTCCCCAGTAGTCACCACCATGGGTAAAAAGAAGTTTCTCTGACCAAAAGTGAGAGTAATACTAATCTATGGGCACAAGTGGTAAGTGTTAAAAGGGCAATTTGGGGCTGGAGAGATGGGTGGCGCAGCAGTTAAGGTCGCTTGCTTGCAATGCTTGATGGCCCGGGTTCAATTTCCTAGTACCCACATAAAAAGTAGCACATGTACCTTGGAGTTCGTTTGTAAGTGGCAGGAAGCCCTGTTGTACCCATTCTTTCTTTTTTTTTAATTTTTTTCTTTCTCTCACTCTTTCATAAATAAACAAAATAAATAAATGGTAATTTGATAGGCACAGCATGTCCTTTTAGCCAAACAACAGTAGTAGCTAACCCCCAAGGGTCTGACTTTCCAAGCCATAGAATTTTGACTAGACGTTCAGTACCAGGTATGAATTCTCTTCTATGGAATAGCCTCAAATCCTATCAGAAAGCATTTGGTTACCCCCATAAGTCATACCACTAGTGCACAAGTAGACTTATCTATACCGAGATGGTTGGCTAGTTAAGACTGTTGATGACTTTTCTCCCTCAGAATCCCACTTAGAACTTTTAGCACTATAACAGCAAGAAGACCTCCAACTTAGTTCTAGCTTGAATTCTCAGTGTCCTACAACTGGTCGTGCACACCTTTAATCCTAGCACTTGGGAGGCTGAAATAGGAGGATTACTGTGCATTTAAGGCTAGCATGGGACTACACAGTGAATTCCAGGTCAACCTGGGCTAGAGTGAGACCATACCTTGAAAAAAAATATTTTAAATATGTGTGTGTGTGTATGATCTAGATACTAATTCCCCATCAGATGCATAGCTGGTGAAGATTTTCTCCCATTCTGTAGATTGTCTCAGTGTGGTTGTTGGTTTGCTTAGCTGTACAATGGCTTCTGGATGAGGTCTCATATGTGATTCTTTGCCTTATTTCCTGGGGTCCTATTCAGAAAGTCCTTCCCTATATCTATATCTTATAGTGCTCTCCCTACTTTTCCCCCTAGTCCTTTGAGGAGTTTTAGGTCTTACACTGAGGTCCTTGATACATTTAGAGTTCATTGTTTTGGTTTTTCAAGATAGGGTCTTGCTCTAGTCCAGGCTGACATGGAATTCACTACGTAAATTTTTCTTCTCTTCCTTCTCTTCTCTTCTCTTCTCTTCTCTTCTCTTCTCTTCTCTTCTCTTCTCTTCTCTCCTCTCCTCTCCTCTCCTCTCCTCTCCTCTCCTCTCCTCTCCTCCCTTCCCTTCCCTTCCCTTCCTCCTCCCCCCCTCTTTCTTTCTTTGTTTCTTTGTTTTGTTTTGTTTTTTAGAAGTAAGGTTTCACTCTAGTCCTGGCTGACCTGGAATTCACTATGTAGTCTCAAGCTGGCCTCAAACTCATGGTGATCCTCCTACCTCTGCCTCCAGAGTGCTAGGATTAAAGGTATGCGTCACCACGCCCAGCTCAATATATAGATTTTTAAAAAGTATTTTATTTTTAGGACTGGAGAGATGGCTTAGTGGTTAAGCACTTGCCTGTGAAGCCTAAGGACCCTGGTTTGAGGCTTGATTCCCCAGTACCCACATAAGCCAGATGCACAAGGTGGCACATGCATCTGGCACCCATTCTCTCTCTCTCTCTCTCTTGTCTGTTGCTAATAAATAAAAATAAAATTTTAAATTAAAAAAGTATTTTATTTTTATTTACTTATTTGAGAGAGCGAAAGAGACAGAGGGAGAGAGAATGGGTGTACCAGGGCTTCCAGCCACTGCAAACGAAATAGAGATGCATGAACCACCTTGTGTATCTGGCTTACATAGGTAGTGGGGAATCAAACTGGGATCCTTTGGGTTTGCAGGCAAGCACCTTACCCACTAAGCCATTTCTTCAGCCCGCACTATGTAGATTTTTGTGAGTATTGAGATATAATGGTCTGCATTTATTCTTCTACATGCAAATATCCAGTTTTCCCAGCATCGTTTCCTGAAAATTCTCTTTTCCCCAATGTGTGTTTGTGGTCTCTTTATGAAAATCAGGTGGCTGTAATTACACAGGTTTATACCTGGATCTTCTATTCCACTCCATTGATTTACATGTTTTCCCCCCAATACCTTTTATTACTATAGCTCTGTAAAATAACTTGATAGTATGTTTGGTGATACCTCCAGCATTTTTAAAATTAATTTATTTGAGAGAGAGAAGGAGCAAGAGAGAGACAGAGAGAGAATGGATGTGCCAGGGCCTCTACCCACTGAAAATGAACTCCAGATGCATGTGCCCCTTGTGCATCTGACTTTATGTGGAGTCTGGAGAGTCGAGCTGGGATCTTTTGGCTTTGCAGGCAAATGTCTTAACTGCTAAGCCATCTCTCCAGCCTTTTTGTTTGTTTGTTTGTTTTGTTTTTTGAGGTAGGGTTTCACTCTAGTCCAGGCTGACCTGGAATTCACTCTGTAGTCTCAGGGTGGCCTCAAATTCATGGCAATCCTCCTACCTCTGCCTCCTGACTGCTGAGACTAAAGGTGTGTGCCACCACACCCGACTAGTAGTATTCTTTCTCCTGAGGATAGTTTTGGCTATCCAGGGTCTTTCGTGCTTCAATATGAATTCTAAGATACTGGAATTCTAAGGTACTGGAATTCTGCTTAGGATTGAATTGAATCTATATACTGCTTTTGGTAGGATAGCCATTTTCATAGTAATTCACAAGCATGGAGATTTTCTGATGTTTTCTTCAATTTCTTTCTTCAGTGGTTTAAAAAGTTCAGCATATAAGTCTTTCACTTCCTTGGTTAGGGATCTTCTGACATTTTTTGTGGCTACTGTGAATGCAACTATTTCTGTGATTTTTTTTTTTTTTTTTCAAGGTAGGGTCTCACTCTAGCCCAGGCTGTAGAATTCACTCTGTATTCTCAGGGTGGCCTCTAATTCATTGTGATCCTCCTACCTCTGCCTCCCAAGTGCTGGGAATAAAGGCGTGTGCTACCACACCCTGCTTTCTCTGATTATTTTTCTCAGTATGTTTGTCATTGGTATATAAGAGCTACTGATTTTTGTTGTTGTTGTTTTGTTTTTCGAGGTATGGTCTCACTCTAGCCCAGGCTGATTTGAAATTCACTCACGTAGGCTCAGGTTGGCCTCAAACTCCGGCAATCCTCCTACCTGTCTTCCTAGTGCTGGGATTAAAGGTGTGTGCCACCATGTTCGCTTGTTACTGATTTTTATGTGTTAATTTTGTATCCTGCTACTTTGCTGAAAGTGTTTATCAGCTCTAGGAGTTTTCTGGTGGAGTCTTTACAGTCCCCTACATATAGAATCATACCCTTTGCAAATAAGGATAGTTTGACTTCTTTCCAAACTGTATCCTTTTGGTTTTTTTCTCTTGTCTTATCACTCTACCTAAGGTTCACTATAGTGAATAGCAGTGGGGAGAATAAACATCCTTATCTTGTTCTGGATCTTAGTGAGAATGCTTCAAGTTTTTTTTTTCCATTTAGTATGATGTTGGCTATAGATCTGTTATGTATGTCCTTTATTATGTAGATACATGTTTCCTCCATTCTCAGTCTCTAATGCTTTTATCATGAAGGAATGTTGGATTTTGTCAAAGGTCTTTTCTGTATCTACAGGGATGATCATGTGATTTCTGTCACTGAGTCTATTTAAATGATGAATTACATTTACTGATTTTATTTTATTTTTTTGGTTTTTGAGGTAGGGTCTCACTCTAGCCCAGGCTGACCTGGAATTCACTATGTAGTCTTAGGGTGGCCTTGAACTCACAGCAATCCTCCTACCTCTGCCTGAGTGCTGGGATTAAAGGCGTGTACCATTATGCCCGGTCACATTTATTGAGTTTATGTATACTGAACTATCACTACATCTCTAGAATGAAGCCTACGTGACTGAGGTGGGTGATCTCTTTGCTCCTGAGGATAGTTTTGGCTATCCAGGGTCTTTCGTGGCTTCAATATGAATTCTAAGATACTGGAATTCTAAGGTACTGGAATTCTGCTTAGGATTGAATTGAATCTATATACTGCTTTTGGTAGGATAGCCATTTTCATAGTAATTCACAAGCATGGAGATTTTCTGATGTTTTCTTCAATTTCTTTCTTCAGTGGTTTAAAAAGTTCAGCATATAAGTCTTTCACTTCCTTGGTTAGGGATCTTCTGACATTTTTTGTGGCTACTGTGAATGCAACTATTTCTGTGATTTTTTTTTTTTTTTTCTCAAGGTAGGGTCTCACTCTAGCCCAGGCTGTAGAATTCACTCTGTATTCTCAGGGTGGCCTCTAATTCATTGTGATCCTCCTACCTCTGCCTCCCAAGTGCTGGGAATAAAGGCGTGTGCTACCACACCCTGCTTTCTCTGATTATTTTTCTCAGTATGTTTGTCATTGGTATATAAGAGCTACTGATTTTTGTTGTTGTTGTTTTGTTTTTCGAGGTATGGTCTCACTCTAGCCCAGGCTGATTTGAAATTCACTACGTAGGCTCAGGTTGGCCTCAAACTCCGGCAATCCTCCTACCTGTCTTCCTAGTGCTGGGATTAAAGGTGTGTGCCACCATGTTCGCTTGTTACTGATTTTTATGTGTTAATTTTGTATCCTGCTACTTTGCTGAAAGTGTTTATCAGCTCTAGGAGTTTTCTGGTGGAGTCTTTACAGTCCCCTACATATAGAATCATACCCTTTGCAAATAAGGATAGTTTGACTTCTTTCCAAACTGTATCCTTTTGGTTTTTTTCTCTTGTCTTATCACTCTACCTAAGGTTCACTATAGTGAATAGCAGTGGGGAGAATAAACATCCTTATCTTGTTCTGGATCTTAGTGAGAATGCTTCAAGTTTTTTTTTTCCATTTAGTATGATGTTGGCTATAGATCTGTTATGTATGTCCTTTATTATGTAGATACATGTTTCCTCCATTCTCAGTCTCTAATGCTTTTATCATGAAGGAATGTTGGATTTTGTCAAAGGTCTTTTCTGTATCTACAGGGATGATCATGTGATTTCTGTCACTGAGTCTATTTAAATGATGAATTACATTTACTGATTTTATTTTATTTTTTTGGTTTTTTGAGGTAGGGTCTCACTCTAGCCCAGGCTGACCTGGAATTCACTATGTAGTCTTAGGGTGGCCTTGAACTCACAGCAATCCTCCTACCTCTGCCTGAGTGCTGGGATTAAAGGCGTGTACCATTATGCCCGGGTCACATTTATTGAGTTTATGTATACTGAACTATCACTACATCTCTAGAATGAAGCCTACGTGACTGAGGTGGGTGATCTCTTTGATAGGTTCAATTCAGTTTTCAAACCAAATAAAATACTTATAAGTATTTCCCATAGAATTTTTACATCTGTTCACCAAGGATATTGGCACAGTCTTTTGAAAATTTTTTTGGTTTTTTGAGGCAGGGTTTCACTCTAGTCCGGGCTGACCTGGAATTCACTATGTAGTCTCAGGGTGGCCTTGATGATCCTCCTACCTCTGCCTCCTGAGAGCTGGGATTAAAGGTATGCACCACCATGCCCGGATCTAGTCTTCTTTTTTTGTGTATCTATCTGGTTTAGCTATTAGTGTGATGCTGTCTTTAAAAAGAAGTGAGGGATCAAGTCTACTTTTTCTATATTATGAAATAATTTGTGAAGCAATAATTTCAGTTCTTCTATAAGGGTCTAAAAGAATTCTATAGTGAACCCATTTGGACCTGGACTTTTTTTTAATTTTAGAGAGAGAGGGAGAGAGAATTGGTATGCCAGGGCCTCAGCCACTGCAATCAAACTCCAGACATTTTCACCATGTAGTGGGCATGTCTGAACTTGCACTTGCCTCACCTTTGTGTATCTGGCTTACGTGGGAACTGGAGAGCCGAACATGGGTCCTTAGGCTTCATAGGCAAGCGCCTTAATCTCTAAGACATCTCCCCAGCCCCTAAACCTAGATTTAAAAAAATATATTTACTTATTTGAGAGTGTGAGAGAGAAAAAGAGGTAGAGAGAGAGAGAAGGAAAAAGAAAGAGAGGGAGAGAATGGGTACACCAGGGCCTTCAGCCACTGCAAATGAACTCCACACACATGAGCCACCTTATTATCTGGTTTTATGTAGATACTGGGGAATCAAACTTGGGTCTTCAGGTTTTTCAGGCAAATGCCTTAACTGCTGAGCCATCTCTCCAGCCCTGGACCTGGACTTCTTCTGATTGGGAGATTTTTAAGTTACTGCTTCAATCTCACTGCTTGTTATAAATATGTTAAATTATTATTTAAATATTTATGTGAAAAAGAAAAAAGTCAATGAAGCAAGTGGCTTTGCAAGCAAGTGCCTTTAACCGCTGAGCCATTTCTTCAGCCCAGATCTGTTATTTATTTCATCTTGGTTTAACGTTGGCACATTATATGCATCAAGAAATTAATCTATTTGTTTTAGATTTTTCCATTTTGTGGAATATAGGATTATGAAGTATATCCTTATGATTCTCTCAATTTCATTTCTATCTGTTGTAATTGCTCCTTGTACATCTCTGGTATTAATAATTAGGATCTTTCTCTCTCTCTCTCTCTCTTTTGGTTTTTCTGAGGTAGGGTCTCACTCTAGCCCAGGCCAACCTGGAATTCACTATGTAGTCTCAGGATGGCCTTTAACTCATGGTGATCCTCCTACCTCTGCCTCACAAGTGCTGGGATTAAAGGCGTGTGCTACCACAGCTGGCTCTCTCTCTCTTTTGATTAATTTGGCTAAAGGTTTGTGGATCTTATTTATCTTTTCCAAAAATCAACTCTTTGTTTTGATTGTTTTTTTTTCTTTCTTGTTTCTATTCCATTGATTTCTGCCCTGATCTTGATTTCTTTCCGTCTGATACTTTTGCATTTGTTTGTTCTTTTTCATGGCCTTCAGATATATCAGTAAGTAATTTATTTGACATTTCTCTGTTTTTGTAATGTAAGCATTCAGAACTATAAACTTCCATCTTAGAACTGCCTTCATTGTGTCCCATAGATTTTAGTATACTGTTTTTTTATTAACTTTATTTTTTAGAGAGCAAGAGAGATGGGGGAGAGAGAGAATTGGTGTGCCAGTGTCTCAGCCACTGCAATCAAACTCCAGATGCTTGTGCCACCTAGTGGGCATGTGTGACCTTACACTTGCCTCACCTTTGTGTGTCTGGCTTATGTGGGATCTGGAGAGTCAAACATGGGTCCTTAGGCTTCACAGGCAAGCACCTTAACTGTTAAGCCATCTCTCCAGCTCTAATGTCTGTCTTTGAGAGTAGATAAATGTCAATTTCTTTCTTTTTTTTTAAATTGGGAACTTTAATATATGACCACAGAGTAATTGGATCATGTTCCCTTCCAAGGTGAATTTCTGAAAGACAGCCAAAGGATGGATCCTGTTTTCAGATCTAGCCTGCTAGTCTGTTTTTTTTTTTTTTTTTTTTGGTTTTGTTTTTGTTTTTTGGTTTTGCGAGGTAGGGTCTCACTCTGGTCCAGGCTGACCTGGAATTAACTATGTAGTCTCAGGGTGGCCTCGAACTCTCGGCGATCCTCCTACCTCTGCCTCCCAAGTGCTGGGATTAAAGGCGTGCGCCACCACGCCAAGCTTAGTCTGTATATTTTGATTGAGGAGTTCAGACCATTAATATTCAGAGTTATTGTTGAAAAGTGTGTGTTAATCCCTGTCATGTTGATGATTTTGTAGGGTTTGGTGTTTTATTGGTCTTCATTTTCTTAAAACAACTCTTCTAGCATTGTTTTTTTTTCATCCTGTAACTTACTGAATATGTTTCTTTGATGTAAAATATTCTATTCACAATCCTCTGTAGGTATACACTTCTATTCATAAATCTAAATCAGATGTGATGGTGCATGCCATTAATCCCAGATGTAAGAGGATTGCTGTGAGTTGGAGGTCAGCCTGGGACCACAGAGTGAGTTCCAAGTCAGCTTGGGCAAGAGTGAGAGCCTGCCTCAAAAAAGTTTTTTTTTCTTTAGTCTGCTTTTAAAAAATATTTTATTTTTATTTATTTATTTAAGAGAGGGAAAGAAGCAGAGAGAGAGAGAGAGAGAGAATGGGTCCACCAGGTCTTGCAGCGACTGCAAATGAACTCCAGATGCATGTGCCACCTTGTGCATCTGGATTATGTGGGTACTGGAGAATCAAACCAAGGTCCTTTGGCCTTGCAGACAAGTGCCTTAACCACTAAACAACCTCTCCAGCCCCTCTATTCTGCTTTCATCATGGGGAAGTTTTCCTTTCTTCTTCTATTATAAGAGATAAATAATATTGCTGGTTACTTTAGTGTGGGTTGGCAGTTGTGGTGTTTCATTACATACACTACTTCATTCCAAGCCCTTCTGGCTTTTAGAGTTTCCAATGAAAAAACAGCAGTTATTCTGATGGGTTTGCCTTTATATGTGAAGAGATGTTTCTCTCTTGCAGGTTTCAGTACTTTCTTTGAAACAGCAGTTATTCTGATGGGTTTGCCTTTATATGTGAAGAGATGTTTCTCTCTTGCAGGTTTCAATACTTTCTTTGTTCTGTGTATTCAGTGTTTTGACCATATAACATAGGGAATTAATTTCCTGGTTCTGTCTATTTGGTGTTCTGTATGTCTCTTATACATGGATAGACATCTATTTCCCTAGATTTGGGAAATGTTAATATATAATTTTAATTTAGTTTTTTTTTTTTTTTAAAAACATTTTTACTCTTTCTAAAAAATTATTTGGGGCGCGGGTTAAGATGGCGGCAAAATACACTCCTCTACTAAAAAGTAAGGTGTATAGTAAACTATCAACTACAGCAAAGAAGTAGAAGAGATCCAGAGTGTCTAGAGCGCACAGAAGTGGGCAGAAGTGGCCCCAGCAGTGGTGGCAAGTTCCACGTGGCCACAACTGCCAGGCTCGGCCTGAGCAGCAGGATTTTATTTTATTTTTATTTTTATTTTTATTTTGTTTTTTGAGGTAGGGTCTCACCACTCTGGCCCAGGCTGACCTGGAATTAACTTTGTAGTCTCAGAGTAGCCTCGAAGGCACAGCAATACTTTTTCCTCTGCCTCCCGAGTGCTGGGATTAAAGGCATGCGCTACCACGCCTGGCTCAAGCAGCAGGATTTTAAAGCCAGGTGAGGGGATTTTCCACTGACACCAGCCTCCTCACAAACTCAAGAAACATGAAAGGAAGATGGCAGAGGCCAATGGAGTGGCTTGTGAGGAGGAAGATTGTGTGGACCAACGGGCGGACTTCAGCCTCCATCCACTGCCTCCCCTCCCCCACCGCCAGCATAAGTGCTAGCAAGCACCAGAGACCTGGGGAAGGGAGGTCACCTACACAGCACCTGGCACGATCAAAGCAGTGACCCACAGACCCAGCCAGCCTTCCTGAGCCCACAGCACAGCAAAGAGGGACCCAAGTGGCCGTGCAGCATAGCTGAGATCAAAGCTGTCCCAAAAGGTAACTGGGATTACACCAGGTCAGTACCCGCCAAATAAGCCTGGTATATGGGCTTGCATCAGAAGGGCTAATTGCATCATCCATGTCAGGGTAAATTATATGTTAAATCTGATGGATGGTTGAATTGACATTCTTAAATAAGCTTTATTTTGGGCTGCTTATTTGTTGTTTCCTGATTTATAGTGCCTTTGTTTCCTCTTCTGACATTCATTGGGGAAGGGTCTCATTTGGTCATAAGCTAAAAACAGGCACAAGACAAGGGTGTCCACTGTCCCCACTTTTATTTAATATAATACTGGAAGTCTTAGCCATAGCAATAAGGCAAGAGACACACATAAAAGCGATACAAATTGGAAAGGAAGAGATCAAGGTTATCATTATTTGCAGATGATGATTCCATACATAAAGGATCCGAAAGACTCTACCAGCAGACTGTTAGAGCTGATAAACACCTATACCATGTAGCAGGATTCAAAATAAACACACAGAAATCAGTAGCTTTCCTATACGCTAACAACAAACACACAGAGGATGAAATCAGAGAATCACTCCCATTCACAATTGCATCAAAAAGATAAATAAGTAAATAAAGTACCTTGGGATAAACCTAACCAAGGAAGTGAAGGATCTCTACAAGGAGAACTTTAAAACACTCAAATGAGAAACTGTAGAAGACACTAGGAAATGGAAAACATCCCCTGTTCTTGGATTGGAAGAATCAATATTGTGAAAATGGCAATCCTACCAAAAGCAATCTACACATTTAATGCAATCCCTATCAAAATTCCAATGACATTCTTCACAGAAATAGAAAAAAACAATCCAAAAATTCATTTGGAAGTACAAAAAAACCCATCAGATATCTAAATCAATTTTGAGCAACAAAAATAAGGCTGGTGGCATCACCATACCTGATTTTAACCTGTATTATAGAGCCATAGTAACAAAAACAACACGGTACTGGCACAAAAACAGAAATGTAGATGATAGAACAGAATAGTGGACCCTAAGTCCGGGTAGCTATAGCCATCTGATCTTTGACAAAAATGCCAATAATACTCATTGGAGAAAAGACAGCCTCTTTAGCAAATGGTGCTGGCAAAACTGGATATGCATCTGTAGGATGTAAATATATCCTTATCTTTCTCCATGCACAAGAATTAAGTCCAAATGGATCAAAGACCTTAATATCAGACCTGAAACTCTGAAACTGATAGAGGAAAAAGTAGGAAAAACCCTTCAAAATATTGGACTTGGCAAAGACTTTCTGAATATAACCCCAATTGCTGAGGAAATAAAACCACAGATTAACCGCTGGGACCTGAGGAAATCACAAAGCTTTTATATAGCTAAGGACATTGTGAATAGAGCAAAGAGGCAACCTACAGAATGGGAGAAAATCTTTGCCAGCTTTACATCTGACAGAGGATTAATATCCAAAATATACAAAGAACTCAAAAAACTAAATAATAAGAAATCAAACAACCCAATGAAAAAATGGGCTATGGAACTAAATAGAGAGTTCTCAGAAGAAGAAATACAGATGGCATATAAACATCTAAAAAATGTTCTACATCCCTAGTCATCAGGGAAATGCAGATTAAAACTACCTTGAGATTCCAACTCACTCTTGTCAGATTGGCTACCATCATGAAAATAAATGACTATAAATGCTGGCGAGGATGTGGAAAAAGAGGAACCTTTCTATACTGTTGGGGGGAATGCAATCTGGTCCAGCCATTGTGGAAATCAGTGTGGAGGTTCCTGAGACAGCTAAATATAGATCTACCATATGACCCTGCTATACCACTCCTAAAGACTCGTCTCACTGCCTTAGAGATACTTGCTTGACCACGTTTATTGCTGCTCTATTCACAATAGCTAGGAAATGGAACCAGCCTAGTTGTCCCTCAACTGATGAGTGGATAATGAAGATGTGGCACATTTACACAATGGAGTTCTACTCAGCAGTAAAGAAAAATGAAGTTATGAAATTTGCTGGAAAATGGATGGATCTGGAAAGGATTATACTTAGTGAGGTAACCCAGGTCCAGAAAGCCAAACGTCTCATGTTCTCACTCATATGTGGATCCTAGCTACAAATGATTATGCATCTGGCTTATGTGAGTACTGGGGAATCGAACCTGGGTCCTTAGGCTTCGCCGGCAAGTACTTCAACCACTAATTCATCTCTCCAGCCACCATTCATGTTTTCTTAACTTGTATATGTGTGGGGAGAAGTGTGGAAGTCACAGGTTTTTGTCAAGTGTCTTCCTCTATCACTCTCCACTTTATTTACTGAGGCAGGGTCTCTAGGTTGAACCCAAAATCCACTAATTGGGCTAGTCTAGTTAGCCAGCAGCCCTGAGGATCTACTGTCTTACTTCCCCAGATGGAATTACAGATAGGCCTCCACACCCAACCAGCATTTGCCTGCGTGCTGGGGACCCAAACTCTTATACTTAGGCAAGCTTAGCAAGCACTTTATCCACTGAGCCACTTTTCCAGGTCCCCATGTTTTTTGTTGTTGTTGTTTTGTTTTTTGAGGTAGGGTCTCACTCTAGCTTTTTTTCTTCAGGATTTCCATTTCTTTACTGAGTTCCATTTGCTGATTTGACTTCCTCGTTTCATCCAGTTGTTTGTGTTCCCTTGGAATTCACTGAGGTGCTTATTTGCTTCATCTTTTGAATTTATTCATAATTTCATTCATGCATGTATACTTGTTTTCTTTTTGAGTTCTTTGTACTTATTTATAATCATTCTTTTTTTAATTTTAAAAAAGATTTTAGCCGGATGTGATGGCGCACGCCTTTAATCCCAGCACTTGGGAGGCAGAGGTAGGAGGATTGCTGTGAGTTAGAGTCCACCCTGAGACTACATAGTTAATTCCAGGTCAGCCTGGACCAGAGTGAGACCCTACCTCAATAAAACAACAAAAAAAAAGATTTTATTTATTTCTTTATTTGAGACAAAAGGGGAGAGAGAGAGTGAGAATGGGCATGCCAGGACCTCTAGCCACTGCAAACAAACTCCAGACACATATGCCACCATGTGCATCTGGCTTACATAGGACCTGGAGAATCGAACCAGGGTCCTTAGGCTTCGCAGGCATACGCCTTAACTGCTAAGCATCTCGCCAGCCCTCTTTAAAAAAAATTTTTTAAAACATATTTTATTTATTTATTTATTTATTTGAGAGAGAGAGGCAAATAGAGAATAAGCACACCAAATGAACTGCAAATGAACTCCAGATGCATGCACTACCCTGCACATCTGGCTTATGTGTTTACTGGGGAATTGAACCTGGGTTCTTAGGCTTCGCAGGCAAGTGCCTTAACTGCTAAGCCATCTCTCCAGCTCTATAATCATTATTTTGAGTTCTCGGTCTGGAGTTTCATCTAGGTAGCTCTCATGAAGGCCTTTTGCTATGGGATTGTTATTTTCTGGGGAGACATAGTGGATTAGTTTATTGAGATTTATCCATCTGGAGATAGTATGCTGGTCAGGTCTTTCTGGCACTTCTATGTTAAGTGAGTACTTGGAATAGTGCTTGATGTGTCTGAGTTCACTGGTCTTTGCTCTGCTTTGTGGTGCTTAGACTTTAGTCTTGGAAGTACTTGATACTGCTTCATAGGTGGGATAGGTGAGGTGGATTTAATTCAATTGCAGCTGTGCTCAAACTTATACTTGGGGTCCTAGTCCAAATGGGATATCACTGGGGTCACCATGGTTGGGGCAAGGAGGAATGTTGAAGTGTTTCTGGGTGCTGGCAAGGACAAGGACTCCTGAGGAGAGTCCAAGTTCTGGAACTTGAACACTGGACCCAATCATAATGCAAAGTCACATATGTCCACATGGGATGAAGGGCACAGGGCTCCTAAAGGAAGTCCAAATGGTGGAACTTACATGTTCTAGTCCTGATCAGGTCAGGATCACAACAACAGGTTGTGAGGGCCCGCACAAGGTGAAGGGGAGAAAATTCCTAAAGGGAATCTGGGAGCTGGAATTTATGAATGCTGATCCAAAACAATGAGATCAAATCTCCATAAGACAATGTGCAAAATTTGTCACCCAAATCAAGAAAATCAATTCAAATAAACCTTTTCTAATTTATAAACCAATGCTATAACATGGTATGAGTGCATCAAATAGAACTGCATCTACAGTTTAAGAAGACACATTGCCAGAAAAGCATATAATTCTAACAGCAATACACAAAAATAAATCCCAGCTTCTCCTTTCCTGAAGGCCTTGATTAATACATTTATTAGACTTTACTATAAAAGGGAATAATAATATTTTTAAAGAAGTAATCTATTATAAATGCTGAAATACTACCTATAAGTTAAGTGCTTAATTTGTACGTTTAATTAGTCTAAAAATAACTGAAGCAGGGCTGGAGAGATAGCTTAGCAGTTAAGGCATTTGCCTATGAAGCCAAAGGGCCAGGGTTTGATTCCCCAGGAACCACATAAGCCAGATACACAAGGTAGCACATGCATCTGGAGTTCATTTACAGTGGCTGAAGGCCCTGGTGCACCTATTCTCTACCTTTTTCTCTATTTGCCTCTTTCTCTCTCTCAAATAAGTAAAATAAAAAATTAAATTAAAAAATAATAACTAAAGCAGCCGGGCATGGTGGTGCACGCCTTTAATCCTAGTACCGGGGAGGCAGAGGTATGACAATCGCAGCCTGAGCTAGTGTGAGACCCTACAAACAAACTACCAAAAAAAACCTAATGCACTCCTTTTTTTTGTTTGTTTGGTTTTTCAAGGTAGGGTCTCGCTCTCTAGCCCAGGCTGACCTGGAATTTACTATGTAGTCTCAGGGTAGCCTCAAATTCACAGCAATCCACCTATCTTTGCCTCCCAAGTGCTGGGATGAAAGGCGTGCGCCACCACGCCCTGCCTGAAGCAATCATTTTTTGATTTGCATGTGTGTATGTATGCAGGTACATGTATGTGGAGACCAGAGGTTGATATCACTATCTTCTTCAATTGTGACTCACTTTATTTTTTGAGACTACATCTCTCACAGATCCTTGAATTCAGATTCAGGTAGATTAGGTAGCCAGCAAACCTCAGGATTCTCTTTGCCTCTCCAGACCTGAGATTCTAGGCACACACTGCTACACAATGCTTTTATATAGTGCTAGGGATCCAAAGTTAGGACCTCCGGCTTGCACACCAAGTACTTTGTAGAGCCATCTCCACAGCTACTAAAGCGATGATTTATGTCACAAAAATTACAGGCTCTTTAATTTTTATTCTTACTTTTTGGTTTCTGAGACAAGGTCTCACTATATAGCCCAGGCTGGTCTTGGCTCATGGCCATCCTCCTGTCTAGGCCTCCTAAGTGCTGGGAGTACAGATGTGAGCCACCATGCCCTGCTGTAATACTGCTGAGCTGGAGAGATGGCTTAGTGGTTAAGGCACTTTCTTGCAAAGCCTTAGACACAGGTTCCCCAGAACACTCGAGTCAGATGCACATGCATCTGGAGTTAGTTTGCAATGGCTAGAGGCCGTGGTATGCTCACTCTCCCTCTCTCTCTCTCATAAATAAATAAATAAATAAATAAATAAATAAATATTAAATAATAATGCCATCAGATAGATACAAATTTAAGGTTTTTTTTTTATTATAAAGAAAAAATATTCTTAGCTGGGTGTGGTGGCTCACACCTTTAATCCCAGCACTCGGGAGGCAGAAGTAGGAGGATTGCTGTGAGTTTGAGGCCACCCTGAGACTACATAATTAATTCCACGTCAGCCAGAGCCAGAGTGAGAACCTACCTCGAAAAAAAAAAAAAAAAAAAAAAGAAAAAATATTCTTAAATAAAACCTATGTGTTTTCTTTTCTTGATATGAAACCAGCTTGTTGGTTTCATTTTGATTTGTTTTTGTTCTTTTTGAGACAGGGTTAGATTATGTAGCTCAGGATCTTGTTCAACTACCAAACCTCCTGCTTCAGCCTATCAAGTGCTAAGATTACAGGTGTGTACCACCTAATCTAGGTAGCTGTTGTGATATCTTAAATCTACAGTTGACACCCTGCTCTCTAGTCACCAAGTTTAATCTCTTAAAATAACTTAGTTCATTTAAAGGGCTTCATAAATCTACCCCTTCAGTTCCTACTGGTTATCCTCTAAGACCCTAGCCTAAGTGGCAGTGGCTTCTGCTCAGGAGGTCTCAAGGTCAGTAATCCTCTTTGGGCATTCTAGAAGGACTCCCATCAAAGTTCTTGCACCTCTGTAAAGGAAAAGCCAAAACCACTCATCCAAACCCAGCAGCTCGGACTATGAGGACTTGCCTTTTGGTTTAGCTCTCCATGCTTATTTTCTCTAGCAGATCAGTAGACCCCAGTTTCAAGAGACAATGAGGAATGTGCAAGGAGTGCTCAGGAGAAACTGAGGGCCATATCCTCAGATAAAGGGTGTGTTGTGCAGGCATAGGGAACTGAGTTAAGATCCCTAGTTGTCTATGTAAAATGCTAGGCATGGTGGCATGTACCTATAATCCCAGCACTAGGGAGACAGAGACAGGGAACCTTTAGGGCTGGCTGGCTAGCCAGATGAACTGGTGAGTTTCAGGTTCAGTGAGAGATCCTGTCTCAAAGAATAAGGGGGAATGACTAAGGAAGACTCAACATTGACCTCTGGCCTCCATACATATGTGCATTCTTGTTCAAGTGCACTCAGATATATGTGCCCACAAACATGCATACACATATGCATATAGACCACACACATGTGAGCAGAAAAATAAATAACCCTATAGATGTGGTAGCTCATGCCTGTAATTCCAATTTGGGAGGCCAACATAGGAAAATTGCTATTAGTTCAAGGGCAGTCTAGGCTACAATAATGAGTTCTAGGTAAGCCTGGGCTATGAGACCTCTCTTAAAAAATAAAAAATAAAATAAAGCTTGGCTGGAAAAATGGCTTAGCGGTTAAGGCATTTGCCTGCAAAGCCAAAGGACCCTGGGTCGATTCCCCAGCACCCACATAAGCCAGATGCACAAGGTGGTACATGTGTCTGGAGTTCGTTTGCAGTGGCTAGAGGCCCTGATGAGCCCATTCTCTCTGTCTCACTCTCAAATAAATAAATCTTTTTTTTAAAAAAAGCCATTAGCCATTGCTCAATTTTTACTTATTTTAATTTTAAAAAATATTTTATTTTTATTTATTTGAGAGAAAGAGGGAGGGGGAAAGAGACAGAGTGAGAGGGAGGGAGAGAATGGGCATGCCAAGGCCTCCAGCCACTGCAAACAAACTCCAGATGCATGTGCCACCTTGTATATATGGTCCTTATGTTTTGCAGGCAAGCACCTTAACCACTAAGTCATTTCTCTAGTCCCGCCCCTTTTACTTTAGAGGTAGGGTTTCACTCTAACCCAGGCTGACCTGGAATTCACTATGTAGTCTCAAGGGTGGCCTCGAACTCATGGCAATCCTCCTACCTCTGCCTCCCCAGTGCTGGGATTAAAGGTGTGCACTACCACGCCCAACATTTTTGTGTGTGTGTGTGTATGTGTGTGTGTGTGTATTTTTTTTTTAAGTTTTATATATTTATTTTATTTTATTTTATTTATTTATTTATTATTATTTTTTTTTTGGTTTTTCGAGGTAGGGTTTCACTCTGGTCCAGGCTGACCTGGAATTAACTATGTAGTCTCAGGGTGGCCTCGAACTCTCAGCGATCCTCCTACCTCTGCCTCCCGAGTGCTGGGATTAATGGCGTGCACCACCCGGCTTATTTATTTTATTTTATTTTATTTTGGTTTTTCGAGGTAGGATCTCACTCTAGTCCAGGCTGACCTGGAATTCATTATGTAGTCTCAGGGTGGCCTCAAATGCACAGTAATCCTCCTACCTTGGCTTTCCAAGTGCTGGGATTAAAGGCACGCACCATCATACTCAGCCCTAAAGTTTTATTTATTCTTATTCATTTTATTTGAGAGAGAGAAAGAGGTAGTAGAGAGAGAAAGAGAATGGGCACACCAGGGCCTTCAGCCACTGCAAATGAACTCCAGAAGCACGTGCTACCTTGTCCATCTGGCTTATGTAGGTCCTGGGGAATTTAACCTAGGTCTTTTTGGCTTTGCAGGCAAGTGCCTTAACCTCTAAGCCATCCCTCCAGCCCTATTTATTTGAGAGAGAAAGAGGCAAATATATATAGAGAGAATGGGTGAGCCAGGGCATCTAGCCACTGCAAACGAACTCTAGACACATGCGCTGCTTTGTGCATATGACTGACATGGGTAGTGAGGAATCAAACCTGGGTTCTCAGGCTTTGCAGGTAAGAGCCTTAACCGCTAAGCCTTCTGTCCAGCCCTTTTTTTATGAGACAGAGTGCATGGGAGAGAGGGAGAGAGAGAACTGGTGCGCCAGGGCCTCCAGCCACTGCAATTGAACTCCAGATGTGTGAGCCACCTTCTACACATGCCTGTTCTTCGTTTTTGTGTATAGTGTGCATGTGTATGTTCAGGCACATGTGTGTGCACAAATGGGTGAGCACATATGTATATCATACACATGTATGTTTGTCCATGTCAAGGCCCAAGGACAAGCTTGGGCATTATCTTCAGGAACACTGTCCATTGCTTTTTGAAACAGGTCTCTCATTGGCCTAGAGCTCACCAATTAGGCTAGACTAGCTAGCCAGTGAGCTACAGGGATTCTCCTGTTTCCATGTCGTCACACCTGGCATTTTATGTAGTTGCTAACGATCAAACTAAGGTCCTCATGCTGACATGGCAAGCATTTTATCCACTGTGCCAACTCCATCTCCCCAGCCCTGGCTACAATGTTCTTAATGATATTCTCAGTGGTATGGTGTTACTGACCCAGCAATACTTTAAGTTATTACAACAAAGGGACAATCTAAATTTAAACACAATTTTTTTTTGGAGAGAGACAGAGAGAGAAAGGGAGAGAAAGACAGAGATGGGCGCACCAGCAGCCTCTCAGCTGCTGGGAACGAAATCCAGATGCGTGCGCCCCCTTGTGGTCAAGTGCGGCATGCGCCCTTGAGTCACTTTGCATCTGGCTAAACGTTGCTATCTGGAGATTGGAACCACTGGAGATTGGAACCAGCATTCTTAGGCTTAGGAGGCAGGCGCCTTAACCGCTAAGCCATCTCTCCAGCCCTTAAACACACTTTTTAAAAAGTCACTTTTTCTATTTTAAAAGGTGGAATTGTGCTTTTACTTCAGGTTTTTTTTTTCAAAGTAGGGTCTTACTCTAGCCCAGGCAGACCTGGAATTCACTTTGTAGTCTCAGGTTGGCCTGGAACTCACAGCAATCCTCCTACCTCTGCCTCCCAAGTGCTAGGATTAAGGACATGCATGTGCCACCACACCCAGCTCTTTTATTTCATTTTTCAATATGTTTAGGCTCAAATACATGTAAATTATAATAGGTCATAACCACGTTGACAGATTACAGCTGAACCAGAGAAAAGTCTTTAGGACCTACTGCCAATCTGAGAAGACTAATGCCTTTGGTTGCTCATATTTGTAATCCCAGCACTTGGGAGGCTGAGGCAGAAGAATTGCCTCAAGTTTAGAGGCCTAGGCTACAGAGTGAAACTCTGCTCAAAACAACAGCAAAGCCGGGTGTGGTGGCACACACCTTTAATCCCAGCACTCCTCGGGAGGCAGAGGTAGGAGGATCACCATGAGTTTGAGGCTACCCTGAGACTACATAGGGAATTCCAGGTCAGCCTGAGCTAGACTGAGACCCTACCTTGAAAAACAAAACAAAACAAAATAAAACAAACAAACAAACAAACAAAAAACCCAGCATAAAAAAACCAACATGTGAAAATTTTCAAGGCTACAGCGTGATATTACATAGTTGTCCACTGGGCACACTAGCAATGGATGATCCATCACTCACCATCCCTTGTCCATGGCTCCACAAGAAGGTTTTCAGGTCCTGACTTATCTTCTTTCCCTTTGACATCACAAGCCTGAAGAGTCAACTGGAGAGGTTTACCTAACCAAAGAAGACAGGACAAGCCATAAGCTAGCTCTGCAAAAGAATGAAACCTAGCAGATATATGAGTAGCAATGCAGGGCTGACATCCACCCAGGTTGCTAACTAAAAGTTTACCTGCTTACAAGGTAAAACAGAGCAGTTATATTACGCAAAAATTACTACTACCCTCTGAGCTCTCCTGAAAAAGAAAAGGTACAACCAATGTCCTTGAATGAGTCCAAGGAAATCTCTAGAATGATCACTGTTTAGAATCAAAGCATATTATGAGCTGGAGAGATGGCTTAGCAGTTAAGGCATTTGCCTGCAAAGCTTAAGGACCCCAGTTCAATTCTCTGGATCGCAGGTAAGCCAGATGCACATGGTGGCACATGCATCTGGAGTTCATTTGCAGTGGCTAGAGGCCTAGTCTCACTTTCTTTCTCTCTCTCTCTCTTTCTGTCTCTAATAAATAAATAAATAATTTTTTTTTTAAGTATGGCTCGACTGAAGGATGAGGTATATAAAGATGATACAATACCACAGCTTCAACATATGGGGGGGGGGATTCCTAAGATACTATTTTGAAGTCAGTAATCAGTTTTACTGGAACTACATTTAAATATATGTTTTATATCTTATTTCCTTAAAATATCTCCAAGCAAATTTTCAAAGTCTGAAGAATAACAAAAGTTAATTTTTGTTATGATGATCTGAAAACTATTTTTCAAATAATGTAGTAAATATCCACTAGCCTGTACAATAGCTCAGAACAACCACTAGTAGTCATATACAGTCTTCTACCATATCTCCCCTATACAATGTTCCCTGTCCTCATAACCACTAATCTAAATAATAAACATTCCTGAAGAATACTTCAGCTTCTAGATACTTCTCCTTCTCACTCATCCATGCCTGCTCCAGGCCCCTAGCTCTTCAAGAAGAAACTTGGGGCTGGAGAGATGGCTTAGTGGTTAAGGCACTTGCCTGCAAAGCCTAAGGACCCATGTTCAACTCTCCAGGTCCTACCTAAGCCAGATGCACAAAGTGATGCAAGCGCACAAGATCATGCATGTGCACAAGGTAGTGCACACATCTGGAATTCAACTGTAGTGGCTGGAGGCCCTGGCATGCCAATTCTTTCCACCACCACCCTCCCTCTCTCTCACACACACATTTAAAAAAACAAAACAAAAGGCCAGTCTGGACTTGCCTCAAAAAAAAAAAAAGCAACTTAATGTCTGTAAGACACCAATTGTCTGACTTTAAAAGTTAAAAATAGGGCTGGGAAGCCAGGCGTCGTGGCACATGCCTTTAATCCCAGCACTCAGGAAGCAGAGGTAGAAGGATCACCGTGAGTTCGAGGCCACTCTGCATCTACATAGTAAGTTCCAGGTCAGCCCGACTAGAGTGAAACCCTGTGCCTTGAAAAGAGCTCCCCCAACCCCCACAAAAAATAGGGCTAGGAGCTGGAGAGATGGCTTAGAGGTTAAGGCATTTGCCTGAAAAGTCAAAGGACTCAAGTTTGATTCCCCAGGACCCACTTAAGCCAGATACACAAGGTAGCACATGTGCCTGAAGTTCATTTATAGTGCCTGAAGGGCCTGGTGTGCCCATTCTCTCTCTATCTACCTCTCTCTCTCTCTCTCAAATAAATAAAATAAATAATTAAACATTTTTTTAAACTTTAAAAAATAGGGTTGGGGAGATGTCAGTGGTTCAAAGGGCTTACTTGCAAAGCCTGCTAATCTGTATTCCTCAGTACCCACAGATGCATGATTCTGGAGTCTGTCTGCAGTGGCAGGAGCCCTGGCATGCCTATACTCTCATATTCTTTCTCTCTAATACATAAATATAAATATGAAAAATTTCTTTAAGGAATAAATAAATGAAAGTTAAAAATACAGGGCTGGACAGATGGCTTAGTGATTAAGGTGCTTGCCTACAAAGCCTAAGGATTCAGGTTTGATTCTCCAGTGCCCATGTAAGCCAGATGCATAAAGTGACACATGAAGTGGCTGAAGGCCCTGGCATGCCCATTCTCTCTCCTTCTTTCTCTCTCTCTCTCTGTAATAAATAAACTAAATAAACAAAGAATTTAAAGAAAGTTAAAAATACAAGTCATGAAGCCATATTATGATAAAGGCAGAAACATCCTGGTAGAAATACTGCAGTGATACCTGTATCACTAAAGAGGGTAGGATCTAATACTAAACTTTGTCAGTAGAGGCAGGGGTGGCAAACATGTTGTTCTTCACATGCCAGACTGCAGTCAGGGAATAGCTTCACAGGCTCTGGTGTTGACAGGGACTGGGGGTCTCATTCTGGGTTAGCAGCAAAATGCCAATTTGTGCCCAGGCAGGGTCTACAGTGGCAGGCATGTATACACATGCTGACAAGCAGCTCTGACAAGATGCAGAGGTGCTTTCTGGGCCAAAAATCCTCTCGTGTCATGTCTCAACTAGCTCCCTCCTGCCAGATGAGGACTCTAACTCTTGACCTACACAACGACACACTTCTGTACTTCACAGAGGATGGCTATGTTAGAACAGCCACCAGACCCAAGGGACTGGACCAGTAAATCCCAGGAGAACAGCCAGGGTACTTGGATGTCCTCTTCTGCCGACCCTTCCATAAATGACCCATGAGCATCCCCCTTTTCCTATCACATCCTATGAAAAGGTGGTCCTCAGAGGATATACTCACCCATGGAACAGGGTCTGCTATTACCCAGTGTATAATCTACCTAGAAGACCAAAAGAGGCCAAGAGGGCCACCAGGAGAAGATGGCATTAGGATTTGTCCACTGCTTGCATCATTTCCATCATCACTTACCATATTTGAGGAGCAGATTCTGCCTGACAGATGCCATGGATGAGATGAGGGATGAGGCTTCATACTGTGTGTCCAGGTGGTCAGTGATGGTGCACAGAGACTTCATTACTTTGGCAACACTTCCTCTAGCTAGTGCAAAAGCCAGAAGCGTCAGTTCTACCTCTGGAGTAGAACAGCAGCTAGAAAGAACAATGGTAACAGAAAAAATTTACTTCCTAAAAACACAAGAAAACCATACAGCTCTTGCCCATAATCATTCCCCATAAGGAAAATCAACCTGCCATATGCTCCTTAGATATTAATCAGAAATACTTGGTAAGGGTTCAGGAGATGGCTCAGTGGTTAAAAGTGCTTGCTTGCAAAATCTGACAGCTCAGGATCGATTCCCCAGTACCCACATAAAACCAGATGCACAAAGTGGCGCAGGTATCTGGAGTTTGTCTGCAGTGGCAAAAGGACTTGGTGTGCCCATTTTTCTCTTTCTCTCTCCTTAGAGATAAATAAAAATGAAAAAGAAATACTTTTTGTTCCAAATAAAAAAGAAGCCAGGCATGGTGGCTCATGCCTTTAATCGCAGCACTTGGGAGGCAGAGGTAGGAGAATCACCATGAGTTCAAGGCCACCCTGAGACTACATAGTGAATTCCAGGTCAGCCTGAGCTAGAGTGAGACCCTACCTTGAAAAACCATAAAGAAAGAAAGAAAGGAAGGAAGGAAGGAAGGAAGGAAGGAAGGAAGGGAGGGAGGGAGGGAGGGAGGGAGGGAAGGAGGGAGGAAGGAAGGAAGGAAGAAGGAAGGAGCTGGGCGTGGTGGCGCACGCCTTTAATCCCAGCACTCGGGAGGCAGAGGTAGGAGGATCACCGTGAGTTCAAGGCCACCCTGAGACTACATAGTTAATTCCAGGTCAGCCTGGGCCAGAGTGAGACCCTACCTCGAAAAACCAAAAAAAAAAAAAAAAGAAGGGAGGGAGGGAGGGGGAGGGAGGGGGAGGGAGGGAGGAAGGGGGAAGGAGGGAGGGGGAGAGAGAAAGAAAGAAAAAAGGAAGGAAGGAAGAAAAAAGAAAGAAAGAATCTAAAGAGCTAAAGAGGTTCGCTTTGGCAGCATATATTCTAAAAGTGAAATGATACTGAGATTATCATGGCCCCTGTGCAAGGATGACACATAAATTCATGAAGTATTCCATATTTTTATTGTGCAAGCAACCCTAATATAACTCAGTAAGTGGGGGGGGAGGCATTAAAGTAAGATGGGGATTAATAGGGAAGAAGGGTGTTATTGGGAGAGGGAAAGGATAAGAGAGGGCAGTTGGTAGGAATAATATCAAAACATATTATATACATATATGAAAGTGTCAAAAATAAAAATAGGTGGGCATGGTGACATATGCCTTTAATCCCAGCACTCGGGGGCTGAGGTAGGAGGATCACCGTGTTTGAGGACTGGACTACAGAGAGTTTTCAGGTTAGTCTGGGGATAAAGTGAGATCCTGCTTCAAAAAAAAAAAAAAAAAAAGAAAGAAGGAAAGAAAGGAGAAGGAGGGAGGAAGGGAAGGAGAGAGGGAGGAAAAGAAAAGCAAGAGTTCCATGCTGTAAAGCTACTAAGGCATTCTTTCCCAGCTCTAGACAGACTTGTTATCCCTGTGTGTAAGGGGGAAGGCTCTGAGTGAGGGCTATGACTAGGAAGAGGTGTGAACTGAGAGGCTTGCACCTTGGACTCTGAGACATCTCTTCTAAATTAATCAGAGGTCTGTTTCCTCTGCCTCTCAATTCTTGAAGTCTGGTGACATGGCTAGCATAGGTATGGCATTCAGATGTCTGAGCCATCACTTCACTTTCTCATCAGCTACTAGAAACAGACCATTTTTTGGTGGAGATCTGTAAAAGAGTCTTAAAAAAATTGACCTGGAGAGATGGCTTAGCAATTTTAGTATATGTGCTGCCGAAGCGAGCACTGGCTTAGCAATTAAGGCACTTGCCAGCAAAGCCAAAGGACCTAGGTTCGATTCCCCAGTACCCACATAAAGCCAGATGCAGAGTGGTGCTTGCATCTGGAGTTCTTCTGCACTGGCTAGAGGCCCTGGCACACCCATTCGCTCTCTCTCTCTCTCTCTCTCTTCTTTCTTTCTCTCTCAAATAAATATTTTTTTAAATTTCTTAAGGACTTAATAAAATACATGCATGCCCTCTACCCTACAAAGAGTTTACTTCATCAACCTTGATTATACCTGGTTATCCTTAGGAGGAAGCTGTCCACTTCTTCCAGAACGTTGGGAGACAGGAAGGTTGAGAAGTCTGCAGATCCAGGTGAGAGGGAGAATGGTGGCATGTGCTGCAGTGCCTTCCTGGAAAAGTCATGTGTGAAAGCAGCAAAGTCAAGCATGGCATCAGACAAAACACCATGAGAAACTTCTCCTAAGCAAACACAATGTAAATTAGACATCTGTCCTTAGGAGCCACAGTGATAAGCAGCTGAATAGGTCTCACTTCTTTCCTATTTTGCAAGAGTTCCATCTCCTTGCATAAAAACTGACTCTCTGGAGTTCAACACTCATTTTTATGTAGTAAGAGCAAAAGATACACTCTTTTTTGTTGTTGTTGTTGTTTTTTTCAAGGTAGGGTCTCGCTCCGGCCCAGGCTGACCTGGAATTCACTCTGTAGTCTCAGGGTAGCCTTGAACTCATGGTGATCCTCCTACCTCTGCCTCCCGAGTGCTGGGATTAAAGGCGTGCACCACCACGCCTGGCTTAAGATACAGACTCTTAAGAAAACTGCCCTGAGCAGAAAATTTTACACATAGGATCTTAAGATCTGTGGCATCTAAAGAAGTATGAATTTTGTTTCCTAAGCAGATCAGCACCACTATGTTCTCCATTTTAGCTGTGTTTCTTGATCTTTCCACTTGAATGTCTGTTTTAAATTGATGTAATGGGCTAGGGAACTAGGTTAGTGGTATATGACCTGCCTCACTTGTGTGAAGTCCCTAGTACTGCAAAACAAATAAACAACACCTCCCCCAAAAAATGATGTAACAAGTATCAGTCAATTGCATCATGAAAAACTTGAAGGCAAGTCAAAAAATTACCAAAACCACCAGTGGCTCACACCTAAAGTCTCAGTACAGAAGGGTCATGAGTTTGAGGCCAGTCTATGCTGCATAATGACTTCAAGGCCAGACTGGGCAACACAGTAAGACCTTTTCTCAAAACAAACCCTCAAAGAGTTGGGGATATAGCTCAATTGATAGAGTGACTTGTCCAGCATGCATGAAGCCCCAAGTTTAATTCCCGCAAAAACAAAAACAACAACAAAAAAGTTAAGTGGGGCTGGAAGGTAGTGGGAGAAAATGTAATACATTTTAAGACAAAAACCCTCAAATCAGTGGAAGGGAGTGGGGAAGAGAAGACAAGAGAAAGTAACAGGACAGGATTATGCTCAACATATGTACTTGTGGGCTGTGGGCTGGGGAAATCGCTCAATGGTTAAAGGAGCTTGCTTGCAAAGCCTAATGGCCCAGGTTCAATGCCCCAGTACCCACACAAAGCCAGATGTGCAAAGTAGTACATGCATCTAGAGTTTGTTTACAGGAGGAGGAGACCCAGGTACAGCCTCTCTTTCTCTTCTTGCAAATAAATAAAAATATTTAAATATCTATATATCTATATACCTATATATAGATATATGTGTATGTATGAAAATTATCAATAAAAATTTTTAAAGCTGCCAGGCATGGTGGCGCACACCTTTAATCCCAGCACTTGGGAGGCAGAGGTAGGAGGATCGCCAGGAGTTCAAGGCCACCCTGAGACTACATAGTGAATTCCAGATCAGCCTGAACTAGAGTGAGACTCTACCTCAAAAAACCAATAAATAAATAAATAAATACATAAAAATAAACCTTCAAAATTCTAAACTGATCACCACTTTATTTTTATTATTTAGTTGATTTGTTTTATTGGTTTGGTTTTTGTTTGAGTGGTTCTTTTCCTATGCTGGGGACTGAACCCAGGGTTTTGTGCATGCTAGGCAAGTGCTCTACCACTGAAATATATCTCCAGACTTTTATTTTGATTTTTTTTTTTGAGACAGTGTCTTCAGCTAGAGAGAAGGCTCAGTGGTTAAAGGCGCTTACCTGAGACAGTGTCCTGCTATGTAGCCCATTGTGGCAATCCTCTTACCTCATCCTCCTGATTACTGGGATTACAGGTATGTGCCACCATGCCTGTGACTTTACGATACCACTAATGAGCATCCTTAAATAATTTTATTTCTGGGCTGGAGAGATGGCTTAGCAGTTAAGGCATTTGCCTGCAAAGCCAAAGGATCCCGGTTCGACTCTTCAGGACCCACGTAAACCAGATGCACAAGGGGGGGGGCCACATGCATCTGGAGTTCGTTTGCAGTGGCTGGAAGCCCTGGTGTGCCTATTCTCCCTCTCTCTCTCTCTCTCTGTCTCTCTCTACCCACCTATTTCTCTCCCTCTCTCTCAAATAAATAAATAAAATAAATTTTAAAAAATAATAATTTTAGTTCTGCATTTCAAAATACAGGTGCTATTCTAACCTAACACAATGTCTATTTCACCATGCTCTAAATTTTTCCCATGGCCCTGACCAGTCATTCGGGTTGTGTTGGTATGGCAACTATGCTCAGATACTGACAGTAGCAAAAACTCCATCCCCAAATATACTTTTACTTACGTTTTCTTATTGATCTTTGCCAAAATACATTTTTTATTTTAGAATACTTTTAGATTACTGATCTTTTAAAGTAGGAGTGAGTGAAAGTTACTGCAGAGGAACCAGGACAGTGGAGCAGGAACATCCTGCAATAAGCTGGCAAATCTTCAAAAACTAAGGTAGAAAGCTCTTCCTCTCTCCATGTGGTAGAACCCTACAAGGCAGGCATCTGAGGAGGCTGAGGACTGGGGTAGTCATGGAGGCCTACAATGGAGATGGGGCCTGAGCAGGTGAATGAGGTATCTTCACAAAGCAACAGACCAGTATGTAATGCAGGTATCAACCAAGATGAAGGTGGCCTGGCACAAAGTATGGGAAGCTCAGTGAGGACAATAAGGCATCTGTGCAAGGGTGGTAATAGCAGCACCCCTGCTAATGATGTTAGAGCAGGAATGAGAGAAGGATGGTGTTGGCAAGGGTTGGGGAAATATAATAAAGTGATAGTTTTATAGAGGGAAATTGAGGAAATAGCACATATATGAAGGTCAATGGGAGCCAGGCTTCTTACCATCACCAAAGGAAACTATACATTTAAAGAAGAAAAAAACTAGAAGGAACTCAGTGGTGCTGAATTAGAAATATTCATGTAAACATGGATCTTAGTATTATAGATATGGAAACACAGGTTTAAATACATAACTATATGTATGCATCTTATTTTTATATAAATGTATACTTTTTTGTTTTGGTTTGGTTTTGGTTTTTCAAGGTAGGATATCATCTAGCCCAGGCTGACCTGGAATTTACTATGTAGTCTCAGGCTGGTCTTGAACTCATAGCAATCCTACCAAGTCCTGGGATTAAAGGCATGTGCCACCAGACCTGGCAAATGTGTACTTCTTGGCTGTGTTCACTAAAATTATCTGTGGAAGGTAACATCCTGACAGCAGTGAGTTTAGTTTTGAAGCACTATTCTCCAAGGACCTTGTGATGTTTAATCTTTCTTATCATCTTGAAGGGATTTAGAATCACATAAGAGACAAGCCTCTGAGTATGTCTATAAAGGCATTTAAAGAAAGGTTGAACTGAAGTTGAAGATCTGCCCTTAATGTGGATGGCACCATTCTATAGGCTGGGGTCCTAGACTGAATAAAATAGAGAACTACATTCATTTCTCTACTTTCTAACTCTGGATACAATGTGACCAGCTATCTCACACTGCTTGCTACTTACCAATGCCTTCCTACCATGAGGGCATGTACCTTCAAACTGTGAGTCAAAATGAACTCTACCTTCCTTAAGCTGCTTTTGTCACAGCAATTGTAGAAAGTAAGTAATATGGATCTAGTAGTAGATCTAACTTTTTAGAAAAATAGTTGATTCCAAGACTAAGGCAGAAATCATTCAAGATAAGAATGGAAATAAAAACAAACAAAATTTTTAAAAAAATGTAAAAGGGGCTGGAGAGATGGCTTAGTGGTTAAGCACTTGCCTGTGAAGCCTAAGGACCCCGGTTCAAGGCTCAATTCCCCAGCACCCATGTAAGCCAGATGAACAAGGTGGCGCATGTATCTGGAGTTCGTTTGCAGTGGCTGGAAGTCCTGGTGCACCCATTCATTCTCTCTGCCTCTTTCTGTCTGTCACTCTCAAATAAATAAATAAATAAATAAATAAATAAATAAATAAATAAACAAACAAAAAAAAAAAAAAAAGGTAAGCATGGAATGCCAGCAAGTATGGAAGTAGCCGACTACTGTGGTATGTACCTGTAATACTAGCTGCTAGAGAATTGAAGCAGGACAATCATTTGAGCCCAAGCAATCACTTGAGTTCAAGACCAGCCTGAGCAACAGAGCATAGCCCTTATCTCAAAAAGTGAGGAACTATTCTAAGACTATTGAAGCTATGTCAAATACACACCAGGGACTGGGGATATGGCTCAGTCAGTAAAGTGCTTGCTAGGACAAATATAAAAGCTGGACAAGGCACTGCCTATAAACTCAGTACTGGGATGGCAGAGATAGAAGGATCCCTGAGGCTTGCTGGCTAGCTTGGCTCGCTGAATTGGTGAGTTCCTGATTCCGTGAGACTGTATCTCAAAAAATAAGTTGAAGAGTGATTGAGAAAGACACCTGATGTTGACCTCTGGCCTTCATACACATGTGCACATGCACCTGCACACATATATGCCCATGTACATGTAAATGCACATAATCACATGCACACCACACACACATATACATTCCAAAAACAAAAAAACAGGAAGATACAAGCCAGATTGAAAGGGTTGTTATCAGGCTGGAGAGATGGCTTAGTGGTTAAGGCATTTGCCTACAAAGCCAAAGGACTCAGGTTCAATTCCCCAGGACCCACCTAAACCAGATGCACAGGGTGGTGCATGTATCTAGAGTTTGTTTACAGTTTCTGAAGGCCCTGGTGTGCCCATTCTCATTCTTTCTCTCTCTCTCAAATGAATAAAAGAAATGAATTTTAAAAAAATGAAAGGGTTGTTGTCAGCTACATCTGGGACAGTATAAGCATCAAAAATGGGTAATTACGGGCTGGGAAATGGCTCAGTAGTTGAGGTACTTGCCTGCAAAGCCTAATAACCCAGGCTCAAGTATCCACATAAAGCCAGATGCACAAGATGGCACATGCATCTGGAATCTGTTTGCAGTAACTAGAGGCCCTGGCACACCCATTCTCTATCTGCCCGTTTCTCTCTCTCTGCCTCTTCCGCTCTCTCATTCTCTCTCAAATAAATAATTTAATTTTCAAAAACATGGTTAATTATGGGCTGGAGAGATGGCTTAGCAGTTAAGGCACTTGCCTGCGAAGCTTAAGGAGCCATGTTCTACTCTTCAGATCCCATGTAAGCCAGAGCACAAGATGACACAAGTGCGCAAAGTCTCATATGCACACAAGGTAATGCATGCATCTGGAGTTCAATGGCAGTGGTGGGAGGCCCTGCAGTGCCAATTCTCTCTCTGTGTCTCTTTCTTGCATGCGTGCGCACGCGCACACACACACACACACACACACACACGGGCTAGTCTGCTGTGCTTGCCTCAAAAAAAGAGAAAGGAAGCCGGGCGTGGTGGTGCACGCCTTTAATCCCAGCACTTGGGAGGCAGAGGTCGGAGGATCACTGAGAGTTCGAGGCCACCCTGAGACTACATAGTTAATTCCAGGTCAGCCTGGACCAGAGTGAAACCCTACCTCGAAAAACCAAAAAAAAAAAAAAAAAAAAAAAAAAAAAGAAAAAGGTTAATTATAATGTAGTGAATAAAACGGGTCCTTACTATATAATGTTTAATTATGTACATATAACTACTATATAATAAAATGAGTTCTTACTAATATAAACAGAAAATTTAATGGATAGGATTTACATAGTCCCAAAGTACCTCCTCACAAAATAAACAGTTATAAAGGAGAAAAAGTAATTCTATAGTGGAAAGATCTGGCAAAGATCATTATTAAAGCTGGTCGTGGTGGCACATGCCTTTAATCCCAGCACTCAGGAGGCAGAGATAGGAGGATCACTGTGAGTTAAAGGTCAGCCTGAGACTGACTACATAGTGAATACCAGGTCAGCCCAGGCTACAGCAAGACCCTACCTCAAAAAATCAAACAAACAAAAAAAAAGTAAGTTCACATCATTAACACCAGGAACAGGACAACCTGCAACTGTATGCCACCTAACAGAATGTGAATTAGAGCACAGAACCACTTCTATGACATTCCTGTTAAAGATACAAAACTTAGGTAGGGTTGGTGGCATACAGCTGTAATACCAGCATTCGGGAAGCTGGCATAGGGGAATTATGAGTTCCAGGCCAGCTTGGGTAGTACAATGAGTCCCGTCCCATCTCAAGCAAAAAAAAAAAAAAAAAAAATTACATCTATTCAAGATGAACATCAGATATACCAGAACTGTAGGGAGTCTTCAAAAATAACTGACCTATAATTTTTAGAAGTGTCAAAGTCATTTAAGTTGAAGACAGAAATTGGTCCAGACTTAAGCAAACAAAGAGATATGATAATGAAATGCAAAATATGGCTCTGGACTGGATCTTCTTGCTACAAAGGACATTACTAGTCAACCTGTAAAACCTAAATGAAGTCTAAGAAGTACATGATACAACGTATACCAATGTTCATTTCTTCATCTTGATGGTTTTTGGAAACAAAATTTTTTTGTTTTCTGTTTTTTTAGGAAGTACATTGTTAAAGTGTTTAGGGACAGCAGCGTACCAGGTTGGTAAATTACTCTCAAATAACTGAGGAAAAAATAAGAATTCTCTATAACTACACTTCCCACATTTTTATAAGCTTAAAATTGTTTAATAAAAATAATTTAAAGCTGGGCGTGGTGGCGCATACCTTTAATCCCAGCACTTGGGAGGCAGAGGTAGGAGGATCACTAAGTTCTAGACTAACCTGAGACTAATTCCAGGTCATCCTGGGCTAGAGCAAGACCCTACCTAGAAAAAGAAAAAAAAAAAAAAAACAGAAAGGAAAAAGGGGGTATAGACAACTCCTACCCCTCAGATCTAGCTTTGCCAGCAGTATTATTTGCTGAAAAGGTTTATTTAATAAAGCTAACCAAGGGCTAGAGAGATGGCTCAGAGGCTAAAGGTGCTTTCTTGCAATAATGCTAACCAATCTCAAAGGCTGTCAAGAGAATAAAATGTTAGCCCTTCTCCTCTTGGCTGATACTTTGGGAGCTGTATTACTTTTCTCTCTGCTGTGACCAAACATCTGACATGAAGCAGCTAAAAAGAGGAATAGTTTGGTTTAGAGTTCCAGGGGACACATGGTAGGGAAAGCATGGTGGCAGGAGGTGGTTGGTCACACACTGCATCCATGGTCAGGAATCTAAGAGGGATGAATGCTGGTCCTCAGTTACTTTTTCCTTGAATTCAGTCCAGGACCCCAGTCCACAGAATTGAGATGAGTCTTCCCATCTCAATTAACCTAATCTAAAAACTTCCTCACAAACGTCCAGAGATTTGTTGCCTAGTAGTTCTGGATCCAATCAATTGACAGTTGTGATTTACCATCAGAGGAGTCGGCATTAATGGTGTGCACTGCCAGTTATTAAATCTATATCAATTACTAACATTTTGTTGCTACTGAACTTGGGGTTTTTGTTGTTGTTTTGAGACAGAGAGTTATGTCATACAGCCCTGACTGGCCTCAAACTTGAAGCTATCCTCCTACCTCTACCTCCTGAGGGATTGGATAAAACTGTTTATTTTTGTCCTATATGTTACTACTGATTTGTACTCCCCACAATAGTTTTTTTTCCAAGAGAAAATTTCAAAGGTGCTCTACATTTAAAACAAATTACTGTAGTACCCTTAAAAAGATCTCACTCATTAGTGGACAGAGTTCCCAGAATGGGAGTCCAAAAGACCTAGATTCAAACTGACCCATCTCTGCCTAGTTGTGCAACCTCAGGGAAAGTCACTATATCCTCACCTATAAAATAAGGGTATTGTAGCTGGGTGTGGTGGCACAAGCCTTTAATCCCAGCACTCAGGAGGCAGAGGCAGGATTGCTGTGAGTTCAAGGCCACCTTGAGATCACATAGTGAATTCCAGGTCAGCCTGAGCTAGAGTGAGACCCTACCTTGGAAAACCAAAACTAACTGACTAACTAACTAACTAACTAACTAACTAACTAACTAACTAACTAACTAACTAACTAACTGAGGGTATTGTTAGAAGCACTGCAGTGTCCTTAGGTAAAATAACAGACATTTGAAAATGTTCTATCCAACGTTACATGAATGTTATATAAATGTGAGCAACTGTCCCCGATGCATAAGGGACAGTAACAGCATGAATGATCTCACAAGACCAAGGAACTCAGTGAGCAAATGAAGGAAGATACAGGGGGACTATGTAAGCAGGGAATAAGGGTGAAAAGGCACTTCTTCAAAATCTACAAAGTTAGAACCCATCAAAGAAAGCAGCAGCTGGGCATGGTAAAGCACACCTTTAATCCCATCACTCAGGGGACCAACGTAGGAGGATTGCTGTGAGTTTGAGACCAGCCTGACACTACATAGTGAATTTCAGATCAGCCTGGGCTAGAGCGAGACTTTACCTCGAAAAACAAAAACAAAAAGAAAGAAAGCAGTATGAAGCTAAAAGGCACAAACACAACAAGCCTGGGGCCAAGTTACTACTGAGCCCTGCAATAGAAAGCTGCTCAGGACACTCCTGGATTGAAAAACAAGTATTCATTGAGGGTGGGAAACAGAGAGTGACTTACTGAGTATTGTGTAGCACTGTCTGGACAAAGGCAGGATTTGTCTCCATAGAGGCTGTTACCAGAGATGTCAGCAGAGACCAATACCATATTGCAGAGGCATCAGAGACTGAGACCCCAGACTTCTTAATTCTCTGAAAACCAATAGCCCTCAAACCGTGAATCCTAGTGTCACATCCATCGCTGAGGCAACGCTTTATGTTAATCTGGACATCTGTCAAGCACAAACAGCAAACTCAGTATTGGATTAACTTCTTTAGCAAACACAAGGCTCTCAAAAGCAAAATGGTAATTGACATTTCAAAAAGAAAATTCTTAAGACACACTTTGATAAATAGGTATGCAGTGCAACTAGCATGAAAACTTGTCATAAAACAGTGATAACCTAAGAAATCATAAGAATAATGTTTAAAACTAAGTTTAAACTAATGTTTAAACTAAGTTTGGGTGGGGGAGATAGCTCAGCGGCTAAAGGCATTTGCTTGCAAAGTTTGATAGCCTGGGTTTGATTCTCCAGTATCCACACAAAGTGGTACATGCATCTGAAATTTGTTTGCAGTGGCAAGAGGCCCTGGAGTGCCCATTCCTCCTATTCTGTCTTATCTCATTCTTTCTCTCTCAGCTTGCAAATAAATAAAAATATTTTTTAAACAGGCCAGGCATGGTGGCGCACACCTTTAATCCCAGCACTTGGGAGGCAGAGGTAGGAGGATCACCATGAGTTTGAGGCCACCCTGAGACTACATAGTGAATTCCAGGTCAGCCTGAGCTAGAGTGAAACCCTACCTTGAAAAAACAAAACAAACAAAAAAAGAACTTGGTAAGTCTTGAAAATGACATGGATAGAATTTTACAAATCCTCACTGAATACCTTTCTAGAACTCTTCCTAGAATTTTGAATTTGGATTGAATTAAGCAGTAACTGGTTCATAAGGAGTTGTGGGAATGTCTTTCTAATAACAAAATCCAAACAGAAGATACAGATATTACTCAGTTTCAAAAGATGGAACAATTCTTTATTTGGCTGAAGGAGGTGAGAAGTATAAAAAAAATACAACTTATGGGCTGGAGAGATGGCTTAGTGGTTAAGTGCTTGCCTGTAAAGCCAAAGGACCCCAGTTCGAGGCTTGATTCCCCAGTACCCATGTAAGCCAGATGCACAAGGTGGCACATGCATCTGGAGTTCATTTGGAGTGGTTGGAGGACCTGATGTGCCCATTTTCTCTCTCTCTCTCTACCTCTTGCTCTCTTTGTCTGTCTCTCTCAAATAAATGAATAAAAATTCAAAAAAAAAAAAACTTAGGCCTGGAGAGATGGCTTAGCGGTTAAGGCGCCTGCCTCCTAAGCCTAAGAACGCTGGTTCCAATCTCCAACAGTTCCAATCACCAGGTCCCACGTATAGCCAGATGCAAAGTGACTCAAGGGCGCAATGTCGCACTTGACCACAAGGGGGCACCCACATCTGGATTTTGTTTGCAGCAGCTAGGAGGCTGCTGGCGTGCCCATCTCTGTCTTCCTCTCCCTCTCTCTCTGTCTCTCTCTCAAAAAAAAAAAAATACAACTTAGAGAAAACAGCATTTTTTTTTATAAGGCAGGAAGTGTCTATTCTGCAAGCTTAACTACTTCTTTGTCTAGGAGTAGACACAAAGATGCTACTCCTAGGCCTCAGTTCCTTTGAGCCAAGTAAAAACACAACTTTTGGCTCAGTAAAGTACTAGAAGAACTAGACAAAACATGAAGCACAGAATGCTATGTGTAAAGCAAGGCTATAATATATGAAAGTGCAAACAACCTCAATGTCTAAGAATAAATGCTGGGTTAAAATTAAGACATAGTTTTACAACACTAAATGTCATCATGAATATATATGACATGACAACACATTTTAAAAAATACAAAAAAATGGGGGCTGAAGAGACAGTTTAGTCGTTAAGGCACTTCCCTGCAAACTCTAAGGATCCAGGTTTAATAGCCCAGTACCCATTAAGCCAGATGCACAAGGTGGCACATGCATATGGAATTCATTTGCAATGGCTAGAGGTCCTGGTGTACCTATTCTCTATCTGCCTCTTTCTCTCTCTCTCAAATAAATAAAAAAATATTTTTAAAAAATAGTGGAAAATGAACAAAATATCACAAGTATGAGGAAATGCATAATTTTTTTTTCTTTTGGTATTTCGAGGTAGGATCTCACCCCAGCCCAGGCTGACCTGGAATTCACTATGCAGTCCCAGGTTGGCCCCAAACTCGCGGCCATCTTCTACCTCTGCCTCCCGAATGCTGGGATCAAAGGCATGCACCACCACGCCCGGGAATGCATAATATTTTTAAGAGTAAATTTTAAGAATGTATACTATCTCTCTCTCACACACACATGTGAATACACAAAAAGAAGAAATGGTCTAGAAGGATCCACACCAAGGTGACCATGACTTGATAATAATTGCAATGCAGTAGGATTTTGAGTATTTTTAGTTTGTCCATATTTCACTAGTTTCCCAATAAGATTTCTTTTTTTTTTGGTTTTTCAAGTTAGGGTCTCACTCTAGCTCAGGTGGACCTGGAATTCACTATGTAGTTGCAGGTTGGCCTCCAACTCTCAGCGATCCTCCTACCTCTGCCTCCCAAGTGCTGGGATTGAAGGCATGCACCACCACGCTTGGCCCAAGAATAAAATATTTTAATTAAGTAACAGCCTTATCTATTTTATATAATTTAAAAAAATTGGGGGGGTTTGAGGTAGGGTTTCACTCTAGTCCAGGCTGACCTGAAATTCACTATGTAGTCTCAGGGTGGCCTTGAACTTCACGGTGATCCTCCTACCTCTGCCTCCCGAGTGCTGGGATTAAAGGCATGCGCCACCATGCCCAGCAATTAAAAATATTTTATAGATGAAATAATGATAACTTCTGTGCTTGTAACGAGAGATTCTCCCCCGCCTTGGCTAAAAAATACTACTTCTGGGCTGGAGAGATGGCTTAGCAGTTAAGCATTTGTCTGCAAAGCCAAAGGATCATGGTTCAATTCTCCAGGACCCACAGAAGCCAGATGCACAGGTGGCATATGCATCTGGAGTTCATTTGCAGTGGCTGGAGGCCCTGGTGCGCTCTCTCTCACTCTCTCTGCCTGTTTCTCTCAAATAAATAAATAATATTAAAAAATACTTCCCTTCCTCCCTTAACAATTCTCTTAGTTTGGTCCCACTCACAGAGTTGAGTGATGTTGGCATTTTCCAGCAGTGTCACATAGCCAGTGACATTGCTAGGGATGTGCACGTCTCGAACTTCCTGGAGATCGTTGGCATTCCTTCCCACAGCTACTGTCACCTGCTGTGGCATGTAGCTTTGGTCGGTGGAAGCCACTGCAATGGACAGGTGCCTAAGCACAACATCTGGCTTCATTTTTAAACTGGAAAACATAAGAGAACAGAAACCAATGTTTATAATGGTCATTTGCTGACAGAGCCTACAAGTCCCACCTCAAAAGGCTGATATCCAACAGCAACTAACTTGACATACTGGCTATGTGTTTCAAAGTCAGTATGGTCTTCCTAAGTATCTAAAATGCCTTTCAGTTCAAACTTAATCTTAATTTCCTTGCAAGCTATTACTATAGGCAATAACAGACAACATGAACATTCTAACAAAATCCCTTTCTTTAGCAAGAAGCAAATTCTAAACTGTATCCCAAAAGCTAAGTATATTCCCTCATCTATAAATTAGCTAAATGTCAAATGTACCCTCTAAGAGAAAACAAGATAGTTATTTCTACTTGCACCTGTATTGGTCAACTTCTGGTTGCTGAGACAAAACAGTTGACAAAATCAGGTTAAGGGAGGGAAGTTTTATTTCAGCTTACAGTTCCAGGTTACATCATGGTGGAGAAGGCATACCAGCAGGAACTGAAGGCAGCTGGTCACATTTTACATAGTGAAGAAAGAGAGAGTGATGAATGCTGCTGTTCAGCCAGCTCTCTCCTTTTTATTTGTCCAGTACCCCAGCCCATCGGCTGATGCTGTCCATAGCTCAATCTTTCCACTGTGAGATAATCCCTCACAGACATGCATAGAAAACTACCTAATCTAGACAATCTCTTACAGGTGACTAGGTCCTGTCAAGTTGACAATCAATATAAATCATCACAGTACCTAATGAAAATTAGCCCATTTTTCTTAATGAACTTGTGAAAATTTAGATAGCAGCTTCAATGTCTATCAATATCATGGTTTAGTGTCATTAATCCCACTCAAGGATTCCTGACCATCCCACTCCTTCTTCTAACCTCTTCAACTCATAAGAGTAGGGTTTTTCTTCAAATCTGTATAGCATGTGTGGTGATTGCCCATGAGAGCAGATGTACACACCCATGTGTGCATGCGCAGAAGCCAGAGGAGAACACTGGTGTCCTCTATCACTCTTTCCATTTTGTTTCCTTCAGGAGTCTCTCACTAAACCTGAAGCTGCTGTTTTGGGTTAGACTGACTAACCAGTTTACCCCAGTAATCTCCTGTCTCCATTCATCATGGAACTAGAGTTACAAGCATAGATGATCATGCCTGAAGGGACAAAGACAAACAACCAATGTTTGACTAATGTGACTCCATTTTGTGTATTGCGCCATTTTGTACTTAACCCCTCACCCAGCCCGTTCCAAGAAAAACCACAAAAATTTCTCCTTGAGCTGGACAACAAAACAACTCCTGCCTCCTGATAAAAATAAACTTGAAGTTTGTTGGTGTCCTAACACTGCAAATAGCATGGGGGCTTCCACCAATCACTTTAAAGGTCACTCTGTTCTTCCTAGGTGAATTGTCCTTGCAGATGTTTCCTGGTATGTAAACATTTTTTCAGCTGTTTGTGGTTTCTCCCTTTAAAAACCCTGCTCCTCTACCCTTCAGTGTGGCAGTTCAGTTCCCGAGTCTGACTGCCTCTCTGATCGATCAGTATTGGTTTACTGTGGCTTTAATAAAATTTTTATAAGCTTGTGCTCAAACCTCCAACTCTGTCTCCATTACTGCGCAATTCTCAGACCCTAACATTTTGGGGCTTATCCGGGATTGTGCAGTTTTGGGGAACCCGGACCTAGGGTTACAACCGCTGAGTTATTCTTTACTGTTTTTCTGAAAGTCTAGACAAACTGGGGCTCACAGGAGAACAGGCGAATGCACTATTGGCCCAGAGCTGGAGGGGATGGGGGGGTACACTCTGACCCTTCCTCTGGCCATTGGGTTGTTCATTTAAAACCCTTTGGAACTGGATCAGGAACGCTGAACTCCAGCAAGTTTTTGCACAGCGATTCACCCTCTGTCTTGCCTGGCTTAATATCTTGTTGCTTTCGGTTTTTCGCCACAGTGTTTGCAAACGTTCTGTGTCTGACTTTGTTCCTCTGCCTCACAACATGAGACACTCTTCCTTTCAGCCCTTAACCACTTTAGATTTGATTCTTTCTCATTTCAGAGATTTCTGGGAGGCTGTGGCCATGTCCACCACCAAAGTGAAACCAGAAAAACTCTGTACACTCTGCTTTAGAGTGGCCTGCCTTCCAGGTCGGCTGGCCCCCAAGGGAACTTTTGACTTGTTTCTGATTCTTAAGACCCAGGCTGTCATTTTTGGCCACCCCAGCCACCCGGACCAGGTTCCCTACATTGTTGCCTGGCGATATCTCCTTCTTGACTCTCCCCTGTGGCTTAAGCCTTTGATTCAGTCCTCTAACGGGTCCTCTGTTCTCAAACTTAAACCCAAGACTCCTAAACCCCTTTGCCCAGGAAGTTTTACCCCCCTCAGGCTCTATAGATGAGGACTTTCCCCCTTCTTATAATCCCAGGTCAACTCAGTCAGTCGTGGAACCCCAGGAATCCCAGTCCCCTCCTGCCCCCTGGGCTCTTGCCGGCAAACCTGTTCCCAGCCCACTTCATACCCGGTCAGGCAGACCCCGACCACAGACCACTGTAGTCCTTCCCCTCCAGGCTATAGGGATACCAGATGAAGAGGGCCATCAGTTCCTCACCTATTTCCCCTTTTCTACCAGTGACCTTTATAACTGGAAACTCCAAAACCCTTTTTTTTTTTTTTTTTTTTGGTTTTGCAAGGTAGGGTCTCACTCTGATCCAGGCCGACCTGGAATTAACTATGTAGTCTCAGGGCGGCCTCGAACTCTCGGCGATCCTCCTACCTCTGCCTCCCGAGTGCTGGGACTAAAGGCGTGCACCACCACGCCCGGCTTCAAAACCCTTTTTTTACAGAGAAACTCCAGGCCCTAATAATCTTCTAGACACAGTTCTTTTTATTCACCAGCTACCAGGGAGGACTGTCAACAGCTTCTCCAGATTCTCTTTACTACAGAAGAGAGAGACCAGATCTGGAGAGAATGCCACAAACTGGTCCCTGGCCAAGATGGCCGCCCCACCACCGATGAGGCTCTTATAGCATCTACCTTTCCAGCTACCCACACCAATCCCGAGGAATGGAATCCAAACAGTACTGAAGGTAGGGAACAACTGAACGTCTATCGCCAGATTCTGATGGGTGGTCTCCAGGCCACTGCTAGACAGCCCACCAATCTATCTAAAGTCAGTCAGGTAATTCAAGGCAAAGAAGAATCCCCTGGGACCTTCTTAGAGAAACTTCCAGAAGCCTATAAAACTTACACCCCACTGGATCCAGAGGCACCAGAGAATCAAATGGCTATAAACATGGCCTTCGTTAATCAGACAGCACCGGACATTAAGAAAAAACTTCAGCCGGGTGTGGTGGTGCATGCCTTTAATCCCAGCAGTCGGGTCAGTGGATAGCTGTGAGTTCGAGGCCACCCTGAGACTACATAGTGAATTCCAGGTTAGCCTGGGCTGGAGTGAAACCCTACCTCCAAAAAACAAACAAACAAACAAACAAACAAACAAACAAACAAACAAACAAACAAAAACTTCAGTAGGAGGATCACCATGAGTTCGAGGCCACCCTGAGACTACATAGTGAATTCCAGGCCAGCCTGGGCTAGAGTGAGACCCTACCGCGAAAAAACAAAAAAAGAAAAAACTTCAGCGCCTTGATGGACTTGAGGTAAAAACCTTTCTGAGTTGATTGCAGTGGCCACTAAAATTTATAACAATAGAGAAATTCCTGAAGAAAAACAAACTAAAGGACTTGCTAAAGTCCTATTGGCGGCCTGGGTTGGAAATAGGGAGCCTTATAGATAGTCTCAAGGGAATCAGCCCCTCAGGGCCACCCAAGAGAAAAGAGATAATACCCAGAGGAGTAGCCTGAGGCCCCCATTCTGCCTCCAGAGTGCTGAGATTAAAGGCATGCACTATCACGCCTGGCCAGTTTATGATTTTTTTTCTTCAAGGTAGGGTCTCACTCTAGTCCAGGATGACCTGGAATTCACTGTGCAGTCTCAGGCTGGCCTGGAACTCACAGCGATCTTCCTATCTCTGGTTTCACTCCAGCCCAAGTACTGAAATTAAAGGTGTGCGCCAGCACACCCAGCTCTAAATATATGTATATAATTTTATTTATTTATTTGCAACCAGAGAAAAATAATGAGATAGAAAGACTAGGTATCAAGGGCCTCTTGCCACTACAAAGGAACTCCAGATGCCAGTGCCACCCTGTGCATCTGGCTTTATGAGTATACTGCGGAACTAGACCCATGTCATTAGGCTTTTGCAAGCCACGTGCCTTTAACCACTGAGCCATCTCTCAAGCCCCTGTCTCTATTTTTTAAATTACTTATTTCCACATATATGTGTATGGATGTACCAGGGCCTTTTGCCACCGCAAACAAACACCAGATGCTTGTGCCACATTTTGTGTTCAGCTTATATGGACGGTTTGGGAACTGAACCTAGATTAGCAGGCTTTGCAAGCAAGCGCTTTTACCACTGAGCCATTTTCCCAGCCCCTGCCCAGCTTTTATGTTTGTTTGTTTTTTTGAGGTAGAGTCTCACAATTGCTCAGGGTGACCTGGAATTCACTATGTACTCTCAGGGTGGCCTCGAACTCATGGTGATCTTCTTACCTTTGCCTCCCGAGTGCTGGGATCAAAGGCGTGCGCTACCATACCCAGTTTTGTTCTGTTTTATTTTTTTATGTGGGTGATAGGGATCAAATTCAGGTGATTTGCTGGGCATGGTGGTGCACGTCTTTAATCCCAGCACTCAGGAGGCAGAGGTAAGAAGATCACTATGAATTCGAGGCCACCCTAAGACTACAGAGTGAATTCCAGGTCAGCCTGAGCTAGAGTGAGACCCTACCTTGAAAAAAAAAAAATTCAGGTGATTTCAGGCTCTCATTCTTATGTAGCAAGTGCTCTTTCCACTTACCCAACATTGTTTTCTGTTTTGTTTGTTTTGAACTAGGGTCTCACTCTAGCCCAAGCTTACCTGGAACTCACTCTGTAGCCCAGGCTAGCTTTAAACTCACAGTGATCTTCCTACCTCAGCCTCTGGAGTGTTGGGATTAAAAGCATGTGCCACCACACCCTGCAGTGTGTGTGTGTGTTTTTAATTATAAGAAGGATTTTAAGAAATACAATCACACCTGATATAAGAAAAGTACTTTCCTCTGTGATGCTAATTTTCCTCATAGATTAGTCCAAAGGATCTGACATCAGGACCATAAAATATTAATCAAATGCTAATTTGTCCTTTAAAATATCAAGGAAATTGCATATTTGAGAAAATATGAACCAGGTTGCATGATTTTAGATTGTTCCTTTTACTTGATTGATGAAACATCTTCACAGATAACCACTCATAATAAGGAAAAAAAAGGCCATCAAGTACAGAATACTCCAAATTCCAAAATAATAAGTATTTTACCACCCACCGAATCCAGTGTGAGCGGGCACTGCCATCTGACTGCCAGTAAGATGACGTTTCTCCATTTGTCATTCTATAGATGTCTGCAGGATTGGAGGATGTTTCTATGTAAGCATAGCACTTTGTGACTGACTTTGTGAGTTTATCTATCTCTGGGCTTCTGGCTAGATCTCCAGGGCTTTCTGTAGGGGAGGAAAAAAAACAAACCAGAGCTTACCATTTTTACAAATCTATTTCACAAAGGGAAAAAGAGGACTAGAGAGATAGGTCACTCAATAGGGCGCTTGCCCACAAAGGAAAAAAGAAAATAGCCATTTAAATATCTAACAGAAACACATTCCTTAAAATTTCTTTCCAAAACTTCATTGGCCAGTGATTGTCTTAATATCTCATTATAGTGTAATACTTAAATCATTTCTATATTTGAAAACCATGCTAAGAGATTTACATTTCTTTAATTATGAATGAGGCTTTCTAAAAAAATTTTTATTTATTTATTTGAGAGAGAGAGAGGAAGAGGCAGAGAGAAAGAGAATGGGCAAGCCAGGGACTCTAGCTATTGCAAACGAACTCCAGATGCATGTGCCACCTTGTGCATCTGGCTTACATGGGTCCTGGGGAATCAAACTGGGGTCCTTAGGCTTCACAGGCAAATACCTTAATTGCTAAGCCATTTCCCCAGCCCCATGAATGAGCCTTTATAAGTTCTTTACATTTCTGAGTATTCTCTGGTCCTACCCACTCATGTTTGCTTCTGGATTACTAGTCTTTTCTTTAATTCATGTATTTTATAGACACTGGATAATGTGTATATGTGCACATGTAATAGCTAATATTTACTTGCGTGCTTATTGTGTAGGCATTTTTCTATGCTTTTAAAAATTTTTTTTTCGAGGTAGGGCCTCACTCCTGCCCAGGCTGACCTGGAATTCACTATGTAGACTCAGGGTGGCCTCAAACTCACGGTGATTCTCCTACCTCTCAAGTGCTGGGATTAAAAAGGTGTATACATGGGCTGGAGAGATGGCTTAGCGGCTAAGCCTAAGAACGCTGGTTCCAATGTCTAGCGGTTCCAATCTCCAGGTCCCACGTTTAGCCAGATGCAAAGTGAGGCAAGGTTGCAATGCCGCATCTGCCCACAAGGGGGTGCACGCATCTGGATTTTGTTCACAGCAGCTGAGAGACTGCTGGCACACCCATCTCCGTCTCCCTCCCTCTCTGTCTATCTCTCTCTCTCTCCCCAAAATAAATAAAAAATAATTTAAAAAAAAAAAAAGGCGTGTACAACACGCCTGGCTTTTCTAAGCATTCTTTTTTTTTTTTTTTTTTTTTTTTTTTTTTTCTGGTCCCAGTCTGGCCCAGGATGACCTGGAAGTCACTCTGTATTCTCAGTGTGGCCTCAAACTCATGGCGATTCTCCCACCTCTGCCTCCCAAGTGCTGGGATTAAAGGCGTGCACCACCACGCCTGGCTTTTCTAGGCATTCTTTACTTATAAATTCATTTTATTTTTTATTTTATTTTATTTTTTTGATTTTTCAAGGTAGGGTCTCACTCTGGTCCAGGCTGACCTGGAATTAACTATGTAGTCTCAGGGTGGCCTCGAACTCTCTGCGATCCTCCTACCTCTGCCTCCCGAGTGCTGGGATTAAAGACATGTGGCACCACGCCCGGCTTTATTTTAATTTTTTTTGAAGTAAGGTTTCAATCTAGTCCAGGCTGACCTGGAATACTCTCTGTAGCCCCAGGCTGGCCTCAAATTCACAGTGATACTCCTACCTCTGCCTCTCAAGTGCTTGGATTAAAGGCATGTGTCATCACACCTGGCTTAATTCATTTTAAACATGAAGAAACTAAAGAACAGCCAGTTTGAGTAATTGGCCAAGAATATTTCCTAAAAAATTTTTTATCACGGACTGGAGAAATGGCTCAGTGGTTAAAATAACTTCCTGCTCAAACATGATGGCCCCAGGAAACCTGAGAGAAAACTGAGTAAGATCAACAGAACCCACATAAACAGCTGGGTAAGGCCATGCATGCCTGTAATCCCAGTGCTGTAGGGAGAATAGACATCCAGAAATTGATAGAGCTTGTGAAAAAATGGCAAGGTCTAGGATGAGTAAGAGACTCTGGCTGAAAATAAGAATGCCCAGAAAAGGGTTGAGAAGATGGCTTAGCAGGTAAAGGTACTTGGCTGTAAAGCCTTTTGGAGCAAGGTTTAATTCCTCAGTACCCATGTAAAGCCAGATACACAAAGTTCATAGGGAGCAGAAACAGGCCCTGAAGCCCATTTTCTCTCTTTCTCTCTCTCTGAAATAAATTATATATACATATATATATATTTTGGTTTTTTGAGGTAGGGTCTCACTCTAGCTCAGGCTGACCTGGAATTCACTCTGTAATCTCAGGGTGGCCTTGAACTCACAGTGATCCTCCTACCTCTGCCTCCCGAGTGCTGGGATTAAAGGTATGCGCCACCACGCTCGGCTAAAAAAATATATATTTTTTGAAAGAGGGGCTGGAGAGATGGCTTAGCAGTTAAGCACTTGCCTGTGAAGCCTAAGGACCCTGGTTCAAGACTCAACTCTCCAGTACCCATGTGAGCCAAATGCACAAGGTGGTGCATGCATCTGGAGTTCGTTTGCAGTGGCTGGAGGCCTTGGTGCACCCATTCTCTCCCTCTCTCTCCTTCTCTCTCTCTCTCTCTCTGCCTCTTTCTCTGTCTGTTGCTCTCAAATAAATAAAATAAACAAAAAATATTAAAAAAAAAAAAAAAGAAAGCTGGGTGTGATAGCACATGCTTTTAATATCAACACTTGAGACGCAGAGGTAGGAGGATTGCTTTGAGTTCGAGGCCACCCTAAAACTACACAGTGAATTCTAGGTCAGTATGGGCTAGAGCAAGACCCTACCTCAAAAGCACAAAAGAACCGGGCATGGTGGCACACGCCTTTAATCCCAATACTCGGGAGGCAAAGATAGGAGGATCGCTGAGAGTTTGAGGCCACCCTGAGACTACATAGTGAATTCCAGGCCAGCCTGAGCTAGAGTGAGACCCTACTTCGAACCCTCCTGTGATGGTTAAGTTTGTGTCAACTTGATTTGTTTAGGAATCCACAGACATTCCTCATAAGTGTGTTTCTGAGGCTGCCTCTAGGAAGGATTAACTAAAGGAAGAATCCTTCCCCCAGAGGTAAGCCTTCCTCCAGAGTGGGCGGCCCCTCTTGGAGGAGGGGGCTGGTTGATAAAAAGAAGCTCTGGGAAAAAAGGCTCTCTCTCTCCCACCTGGCTGCCGGTGCTACTAGCTGCTTGGTGTTTTCTGCTTTGTACCTGCTGCTTGGTGTTGCTGCTCTCCAGTGTGGACTGAAGACCAGGATGGACTAAAGAGCAGCGTCTCTCCAGGAAGCCTCCAGGCCTTCAGTGCCGGATTGGGACTGCTGAGGCCTCCAGCCTCGTGCACTGAGCAACTACCAGGTTTCTTGATTCTCGGACCTGCAACCTGCTATTGCTGGACTGTGTAAGCTAATCCAATAAATCCCCTTTTAATACGATTCATTCTCTCCATTCTGTTCCTCTAGAGAACCCTAACTAATACACCTCCCCCCCCCAAAAAAAAAAGCACGAGAGAGAGAGAGAAAGAGAACCAAGAATGGTGGCACATGCCTTTAATCCCAGCACTCAGGTGGCAGAGGTAGGAGGACTACTGTGGTTCAAGGACACCCTGAGACTACATAGTGAATTCCAGGTCAGCCTGGGCTAGAGCTAGACCCTACCTCAAAAAAGAGAAAAAGAAAAAGAGCCCCAAGTGTGGTGGCACATGCCTTTAATACCAGCACTCAGGTGGCAGAGATAGGAGGTATGGGTAACCGGGGTCCTCCTACTCATGTGTCAAGCACTTTAACCACTGAGTCAGCTTCTCACCCCTTACATTTTTATGTAGTCTGAGTTATTAATCTTTTCTTCTCTAGGTCCAGATTTTCATGCCTTGCTTAGAAAGGATGGCCCATATTTTATAAAAGGACTATTTTGTTCTTTTCTAGTACTGCTTGTTTGCTTGTTTGTTTATTTTTGAGACAGAGTCCCACTGTATGTATGGCCCTGAACTCAGTATATAGCCCAAGCTAGCCTTGAATTTATGGCAATCCCACTGTCTTAGCTTCTAAGTGCTAGACATCTGGCTCTTCCAGCACTTGTATTGATTCTTCTTTTATTCTTTCGTCCTAGTTCAACTTTTTGGAATTAAATTTACTTTAGTGAATGCAATGAAATGAAAATGTAGTTTGAGCCAGGTGTGTTGGCCCATGCTTTTAATCCCAGCACTCGGGAGGCAGAGGTAGGAGGATTACCATGAGTTTGAGGCCACCCTGAGACTACATAGTGAATTCCAAGTCAGCCTGGGCTAGAGTGAGACCCTACCTTGAAAAACAAAAAACAAAACACACAAATAATAATAATAACCTAGTTTTCTTGTGTTTTTTTTTTTTCTGAAAGGCTAACTAGTTGCCCTAACCTCCTGAAGATTCACATCCAATCTTTTAAAAAAATATTTCATTTATTTATTTGAGAGAGAGAGAGGAAGATAGACAATGGGTGCTACAGGGCCTCTAGCCACTGCAAACGAATTCCAGATTCATGCACCACCTTGTGCATCTGGTTTATGTGGTTACTGGGAAATCGAACCTTGGTCCTTTGGCTTCACAGGCAAGCACCTTAACTGCTAAGCCATCTCTCCAGACCTGATATCCAATCTTCATTTGTAAAGCTGACTGTACATGGCTCTATATTCCTGTATGTACTTGGGTTTACTCCAGCATTCTGTCATGTTCCAAACACCTCTATGCACACATCATTACCTCTGCTACCATCACCAAATAAATCTGTGACTTCCTTCATTTATTCAACAAATACTCCTTGAGGATTTATTATGTGACAGAAAGTCCCAGGCACTAAGACCAAGGAAGTAAACATGACAAGTAAAATACAAGTAAATTATTAATGCTAAGTGCATGCAGACCTCTAAACATGCAAAGGTGATAGTCACGAGAAGGTAGGAATGGGGGGATGAAAGGAGAGAGTACAATTAGGTAGAGTATACCTGAAGTGACATATGAGAAGAGAACTGAATGAGAAACTAAAACCAGTTGTGTTATGAAAGGAAGCTTGGAGCCACCCTCTTATGCTATAAACTGGTTACTATGATATATTCAGAAATACAGGCAAGGAGAAGAACAGGCTCATCCTACTACTGAATACTAGGTTTTGAAGACATAAAGATAATGGCAGAACATTTCCAAGAGAATCTGCCATATGCATACCCTTTTCTTTCTGAACCAGCTGATCCAGAGACTCCTTCAGAACGGAAGACCGCATGGTGCACATATTATTGCAATGGTCCAACATTGGGTAGGGAATCACCGTGCTAGAGATCCGATTGCGGTGCAGGAAGCGCAGTATCATTGATGAGTGAACACCAAGGCCCTCCTTTGACTCTGAGAAAATGTCTATGAAACCTAAAAAGACAAAATCCATTTTAGTCCTTTGGGGAAGCCACCACAAGTTTCCACATTCCCTACCTGGTGGCTTACCTGGCCTGGCTGAATTGAGCAGCCATTAATAATCTTCACTGATGGTTTGAGCTTTATCATTTAAAAGCCCAAGTAAGTTTTAAAATTTTTTTTTATTTTTTTAATTTTTTAAATTTATTTTTGGAGAGAGACATAGAGAGGACAGAGAGGGAAAAGGAGACAGAGAATGGGCGTGCCAGCAGCCTCTCAGCTGCTGTGAACAAAATCCAGATGCATGCGCCCCCTTGTGGGCAAGTGCGGCATTGCACCCTTGCGTCACTTTGCATCTGGCTAAACGTGGGACCTGGAGATTGGAACCAGGTTCTTAGGCTTAGCAGGCAGGCGCCTTAACCGCTAAGTAAGTTTTTAAAATATATTTTATTTATTTTATTATTTATTTGAGAAAGAGAAGAGGTAAAGAGAGAGAAAGAGAGAGAATGGGCACGCCATGGCTTCCAGCCACTGCAAACGAACTCCAGATGCATGCACCCCCTTGTGCATCTCGCTTACGTGGGTCCTGGAGAGTCGAACTGGGATCCTTTGGCTTTGTAGGCAAATGCCTTAACCACTAAACCATCTCTCCAGCCCTTCTTTTTTACTTTAAAAATAATTGTTTTAAATTTATTTGAGAGAGAGAAAGGTGCAGAGAGAGAGAGGGAGAATGGGCATGCCCGGGCTTCCAGCCACTGCAAAAGAAATCCAGATCCATGTGCCACCTTGTGTACCCAGCTTACGTGAGTCCTGGGAAATTAACCAAGGTCCTTTGGCTTTGCAGGCAAGCACCTTAACTGCTAAGCCATCTCTCCAGCCCCTTTTTTACTTTTTAATGAATGACTATAACAAAAAAAATACACATAAAGCCCGAAGTGGTGGTCCATGCCTTTAATCCCAGCACTTGGGAAGCAGAGGCAGGAGTATCACCTTGAGTTCAAGGCCAAGTGGGACTTCAGAGTGAGTACAAGATCAGCCTGGGCTAGGGACCCTACCTGGAAAAAAAAATAAGCAAAAAAAGTACACATAATTATATCATTCAATAAATTTTCATGGGCTTGAGAGATGGGTCAGTAGTTAAGGTACTTGCTTGCAAAGCCTGACTGCCTAGATTTGATTTCCCAGTACCCATATAAAGCTAGATGCACAATGTGGCACATGCATCTGGAGTTAATTTGCAATGGCAAGAGGCTCTGGCATGCTCCATTCTATCTCTCTCCATCTTTCTCCTTGCAAATAAATTTTTTTTTTAAATCTAGCCAGGTATGGTAGTGCACACTTTTAATCCCAGCTCTTGAGAGGCACAGGTAGGAGGATCGCTATGAGTTGGAGGCCAGCCTGGGACTACAGATAGAGTTCAGGTCACGCCTGTGCTAGAGTGAGACCCTACCTCAAAAACAACAAAAATCTGGCCTGGAGGGATGACTTAGCAGTTAAGGCGTTTGCCTGCAAAGCCAAAGGACCCAGGTTTGATTTCCCAGGACCCACATTAGCCAGATGTACAAGGCAGTGCACACATCTGGAGTTTGTTTGCAAGTGGCTGGAGGACCTGGTGCACCCATTCTCTCTCTCTCTCTTTTTCTTGGTCAAATAAATAAATAAATAAAAATTTAAAAATACTTTTAAAAATCTAAAAAAAAATTCACAAGCTTAACAGATCTAGGTAAACATCACCCAAATCAAGATATTAGACATCTCTAAGGGAGTCTGTCACTAAAAACCAAAATATTAGATGTCTCTAAGGGAAGCTGTCACTAAGTAATAGCCATTAGAGCAGAATGCAACAATGCATTAACTTAAAGCATGAAGCTGAGGAAAAATTTTGTACTTAACAAATAGTCTATTTTGGTTACATGCCCTACCCAAACCCAGAGACAGCTGATTTTCAAACAGTCAGTCTAAGCCAGGTATGGTGGCGCATGCCTTTAATCTCAGCACTCTCCAGGCCTATTGTTATTCTTTCTTAAATTTTATTGTATTTTTTTCTATTTTTATTTTTTATTTTGTTTTTGTTTTTCGAGGTAGTGTTTCACTCTAGCCCAGGCTGACCTGGAATTCACTATGTAGTCTCACTGTGTCCTCAAACTCACAGTGATCCTCCTACCTCTGCCTCCCAAGTACTGGGATCAAAGGCATGCACCACCACGCCTAGTTTACTTAAATTTTAGAGTAATAGTTTTCATAAACAACAACAACAAAAAACAGGCTGGAGAGATGGCTTAGCAATTAAGGCTCTTGCCTGCAAAGCCTAAGAATTCAGGTTTGAATCTCCAGGTCCCACAGAGCCAGACACACAGTGATGCAAGTGCACAATGCTACACATAGTCTACAAGGGGGCACACATATCTGGAGCTCAACCGCAGTGGCTAAAGGCCCTGGCACATGCATTATCTCTCTCTCTCTCTCTCTCCCCCAAAATAAAAATAAATTTAAAAAAACAAACAACAACAACAAAAAAACCTACTAAAATGTCAAAGAGAAAAAAATAGTTCTCAAATATGAGGACACAGCAGAAATAAGAGATGGTCCCTGCCCTCCTGGAGCTCAAAGCATACATTTTAATAATAGATTAATCAATTAATTAATTATAATGGTAATAATGTTACCAAAAAAAGAAATGCAAAACAATAAGAGAACACACAATAGGGGCCAGGGATGGTTTCCTAAGACTGAGCATAAGAAGAGCCATTAAGGGAAGCAGCTCCTGACATACAGAAAGTGTCCAGCTAGCACTGTGTTAAGGAGCAAATGCAATGGCTAGTTCAGATAACATACCCAATGAAAGATTTTTTTGGGGGGTGGGGTTACTTTTTGGTGCCACAAACTTACCTAATCTCAGTCTGTAATACAATAAAACTCATTTTGGTTCTAAGAGAGCTTTCTTCAGTGCTAAGGACCAAACCCTTGGCCTTGCACTTGTTGGGCAAGCACCCTTCTAGTGAGCTAAATCCCCAACCCTTCAGCAAGCTTTCTAGGCATTCTGCATTTACATGGGAGACTTACCTGGAACAAGAGAGCAGGCTTGTAGCTGTCTGATGATATGGCTCAGCTCCCCTTGAAGATTTGCTCCACTGGAGTTCTTGAGGGCCTCCAACATGTTCTCTGCATCAACTGTACCATCACCCTCAGCATCAAACTGGGCAAAGGCCTACGAGGTAAGAGATATAAGCACTCTAACACCCAGTATCTGAGTTGCAGGCAGAGAAGTCCATACACATCATTCAAAGAACAAATAAAGATAGGATAATAGCTCACTGTGCTTTGTAGGCTGTGTGTGTACACGATTTTATCATCTCATCTCTCCTCTAAGAGAATAAGTCCTTCACCTCCCCCAAATAATTTCTGAAGAAAGCATCTGCTGCAAAATTTTTAAGCAGTTTCAAAGTGTTAGATACAAAGCAGTAGTGAAAACAAACTGCCTGCAGTAGCATTTCAGCTTTAACAGGGCCTTTTCTTTTAAACACTCTGTACACAAGAGCTAACATGGTTTACCTGCTTCACAGCCCTGTTTTCACTAATTTTTAGCCATTGCCTACTGTGTCCATTTCCCATATTGGGCCATTTGCAAAAGTTGATTCAACATTGTACTTGGGCTGAATACTACAGTTCCTAGCCACAGGTTCCTTTACTTGTGTAAGCCTCACTCGGTGTCTTGATCTGAGAGATCACAGGCTGCTGCCTGGACAAGGAACAGTGAGTCCATTTTTTTCTATGTATTTATTTGAGAGAGAGAGAGAGAGAGAGGCAGTAGAGAGAGAGAATGGGTACACTAGGGCCTCTAGCCACTGTAAATGAACTCCATATGCATGTGCCACCTTGTGCATCTGGCTCATGTGGGTACTGGGGAATCAAACCTGGGTCTTTAGGACACAGGCAAGTGCCTTAACCACAAAGCCATCTCTCTTGCCCTATTTTTTAAATTTTTTCCAAGGTAGGGTCTCACTCTAGTCCAGGCTAACCTGGAACTCACTCTGTAGTCCCAGACTGGCCTTGAACTCACAGTGATCCTCCTACCTTTGCCTCCTGAGTGCTGGCATTAAAGTGTGCTATGCCACCACACTCAGCAGTACAAGTGAGTCTTCAACAGTGCAGTACAGTACTCCCCTTCTTCTTTCAAATATGCAAGTTCTGTCCCCTCATTTCCTGTATTGTTCATGAGCAATGGTGTCCTTTCTCTCAACAGCAATCCCTCCCTCATCCTGGCTTCTGTCTGGCTGCTGATAAACACTTACATCCTCCTCACCATGAACTACTCCAGACTCTTCTACCCTCATTTCTAAGGAAGCTTCTCTTCCTTAAAACTCCTGCCCCCTTTCCTTACTCCTCTGCTCTGTGAAACAAGGAAATAACCCATTGAAGTTTTACAGACACAATACCTCTAATTCTCTCCCATCACAGAACTATGAACAATGCAGCATACAGGAACAAATGCAAATTCCTAATTTTGGGTCCAAAAACCATGAGCCTGAATGCAAGATGGGAGATAGAGAATGCTAAGAAAAAAAAATCATAGTAGTCTATACTTACCCTGACAAAATATCCAAAAAGGCTAATAGGATCAATGAATGCATCAATCAAAGTATTATGCTCAAAAGGAAAGTGTTGGTTTTTTTTAAATTAATTAATTTATTTATTTGAGAGAGGGAGGGAGAGAGGCAGATAGAGGCATGCCAGGGCCTCTAGCCACTGCAAACAAACTCCAGAGGCATGCACCACCTTGTACATTTAGCTTATGTGGGTACTGGGGAATCGAACCCTGGTCCTTATGCTTCCCAGGCAAGCACCTTAATTGCTAGCCATCTCCTCAGCCCAAGTGTTATAATTTGAATGAAATGTCATAAGCTAATAAGCTTATGTGTTTGAACGCTTGGTCTCCAGCTGGTGTTGCTGTTTGGAAAAACTGTAGAACCCTTAGGAGATGGAGCCTTGATGGAGGAAGTGGGTCACTAGGGGCGAGTCCTGAAATTCTACAGCTCAACCCAACATCCTCCGCTTGCAGATGGAATATGACTAATCAGCTTCCAACTCCTGTGACCGTACCTTCCTGCTACGATAGGATGGATGCCCTTAAACCTGTAAGCCAGAATAAACCCTTTCCTTCCTTAAGCCGTTTCCTCTCAGGTATTGTTCACAGAAACAAGTAAATACAGAGACATCTAGTTCTCTCTAAATTAGACCCAATCAGAACAGCTGAGGAGAGTACACCTCAAAGGCAAATGAAATAAGGTCAGAGATGAGAGACCATGATAGAGAAGATTTGATACATTTTCACCACTACCTTCTTGATATGCTGGGGATCAAACCCAGGGCCTCACACACTCTAGGCAAGCATTCTACCCCTATGCCACAGCTGTAGACTATGGAATCTTTACAGTAGAAAAGAGATAACTGGAAGTAACAAAATCTGTCTCTTTATTTTTTACTTTTTTATTTTTTGTTTATTTATTTGAGAGCAACAGAGTGAGGGAGGGAGAGAATGGGCACACCAGGGCCTCCAGCCACTGCAAATGAACTCCAGATACACATGCCACCTTGTGCATCTGGCTTATGTGGGTACTGGGGAATCGAGCCTCAGACCAGGGTCCTTAGGCTTCACAGGCAAGCGCTTAACCGCTAAGCTATCTCTCCAGCCCAGAATCCATCTCTTTAGACATAATGAGCTGCTCTGGGTAAGAGGGAAGCAGCAGTTACCATTAACTTCATCAACTTCATCAAATAGAAGTCCAAGGGTAAAGATCATCATTATAGTGTGCTTGCCTGTGTGGGTAAGGCAGTACATGGATTCAGAGGCTCTGAGGAGAATGGCCACTCCCCCAGAGTTTCACAGCAACAGCTTAATAACCAGTCATTAGCAATGTTCAAAGAAGTCACAAACAATGAATGCACTTACCTTGATTCCCTCCTAAAGCTCTAGTAAGAGAGCATTATGGGGCAGGGTGTGGGACCACACAACTTTAATCCCAGCACTGGGGGTGGAGGAAGCATAGGTAGGAGGATCACTGTGAGTTCAAGGCCAGCCTGAGACTACATAGTGAATTCCAGGTCAGCCTGGACTAGAGCAAGACCCTACCTTGAAAAAACAAAACAAAACAAAAACCAAACAAACAAAAAAGGGCAAAGAGATGAGGTAAAAGCTACAAAATTTAGAAGATTAAAAAAAAAAAAAAGGTAGATTGGGGCTGGAAAGATGGCTTAGCGGTTAAGGCATTTGCCTGCAAAGCCAAGGGATCCCGGTTTGACTCTCCAGGACACACGTAAGTCAGATGGAGTTCGTTTGCAGCGGCTAGAAGCCCTGACACGCCCATATTCTCTCTCTCTTCCTCTTTCTCTCTCTCAAATAAGTAAATAAAATATATTTTTTAAAAAAGATAGATGGGTAGTGGGTAACTCTGAGAAGCAACTGTTTCACACTGAGGACTCTCACAAAACTTAGGAGTTGGTAGCAACAGGACCTACTGAATGTGAAGATGATTGGTGGAAAGCCTACTTTAGAAAGCAGTTAGACATGACTAGACCAATGCTGACCTTAAGGAGTTAATGTATATTTTATTTTTGTGTGTGTTTGTTTTTAAGTGAAAAGGGTAATTAATAGCATTGTGGGTGAGGGTTTTTTTTTTTTTTTTTTTGAGTCCTTGCCTTTTAGAAATGCACAACGACAAAATGATATGATGTTAAGACTTGCTACAAAATACTTTGTTTATTTAGGAGAGAAAGGGAGATAGAGAAAACAAGTACATCAGGGCCTCCTGCCATTGCAAATGAACTCCAAACGCATGCGCCACCTTGTCTATCTAGCTTACATGGGTACTGGGGATCAAACCTGGGTCCTTAAGCAGTGCCTTAACTGCTAAGCCATTTCTCCAGCCCTTGCTTCAAAATAATTTGAATAGAAAAAAGAAGAAGAAGAAGAAAGTAGGTGAGGTGTAGGTCAAATAAAGTAGAGTTGGTAATTAGTGAAAGTGGTTAAGATATGTGGAAGTTATTCCACTTTCTCTCTTCTTCTTCTTCTTCTTCTTTTTTTTTTTTTTTTTTTTTTGAGGTAAGGTCTGACTCTAACTCTAGCGCAGGATGACTTGAAATTCAATTTTTTAAAACTTTTATTCATGCATTTACTTGAGAGAGAGGAAGAGACAGAGAGAGAGAGAGAGAGAGAGAGAGAGAATGGGTACACAAACTCCAGATACATGTATACCAGGCTTATGCAGGTCCTGGAGAACCAAATCTGGGTCTTTTGGCTTTGCAGGAAAGTGTTTTAACCACTAAGCCATCTTTCCAGCCCTCACTTGTGTTTGTTTGTTTGTTTGTTTGGTTGGTTGATTGGTTTTTCAAGGTAGGGTTTCATTCTAGCCCAGGCTGACCTGGAATTCACTCTGTAGTCTCAGGGTGGCCTCAAACTCATAGTGATCCTCCTACCTCTGCCTCCCAAGTGCCAGGATTAAAGGCATGCTCCACCATGCCCGGCTCACTTCTTTTTTTTTTTTTGATGCTGCAAATGTCAGTCTAGCTGGCTCATGAGCTTCAGTATTACCTTGGCTCCCCTCCCATTGTTATAGGCACATCAAAATCATAGACATTTATGTCACTTTGTGTCTGGCTTTATGTGTTGAGGAGGATCAAACCTGGGTAGACAGGCTTATAAAAAGTGCTTTTAACTACTAAATTATCTTAGTCCCAGGAATAACCTTTCGTAAAACAAATGTAAGGAGCTGAAGAAATGGCTTAGTGGTTAAGGCACATGCCTGCGAAGCCTAAGGATCCTGGTTCGATTCTCCAGGTCCCACATAAAGCCAGATGCACATGGTGGCGCATGTGTCTGGAGTTCATTTGCAGTGACCAGAGGCCCTGGCGTGCCCATTCTCATTCTCTCTCTCCCTCTTTCTGTCTCAAATAAATAAATAAATAAAAATAAAAATATTTTTTAAAAATGTAAGGGCTGGAGAGATGGCTTAGCAGTTAAAGTATGCCTGTGAAACTTAAGGACCCAGGTTGGATTCCCCAGTACCCACGTAAGCCAGATGCACAAGGTGACGCATGTGTCTGGAGTTAATTTGCACTGGATAGAGTCTCTGGTGCATCCATTCTCTATCTGCCTCTCTCTCAAATTAATTAATTAAAGTAAAAGTTAAATTAAATTAAATTTTTAGGGCTGGAGAGATGGCTTAGCAGTTAAGGCACTTGCCTGCTAAGCCTAAGAATGCCCTTTTGATTCTCCAGGTCTCACGTTTAGCCAAATGCAAGGGCGCAATGCCATACTTGCCCACAGGGGGCGCATGTGTCTGGAGTTCATTCACAGCAGCTGAGAGACTGCTGGTGCACCCATTCTCTCTCTCTCTCTTCAAAAAAAATTAAATTAAAAAAAATCCTCGCTAAAATTTTTGGACTTGTGTGTGAGTTGGAATAAAACTCAGTAGCTGAGGCCAGTAAGCTAGAAAGGGGATAAAAGGAAGGGGTGCTTAAGGAGATGGTATTGTATATATGAAAGTAGAAAAACAGCTTAATGGGGGTGGAAACGCCTAAGTGAGGTCAAGAGAAGAGATTGAGTAAAGGAAAAGTAGGGGGAGGGTTAATCAAAATCTAAGAGGGTATGAATAAGTCATATGGAAACCTACTTTTTTGGACAATGGTATACCCAGAAGCCATAGATTGTTACTAGAAAAATTTCATTGCCAGGGATGGGATACCTTCCGATGAGTTGTTGGCCAGGAAGGTCCCTGATGCCCCCCTAAACACTATAGGCCATTGTCAAGGTTCTTGGCTTCCCATTAGGAATAGATAGTAAGACCCTATTGCTGAAGACTGGAGTCTTACTTGGGCTGCAAGGTCACTGAGAAATTCTGCTGGAGCTGAGCTGAAAACATCCTCTGTGTAGATCAGCTGACAGAAAACTGGAAAAAGCTATACTCCATGCAGCTCTATGGGAGAGAGAGAAGTCACCAGTGGAGATAAATAACAGTGGACACTGCAAGCCTTAAGTTTGGCCAGACAGGCCAAATGAGCTAACAGGTGCAATAGTGGCATGTCTGTTATGGGGGGACTGGAGACCTGCTCAATGAGAGGGAATATATGCCTGGCACTGAAAACCTATGATAAGGGAAGTCATGAGCCCTAGGGGTGTAACATCTGCTGGTGTCTTGCTAAATGCATATATTATGTTCACCAAACTACCCGGTAAACACGTCTCTTAATGTTCATACACATATATTAATGCTATTCTCACTTTTGTTTAGAAAAGCTTCTCGTAGCTGGGTATGGTGGTGCACGCCTTTAATCCCAGCACTGGGGAGGCAGAGGTAGGAAGAGCGCCATGAGTTCAAGACTACTCTGAGACTATATAGTGAATTCCAGGTCAGCCTGGGCTAGAATGAGACCCTACCTTGAAAAACAAAACAAAACAAACAAACAAACAAAAAAAACAAGAAAAAAAAAAGAAAAGCTTCTCTTTTCAGATGGCGGTGACCTTTGGAATGACTCAAAAGAAAGAATGTAAGAGCCAAAAGAAGAGTAAGATTCCTTACAAAATAAGAGAGGGCTGGGGAAATGGCTTAGAGGTTAAGGCATTTGCCTGCAAAGCCTAAAGACTCCGGTTCAATTCCCCAGGCCCCACATAAGCCAGATGCACAAGGGGGTGCATGCATCTGGAGTTCGTTTGCAGTGGCTGGAGGTCCTGGCATGCCCATTCTCTTTCTCTCTATCTGCCTTTCTCTCTCTCTCTCGCAAATAAATAAATATATTAAAATAATAATAATAGAGAGCCAGGCATGGTGGCACATGCCTTTAATCCTACCACTTGGGAGGCAGAGGTAGGAGGATCACTGAGTTCCAGGCCACCCTGAGACTACATGGTAAATTCAGTGTTCAGTGACATGAAAAAGTGAAGATTGCCGAGCCTTTAATCCCAGCACTCGGGAAGCAGAGGTAGGAGGATCACCATGAGTTCCAGGCCACCCAGGGACTACATAGTAAATTCCAGGTCAGCCTGAGCTAGAACGCAATTCTATCTCGAAAAACAAAACAAAAAAAAAAAAAAAAGTGAAGATTATGAACTGAAAAAAGCTTTAAAAGGATAATATTAACTTGAAAAAAAGCATGCATGTTACTTCCCACATTAGTAAAAACTATGTAAATGTATGTAGATGCCTCAAAAAAAAAAAAGCCAGAAAGAATAATATTAAGATGTTAACAGCCTGAGACATGGCTCAGTCAGTAAAGTGCTTGCCCTGCAAGCATGAGATCCTGAGTTTGGATCCCCAACACCCACATAAAAGGTAGGTGTGGTGACAAGCAAAAAAATATGTTAGTAGTGGTAACATGGTTTATATTGTAGTTTCACTTATCTGGTTTTTGTTTTATTTTGTTTTGGTTTTTCAAGGTAAGGTCTCTAGCTCAGGCTGACTTGGAATTCACTATGTAGTCTCATCAGCTATCCTACCTCTGTCTCCTGAGTGCTGGGATTAAAGGCATGCACCACCACTGCCTGGCTATATTTTCAATCTTCTGCAGTTTACATGTTGCTTTAAAAAAAAAAAAGGGAGTATTCAAGTACTAAGGAATTTTAAGGGTTGAGGATGTAACTCAGCCATACGGCACTTGCCTAGCATGTGTGAAGCCCTAGATTCCATCCACAGCACTGAAAAACTTTTAAACAGAACCCAGTATAAAAAAGTGGAGTTGGGGACTGGAGAGATGGCTTAGCAGTTGAGGCACTTACCTGCAAAGCCTAAGGACTCAAGTTCGATTCCCCAGTACCCACATAAGCCAGATGCACCAGGTGGCACATGCATCTGGAATTCATTTGCAGTGGCTAGAGGCTCTGGTGTGCCCATTCTCTCTCTCTCTTACTATCTCCCTCTTTCTGTCTAATAAACTTTAAAAATTAAAAAAATAGCCAGGGGCTGGAGAGATGGCTTAGCGGTTAAGGCGCCTGCCTGCTAAGCCTAAGAACGCCGGTTCCAATCTCCAGGTCCCACGTTTAGCCAGATGCAAAGTGATGCAAGGGCGCAATGCCGCACTTGACCACAAAGGGGTGCACACATCTGGATTTCATTCACAGCAGCTGAGAGACTGCTGGCGCACCCATCTGTCTCCCTCTCCCTCTCTATCTCTCTCTGTGTCTCTCTCCAAAAATAAAATTAAAATAGAATAGAATAGAATAGAATAGAATAGAATAGAATAGAATAGAATAGAATAGAATAGAATAATAGCTGGGCGTGGTGGCACACACCTTTAATCCCAGCACTTGGGAGGCAGAAGTAGGAAGATCACTGTGAGTTCGAGGCCACCCTAAGACTACATAGTGAATTCCAGGTCAGCCTGAGCTAGAGTGAGACCCTACCACGGAAGAAAAAGTTTTTTTTTTTTAAATAAAAACAAATAACAGCTGGGCATGGTGGCACACGCCTTTAATCCCAGCACTCAGAGGCAGAGGTAGGAGGATCACTGTGAGTTCCAGGCCATCCTGAGAATACAGAGTGAATTCCAGGTCAGCCTGAGCTAGAGTGAAACCCGACCTCAAAAAAACCAAAATAAATATATAAGTAAATAAATAAATATAAAAAATAAAATAAAATAAAAAGTGGAGTTGGGGCCAAGCATGTTGGTACACACCTTTAATCTTAGTACTCAGGAGGCAGAGGTAGGAGGATCACTTTGAGGCCACCCGGAGACTACATAGTGAATTCCAGGTCAGCCTGGGTTAGAGCAAGACTCTACCTTGAAAATAACAAAAACAAACAAAAAAAGTGGAATTGGGGAGTAAAGAGGGAGGTGGCACAGAACACAGCTGCTATCTATCCTGAACCTCCAGATGTCATTACTACAGTACCAGGTACTAACTACTTCCCAATTTTCCCACATTAAGGATACTGAGAAAAAATATTTGTATGACTCAAGGTCCAAGGGGATTAACATAGCTATAATGCATTCAATTCGGAATGACACAGATTGGAGAAACCCTAAATTGTTTGAGCACTTGCTAAATTCCAGGCATGTGCAAAGCATTTTATATTCATAATATAAATTCCTCATAACAGCAATACGACTTGCTATTACCCTTCTCATTCTATAGCTGTACAGAGGGGCCAAGAAACTTGTCCAAGGTCACACAGCTAGTACTCAATAAGCTCCATTCTCCTTCCTTGCAGCCTAGAGACTATATGCTTAAAATTTCTTAGTTCTACTTTTCCGTGTACACAACTTGCTTTCTTTATCCTGCTGCCTGTTAATACTTCGCAATCCCGCAAGTGAGCCTCAAGCCCTCTAAATCTCCAAGTAGCAGTCAAGTCCTACTTCCTTCCACCCACGCTTCACACTCCAGGTGCTACTATATTCACTGCTGCATAGCTCCCAGCTTCATACACAACTCCTAGTGCATTGCTAGAAAAAGTCCTAAAGCAAGACTACAAATAGTCACATCTTTGCTATGTTAAATTCTGTTCATCTGTCAATAGCTAATGAATATAATAAAAAAAAAAACTTAAACAAACAAAAGAAAGTCTTTTTTTTTTTTTGTTTTTTGAGGTAGGGTCTCACTTTAGCTCAGGCTGACCTGGAATTCACTATGTAGTCTCAGGGTGGCCTCGAACTCACAGCGATCCTCCTACCTCTGCCTCCCGAATGCTGGGATTAAAGGCGTGCGCCACCACGCCCGGCAAGAAAGTCATTTTTGCCAAGAAAAAAAATCACAGCTTTGCTAACAGCCTCTCCATAATGATACATAATTTCCTAACATAAATTGTCCTTAAAGAAATGTTTGGGGCGTGGGGCTGGAGAGATGGCTCAGTGGTTAAAGGCACTTGCCTGCAAAGCCTAAAGACCCAGGTTTAATTCCTTAGTACCCATGTAAAGCCAGATGCACAAAGTGGCACACACGTCTGGAGTTCCTCTGCAGTGGCTAGAGGCCCCAGCACACCCATTCTCTTTCTCTCTCTTTTCTATCTCGGTCTGCTTGCAAATAAATAATTTTTAAAAAAGAAATGTTTGGGGCTAGGGAGATTACGCAGTGGGTAAAAGCACTTGGCATACAAATGTGATAACCTGAAAACCCACATAAAAGCCAGACGCAGTATGGAGTGTTCATAATCCCAGCTCTCCTATGGTCAGACAGGAGAATCCTAGAAATCCACAGGCCAGCTAGGTTGGTGTACACAGCAATAAACAAGAGACCTGCCTTGGGCTAGAAAGATAGCTTAGTGGTTAAGGCACTTGCCTATAAAGCCAAAGGACCCAGGTTCGATTCCCCAGGACCCACGTAAGCCAGATGAACAAAGTGGCGCTTGTGTCTGGAGTTTGTTTGCATTGGCAGGAGGCCCTGGTAAGCCCATACTCATTCATTCATTCCCTCTCTCAAATTAATAAATAAAGATAAATATTTAAAAAAGAGAAAGCCAGGCGTGGTGGCGCATGCCTTTAATCCCAGCACTTTGGAGGCAGAGGTAAGAGGATGGCTGTGAGTTCAAGGCCAGCCTGAGACTACTTAGTGAGTTCCAGGTCAGCCTGGCCTAGAGTGAAACCCTACCTTGAAAAACCAAAAAAAAAAGAGAGAGACCCTGACTCAAACAAGAAAGACCACGACTGACACCTGAATTTGTCCTCTAACCTCCACACATGTGCAGTGACACAAACACACCTGCATACATGTATGTACATACCTATCTTACAAACACACACAAAGATAATCATGAAAAAAAGAAATGTTCAGGTTACTTAGCAGTCACTGTATTTTACAGGTGTTCACAGAGCCAACCCACTCACACACTCACTCACTGCTATTGATAAGCAGCCATTATACATATTCCTGACCCAGAGCTTGACTTTGTGAATATAAAAATAAACAGGTTATAGTCCTCACCCTCTAAAACCCTCAGAGCCAAGAAGACTCATCTGTCAATCAAGAACAGCAATGTCACAGTTGTCATCATTATAACGAGAGAAGTAACAGCATAAACTACTTTAACAGCTAGTATTTAGTGTTTACTATGCACCAGGAAGATTTCTAGGCACGTCACATGGACCAATTTAATTTTGTATAATAATTCTAGAGGCAAGACTATCTTTTTAGTGGTAACAAACAGAGTATTTTGCCCAAGGCCATATGTATCATATTGGTAAATAATGGCTTGGATATGAATCCTGGTCTGACTCTAGACTCCATATTACCAACCACTACACCATGAGACCAGCATCCTCTGAGGGCCCAGAGCATTCAAGAAACGTGACCCTTGATCAGAGCTTTAATGGGTAACCAGGGATTGTAAAACTTATGAAGAGGTGGAGGCCATCCCAGGTAGAGGGAACAGAACGTGAGCATAGATATAGAGTACATGGCAGACTATGAGGACATAACCTGCGTGGGGTGGCTGGGAAGAAGCAGGGCAGGAGATGAAGAGTGAAACAAAGGTCAGATAAAGAGCTTGCAGAACTGCTGAGGAACTCACTTGTTATAGTAAGGGCACGATGAGGCCACTGCAGGATATTAAGGGCAGAGAGAGATGGCCATTCCACACCTAGAAGTCCTCATATTAGAATGGACCCTACAAAGCTCTTAAATAGAGCACACTCTTTGTACTGCCTGAACTCTTCTCCAGTGTCTCTGTGATCATTTTCTACCAATGATGAAAGGCTCATGTTCTCTGGTTAGTTCTGACAATAATAATTCTCTTCTCCGTAAAGAATGAAAATTTCCCTCCAGAAATCACCTCTCAGTGAGAACATTCAGAATGCATCTGTTCCCTCTGCACTATGGTGGCAGGTCTGTGGGCTACAGATAAGAGTGATCAGGTCTTCTGAGTATTCCCTGGTCCCTCCAGTCCTTTTGCAGTTCCCCATTAGTCTCATGCCTATGCTGGTCATCCCCTTTGGGTTCCCTGCAGTTTGTCAGTAAAAGTCAGAGCAGTGCTTCTCAAACTTTATGGACTAATCTACCAAAATAGATATATTTAATTGCACTATAAGAGACATAGAACCCATATAGTTGCTATAAAAATTCCATGAAATAATGCAACACTTTCCCTTACCAGATACAATATACTGATATTTTCAATTCCACACTATTCTGTTTCATTTTTTAAAAATATATTTATATTTTACTTTTTTAATTTATTCATTATAGAGGGAGAGAGAATGGCTGCTCCAGGGCCTCTAGCCACTGCAAACTACAGATGCATGCGCCACCATGTACATCTGGTTTACATGGATTCTGGGGAATCAAACCTGGCTCCTTAGGCTTCACAGACAAATGCCTTAACCACTAAGCCTTCTCTCTATCTAGTCCTGTTTCATTTTTTAATCATTAAGATAAGACTCAGTAAACAGATTTCCAACCAACTATAGAAACAACTTGAAACACAGTGCCTTGGAAGGAGGGACCCAAAATTCAACTCAGTACTCTAGTCTAATAGGATAAAATACAGCAAGACCACTCTTTGACTCTCTAAAAAGCAAATGAGGCCAACATCCACCTCCATCCTAATGGCAAGTTGGTCTACTATCCTCTTCCTTCCTGACTCAGACCTTTTCTTGAATTGTCTTTTTTCTTTCTTGTGCTGTACCAAAGGTCGATCCCATGGTCTCATGCATGCAAGACAAGTATCCTGCCAAGTGAGCTATAACCCCAGCCCTTTAGGCTTTTTCTTATAACACATTCCTACTATATGCTCAGCCACTCACATGGTAACTACTGGCACAGTACCCAGGTGGAGATACTATGGTAGGCTTGGTGTCAAGATATGAAGAATAACAGAAGCAAACCCCTGCATGGTGGCACATGCCTATAATTCTTACACTCAGGAGGTTGGGTTGGTAGAACCATGAGTTTGAGGCCAGCTGGGCTACATAGTGAAATTCTATCTCAAAACAACCAACCCACCAACCAACCCCCAAAACAAATATAACAGGGACTGCAGAGATGGCTCAGCAGTTAAAGAAATTTGCTTCCAAAGCCTGGTGGCCCAGGTTCGCTTCCCCAGTACCCACGAAAAGCCAGATACACAGGTGGCACATGCACCTGGAGTTAATTTGCAGTGGCAAGAGGCCCTGGTACACCCATCCTTTCTCCCTCCCTCCCTCCCTCCCTGCCTCTCTCAAATAAATAAATAAAAATATACTTTAAAAAATTTATTTATCTTGAGATAGAGAGTGAGAATGGGCATGCCAGGGCTTCTAGCCACTGCAAACAAGCTCCAGACTCATGCACCTCCTTGTGTATCTGGCTTATGTGGGTCCTAGGGAATCAAACCTGGGTCCTTAGGCTTCGCAGGCAAATGCCTTAACTACTAAGCCATGTCTCCAGCCCTAAAAATATTTTTTAAAGGGTAGCTGGATGTGGTGGCGCATGCCTTTAATCCCCGTAGTTGTGGGAACAGAGGTAGGAGGATCACTGTGAAGTTCGAGGCCACCCTGAGACTACATAGTGAATTCCAGGTTAGCCTGGCCTGGGCTAGAGCAAAACCCTACCTTGAAAAACCAAAAAAAAAAAAAAAAAAAAAAAAAAGTGTAACAAGCCAGGCATAGTGGAACATGCCCTTAATCCCAGCACTTGGGAGGCAGAGAGAGGAGAATCACTATGACCTCAAGGCCAGTCTGAGACTACAGATATTCCAGAACAGCCTGGACTAGAAAGAGTTCCTACCTCAAACACCACAAAAAAAATAAATAAATAAAGTGTAACAGAATCAGAGGGTTCCCTGGATTGGAATGTGGTACCAGATTTTCTGTTTACTCAGTGATATCCTCCCTAAGTCTCAATTTCTCATCCTGTGAAAGCTTTCTTCCTCATAGTTTGATATAAACATTCAAATGATCATGGACAAGACTATGGGTTCTTATCAATCAATTTGCCAGACAAGAGACAGAAAAGTAGACTATGGGCTGGAGAGATAGTTTAGTGGTTAAGGTGCTTGCCTGCAAAGTCAAATGACTCAAGTTCGATTTCCTAGGACCCATGTGAGCCAGATGCACAAGGTGGCACACGCTTCTGGAGTTCATGTACAGTGGCTGGAGGCCTTGGTGCACCCATTCTTTCTATCTGCCCCCCCCCTCTTTCTCTCAAATAAAGAAATATCAGGCCTCCAGTTTGGTGAAGCCTTTCTCAAATTTCATGCTTCTGTCAAGTATAGCTCTATGGTCCTTGAAAATAGAGAGGGCTAGAATGGAAGAAAGAGCCATCCGAACCATGCCTCTGGCAGGCTTGGTGCTGACCAGATAATGGTGTCAAGGTAGCAAATTCTTAAGAATTAAAGGAGGTTAAGGCACACACACACAAGACAAAGCAGCTGTCCCTCCAGCTTGCTAACAGTCTCGGTCTGTGGAAAGAGATAGGCAAGGTCAGAAAGCAGTATAAGCCGGCCTGTGGGCTCCAACTCATTTAGAAATATGCATCTGGTTCCTCAGGCAGTGGGAGTAGAGAGCTCTAAACTGAGTTCAGGCAATATTTGAAGTCTGCTGTGACTTTATGGTATATATACCCATCTCATAGTCTGTCTTAAAAGGGCCGAGAATTGTTCTAGCATAATTCTATTTGCACAGGTCTTAGGCTTAGAGCCATTCTAAATTAGTCAACTAATTCTTTGACATGATAATACCAAAGCAGGCCTAAGGGTCTTTCTTCAAAACTTTTCCTAAACCCAATAGTGACTAACAATCATTTTCAGTTTTCAATAAAACTACATTTAACTATTCTCTCCAATGCCAAGAAACACTCTGTTAGTAAAAGGTTATAAACTGAGTATGAAACAAGAAGTTACAGTTGACAAGTAGTCCTTCAATTTGTTCAATCACACTGAGGGAAGCCCAGGTGGAACACTTACCGAGCACTGGCGATGGACTGCACCAGGCCGTGAACAGACATGAATCACAATGTCCTTTCCAAAGCCAGGCATGGTAGCACTGTGGTGAAATGGCTCAGTAATTAAAGGTACTTGCTTGCAAAGCCTGATGGTCCAGGTTTGATTTCCAAGTACCCACATAAAGCCACGTGCACAAAGTGGTGAATACATCTGGAGTTCATTTGCAGTGGCAAGAGGCCCTGGAGTGCTCATTTCCTCTCTCATTCCCTGTCTCTCTCTGCTTGTAAGTAAATAAATAAAATTTTAATTAATTAATTAATTAAACCCAGGCATGGTGGCACATGCCTTTAAGGAGGATCACTGTGAGTTTGAGGCCACCCTGAGACTACATAGTTAATTCCAAGTCAGCCTGGGTTAGAACGAGACCCTACCTCAAAAAAATAAAATATAAAAAAATAAAGCAAAATCAGGGCTGGAGGTGGCCCAGTGATTAAAGGCACTTGCTTACAAAGCCTGCTAGCCCGGGATTCAATTCCTCAGATTCACATAGTGCTACATGCATCTGGAGTTTCCAGTGTCACGAGACCCTAGTGTGCTCATTCTCTCTCTATTCGCTCTCTTTCTCACCCTCCCTATCTCTTTCTCTGTAAATAAATAAATATATTCAAAAAAATAAAACAAGGGCTGGAGAGATGGTTTAGCAGTTAAGGCACTTGCCTACAAAGCCAAAGGACCCAGGTTAGACTCTCCAGAACCCAAGTAAGTCAGATGCACAAGGAGGCACATGCATCTGGAGTTGTTTGCAGTGGCTGGAGGATTTAGCATGCCCATTCTCTCTCTTTCTCTCTCTCAAATAAATAAATAATAAATCAAAGAAACACAACTAAAACATCCTTTTCCTCAGAGCTTATAACTGAACAAATTTTACAACATGGAAAATTAATAAAAACAAGACATTTATCTTAAAGTCATCTGCTATCATCCTGTGCTACGCACTTTCTTCTGTCCTAGAGTTTACATGATTTTCTAGAAGTGTGCACATGTTAAGAACATAAATATTTAATCTCTAATTTATGATTTCAAATTGGAATTTAACTCTTCTACATAGGTGACTATTAAATACTGTTCTCTGAGAGCAAACCAAAGAGTCTTTCACCTGAACCACACCTACTATGAGAAAAGGTGAGCTGTATTATAAAATGATAACTTTTCAGACTTTGGTCCATGGTACAATTCCAAGAAGTTCTTTATGACACCACTTCAAGACACTAAGGTCACAGGAATGGAAGAGCAATACAGGCTGTGGGCATGGATAGTAATGCAAATTGGGAGATCAAGGAACAAACATGCTATACTTGGAAATCTTTATAGTAGTATATCATGTACACTGATGACAATATGCTACTATGCCAGCTCTTTAAAAAACGTGAAGGGAGATAACTTGTCATCTTGGTTGCTACTACAAAGACATTTTATTATTTCATAAAACCCTTAAATGTATTAAATACATTGTAAAACTTAGATGTTAAATTAACAAACAAGATTTAAATATATGAATATAGACAAAAATATATACTTCCTCAAATCTAAAGTCAGGGTTGTTTTGAAAGCACAGAATCAAACGCATGCCCAATGCTTCAGATATTTCTAGTATAATTATGCCTTACTTACAGATAAGAGAAACAGATAATCACTTTGAGAGTATCACCATCAAGTTATTAAACCTTAGCTTTGCCTTCACTTTGAGTTAAAATTGCCCTCTTCAGGTAACCTGTAGGGCTCACCATACTTTGGTCACCAACCCAAGCCCTAACTCCTCCCACTCCAAATGTGAAAATGGTAAGTTTCAAGAAAAATACTTGATTTTTTTTCTCCAATTTGGATCAAAAAAGAATGGCATCTTTTAGCGTGATGAAAAAATATCAAGGAAATTATTATCTATTCTTGAGAGTAAAGAATAATAATCACAGTGGAGGGAGGGCTAATCAAAATCTAAGAGGATATAAATAAGTTGTATGGAAACCTACTTTTCTGGACAATGGAACACTCAGAAGCCATAGATTGTTACTAGAAATTTTCAGAGCCAAGGACTGGATACCTTCCAGTGAGTTGTTGGCCAGGGAGGTCACAGATACCCCCAAAACATTATAGGCCATTGCCAAGGCCCTTGGTTTCCCACCAGGAATAGATGGTAAAACCCTATTGCTGAAGACTCCACATACTTGGAGAAAACCTGCTGGAGCTGAGTTGAAAGCCTCCTCCATGTGGACCAGCTGACAAAAAGTTGGAAAAAGTTACACTGCATGCAGTTCAATGGGAGAGAGAAATCAACAGTGAAGGTACTCAACAGTGAACACTGCAAGCTTTAAATTTGGCCAGCCAGACCAAACGAGCCAATGGGTGCAATAGTGGCATGTCTGTTATGGGGGAAAACAATGGCTCTCTCATTGGACTGGAGGCCGTTCCATGGGAGGGAATACATCCCTGATACTGAAAACCTACAACAGGGGTAGTCATGAGCCCTAAGGGTGTAATGTCTGCTGGTGTCTGACTAAATGTACATACTTTGCTCACCAAACTGCCCAGGAAGCACTTCTCTTAATGTCCACATTCATATGTTAATGCTACTCTCACTTTTGGTTAGAGAAGCTTCTCTTCTCAGATGGTGACAACCTTGGGATAACTCAGAAGGCACCATGGTGCTGAGAAGAAGTGACAGAGGAGTGCTCAGCTCTGAAACATCTCTAACACACCTTCCAAGCCTCAGGGTCCATTGCAGAAGAGGGGGCGGAAAGAATGTAAGAGCCAAAGGAAGAGTAGGACTCCTTACAACGTGCTCCTCCAGACACAAAATGGCCTGGATATCCATGACCTCACAGTGCCTGACACTACCAACATAAGACCATCATAACAGGAGGAAAAGATCATGACATTAAACTGAAAAGAGAAACTGATTGAGAGGGGGAGGGGATATGATGGAGAGTTTCAAAGGGGAAAGGGGGGAGGGAGGGAAGTACCATGGGATATTGTCTACAATTAAAGAAGTTGTCAATAAATAAATAAATGATCAAGCACACACACACACACACACACACACACACACACACACACACAGATTAATAATCACAGAGAACCAGCTCCTCATGGGGAAAAGAGCACTAATTGTGGGTCAGAAGGCCAACATCTGAAAGTTAGAGCCAACACTGAATTTCTTAGCCTATTTTTTTTTTTTTCTGAGACAGGGTGTTACTCTGTAACCCAGGCTGGCATCAAACTAGCAGCAATCTACCTGCCTTGGCTTCCCAAATGCTAGGATTACAGGTTTGAGTATCATGTCCAACCTAAAACTGCATTTTTTTTTTTTTTGGTTTTTGGTTTTGGTTTTTTCAAGGTAGGGTCTCACTCTAGCCCAGGCTGACCTGGAATCCACTATGTAGTCTGTAGTCTCACAGCAATCCTCCTACCTCTGCCTCCCAGTGCTGGGATTAAAGGCATGTGCCACCACGCCCTGCTGCATTTGTTATCTTATCTTATGTGAGTCATTTAACCCTCCTGGGTCTTCCATTTCCTTCTCAGTTTAAAGGCTGCCTGCCTGCTTGCCTGCTCACAGAGTTGGCTGGTAGGCCATCAGGTTCCACGTATTGGAACATGTTGTAGAAGGAGGTCAGATAATTGTACAATTAGAAAAGAACAACTTTCACTGGGCATACCTTTGTTGGGAGGCAGAGGTAAAAGGACTGCAGTGAGTTTAAGGCCACCCTGAAACTATATAGTGAATTCCAGGTCAGCCTGGGCCACAGTGAGACCCTACCTTGAAAAAAAACCAAAACAAAGGAGGAGAGGGGGGAGGAGAGGGGATGGGAGGGGGGGGGAGGGGGGATGGGAGGGGAGGGGAGGGGGGGGAAGGGAAGGGGAGGAAAGGAATGGAAAAGATGGGCTAGAGATATTACTCAGTGATTAAAGCACTTGCCTGCAAAGCCTAACAACCCAGGTTCAATTCCCCAGTACCCATGTAAAGCCAGATAGATGCATAAAGTGGAACATGCGTCTGGAGTTCAAATGCAGCAGCTGAAGGCCTTGGCGTGACCACTTTCTCTGTCTCTCCTTTCTCTCTCTCTCTACTTGCAAGTAAATAAATAATTTTTTTTAAAAAAAAGAGCATGACTTTCAAGTACACTTTGAGACCTCAAGATATAGAAACTTAGGACCCTGTGGCATAGCTCTAGATTGCCTGAGGGATTTTTTGACAAATGAATTAACAATTACCAGCATTTTATAAGTCATTGGTCTTAGTGCTGTACTGGTGACTCCCTAATGTCAGTTCTTCCCATATACGTGATAGCCATGATTTTGAGGGTTTTGTTTTGGTTTTTCAAGCAAGGGTCTTCCTCTAGCCCAGGCTGACCTGGAATTGGAATTCACTATGTAGTCTCAGGATGGCCTTGAACTCACAGCAATCCTCCTAACTCTGCCTCCCTAATGATGGGATTCAAGGCATGCCACCATGCCTGGCTTCTTTTTTTTATTTTGGTTTTTCAAGGTAGGGTTTCACTCAAACCCAAACTGACCTGGAATTCACTATGTAGTCTCAGGGTGGCCTCGAATTTATGGTGCTCCTCATACCTCTGCCTCCTAAGTGCTGGGATAAAAGGCATGAGCCACCACACCCGGCTTCTGGCTTCTTTTTTTTGTTGTTTGTTTGTGAGGTAGGGTCTCACTCTAGCCCAGGCTGACCTGGAGTTCACTCTGTATTCTCAGTGTGGCCTTGAACTCATGGCAATCCTCTTACCTCTGCCTCCCAAGCGCTGGGATAAAGGCGTGCACCACCATACCTAGCTGTTTTTTTTCAAGGTAGGGTCAGCTCTACTCCACACTGACCAAGAATTCACTATGTAGCCTCAGGGCAGCCTCAAACTCACAGGGTCCTCTGCTGCCCGAGTGCTGACTCTGCTTCTTTTTGTTTTGTTTTGTTTTGTTTTTTGGTTTTTCAAGGTAGGGTCTCACTCTAGCTCAGGCTGACCTGGAATTCACTATGCAGTCTCAGGATGGCCTCGAACTCTCGGCAATCCTCCTACCTCTGCCTCCCAAGTGCTGGGATTCAAGGGGTGCACCACCACGCCTGGCTTGCTTCTTTAAAAAAAATTATTTGAGAGAGACAGAAAGAAAGACACAGAGAGAAAGGGAATGTATGGGTGCACCTCCTGCCACTGCAAAAGAACTCCAGATGCATGTGCCACTTTGTGTATCTGGCTTTACATGGGGACTGGGGAATTGAACCTAGGGCATCAGACTTAGCAAGCAGTCCCTTTAACCACTGAGCCACTTCTGCATGCCACCCTTGTGTTTCTTGATAAGAAGGCACAATCATTCACAACTTTTTCTTCCCACATAGTTCTTTAGTTACAGAGGGTAAGGCCTCTGGGTTTGACTGTTAAATGGTGCATTCATCACATCTGAGGGATTGAAGTTCTCAGCATAATCTTTTCACTCTGTTTTAAAAGGAGGGCATGCAGAAACAATGTGCTGCGAATATCTTATAGTTCCTACTAAGACCCCACCCAATATGTAAACATATGACTACAGCATACATTCTGCATAGTCTTCTCTCCTAAGCTCCAAACCCCCAGGGCCAACAGTCCCAGAAGCATCTCCGCTGTGCACCTGAAACTCAACATAGCTAAAACTGAACTCTTCTTCCTGCTGTAGATCTGTCCTTCCCCAAGATGTTTCCTTTCCTCACCATCTTTCAACTGATCATCAGTAATAGAGGAGCTATCTGTGATTTCATTCTCCTATCACTTTACTCATGCCCACTATTAAGAAGTGTGCATTCTACCAGCATTTAAACTGCTCTCAAAATTTCTACTTTATGCCATCTCACTGCCACCATCCTAGCTCGGGCCACCAAATCTCTGACTGTGATAACAGCCTCTTCACACATCTCCAGCTTTCTATATGGCAGCCAGAATCATCACATCACTTGCTTAAAACTCACTCCTTAACAGGTTACAAAGAAAGTGACCATCTGGTCTCTACCCACTTCTCTGGTCTCTTCCTCTTTCTCCTGCATTCTGTGATCTAGCCATAACTGTAACCTAATGTTTCTTCTCATCTTCCTTAGTAATTAAACCTTGATTTTAATTTTAATATTTTATTTATTTATTGGAGGAAAGGGGCAGAGAGAGAGAGAGAGAGAATGGGCACACCAGAGCCTCCAGTGACCACAAACAAATTCCAGGTGCCTGTGTCACCTTGTGCACCTGGCTTACATGGGTATTGGGGAATCAAACCTGGGTTCTTAGGCTTCGCAGGCAAGCACCTTAACCACTAAGCTATCTCTCCAGCCCTAAACCTTAATTTTAAGTCGAATATATTGCCATGGAATGAAGATCTTTCGCAGCCTCTTTTACAGCTAAAGGTGGTCAGGTGATTAAGTCTGGGCCAACCAGATGGAAGCTTTGCCTTAAGAAAGAAGCAAGTCTTCTTCCTGATCAATAGAAAATGGAAAGTGACAGCAGGAGTCAACTGGGTCACTAAATTAGGAAGTGCCTGTGTAGGTGGACAGCAGGTCCCTAGTGACTTTCAAATTGCCACATCAACCTAGACCGCCTACCTGGACTTTTATATGAGAAAGTGGCTTCTCAGCCAGGTATGGTGGTTCATGCCTATAATCCCAGCACTCAGGAAGCTTCGAGGATAGTCAGGAATTCAAGACCAATTTGGCCTACATAGTGGGTTCCAGGCCAATGTTAGCTACAGAGTGAGACCCTTATCTCAAAAACAAAAGAAAGCTGGGTGTGGTGGCACACATCTTTGATCCCAGCACTCAGAAGGCAGAGGAAGGAGGACTGCCAAGAGTTTGAGGCCACCCTGAGACTACATAGTGAATTTCAAGTCAGCCTGAGCTAGAGTAAGACCCTACCTTGGAAAACAAAACAAAACAAAACAAAAGAGAGAGAGAGAGAGAGAGAGAGAGAGTGCAGCTCCTTTTGGTTTAAACCGTGGCTACACTGGGTTTTCTGCTCCAAAATAGTTCATAATACATCACGCTAGACTTCCACACTCTCCATTCCTGGGCATTTGTGAATGTAATTATCTCTCCGTGAAAACAGTTACCTCCTGCTGCTTCTCTACTTGTACCTTTCAAACCTAGCCTGAGAAGTTACAAGTCCCTTGAAGTTAGACACACTTTGCATTTAATTCTATGCTTTCCCTTAGGTAAATTACCACACCTTTATTAGTGGGCTAAAATCTGTCCTTTCTACCACATTACATCCTCTCTAAGAGCAAGTATCCTTTTTGTCCACTGTAAATGGATGGTATTCAGTATAAGCACTGAACAAATGAAGAATGCCCCATCCCTTGTGAGATTTCCTGGACCCTCTTCTAAGGCTTTCTTGGCCTTATATTACAGATCTTTAAAGACCCCATCCACAGCTCACTTCCTATCCAATACTCTCACAATGTAATAAATACTGTTTTGCAGGGCTGCAGAGATGGCTCTGCTGTTGAAGGCACTTGCCTGCAAAGTCTGACAGCCCAGGTTCGATTCCTCAAAACCCACGTAAGCCAAAAGCACAACGTGGCACATGCATCTGGATCTCATTTGCAGTAGCAGGAGAACCTGGCATGTCCTATTCATTCATTCATTCATTCATTCATTCATTCATTCATTTTCTCTCTCTCCCTTCCTCCCTCTCTGCTTGCAAATAAATAAAATAAAATAAAAACTACTGGGCTGGAGAGATGGCTTAGCGGTTAAGGTGCATGCCTGCAAAACCTAAAGACCCTAGTTTGATTCACCAGGTCCCATGTAAGCCAAATGTACGTGGTGGCACGTGTCTGGAGTTCATTTGCAGTGGCTAGAGGTCCTGGCACGCCCATTCTCATTCTTTCTCCCTCTCTCTCTTCCTCTCTCTGTCTCTAATAAATAAATAAATAATAAAATCTTTTAAAAAATAAAACAACTTTAAATACTGTTTCTCTTTATTTGCCTTTTGGCAAATCTGAAAATTGTGAGCTTCTACCAAGGCTTCATATTCTCATAATACATGTAGATCCTACACTGAAAGTATTATGAGTATTCTACAAAATTTTGGCAGCAAGGTCTCAGTAGGTAGCCCAGGCTGCCCTTCAACTCAAGATCCTCCTGTCTTAACCACCCAAATGCTGGCATCACAGACAGACATGCATTCACCATATACCACATAATGGAGACCTTTCAATAAGATAATCAATATATTTGGGGAAGGGGTTGAAACAGGCTCTTATGTATTCCAGGCTACCTTCAACTTCACTATGTAGCCAAAGTCGCCCTTGAGCTCCTGATTCCCCTGCCTCCCACACCCAAGTGCTGGGATTTGGGCATGAACTAGCATAACCAATATTTTACGAGTCAGAATGCCTTAAAGATAGTTTTCAAGGAAAACATAAATATACTACATTATCTGAACATTCTCATCATGTACAGGAAAACATTCATAAAGCATTTCAAAGCCTCTAGTTTTAAAGTAAACAGACCTTTTAAATGACATTACAAGTATCTGCTGGCGTCTTGCTTTATGCACTCACCATTCACCAAATGAGTTTTAGTTAACTTCCACAAGTTAACCCTCCCCCCCCCGCCCATTTTTCATAACATTGTTGAATTGAGACAAGACTTCAGGAAGAACGTGGTGGGACATGAAGAAAAAATCAATTGACGATCCCAATTTTGCAATGAAATGATTCACTGAGAAATCCTGGATCAGTCTTTCCCTCACTGACAAAGTGCTCATAACAGATATGAGGAAAAACTGTACACTTAAAAGTACTCACAAGCTGGGCATGGTGGCACACGCCTTTAATCCCAGCACTCGGGAGGCAGAAGTAGGAGGATCACCGAGAGTTCAAGGCTACCCTGAGACTACATAGTGAAGCCCAGGTCAGCCTGAGCCAGAGTGAGACCCTACCTCGAAAAACAAAAAAAAAAAAAAAAAAAAAAAAAAAAGTACTCACATGAACTAGGTCTTAAAAGTAAGAATATGGAACAGGTTCGTCAAAGATCTAAAAATAAAATGTGTACCTTGGAAGCAAGCAAGTGCCTTCAACCGCTGTGCCATCTCCCCAGCCCCAAGTGTGTACTTTGGAAAAGCTAGGTTGTTTAAAAGATAAGAATGGCTCACAGAATGAATCTTTCCAGTACGTGTTTCTCTCCTTCCACATTGGATTCAGAAGGTTCGCTGAAAAATTCTGCCCAGGCCAGTAAAATCGAACGGCCTTCAGTGACCCTCCCTTGCTCCTTGCACATCCTTTAAGGAGGCTAGCTCCCAGGAGCAACGTAAGCCAACGTCTATCAATTGTACAAATGTGTGCCTGCCACATGCAGAAGCATCTCGGCTGCTTCTGTTCTTCTGAGCAAGAACAGCCCAGTCTGGACTTTTCACTTCTAATAATTATTAGAGGCGCAGCAAAAGCCCGGAGTGATGCACCCCAAAAGCATGCGAACAACTCCATACATTCATTCTAAGAACCTGCGGACTCTATGGGTTCCTGCTGGGCCTCTGCAAAGCAACCGCCCACTTCTTCTTCACCCCTCAGGGGCGACCGCCCACCTCCCGCCCCGCAGTCACCAGCAAGCCCTAACCTCCTCGAACTGTTCGCCCGAACAGCCGGCGCCGCGAGCCTCCAGCAACTCCCGGAACTGCTCCAGGGTGACTGACTCTTCGCCGCGGCCCAGCCGCTCCTCCAGCCAGCGCAACAGCGCGCCGTGGTGCCTCGACACCAGGGACTCGCAGGGCGGTGTGGGCCGCAGCGCGGCCGCCGCCTCTCGCAGCCGGGCGGGTTCCAGCAATGCAGCGGCGGGAGGCAGCGCGGCGGCCGCAGGGCCCGGGCCGAGGGCCGTGCCCGAGTCGGCGGCCCAGTCCTGGTGTGGGCCCCAACCCTCGCCCCCGGCCGCTGCCGCTTCGTCTTCACTGCTGTTACTCGAAGTGTTCCCCATGGGGCTTCCGTGTTGGGTACTCGGCTGTGCCGCCGCCGCCGCCTCCCTGCCACGACCTGTCAACCTCCGACAGCTCCCGGTGGGCGGGCGGGCGGGGACAGGGAGGGGACAGAGGCAGCAGCAGCGACTTCCGGCTTCCTGGCCGTGGGGCGAGGACCGCTGTCGCAAAGACGCCGTTCAGCGCACGCAACCTATTCACGACAGCTAACACTAGGACAGCCACCAGCAAGGATGAAAACCCCGAGATCCCCGCACGCGGCCTCTTCTGTCACCGCGTCTGCGTCAGCTCGTTTCCTCCGTTGTCGCCATGTTCATTGGGGGCGGTTAACCTGAAAGCAGAGCTCTTTGGCGGCTGTTTCACTTTCTCGGAATCCTTTCCCGTTCTCAAGCTACGCTGAAAAAGTATGCGAAAGGGTTGGAGCCGAGGAGTGAGTTTTTTTCCTCGCAAGACCACGAGAGCGTGTGTGGGAGTCGCGCCGTGACGTCACGACCGGCGTGCCCGCCATCTTGGTTGCGGCTAGTGAGCCGGCAACTTGGGACGCGCGGCGCGGCGCGGCTGCGGCCGTCTAGATGCTGCGGCTGTGCGGGCGCGGGCCGGTGCTCACCACCGCGGCGGCGGCGGCGGCGGTGATGGCCGCATGGCTGATGGATGGCTGGGGTCCCCGCGCCGAGCTCCGTCTTCTCGTACCCGAGGAGCTGGCCCGCTACCGCGGCGGCCCCGGTGACCCGGGCCTCTACTTGGCGCTGCTCGGCCGCGTCTACGACGTGTCCTCGGGCCGGAGGCACTACGAGCCTGGGGCGCACTATAGCGGCTTCGCAGGTATCAGCCACTCTGCTCGCCCCTCTCCTGCACCGGCCGCCGTCGGCGCGCGAACCGTTGGTTCATTCATTCGTGTGTTCCTCTGGGTCTCGTTAGGTAGCTACTACCCACATTCGGAAACCAATGGCTACTTGGCACAGCCATGACTGAGACCTTGCCCCTGCTCTCAGACACCCTACTTCCAGTCACTTCCGTAGGCTGTGGTCCCAGATAACCTTTCTCCCATCCCGTTAACCCCTAAGAATGGGATTTGAGTCGTTCTTGGTTCTAGTAGATGACCTTGTCTTTCTTACAAAGATAATGAAGGGCTGGGGAGATGGCTTAGTGGTTAAGCACTTGCTTGTGAAGCCCAAGAATCCCCGTTCAAGGCTCGATTCCCCAGTACCCACGTAAGCCAGATGTACAAGGTGGCGCATGATCTGGAGTTCCTTTAAAGTGGCTGGAGGCCCTGGTCCACCCATTCTCGACCCCTTCCCCCCTCCCAGCGGCTCTTTCTCTGTCTGTTGCTAATAAATAAACAATAATAATGAGGGCTGGAGAGATGACTTAGCGTTAGGGCGCTTGCCTGCAAAGCCTAAGGAGGATCCATGTTCAATTCTTCAGGTCCCACTTAAGCCAGATGCATAAGGTGATGCAAGCGTGCAAAGTCGCAAATACACACAAGATGGTGGGCCAATTCTCTTGCTCGCGTGTGGCTCTCTCCCCCACCCAAATAACAAAAAAGGCCAGTCTGTTGGGCTTGCCTCAAAAGAATGTCATAATAAAAATTATAAGGGGCTGGAGAAATGGCTTAGTGGTTAAGGCGTTTGCCTGCAAAGCCAAAGGATCCCGGTTCAATTCTCCAGGACCCACATAAGCCAGATGCACAAGGGGGCGTATGCATCTGGAGTTCGTTTGCAGTGGCTGGATGCTCTGACACACCCATAGGCTAGAATACAGGACAGGTCACTTTTATAATCCTTTAAAGCCGTGTACAATCAGCAGAATGGAATGGCTTGTTCCTGGGGTCCCAAAGAATGGAAAGGCCAAAGCAAGAGGATCCCTCAAGCCAGGAATCTGAGGCCAGCCTGGACAACATAGCAAAACCCTGTCTCAAAAACAAACTAGAATAAAACCACATATGTTTATCCTCTAAGAAACTTACCAAATTAACCTTTTATTCTGCTGTCCCTTTTTTTTTTTTTCTGGTATTTTGAGGTAGGGTCTCACTCTAGCCCAGGCTGACCTGGAATTCACTATGTAGTCTCAGGGTGGCCTCAAACTCTTGGCGATCCTCCTGCCTCTGCCTCCCAAGGGCTGGGATTAAAGGCATGTGCCACCACGCCCAGCTCCTTTTTTTTTCTTTTTTTTTTTTTTTTTTTACACCTAAGGGATTGAAGAATGTGAATTGCCTAAAGTCTCCATAACACATGGACCTGGACTATCTGTCTAATAGTTTGAAGATGTTGCTTTAGCAGTAAAGGGAATTTCCTCACAGACTTTTTTTTTTGAGGTAGGGTCTCTAGCCCAGGCTGACCTGGGACTCACTCTGTAGTCCCAGGCTAGCCTTGAACACCTCTGCCTGTCTGTGATAAAGATAGTCATGTGCCACTATACCTGGCTTCTCCCAGATTAAAAAAAAAGAAAAGTCTGGTGCATTCTTTTCCCTGATAAAAGGACTTACAGACTAGTATAAAAAACATCTATTAGGGCTGGAGAGATGGCTTAGAGGTTAAGGCACATGCCTGAGAAGCCTAAGGACCCCAGTTCAATTCTCCAGGTCCTACGTAAGCCAGATGCCCATGATGATGCATGCATCTGGAGTTCGTTTACAGCAGCTAGAGGCCCTGGCGAGCCCATTCTCACTCTTTCTCTCTCTCTCTTTCTCTCTCCCTCTCCCTCTCCCTCTCTCTGTCTCAAATAAATAAATAAATAAAATCTTTAAAAACATATATTAAGTAACATACAGTGCTGGAAGTGTAGCTCAGTGGTAGAACACTTGCCTACCTTGTGTGAGACCTGGGTTTGAGTTTCACTCAGTGCAAACAACACCAACATATACAAACAATTAATAAACCATTTTGTGATAAATGTTAGCAAGAAAAACTACCAGTTTTACCAGAGCCTCTAACTTGGTGGAGTGGGGGGAGAAGAGCACACTGTGAACTATGGAGTCCATGATGAGGCAAGGTTGGTGGCAGCTACTTTAGGATGGTGAATAGCATGTTGAGGAATTTGGACATATTCTTAGAACAAGGGGAGGCACTGAGGATTTGGGGGGGGGTGGCAGGAGAATAACATGACAATTTTCAGTCTAAGCATTACATTGAGAGTAGATTAGTGGGAGAGGAGATGTAGAAGACCTCCACTACCACCACCCAGGGGTCTGCTGTGGCAGCTTAAATAAAAGATGATGGCAGCCTGGTATTGCTTGGTGGTAGGTGGGGACAGATAGATGGCTACAAGAGCTGTTTAGGAAGAAAGTAAAGGACTTAAGCACTAATTACATGCAAGGAATGAAGTTGGCATCCACTGCATTTGTGGATCAAGCAACAGGTTGAGAAGGAACAGTAAAGTAGATACAAGTTTGCTGGGGCTGATGACTTTAGCTCAAGGTAGATGTCTTGAACTTGTGATACCTGTAAGGCAGAGGTGACATGGAGCAGACAGTTGGATGTACAGGTCTGTGCTAAAGATACAGCTTGGAGGTGGCATTTGAAATCATGGCAGGTAGAGAGCATAAAATCGCCAAGTGAGATGTTGTGGATAATAATTGATCCCCGGGGCTGGTAGACAGTGGGAACCTAGGAAGAAAACCAGGAGTGTAGGATCATGGAAGCCAGAAGTGGTCAGCTGTGTTCTATATTGCTGAAAGTAAATGAAAGCATATAACATGACAGGTGTGTCCCAGGTTCAGGAGCATGTCGTGTGTGTGTGTGTGTGTGTGAGCGTGTGCATTATTTCCCTAGGGAAATAATGTAGAGTAGGGACTGTCACGAGATTTTTTTTAGAAAACAGATTTTTGACTTGACACAATGTCAGTGGTTTACAACTAAATCTGTAGGAACTTCTTTCCTGCAGGCCGAGATGCATCCAGAGCATTTGTGACTGGAGACTACACGGAAGCAGGCCTTGTGGATGATGTAACTGACTTGTCCTTCTCTGAGATGCTGACACTTCACAACTGGCTTTTATTCTATGAGAAGAATTATGTATTTGTTGGTACGTAGTCCCCAGGCCATTCCATAGACTTTGTTTGGTTGTCTTGCAGTGTTTTTTAGGGAGCCAGGAGTCTTTTTTTTTTCTTGTAGAAATTTATTCCATGTAAGAAATAAAACATGAGAACAATGGCTGTAAAGGGCAAATCTATGAAAAGTGGTATGCATTTTGTAAAATCAAATGATTTCTCAGACCTTAAGTGTCTGGGCACACGGATGATACATTTCTAGGAAATGAAATGTCCAAGGAAAAAGGTGGATAGCTAGGAATGTGGTGTAAAATGGCATAGTGTTTATTAAATCTTGCTCCCTTCTAGTGAAAAGGATGCAAAAGTAGTAGGGAGGGGAGGAATAAATACTGAGGAATTTGTTAAGCAAATGTCTATCACAAAGTTTTCATTTGATCCGTGAAAGACCTAAGCTGGAAAGGCAGGAAGGTAACCAAGACAACAGTAGTCACCTGAAGAAGATGAGAGGGCCTCAGAACAAAAAAGTCAAGCCTGGATGTTCTAATTTGCCATAGAAAAAGGGAAAAGGACTGACTTGTTAGGGGGCACCAAGTATCAACAATCTGAGGGTGGCTATGAAGGGAGGGAGGATTAGGATGATAGAGACTTTGGGGAGAAAATAGATGATTGACTCCCACACACAAATGGGGCCTTAGCAAAACTGAAGAGGACTGGTCCTCAGACCAATCACATCTTTGCCAATTGCATTCACTGTGGTGACCCTGCAGATTTGCCTCTTGAACTCAAGATAATAATTGCCACTGAATGGACACTTCTCCATTAGCTTTCTACAGTGGGTGGGCCAATAAGATGCAGCACAAATGTCAACGGGGTTGTGCATGTCCTATCTGAACTGGTAGGCATCTTTGGGGTTCTCACAGGCAGGCAGGATTTTTCTGGTCTGTTGAGCCACTTCAGGCTTGGGCCCAAATTCCAGCAGGTGCCAAGCAGAGGTAGTAGCTGTCTTGAAGTTCTTTAGCTTGAAAAAGGTTGAGGACTTTCCACAGCCCCAGGGTCATGTGCACAGGCAAAAGTATGTAAAATAAGCTGCCATCTCACAGATGTACTTTTGCTGGTCTAAAGACTCTTTGGGTAGCTTCTTCTATCTCCATAGACCCACAGTGTATTCATGGCAGATGATGATGAGCTACTGGGCCTCTGCAGTCTCCTGTTTATTGTTCACAACAAGAAGTGGCACAGTGAGCAGGATGGAGCAGAACTTCTCCATCAAACTTGGCCAACTGTGGTAGGCTGGTAGCACAGCTGCAGGTGCTCAAAAAGGTCATTGAGCTTCAGACCCATAGCTGGCACATCATTCTTTAGCCCTGCATCATTCCAGTTGTGATCAAGGTAACTATTCATGGAAGGTAAGCAGGGCAGAGCTTGACAGATGGTACGTCCTTGAGCATATGGCTTTAGGAACAGCTACTTATAGGGGCCAAACTGGATTACTGCTACTTTGTCATAAAGAAGCCACATGGCTGTTTCAAATGACCCTGCCATGATGTGATCAACTGAAAGCTGAGAGTTATTACACCAGATTTAAGCTGGGCTTGGTCCCTTGGTTGGGGGCACAAAGAACCCATCTTCAGCACCACCAACTATGCCAGGAGGTATATCTGGCTCAGGTGGGAGCTCCAGATCTTCCTCTACATCCCAGCCACCTCCTCCTTCCTGTCTCTTGCCAAGAGCATCATCCCCTAAACCTTCTGTGGCCTCCGCAAACCCTCTTCATCTAGCTGCAGCTCTGAGTCCTCTCCCCAGCCCTTGTACCAACAGTGTCAATGTCAGCAGCCAATGCTTCTCCTTTCCCTGGAATTCTCTCTGTAGTCTCAGACTGGTCTTGAGCTCATGGCCAGTGATCAGCTGTGTTATCTGAGATCAACCAGCTTAGGAGGGCAGCTTCCCTGTCTTGTGTTCTAGGCATCTGGCTCCAGTACATAGCCAAGAAGATTTGAAGCCTAAATTCATGCACAGTTTTGACAGTTCCCTTTTCTTTTTCTTTTTCTTTTCTTTTCTTTCTTTCTTTCTTTCTTTTCTTTTCTTTCTTTCTTTTTTTTTTTTTTTTTTTTTTTTTCAAGGTAGGGTCTCACTCTGGTTCAGGCTGACCTGGAATTCACTATGTAGACTCAGGGTGGCCTCGAACTCTCGGCAATCCTCTTATCTCTGCCTCCCGAGTGATGGGATTAAAGGCGTGCGCCACCACGCCCGGCTCTTTTCTTCTTTTTTTAAGGTAGGGTATAGCCCAAGCTGACCTGGAATTCACTATGGAGTCTCAGGGTAGCCTCAAACTCATGGCAATCCTCCTACCTCTCCCTCCCGAGTGCTGGGATTAAAGGCATGTGCCACCACACTTGGTTCTTTTTTTTTTTTTTTGGTAATATTTTGTTTTTATTTATTTATTTGACAGAGAGAGAGGAAGAGAGAGAATCGGCATGCCTGGGCCTCTAGCCACTGCAAACAAACTCCAGACGCATGCACCCCCTTGTACATCTGGCTAACATGGGTCCTGGAGAATCAAACCTAAGTCCTTTGGCTTTGCAGGCAAATGCCTTAACTGCTAAACCATCCCTCCAGCCCCCCCCCTTTTTCAATATTTATTTATTTGAAAGAGAGAATGTGTATGCCAGGGCCTCCAGCCACTGTAAACAAATTCCAAACTCCAGACAATGTGACACTTTGTGCTTCTGGCTTATGTAGGTACTGGAAAATCAAACCTGGGTCCTTAGGCTTCACAGGCAAGCACCTTAACCTTTAACCTCTAAGCCATCTCTCCAGCCCTATTTTTCTTTCTAAGGAAGCAAACATCTGGAGTGAACTACTTTGAGGTGGAAGTTATGCTAATCAAACATTCATTCATACCAGGTTTCATGTAGCCCATACTGGCCTTGAACTCCAAAATGACCCTGTCTTCGCCTCCCATGTGCTCAAACTGTGTGGGGTCCAGCACTTGCTGAGACAAGATAGAATTCACCTCTTCAATAGGAAGACACTTGACATTGTCTAAAGGTAGTGAACAAACACTGATCCCTAGAATCCTTCATGGCACTGAAAGCTTGGGGTGGCTGGGTTTGTTTCTCCTGTCTATGAGTTTCACCTCTTATGGAGCCCCATGTGGACACAGTCAGTGTCCCTTTACCATTGGATCACATGTAAGCTAGAAGTTCTTTTTCCTGTCTGTAATCCCTCTGAATGTCTCCTTGGGTTACCTATTATGAAAACCATGGCATTTTTGCTAACTCCTCTGTTCCCTCCATATCCAGCTTTTTTCATAACATCCGAAGTGTATGCCTTTCCATTCCACTCCCCTGCTCTGCCATTGTTGGCCTTTTCATCTCACCCTGCAAAACATACTTTTCTTGTTTTCCCTCAGTCTGCTCCAGATTGTTCCTAAGGGCACAACCAAGTTGCCAATAAAGAAAAGAAAACCCAACACAAAAGAGTAAGAATGGATTCCTTCTGAGTCAACAAAGGATGATGCTGTACCTCAGACTGAGATTGAGATGTGTTCCTGGTGTGGAGAGACAAGTTACTTCATGTCGCTGGAACACCATGTGATACACTGAAACACATGGTTGGAAAGGCTTAGGAGAATTTTAGTCTGGGTATGTTTGAATATATCGTATTGATGGACCAGGAGGGATTTCAGTATAGTTCCTGCCCAATTTGTGGGATGGGGACCATGTGAGAGACATGAAATATGATGAAGGTGAATTGCGCAGTACATGTTGAAATGAAGACTGAAGCCATGGCATTGCACACTTGGGCCTCAAGGGAAAATGAGAAAACTTGCTGTGCTCTGGATATAGAACACACCTGCAGACTCACCTAGTAACCGCTGTTCTTGTAACACAGCTTCTAGAACTCTCTCCCTTTGCTTCTGTCTTTGGGTATCATGTCTAAAACTCATGGAGACAGTTTCTTCCCATGGCATACAGAAGAGGCTTCTTGTTCTGAGTGTGGTTCCAAGCCATCCTATAGATGGCACACCTGGGACTCGAGCTTGTCCCTTCATTTATTCATCTAGCAAGCATTTAAAACAAATGCCCCATACAAAGCTGGTCTGAGTGTTAGACCTTGTGGTGAGAAGAGATGCACCGTAAACAAGGACATTCAGCAGACACCTCTCAGAATCAAATTGTGATGGGATGCATGTTAAGGGGTAGGAGGAACCTTTAAAGAGCTGTCCCTGGGAGGTTTCTTTGAGGAAAGGACAGCTAAGCCAAGATCTTGAAGTTAGATGTGACCATACTGAGACCAGTGGAAAGTGTTGAAGCTGAAAGAGGAATGGTGACTGGGTTGGGGTGGGGGCAGTGAAGCCTGTCAGGGAATGGAGAGGAAACCCGCATGCTGAGTGCCCAGGAAATAAGGGAGCAAGTGGCCTGAAGAGACCAATTAAGCAAACCAAAGCCAAATGGCTATAGGGATCTGGAAGTCTAGATGAGAAATCTGTGCTTTATCCATGTACTTTGGGAAGGCAGATAGTCTTAATCAGATATTTTTTAAATTTTATTTATTTATTTATTTATTTATTTATTTATTTATTTGAGAGAGAAAGAGGGAATGGGTGTGCCAGGGCCTCCAGCTACTGCAAATGAACTCCAGATGCATGCGGACCCTTGTGCATCTGTCTTACATGGGTCCTGGAGAATCGAACCAGAATCCTTTGGTTTTGCAGGCAAGCGCCTTAACCGCTAAGCCATTTCTCCAGCCCTCAGATATTATTTTTAAGACAGAGAAAGAGACAGAGAATGGGCATGCTAGGGCCTTCAGCCACTGCAAACAAACTCCAGACACATGTGCCCCCTTGTGCACAAGTGTGACATTGCATGCTTCTGTCACTGCTTCTGGCAGTGGTACCCGGAGATTTGAACATGAGTCCTTAGGCTTTGCAAGCAAGTGCCTTAACCACTAAACAATCTCTCCAGCCCCAGATTCATTTTTTTTAAAGAATCCCCCAGGTTGGACATGACAACACATACCTATAATCCCAGAATTTAGGAGTCTGAGGCAGGAAGATCACATTTCAGGCCAGCCTGGGCTGCATACTAAAGGCTGTTGTAGCTGGGATGAACATCCAAACCAGACACAGTTTATAGGATGTAGGGATTTATTTCAATATCCAAGGGAAGTTCCATCAAATTGCGGGAGAAGCTGGTGCCTCCATTCATAAACCCAAGCAGAGAGGTACCACCAACCACACTACAAGTAAGCATACCAGAGCTTAAAACCTCAGCATACCTTTAGGCTGGAATTTAAATCCACCCCCATAGGAGTAGTGTGCCTGCTACTTTAGGCTGTAAGCTCAATTTTAATAAAACACCTGAGTCTATGGGGAACCTACATTTAAACTACCACAGAAGCCTTGTCTCAAAATCAAGTTAAAAAATCCAGGCATGGTGACACATGACTTTAATCCCAGCACTTGGGAGGCAGAAGTGAAAGGGTGTCTGTGAATTCAAGGCCACCCTGAGACTACACAGTGAATTCCAGGTCAGTCTGGGCTAGAGAAAGACCCTACGTCTAAAAACCACACACACACACGTGGGATATGTAGCTCAGTGATAACACTTGCCTAGTATATAAAGCCCTGGTTCTAATCTGCAGCACTGGACCAAAAAAAGAAAAAACAGCCCACAGCTGCTTTGTTATAGAAGGCCTCAGCTATAGCAGAGAATGGCAGAAGGCTGTTGTCATAGTCCATAGTTTGGATTAGCAGTAGAAATAACAGGAATGGACAGAAACAGGATGTATTTCAAATGTAGAACTGATAAGATTCACTACTGATTAGCCATGAATGAAAACCAGTGGGTGGTCGGATATGAAGAAGTCAGGAGACATCCAGGGATCCTCACCCAGACAACAGAGGTGGAGGTGACACAGAACAGGAGAGGAGAGTTGGACTTGAGAACCAGGACTTGGTCCTGGGCATGCTGAGCATCTTTGCCATCGGAATCTAAGCTCAAATCAGTTCTTAGGCTACAAAGATTGGACTATGAGCTGAGTGCAGGGGAACGCATTCTCTCCTACTTGATCAAGGCTCTCTTGTACTTTGACAGGTGCTGCCTGTCAAGGCCTTTTTTTTTTTTTTTTTTTTTAATTTTAACCCAAGGACTTAGACCCACAGTAGGTTGCAGCACTCAAGTAGAACTGATCCTGTTCTGTGCTGGCCTATTTGTGCAACCACTTGTTAGCTGCTGCCATAGCTCCTTAGATTTTAAATTTGAACACCATTTGGGGCGGGGGCGGGGGGTTTGAAGTAGGGTCTCACTAGACCAGGCTGGTCTCGAACTCACAGAGATCCTCCTACCTCTGCCTCCCAAATGTTGGAATTAAAGGTGTGCACCACCATGCCTGGTTTTGATCACCATTTTAAATGAAACTAGTTTCCACTCTTGTTCACTAAGGACTGAACAGAAAAAGGTTGTGGAAGAGAGAGCATGAGCTAGTCTGACTAGCTGCAGAGAACCTCCCTGACTCTCTCCTGCTAATAGAGTGACAATTATTTCTCTTGCATAGGTTTGCTCTTAGGATTAAAAATGTTGGTAGAGGGCTGGAGAGATGGCTTACTGGTTAAGGTACCTGCCTGTGAAGCCTAAGGACCCAGGTTCAATTCCCCAGTACCCACGTAAGTCAGATGCACAAGGTGGTGCATTCATATGGAGTTCCTTTGCAGTGGCTAGAGGCCCTGGCATGTCCATTCTCTATCTACTTCTTTCTCTTCCAAATAAGTCGATAAAATAAAATTTTAAAAAATGTTGGTAGAGGGCTGGGGATACAAGGCAGTAAAAGAGCATGTGCCTGGCTTGTGCAAGGCTCTGGGTATAATTCATAAAGTTATTTATAAAATGTGCTTGCCTAGTGTCTGATAACAATAAATGGGTATAGTTCTACAAGACAAAAAAAAAAAAATACTTTGACATGGATCCATGAGGATATGGGCCACTAAGCAGTGCACTCATTACACATTTACTGGATATCTGCTGTTTGCCCAGGCATGCACACCATTAAGTGCATCACACATGGTTCCATCTTAGGGAACTGATGTCTGGAGGTGATGAAAGATTTAATCATTTCCATAGTGGTAGACTCTAAGGCTAGAACAGGGATACTCATTTTTAAAGTGAGAGTGAGACAGAATTGGTGCACCAGGGCCTCAGCTAATGAAATTGAACTCCAGATGCCTGCACCACCTAGTGGGCATGTGTGGCCTTGCACTTGCTTCACCTATGTGTATCTGGCTAACGTGGGATCTAGAGAGTAGAACATGGGTCCTTAGGCTTTGCAGGCAAGTGCCTTAACTGCTAAGCCATCTCTCCAGTCCCAAGGATGCTTTTATCTGGGGTCTTCTAACATGTTGGGAGAAGATGGAACACAAGGCAACCAAAAGTCCCTTAAACACTGGGATGTAGCTCAGTGGCAGAGTGCTTGCCTAGCCAATCGAAGGCTTTGGGCTCAAACCTCAGTGTTATTGAGGGGAGGGAGGGCGAGTCACTTTGGTGACTGGGTTCTTAGAGCCCAGTAGACTTGTACAGAGCCCTGAAGTTCAACCATCCTCCCCCCCACAGAGAGAGAACTTGAGCTTGACTCCCAACTGCTTATGAAGTTCAGCATCTATTCATACCTCACTTCCATTATTATTCTGACCTCAGCAATCCTGTCATCACAGGAAAGGTGATTGGAAGGTTCTATGGAAAGGATGGTCTGCCCACTCCAGAGCTCACTCTGGTAGAAGCCATGATGACCAAAGGCTTGGAGGCAAATAAGCAGGAACAGCAAGAGAAACAGAAGTTCCCACCATGCAATACTGAGTGGAGTGCCACCAAGGGCAGCCGGTTCTGGTGTTCCCAAAAGAGGTATGTAGGCTTCTCTTCTGCTCCCCCGCCTCTCTCCTGATCAAACTTGTAAGCCATCTTGTATGATACTTAGGGAATCCATGATCTGACTGTTAACCTAAGAGACCTTTATGTGCTCTGTGATACTGACCTATGTATGATAGATCAACATATTAGGTCTTCTGGGAGTATCTTGGGTACTTGTTGCTGTAATAATACTTGACGTGCCATTCTCTTTATCTGCCTTTCTCTCTCCTTCCATCCTTCTCTCACTCAAGTAAATTAATATATACATATAGGTTTTTCAGCTAGGGTCTCATTCTAGCCCAGGCTGACCTGGAATTCACTATTTAGTCTCAGGGTGGCCTCAAACTCACAGCGATCCTCTTACCTCTGCCTCCCGGGTGCTAGGATTAAAGGCGTGCACCACCACACCCAGCTAATAAAAATATTTTTAAAAATTAAGGGCAGTTAAGGCACTTGCCCATGAAGCCTAATGACCCAGGTTTGATTTCCCAGAACCCATGTAAGCCAGATGCAAAAAAAAAAAAAAAAAAAAAGGTGGCACATGCATCTGGAGTTTGTTTGCAATGACTAGAGACCCTAAAGTGCCCATTCTCTCTCCCTATCTGCTTCTCTCTTCCTCCCTCTCACTCTCAAGTAAATAAAAATATTTTTTTAAAAAGGCTGGAGACGCTGGGTGGAGTGGCACATGCCTTTAATCCCAGCACTTGGGAGGCAGAGGTAGGAGGATCACTGTGAGTTCGAGGCCACCCTGAGACTACATGGTGAATTCCAGGTCAGCCTGGGCTAGAGCCAGACCTTACCTCAAAAACAAACAAACAAATAAACCAAAAAAAGGCTAGAAAGATGGCTTAGTAGTTAAGGCACATGCCTGCGAAGCCTAAGGACCCTGTTTCAATTCTCCAGGTCCCCCGTAAGCCAGATGCACGTGGCGCATGCATCTGGAGTTTGTTTGAAGTGGCTAGAGGCCCTGGCGTGCCCATTCTTACTCTCTCTCTCTAATAAATAAATAATAAAATCTTTTAAAAGGGGGGTGCTGGAGAAATGGCTTAGTGGTTAAGACATTTGCCTGTTCTATTTCCCAGTACCTATGTAAACTAGATGGACAAGATGGTGCATGCATTTGAGTTTATGTGCAGTGTCTGGAGGCCCTGGCACATCCATTCATTCTCTCTCTGCCTTTTTTTCTCTCTCTCAAATAAGAAACTTATGCCGGGCGTGGTGGCGCACACCTTTAATCCCAGCACTCGGGAGGCAGAGGTAGGAGGATCGCTGAGAGTTCAAGGCCACCCTGAGACTACATAGTTAATTCCAGGTCAGCCTGGACCAGAGTGAGACCCTACCTCGCAAAACCAAAAAAAAAAAAAAAAGAAAGAAAGAAAGAAAGAAACTTAAAAAAAAAGAAAGAAAGAAAAAATATATATAGGCTGGAGAGATGGCTTAGCAGTTAAGACACTTGCCCACAAAGCCAAAGGACCCAGGTTCAATTCCCCAAGTTGCACAAGGTGGTGCATGTGTCTGGAGTTGTTTGTAGTGGCTAGATGCCCTAGTGTGCCTATTCCCCCACCTTGCCTCTTTTTCTCAAGATAAATAAAAATATTAATATATATATTTATATATAATCTACTGACATGGGACTGTGGTGTGGCTCAGCTAATAAGTATTTGCCTAACCTGCACAAAATTCTGGGTTTAAGCACCAGCACTGTGTAAAACTAGGCAGCAGAATGCATGCCTGTAATCTTTCTTTTTTAATTTTTAATTTAATTTTATATTTTATTTATTTGAAAGAATTAAGAGAAAGAATGGGCGCACTACAGATGAACTCCAGATGCATGTGCCACCTTGCACATCTAGCTTACATGGGTCCTGGGGAATTGAACCTGGGTCTTTTGGCTTTGCAAGCAAGCGCCTTAACCACTGAGCCATCTCTTCTGCCTCATGCCTATAGTCTTAATACTTCGGAGGTGCAGGCAGGAAGGTCACTAAATGAAGGTTCTTAGCTATATAGCAAGTTTAAGGCCAGCCTGGACTACATGAGATCTTGTCTTAAAAACAAAAAATTACCTTACAAAAGCAATTTAAGGGAGAAAGGACTTACTGTGGTTCATGATTTCCAAGAACATGGTCCATCATGGCAGAGAAGACATGGTGGGCAGCCTGGTCCACAGCATGGGAGTGTGGAGCTTCTCACAGCGTGGCAGGTAGTGCCCACCAAGTGATCCACTTGTGTAAGGCTCTGGGTTTTCATACACTGCAACTTCTCAAAAGTAACCTCCAGCTGTGGACCAAATGGTCAAATACATGACCCTATGGGGATATGTCAGATTCAAAATATTACCTAGGGAACTTTTAAAAATCCTAACAGCGAGACCTTTAACAATAATTGAATGAGCACTAGGGTTGAGACTTAAACCAGAGACCTGGGCCACTTTTCAAATCCCTAGTTGGCTGAAGGAGGAATGCTGGTCCGGATCGAGAAAGCATCCAGAATGCGAGTACTATTTCTTGCTTCCGCCATAGGTATGTTTCCTATTTGTTAGCACAAATCATTCCCTCCCTTCAGGAGAATGGGGTAAGAGGTGAGCCCATGTGGTATGGTGTCCTTGCATACTGTTTGTGGTGGTTTGATTCAGGTGTCCCCCATAAATTTAGGTATTCTGAATAGTAGTCTCCCCAGCTGATGGCAATTGGAAATTAAAGCCTCCTGCAGGCAGTGTATTGTTGGGGGCAGGCTTATGGGTGTTAAAGCCAGTTTCCCCATGCCAGTATTTGGCACACTCATGTTGCTATGGTCCACCCTCTGCTCATGTCATCATTTTTCCCTGCCATCATGGAATTTCCCCTCAAGTCTGTAAGCCAAAATAAACCCTTTTTTCCCCCACAAATTGCTCTTGGTCAAGTGTTTTTGGGCAGCAATGTGAACCTGATTGCAACACTGTTTTAAAAAGCACTTTATTTATTTGGAAGGGAGGGAGGGAAGGAGAGAATTGGCACACCAGGGCCTCTGCAGATTAACTCCAGATACATGTACTACCTTGTGCATCTGCCTTACATGGGTCTTGGGGAATCAAACCTGGGTTCCTTGGCTTTGCAGGCAAGCGCCTTAACCACTAAGATATCTCTCCAGCCCTGGCATTTGTTTTCAATGACTGGAGACGACCCTGGCACACTCCACTACACACACACACACACACACACACACACACACACACACACACAAATAATTTTTGTTTATTTCTAGTTTATTTATTTTTTTACTTTTATTTATTTGAGAGAGAGAAAGAGGTAGAAAAGGAGAGATGGGCGCGCCAGAACATCCAGCCACTGCAAATAAACTCCAGACACATGAACCACCTTGTGCATCAGGCTTACGTGGGTCCTGGAGAATCCAATCTGGGTCCTTTGGCTTTGCAGGCAAGCGCCTTAACCACTACCCCATCTCTCCAGCCTTCATATTTCTTCCTCTTGTCCAGGGATTTGAGTGTTCATGCTTTTAAGAAGTCCTCTTTCCTTCTGTCTCAGTGGAGGCGTGAGCAGAGACTGGACTGGTGTCCCCAGGAAGCTGTTCAAGCCAGGAGCCAAGGAACCCCACTGTGTGTGTGTGAGAACAACTGGCCCCCCTAGTGACCATCTGGATAACGCTAGACATGCAAATCGTGGCGACTTGGACGACCCCAACTTGAGGGAGTACACAGGCTGCCCACCTCTGGCCATCACGTGTTCCTTCCCAGTCTAACATGTTGATGACAGAGAACCCCACCTGGATCTCCAAGAGGCCCTTGACAATGATCCCCTGGGGTGGCCCCTGGGATGAAACAGGAGGGCCTAAAAGGACTGCAGCCCCACTCTGTATATGTGCATCACCATGGGCTCACCATTCTGGTGACTGAGGTGAGAGCCTGGCTGGTACTAGTCAGCTGGTTTTATGAGGTAGGGTCTCACTCTGGTCCAGATGTAGTCTCAGGGTGGCCTCGAACTCTCAGCGATCCTCCTACCTCTGCCTCCCGAGTGCTGGGATTAAAGGCGTGCGCCACCACACCTGGCCTAGTCAGCTTTTTAAAATTACTTCTTTTGGAGGCTAAAGAGTATCTTTTGTTTTATTTTGTTTTGTTGAGGCAGAGTCTCATTCTAGCCCAGACTGACCTGGAACTCACTCTGTAGCCCCAGGCTGGCCTTGAACTCATGGCACACCTTATACCTCTACCTACTGAATGCTGGAATTAAAAGCATATGCTACTGCACCTGGCTTCTTTTATTTGTTTTGTTTTTCTAGGTAGGGTTTTGCTCTAGTCCAGGCTGACCTAAAACTCACTCTCTAGTACAGGCTGGTATGGAACTCATGGGATCCTCCTACTTCAGCCTCCTGAGTGTTGAGATTAAAGGCAGGCACCACCACACCCAGGCTTTTGTTTGTTTACACTATTCCCTTCACTCTCCAGGCACAGATGTGTTAACTCAAAAATAACTGGACAAAGCCAGATATGGTGGCCCACGCCTTTGATCCCAGCACTTAGGAAGCAGAAATAGGAGGATATCCATGAGTTTGAGGCCAGGCTTAGACTATTCCAGGCTTAGAGAATTCCAGGTCAGCCTAAGCTAAAGCAAGACCCCACCTCCAAAAGCCAAAAAAGAGAGAGAGAAATAATTGGACAGAGGAGTCTCTGAATTCCGATAGCACCTTCCCGTGGATCCCCCATGCTGCTGGGATCAGCTGCCTGCCTGGGCCTACCCATAATCCTAGCCCTATTGGCACTTGGAACAGTGGCAAAAAGAGACTACAGGGCTCAGCAGAAAAGCAGGCACTGGCCAAGAAGCTATGCATCTTAAACAGCATCAAGGTAACTTCTAGATTCCACACTAGCTAAGCTTATGTTCCCTGTTAGGACTGTTTTTGTGAAACCTACTCCAAGGCCAGTGAATTTATAACGCAAAGCCCTAGACTTGATCAGAGCTGGGCCAGTACAGTGAGACATGCTAATGGAGTAGGCTAATTCTGGAAATAGAAAGCTTTTAACTTACACAGATACATAAGGCATAATATCCATCTCTCCTCTACCCTTCTAGTACCTGTAACCTCTTCCAGCCTCTGGCTCTTCCCCTTAATGTGCATTAAACAGTTCTCACATATCATAAATAAAATATTGTCCCTCCAGCCCCTGAGTTTCTTTAACTACCAAGTATTCTAAAAAGGGTTTGTGCCTGCTTGCTGTTTCTCAGTCCTACTCAGTGCAGCAGTCCTCACCTTCTCTACTTTACAGCTGGGAGTTCTATATTATAAATCCTGTGGCCGCATTTAGTTCTTTTTTAAATTTCATACATGTATAAAATGTATTTGATGACATTCACTACATTACCCTTTCTTATCCCCATCCCACTCCCCAGTTCAGTTCTTCTCTCTCTTGATCTGTTACTATTTTGTTTTGTTTCGAGGCAGAGTCTCACTCTAGCCCAGGCTGACCTGGAACTCACTCTGTAGCCCCAGGTTGGCCTCAGACTCCGAACAATTCTCTTACTTTAGTCTCCCAGGTGCTGGGATTAATGGCATATATACTACCACACTTGGCTTTTCTCTGTCATTCTTGACCATAAGGTCCTACAAAGTCCTCCATGAAGCCCTCATTCCCTATGTTGACCCTCCTGTTCCTCCTACTTCATTGACCACTGCACACTGCCTAACAATGTCTAGTCTTAATAGCCCTTCAGAGCCTTTCTTTAGATACCTGAGACTTCACATTTCTCACACCCAGTCTTTCTCCTTCCCATCACAAGCCTTCTCTCCAGGTAAACTACACCAACCTTTCACATTGAGACATGATGTCATCTACAGAGTTCACACCTGAGAATTACGCAAAAATTCTCATGTTTTTATTTATTTATTTGCAAGAAAAAGAGAAAGAGGCAGAGAGAGAATGGGTGCACCAGAACCTCCAGCTGTTGCAAACAAACTCCAGTCGCATGCGCCACCTTTTGCATCTGGCTTACGTGGGTTCTGGGGAATCGAACGTATGTCCCTTTTTTTGCAGGCTTTGCAGGCAAGTACCTAAAACCACTAAGCCATCTCCCCAGTCCAAATCCCCATGTTTTAAGTAAGTTTATGGTTTCTTTTTTCCTTTTTCTTTCTTTTTTTTTTTTTTTTTTTTTTTTTTTTTTTTGAGGTAGGGCTTCACTGTAGCCCAGACTGACATGGAACTCACTCTGTAGTCACATGCACCACCATGCCTGGCCAGTTTATGATTTTTTTTTTTTTTTTTTTGGTTTTTCAAGGTAGGGTCTCACTATAGTCCAGGCTGACCTGGAATTCACTATGTAGTCTCAGGGTGGCCTTGAACTCATGATGGTCCTCCCGAGTGCTGTGATTAAAGGCATGAGCCACCACGCCCGGCTATGATTTTTTTTTAAGGTAGGGTCTCACTCTAGCCCAGGCTGACCTGGAATTCACTCTGTATTCTCAGGGTGGCCCTGAACTCACGGCGATCCTCCTACCTCTGCCTCCCCAGTGCTGGGATTAAAGGCGTGCACCACAATGCCCAGCTTTTTTATTTTTATTTTTTAATTTTCGAGGTAGGGTTTCACTCTAGCTCAGGCCTATCTGGAATTCACTATGTAGTCTTAGGGTGCTGGGATTAAAGGTGTGCACTACCACACCCGGCTTTCAGTTTATGATTTCTTTTTGGGACACATTCATAGCTATCTTCAGCTGCATGAGGCCTGAAGACTGCAGGTTTGACATGCTTTACTCTGGCCCCAAGAACTCTGGCAGTTGGCCACAACTCCTTCCTCGCATTTCCCTGCCAGTCTGCCAGCTAGTCCTACCTCCTAATCCTCCTTCCTTTCCCTGCCTCCTGAGTCTCCTTACAGTTTGACTGGTAAGTCTCACTGCTCCCCTCCTCCCACTGTGGTAGTCATCTTTCTTCATTAATATGGGGCAGTCTCTACTGAAGCCTCTTGAGTTCCCCACATCTCTGAGGTCCACATGCGGCATGGTAGCAGAGAAGGCCCCTGCATGGCTTGTCTGACACTGGCATCCCTTGTGCCTGTCTCTCCAGCCTTCCTCTCTGAATTAGGCCTACTGTGCCTCAGCCCACTACCTAAAACATCTCTCCCTCCCTCCATTAGTCCACTCATATTTTTCCAAAGCCCAGTTCACACAGACCCCTTCTGGGGGCCTTCATTAACCACATGCTTGGTTGTTGATACATCACACATTATTAGTGGTTAGTGCTGTTCATACAAGGGTGGCTATTAGAATTAGTTAGGGGTAAGACATGGATTGTCTGTTAACCACAAGGGAATGAGATCACAACTGGTCCTAACTAGGTAAGCAAAATGGAAGACAAGCAAAAGGAATACATTGGTTTCAGAAAATTTCCTATGGGACAAGTTACTAGATTTGCATAATTTGACTATGTCCACAGTGCCAGTCCTCCCTTGAGACCTTGGCCAGCAGGAAGGTCACCATGGTTGGGTCCTCTTAGTTGCTTCAAAATAATGGAATAGGGGAGGAATGCCCAGGATCCTTTGGAAACTTCCATGGGTTCAAGTAACTGTGACTATGCATTTGTGGCCCCACACATCACCATGAACTGGTCTAGGCCCAGACTAAGTTCAGATATCACTGTCTGATCACTATGCCTAAAACACCTACTTTCTGATGTCCGCTAACACCAAATCTCTGGAAAATACTGAATTAAACTCTCAGGGTAGGTTTAAAAAATTTATTCACAAGTTTTTTAAAATTTGTTTTTAATGTTTATTGTTATTTCTGCCTTACAAGTAGCTACAAATGTCTTTCGTTAAAGTTTCCACTTTAAATGCACAATTTTACCTCATTTTAGTATAAGGAATTGTTATAGAAAATGAAAATAATCAGTATTTGAAAAATACATTCTATTATACAGCCTCAAAAAAAAAAAAAAAAAACCCACTGCTAATAAGCGCCATGGTCCTAGATGATGCTGTCATCCCATACTGAGCACTGTCCCAAGTGGCTTGGAAGCCAAGGTGATCCATCCAATTGTTTGCCTGTAGTGTCGGCCCAGTTGCCACCTGCCCTTGCCTTTGTACCACAGGCATGTCATTGAATAGCTAGTTCAATACATTTGCAACAGGCAAGTCACAGTCCAGCAGTTTCAACCCAAGACTCCTTCACCACAGAAAACCAATGTTGTCAGTTGTAACAAGTTAATATGTTATTTATGCCTTGACAAAAGAACTGTACAAGCAGTGATCCTCCAAAGTCTTTAAGGCATCTGCACTTCTGGGAATTTATGTGTTTAGCTTACAACTGGTCACTCAGTTCTTCACTAGATAGCTTCCAGAGAGCAAGTGTGGTTCTAAATGCCTTTGAGGTGCTGCTTCCTTGCTGCTGCTCCTCTCTGGCAGGCAGGGGAAGCTGGGGTACTTTTGGTAGCTCTCCTAGGCTGGTCCTGAGGGGAGCCAGTGTGTCTGTAGGGAGGCATGCATTTATTTGTGCATGCTGCTGCTACTGCCTCTCAAGTCAATGCATTACATAGTTCAGCTTCTTTCTCTTACTCTATGTAAGTAAAACTTAGATAAAGAGCAGGGGGCTTCCCTGTCCTAAGCCTGCCCTTCACCCATTGCCTATGAACAAGACTAGTACAGGAATGGTTTAGTATGACAGAAGGGACACAAGACCACATGCATCCAGCTCCAAGTGGAAACCCATTCAGGGACAGAGAGGAAGCTGAGAGAAGTGGTCAGAAACAACTCAGAGTTCTGAGGTAGTGAATTTAAAAAGTCAATATAGACTCCACTCCTTGGAGAGAATGTGGCAGCTGAACTGAGTGATCTCATTTATGGCCTTGACTGAACTGGTAATTGGGGTTGACAGTACAGGCTTAAAACTCCAAATTGAACACATATTCTAATACATCACTGAATGAGACACACTGAAAAGGCAACTGGAAATGAGAGTCCTCATGTAGGCACTTAAGTTATGGGACATTTCTGTGTCAATAGGATCACTGCAAATTAATTTATACATAGCACATGATTTGCATTGCTATCTTAAAAAAAAAAACCTTTTAGATATATTGTACAGTAGGACTGGCAATAAGCAAAAGGAGGTTAGAATGTTAATTCAGCCTAACAGTGTTGACTGAGGCAGCAATTCTGCTTCAATTAAGCTTATTTTTCCTGCATTAGTCATGAATGACAACTTTTTAAAAAGTAATTTATGCATGCTTGTGTGTGTATGGACATGCCAGGTTTGCTTTCTGGGTCTCACTTTATTATGTGGGTAGATGGGGAATTGAAACTGGGCTGGCAGACTTTACAAGCAAGTACTTTTTAAAAATACGTTTACCTAGCCGGGCATGGTGGCGCACGCCTTTAATCCCAGCACTCGGGAGGCAGAGATAGGAGGATCGCCATGAGTTCAAGGCCACCCTGAGATTGCATAGTTAATTCCAGGTCAGCCTGGGCCACAGTGAGACCCTACCTCGAAAAACCAATATATATATATATATATATATATGTTTACTTATTTATTAGAGGGAGAGAGGATGTGCCAGAGCCTCCAGCCATTGCAAACTCCAAATGCATGGGCCACCTTGTGCATCTGGCTTACGTGGGACCTGGAGAATTGAACCTGGGTCCTTAGGCTTTACAAGCAAGTGCCTTAACCACTAAGCCATCTCTCCAGCCCCCAAAATATTTTATTTGCAATATCTTGTGTATCTGGCTTTATGTGAGTACTAGGAAATCTAACCTGGGTCCTTTGGCTTTGCCAGCTAGCACTTTAGCCACTAAGCCACCTCTCCAGCTCTAGAAGCAAGTACCTTTAACCTCTGAGCAATCTCAGTAGGTTTTTGTCTAGGTAGTTTCATAGTCAAATATTGTCAGCATGGAGCACACAGGAAAGATGCAGCAAGTAGTGTGGTCAGATGAAGGCTGGAAGGATGCTTGGTATAGATCTACAAGAATGTCCTTCAGTCCATGGCTGGTCAATACCATTACTGCCCTGGCCACTAAAGAAGCGTGATTCAACATATACCACCCCTCCCCTTCTACTTGTTATTTCCTTCTTTTGAGGCTTCTCTTCTCTTTCCTTCCTCAGACTCCCTTTCTAGCTTCCTGGCCTCTACCACTGACTCTCCAGTTCACACACAAATCTAAAAATTTGATCTACATACAAAGAACATGCAGTTTGACTTTCTGAGCCTGGGTTACCTTACTTAAGTATGATCTTTTGAGACCCATCTAGATTCCTGCAAATTTCATTTTATTTTTTATTTATGGCTGAATAAAATTCCATTGTGTAAATGTATCACATCTTTATTATCCAATCATCAGTTGATGGGCATCTAGGCTGTTTCCATTTCCTAGCTACTGGGAATAGAGTGGCAATGAACATGGATGAGCAAGTATCTCTGTAATCAAGTGTCAAGTCTTCAGGATATATGCCCAGAAGTGGTATTGTTGGTTTATATAGTAGGCTTATTATTTTTTTTTTTTTAGATTTTTTGTTTTTGTTTTTTTAGGTAGAGTCTCACTCTATCCCAGGCTGACCTGGAATTCACTCTATTCTCAGAGTGGCCTCAAAGTCATGGCAATCCTCTTACCTCTGCCTCCCAAGTGCTGGGATAAAAGGCATACGCCACCACGCCCAGCCTTTTTTTTTTTTTTTAAGATCAAAATCTTATTTGAGAGAGGGAGAATGGGCATGCCAGGGCCTCTAGCCACTACAAATGAACTCCAGACGCATACACCACTGTTTGCATCTGGCTTACATGGGACTTGGAGAATCGAACCTGGGTTCATAGGCTTCGCAGGCATGCATCTTAACTGCTAAGCCATCTCTCCAGCCCCATAGGCTTATTCTTACGTGTTTCAGAAGCCTCCACACTGATTTCTATAATGGCTGCACCAATTTACTTTCCCACTGTCAATGATGGAAGATTACTCTTAATCCTCACCAGCATTTGCTATCATTAAGTTTCTTGATGATAACCATTCTGACCAGACTAACATGGAATCTCAACATGTTTTAATTTGCATTTCTCTGGTGGTTAAGGATATTGAACATTAAAAAAAATACTTATCTCTTTTGAGAACTCTATTCAGTTCTATGGTCCATTAAAAAAATATTTTTGATGTTTTTTTGTGAGGAGGGAGAGAGGGACAGAGTGAGAATAGACACACCAGAGCCACTTGCCACAATGAACTCCAGACACATGCACCGCTTTTTTTTTTTCCCGAGGTGGGGTCTCACTCTGGCCCAGGCTGACCTGGAATTCACTCTGTAGTCTCAGGGTGGCCTTGAACTCACTGCGATCCTCCTACCTCTGCCTCCCGAGTGCTGGGATTAAAGGCATGCGCCACCATGCCCGGCTCATGCACCACTTTTTGCATCTGGTTTTATGTGGGTACCGGAGAATTGAACCCAGGCCAACCCAAGCTGGCAGCACCTTTAACCACTGGGCCATCTCTTGAGCCCCATAGCCCATTTTTGACTGGGTTGTTTTAATTTTCCGAGTTCCTTGTGTATCCGAGATATTAATCTTCTGTCAGATTCATAGCTGCTAAAAATTTTCTCCCATTCTATAGGCTGCCTCTTTGCTCAACTAACAGCATCCTTTGCTATACAAAAGCTTTTTAATTTCATGAGGTCCCATTTCCTGAGCAACTGGAATTCTCTTCAGAAAGTCCTTGCCTATGCCTATATTTTGAAATGTTTCACCTACATTTTCCTCTAGCAGCCTCAGAGTTTCAGGCCTAATGTTAAGTCTTTGGTCCACTCAGAGTTGATTCTTAAGCATGGAGATAAGGATATAGTTTCATTCTATTTGTAGCACCATTTGTTAAAGAGGCCTTTTTTCACTCAAATTTTGGGGCATCTTTATCCAAAATCAAATAGCTATAGCTCTGGGCTTATATGTGGGTCCACTATTCTGCTCCACTAATCTGCACATCAATTTCTGTGCCAGAGCCATGCCATTTTCATTACTATGGCCCTGCGATATACCTTAAAAATCATCTATGGGGATACCTCCACCATTACTTTTGTTTCTCAGGCTTGCTTTGACTGAGTTTTTGTGTGCTTCCAAATGAATTTTAGAATTACTTTTCCAATTTCAGTGTCATTGGAATTTGATGGGAATTGCATTAAATCTGTAGATTGCTTTTGGTACTGGAGTATTGAACCCAGGTCATCAGGCTTTGCAAACAAGCACCTTTAACCACTGAGTCATCTCTCCAGCATGCATGCATGCATACATACATATATATATATATATATATAATTTTTTCTCAAGCAGGGTTTCACTCTAGCCCAGGCTGATCTTAATCCCAGGACAGCCTTGAACTCATGGGGATCTCCTACCTTAGCCTTCTAGCAATGGGATTAAAGATGTGCGCCACCATGCCCGGGTTCCTTACTCATATTTTGGTATCAACCTCCTTATTTCATTAAGTTGCTTTCCTGTGTTCTCCTTTAACGTTCTTCTTTGATATGCTTATATAATCATTCTTTGAATTCTCTAATGTTTCAGCCTCCCTGGAAGTCATTACTATAGGTCTCATGATTTTGGAAACGGTTAATGTTGCCTTGAATTTTTGTTACTTCATTGGGATTTTTGCATCTTTGGTTATTTCATTGCTTGGATTTTCTGTTTGAAGCTGACCTCCTCTTTGGCTTGTCTCAGTTGGCTGTGTCCGCATAAGTTTGAATCAGATGGTCTAAAAGCTGCTACGTAGGAGAGGGGCAAATGGGATTCCTTGCCTTCCTGCTGGTACATGAGGGAAAGAAGCAGCCCTGGGATGTTGTCTGGAGGCACACCAAGGAGCTAATCCTGTTCTTCTCTCCAAATTTCCCAGATCCTGCAGGGCTGCTATAAGTGAGGAGAGCCCCTCTCATCTGCCTCCAAGGCTCCTGCTAGCTCAGGCAGGGCAAAGTGAGAAAAAGAGCTTTCTACTTAGGTCCTCTATCCTCACTGATTGCCAACAACTCTCCTACCTCTCTCCTAGTTTACTAATCTGGCTTATTAAACTCCTTATGGACCTTGCCTTTTGCAGAAAAAGGAACATATCCTGTGTTAACTTGCTGCTCCCCCTCCCCAGGTTTCTTTGACGAGGCTTCTATTCACTATCTTAACCAGAAGTCCTCTGAGAACTTAAGTGCCACCCGGGACCAGTGTGTGGGGGATGGATAAATCCAATACCCAGAAAGACAGAAGAACTATGACCCCTAGAGCAGCAGGACAGGAAAAGGGAAAGATGATGGCTAGAGGAACCCTAACTACCTGCCTCTGCCAGTGCCACTATTGCTGCCACTGCTGCTGCTGTGTCCTACTGAAAGAAGGCTGAGTACCTCCCTTAGACAGGAGCAATCCCAGTGTCAGGCCTCCTGATGCACAGGGCAGCAGTCCCAGTCTGCAAAGTCTTCATCTCCAGTTCAAGGCAACAAGAGTCCACCAATCCGATACATAGAAAATAGTAACTGGGGACTAGAGAGATTTCTCAGTGGTTAAAGTACTTGCTTGCAAAGCTGACAGCCTGAGTTCTATTCCCTAGTACCCACGTAAAGCCAGATGCACAAAGTGGTCTATGCATCTGGAGTTTATTTGCAATGGCAAGAGGCTCTGATGGACCCATTCATTCTGATTCTGTCTCTATTTCCTTGCAAATAAATAAACAAAAATACTTTAAAGAAATAACTGGGTTGGAGAGATGGCTTAGAGGTTAAGGCACTTGCCTACAAAGTCCAAGGACCTATGCTAGGTGTGGTGATACACGCCTTTAATCCCAGCACTTGGGAGGCAGAGGTGGGGAATCACCATGAGTTCGAGGCCACCTTGAGACTACATAGTGAATTCCAGGTCAGCCTGGGCTAGAGTGAAACCCTACCTCAAAAAAAAAAAAAAAAAAAAAAAAAAAAATCCAAGGCCCTGGGTTCAATTCCCCAGTACCCACATAAGCTAGATGCACAAGGTGGCACATGTATCTAGAGTTCATTTGCAGTGGGTAGAGGTCCTGGTGCATCCATTCCCCATTCTGTATCTGCCTTTCTCCCAAATAAATATATTAAAAAAGAAATAACTGATAAAAGTTCTGAAAAGAATGCCCTTGAGGGCTGGGGAAATGGCTTAGCAGTTAAGACCTTTGCCTGCAAAGCCTAAGGACTACAGTTCTATTCCCTAGGACCTATGTAAGCCAAATGTACAAGGGGGCACATGAGTCTGGAGTTCATTTGCAGTGGCTGGATGCCCTGGCATGCCCATTCTCTTTCTCTCTATCTGCCTCTTTCTCTCTCTCAAATAAATAAATATATTTTAAAAATGTGGATGCTTTGTCACAGACTCAAGCTGTCCATTTCTTTAAAAAAAAAAAAAAGAATGTCCTTGAGACCTTAATGGGAATTGCACTGGCAAATTAAGTTTTTATACACTGCAACAGTGAGTTTGCTGAGAAAATTAGGAATAATGTCCCATTCACAAGACAGCTCAAAAAATAAAGTACCAAGGAATAATCTTCCCCAAAGAAATGAAAGACCTTTACAAAAAAAAAAAAAAACCTTTAAAACACTAGGAAAAGAAATAAGATACCAGACTATGGAGAGACCTTCCATTTCCCTGGAACGCAGACATTCTAAGGATGACTCATTAGACAGACTTTCCCATAACACTAGTTCTGGTTTGACACTGTCTACATCCAAAGAGAATTCTAGTCCTGGGACTACATTGCATACATCAAAATAGGCTTGTAAATCTGATGTTACTCTGTCTATATCCAAGGAGAATGAGTATAATTCTCATAACAAGAATATTGTTAAGCTACTTTAACCAAAAGGTGTTGGCAATTTATCCATGGTTAAACTGAGGAATGGATGTGCTAACTGCTCAGGAGAAAGAGTATCTTCAATCAAAGCTAATGGCTAGCAAACTTATGCTGTGTACCTCTACTTTCTGACACTTCAGGCTCACCTGAAGAATATCCTCAACACCAGCCACTGAAAAGAATCTGTCCCAGGGGCTGGAGAGATGGCTCAGTGGTTAAGTCACTTGCCTGCAAAGCCTAACTTCCTGTGTTCAATTTCCCAGTACCCATGTAAAGCCAGATGCACAAAGTAATGCATGCATCTGGAGTTTGTTTGCAGAGACTAAATTAGGCCCTGGCCCATTCTCTCTTTCTGTCTCTGTCTCTCTCTACTTACAAATAAAATAGTTTTTAAAAAAATCTGTTCCAAATGGAGCTTCAGTAAAGAATTTACTGAAAAAATATCATTTCAAGTCACTGTAAAAACAAGTTTTCACAATCCAAGTAGAAAAAATTGAAGACCTTAGAAGATGTGTGCAAAATGTGTAAAAAATTAGCACAAATGCAAATCTGAAGAAACTCTTTATAATGACAAAATGTGGGCATGAAATTGGAGAATATAGTTCCCATGGAGATTTGAAAACCAATTAATTCTAAATCAGGAGGAAATACAAGGAGAAAAAAAAGCACAAGTCTTCAGAATTTTTTGAACGGAGTAGGCAATCGTCCTCAAAAATCTAATTACAAGGATTCCCAGAATTCATGTGTGAGCAGCATCAGAAATTTCCCAGTTCAGACATAATCAGAACTACTAGATCTTCACCTTGGTACAAAAATACTTCCATAAGTGGTATGAGGGTCACAGATTTAGAAAGTTCTCTAGTAGCTGGGTGTGGTGGTGAACACCTTTAATCCCAAGCAGAAGAGGTAGTAGGATCGCTGTGAATTCAAAGCCAGCCTGATACTATATAGTGGATTCCAGGTCAGCCTGGGCTACAGTGAGACCCTACCTCAAAAAAGAAAAAAGTTCTCTAGGACTTTGATCTACAGTTTCCCAGTTTACTCTCAGTGAAGAAACAAGGACAGGTGTATGACTCCACATACTTTTCCTTGTGGTATTAGTATGTCTTAAATTTCTCTGAAGTCATCAAATAAAATTCTTTAGACAGTGAAAGAAAGAGAGAGAGAGAGAGAAAGAGAGAGAGAGAGAGAGAAAGAAAGAAAAGAGAGAGAAAGAAAGGAAGGAAGGAAGGAAGGAAGGAAGGAAGGAAGGAAGGAAGGAAGGAAGGAAGGAAGAAAAGAGAGAGAAAGAGAAAGCCAGCCAGCCATGGTGGCACATGCCTTTAATCTCAGGACATGGGAGGCAGAGGTAGGAGGATTACCAAGACTGTGAGGCCATCCTGAGACTACATAATGAATTCCAAGTCAGCCTGGGCTAGAGTGAGACCCTACCTTGAAAAACAAACAAACAAACAAACAAAAAAAAACATGGTACCTAACTAAGCCCTGTTTATGTCCTATTTAGGCAACAACAAAAAGTAGAAACTGACCATAGGCTTCATATACATATTGGCCCGGACTGGCCAAATTTTTCAATGAAAATTCTATCTGAAATATGTCACAGACTGAAGGACAGCACAACTCTTGTAAATATCTTTTTTCCTTTTAAACACTGTACAAGCTAATGTTAACATAGAAAGCATATATATCTTATAAATCACAGAAGTTTTTTTTTTTTAAGTAGCACTCTGGTTTATCAGAACATTGTACACACATATATTTAGGCAGTAGAATGTATGTCTATAGCAACAGAGAGGATATACCACTATCCAAAAAAGAAGCAGAGTGATGCAAAAAGTTTAGTCCCTTTTACACATATATCCATATTTCATTAATGCAAAAGAAAATGTAGTGGTTATTAAATATCTGAAAGATCAGTATGTCTGATTGAGATTGTTAGTCTCTGGGCATAACTGTATAGCAAATATTGTTCATCTCAGAGTTGTGTGTTCTTTAAAAAGCAGTGGTAAAAATATCTTTTTCAATGTGCATTAAAAAAAAAAAAAAAAAAAAACTTAGCCAAACCTTCAAAAGAAAAGATGTTCAACATCTTAGGGTTAATGTAGATACTAGCAGCAACTAAGGCCCTGCAAGCTCTGGAGGCCTCACTCAGCTTCAAGCCAGAGTTTTCCAAAACAGGCTGCTCACACATGGTGGGGCCTTTGCCTGCTGGCTCTTATGGGGAAGGGCAAGCTACTAGGGAAAGGTTTCAGCAAGAAGGATTTGTGTCAAGGTAAGAGGACTTGTGTCGTCAAGGCTGGAAATAGCCCTAACGTTGAAGTCTCATTTATCTCCTTTCTCTTCAATATGAATTTCTTCCTCCACTGCAGTTTTCCCTTTGAGATTAGAGTGGGCTGTGGTCCAGTCAAAGCAAGAGTATGTGAGAATAGTTTTGAACATGGATTTTTAAATTGGAAGCAATGATGCAGCTCTGTAAAAAGTACGGCACAGACAAAGTGCATTTCCTCACCACTCTTGAGTGGTGGCAACTGAGAGGACTCCACAGACAGGATGCAGCAAGACAAGAGAATGAGATGGCTGCTAGGTGTCAAGCTGCCACACTGCCCTCCTGACACCTTAGCAGCAATGAACACTGGTAAAGCTTTCAGTTGTCAAGGCCACAATTTTTCAGCTCTCATCTTTGAACCCTGTTTAGAAAGATTTCACCTTTTAAAAGGGGGCAGCTCACTAAAATTACAGCTTAGCTTAAAAAAAAAAAGAGAGAGAAAAAAAAGACTTCAGGACAGGAGGATCCTATTATGAGAACACTACACAGAAAAGTCCACAGCCACTTACCCTAGAGTAAAACCAGCTCTCATCAAGCAGCTGCTCCTACTCTATCAGGTTCTGCTCAAGAGTGAGCCCAGGCAGGAAGACTTCGTGAATGCTCTGAGATGGACACTAAGCTACTGGAAGGGGAAACTGTCTCCAAGTGTCCTTGTGTGTTGCTAGCAGATAGGGTCTGATCCTGTCACATTTATCACTTAGGCTAAATGTCCTGATCCATTTAGTGAGAGAGACATCTAGTGAAAATGATCACAGTCTGATACACGGACAATCATACAGAATCATCTGAAGTGGGATCACATCATGGTTGGTCCTTAATTGTTCCAGTCTCCTGCCGCAGGAAGACAACTGCCATCTCCAGCTCTGGATGGGGGACGGGGACAGGCTGGTGAGCAGAGCTGCTGCTGGGGAGGTGCCCGGGGACGCTGACCTGGACCCTCTTAGGGGCTCACTAGGAGACCCCACCCAGAGTCAGTACATCAAAGCAAATGTTGCACACCCGCACAGGCTTGTTCAGATCAAACTTTATAATGGGAATCTCCTTGGTTGAGCATTTATGACAAAGAAGACGACCGCAATGACGACTGTGGAGGCAAAGAAAGGAAGTATGAGAAGGGTATTGAAGAGTAGACTGCTCCTACATGGCTACCCAAGGCTAACTCATAACTGGGACTCTGTCCAACTCTGCCAACTGCCGGCCAAGTCACACCATTTCAGGTATCATTTGTAGTCCATTAAGCCAAAATACTAGCCAATACTGAGCTAAAGTGATAATGAAAAAGATAAGCACAGCTGTCTTGCTTGGCTGGGAACTACTCTCTGGTTCTGAGCACAGCAGCCTCTCCTTGGCACTCTACGAGGCAGTAACTGACCTCAGCTTTGCTATACAGGCCTGACAGGATGCCCTCAGCACCCATCAGAAAAGCCAACAGTCTGGGTGCTCCCTGCTTTCCTACTTGGGACCCTCCCACAGTCCTGACATCTCCTTCAGTTTGGCCAACTGTTGCCCAGGAAAAGGCAGGGCCCAGGTATATGGCTCATCATGGAAAAGTATGGAATTGATGGCATCAGCTCAAGTCCCCTACTCTTCTGCAAGTGATTATGAGGGTCCTACCAGTGATGTTTGCGAGTTGTGACTCCAAACTTGGCAATGCACTCGTAGCAATTGGAGCCATCACACCACGGCGGCTCCTTGGACAGCATATCTGTAACACACACACAGACATGCCAGGTAAGACTCAGGTCTCAGGGAGCAGGGCACAGAACAGCACACTGCAAAAGACAGGAGTAGAACATTCTAACTTTCAAGAAAAGCTTCGCAGATGAGCCTGGAGAATCAGGTGTGTGGAGATCGTGTATAGTCAGTCACACACGAGAGGACTGAATGACATCAAGATAAAAAAAGAGACTAACTGAGAGGGGCAAGGGATATGATGGAGAGTAGAGTTGCCAAGGGGAAAGTGAGGAGAGAGGGAATTATCATGGTTTATTTTCTTTACTTATGGAAGTTGTCAATAAAAATAATAATAATAAAAAAGAGGACCGAGGTGAGGGAAAGTGAAGAGGCAGAATCTGTGAGGGTGGGAGCTGAACAGGCGAGGGATATGCATGTGAGGTAGAAAGAGATTCCCAGGTTTCTGGATGAAGTGATTCAGTCTGATGACATTACTAACAATAACAGAGACAGGCTAAAGGAGTTTTGTCTTCACTTAGTAAGTTGGGAGTCATCTTCTGAGATAATGACTGGTATCAGTGTTCTGCGCTCTAACTGTAGGCCAGGTGCTACCATTCTGCAGAGAGGCAGGCAACATACATGCTGGTCACACTGAGCAAGCACACCCATATGCTTATGGGTACCTCTCATGAGCCTTTTTTTTCTTGTGGGGGGCGGGTTCTCAAGGTAGGGTCTCACTCCAGCCCAGGCTGACCTGGAATGCACTATGTCATCTCAGGTTGGCCTCCAACTCACTGTGATCCTCCTACCTCTGCCTCCCAAGTGCTGGGATTAAAGGCGTGCACCACCATGCCTGGCTTAAATTGCTAGCAGAGGATGCTTTCAATCGATGGACCTCTGGGTTATGGGCCCAGCATGCTTCTGCTGCACCACTGTTTTACACTTTTTAAAAAACATTTTATTTTTATGTATTTACTTGAAGGGGGGGAAGATAGAAAGATAAACAGAGAGAAGGAAAGAACGGGCACACAGAGTCTCCGGCCACTGCAAATGAACTTCAGATGCATGTGCCACCTTGTGCATCTGGCTTACGTGTGTCCTTGAGAATCAAACTGTGGTCCTTTGGCTTTTCAGGCAAGTGCCTGAACCACTAAGTCATTTCTCTAGCCCAACACTTTGTTTTCTCATTAACCACTAAGTCATTTCTCTAGCCCAAACTTTGTTTTCTTTTTCAAGGTAGGGTCTTGCTCTCACTCCAACCTCGGCTTGGAATTCACAATGTAGTCTCAGGGTGGCCTCAAAATCACTGCAATCTTCCTACCTCTGCCTCCTTATTTCTGGGATTAAATGTGTGCACTACCACACCCAGCTATTTTTGTTTTTCTTCAAATATTTTTTTTTTTGGTTTATTTTTCAAGGTAGGGTCTTGAGGTAGGTAGAGATAGCACCAAGAATAAGAATGTTCTAAGCCAGGCATTGTGATGGAGCAGTCTTGTAATCCCAGCACCTGGGAAGCATAGGCAGAGGATCAAGAGTTAAAGTCAAGTGTCAATTCTCTTTCTCTCTTGCATAAGAAAAAAAGGGCCAAGACCAGGTGTGGTGGCTCTCAGACTTTAATTCCAGCACTCAGGAGGCTGAGGTAGGAGGATTATTGTGTGTGTGAGGCCCACTTGGCCTAGAGTAAGACCCTGCTTCAAAAAAACAAACAAGGGCTGGAGAGATGACTTAGCTTTTAAGATGCTTGCCTGTAAAGCCTAACGACCCGAGTTCAATTCCCCAGTACCCACGTAAAGCCAGATCCACAAAGTGAGACGTGCATCTGGAGTTTATTTGCAGTAACTAGAGTCCCTGGCATGCTCATTCTCTCTCCTTAGGGAGAAAAAAAAAAAAAAAAAAAAAAACCAGGCATGGTGGCACACACCTTTAATCCCAGCTCTCGGGAGGCAGAGGTAGAATTGCTGTGAGTTTGAGGCCAGCCTGAGACTACAGAGTGAATTCCAGGTGAGCCTGGGATAGAGCAAGATCCTTCCTCAAAACTTCCCCAAAAAGAAAGAAGGAAAGAGGCAGAAAGAAAGAAGGTGCACACCTTTAATTTCAGCACTTGGGAGGCAGAGGTAGGAGCATTGCTGTTAATTCGAGGTCAGCCTGGGTCTACACAGTGAATTCCAATTCAGCCTGGGCTAGAATAAGCCCCTACCTAAAAAAAAAAAAAAAAAAAAAAATCCAAAAGAAAGGAGGAAAGGAAAAGATGAGAAAAAAAGTAAAAGAAAAATCATGAGCAAAACACCCTCTGAACAAAAGGAAGAGACAAGCAAGGCAGAACCAGTGAGGGCTGGCGCTTAAAGCCATTTTGAAGACTATGGATTTTCTGAACCAGCCAGAAGAGAACAGGTATGTAAGAAAGAAAGCAGCCAAGAGACACAGTGTGCCCTGCCTAGAGTTTATGGGTTTCTCAAAGGTTCAGAGGAAATAAAAAACAAACAGGGGCTCCAAAGCAAAGCACTCTGCAAGATAACTAGCCAGGACCTTCTTCAATATCATTTAAAAGCTCTGCCCCCACACCTTCATTCCTAAATAGCACTAGATGGTTCTTGGAAACAGCTGCTTCAGATCTTACAGTAACTCATGAGATTTAAAGATCATGAACAATCAACACTGTAACTGCTTGCACTGAAGAGCAAAAGCGTGGCCACTCACCTAATAGTCTAAACAGAAGTTGCTTAGTGGCAACTTGGTAGTTGAAAATGTTGACTCCTTGGTTATTATTCACTCCAAGACGTGCCCCAGACCGAACAATAGCACGGCACAAGTTGGCATTCCCTTTCATGTATGCTAACAGCAGCACTGGAAAACACAACCACAGGTAGGATTACCTCCCTCTGGTCCTGGCCTGGCACTGCCAATGGGTGGACAGACAACAGACCACAGCAGGGTAGCAGAACATGTCAGAGGCTCTAGTGAGACTTCTATGAAGGATCTGCAGCATCTTCCATGAGCTAAAGGTAAAGCTAAAGCTACAGTTTCAGAAACACATTCTCATCTTAGGCTCTGGATATAAGAGACCTGAGGTAAGAAGTTAACCCTAAAGGAAAAATACATGGTTAAGTCAGTTACCTTCCTCTGGGAGGAAACAGTTTTAACCACTAAAGACAAAATATACAGCAACTAAATGTAGACCTGTGAGTTAAGTACGTACATACAGGGGAAAAAAAAAAAAATTCAGCCTAGGGAACATGTTCTTGGACACATGGAGCCTCCTCTCCTTCACGCAAGTACAAGACCAGTGGGAACTCAGGCCCAGCTATGTTGTTGGTCTTCTCTACAACTATAGTTAGCAACAGTTCACTTTTACCAGACACTTTATGTTCTTACTTCAAACTGATGCAAAAAAGCTATTAATTTGATAGCCTCAAAACTTATGCAGTCAACTTGCTAACATATGAAGCATGAAGCCGTGTCCTGCCCACCTCTTAACCTACACCTGGGCAATGATGCTCCCTGAGTAGATACACATCTGACTCCTCTGAACTGCAGGTCTACAAATATCAGCTCAACATGTTCAGAGGGCTGGGATTGTGAATCTGTGGCAAAATGCTTGCCTCTTAGCATGTGCAAGGCCCTGGGTTCTATCCCCAGCACTGCAAACAAAAAACAAAAGTATGCTCTTGTATCAAGGCCAATAATTGGTAACAAAATATGGAGTTCCCCAGGTAAGATTCAGAGTACCCTAAAGAGACTATAGCACAAGGGTAGGAATGATTAGGAATGCAGCAGCTATGAAACTCTCAGAAAGCCTCAGCCTTTTTCAGTCTTTGTTTCTGTACCTAAAAACAAGAGGATACAACTCTGTGCACTGCTTCCCTCTAGTTTTTGCAGTAGTCAATAAAAAACCAAATTAGGCCAGGCATGGTGGCGCACGCCTTTAATCCCAGCGTTTAGAAGGCAGAGGTAGGAGGATCGCTGTGAGTTCAAGGCCAGCAAGAGACTACACAGTGAATTCCAGGTCAGCTTGGGCTAGAGTGAAACCCTACCTCGAAAAACCAAACAATAAAAAGATAAGGATGTGGATGACTCTGAAGTCATCCTTTTAAAAAAAGAGAAAGAAGCCAAATTAACTGTGACTGGATAGAGTAAATGGTTTTCTGAGGTAGGGTCTTGCTCTAGCCCAGGCTGACCTGGAATTATTCACTATGTAGTCTCAGGGTGGCCTGGAACTCACAGTGATCCTTCTACCTCTGTCTCCTGAGTGCTAGAGTTAAAAGGCATGTGTCACCATGCCCAACAACTACTTTTTTGTTGTTATTGTTTTGTTTTTCGAGGTAGGGTCTCACTCTAGCCCAGGTTGACCTGGAATTCACTATGTAGTCTCAGGGTGTCCTCAAACACATGGTGATCACGGCAAATACTTTCTTGATAAGAGGGCACTTGTATGTAACTTGACACTTTTTCAAAGCATGTCACATTTGCTCCTGAAGCCCACAGGTTGTGTTTATATATTATCTCTGCTGAAATGGGAGCTTGGTAAGGGCCTAGTTAACTGGATAAAAGGAAGACAAGGGCACTTAAAACAGATGGGCAAGCATGTTTGGTCAGGGGTATGTGGTTCAGGAGTACCAGAAGATGTCAGACACTCCATTGACATGGATCTGAGACAGACTCTGAGAGAGTGCCACTCCTCCCACCCCAAATAGTAATGGGTTCATTTTGCTGGGAAGCAAGTATGCAAACAAGACGGACACTTTATCTACATACCTGTGTTTCCTTCTACATCTGGTTTGTCGAGAGGATACTCAGGCATGCACTCTAAGAAGAGGTCAAAGATGGCAGCTGCGTTCTCTTTGCCATACTGTCCCAGAATATGCAGTGGTGACTGGCCTCTAATAAAACAAGTTGAAAAGCTAGACATGTATCTGCCATGGCCAGCATACACAAAAGGCATGAAAATTTCTGAATCTTGTGATGCTGGATTACACCTACAGGACATAATAGGCCACAAATTTTTCTGCAAGTGGTTTTTTTTTTTCCACCGAGGGAAGGAAAGAGAACAAGGGACAGGGAGAGAGTGATGATGGGCACTCCAGGACCTGTTGCTGCTGCAAACGAACTCCAGAAGCATACCTCTTTGTGCATCTGGTTTTACTTGGGTACTAGGGAATTAAACCCAGACAAGTAGGTTTTGCAAGAAAATGGTTATAACCACTAGGTCATTCCCCATATAAGTGCTTTTTACAATAACAAAACTACCAGGGAACAAAAAAGCTGATGAAATGCTCCCATGGCCATGTCTGCAGTGTGCACCTGGGACCAAGGGGAGGCACCAAAGACCATCATTGCTGGGTAGCAGTCCAGGTGACAGGAAATCCTAGTCTCTACTTAGGGCCAGGCACACTCACCTCAGATTAAAAGCTTCAGCATCTACTGTGCACTCTGTGAGGAGAACCCGGATATTGTTGAGCCGACCATGCATGACAGCAAGATGAAGAGCTGAGAAATAAATCCTCTTACTGAGTAAACCCAGAAGTACATACAGAAAAATCTTAGCTCCTCCCCTCCCAACCACCCACCATAGGGACATAGACAGAGCCACCTGTCCCCATCACCACTGCAATCTCGTGAGCCTTTGATTTTTGCCTTGGTAGTCCCAAAGATGAGATTTATGGCTTCATAAGAATCACTTTAAGTTGTCAGGGTTACTGATCCAATTGGGAGGCTGTGCAAGGCCTGGTCAGTTGGCAGGACAGATAAGCTGCCCAAAGCATTTTTGGACACAGCTCTGGTCCTATACATGCCAACTTCCCTGTGAGAAGCAGCACACCTCAGGAGACAGGAAATGCCTGGGAATTACCATTATTTCCATTCTCATCCACAGCAGCAAAGTCCACTCCATTCTCAAGGAGGACTGAACAGATGGTAGGCAGGTCCTGCTGGGCAGCAAGATGGAGGGCAGTCTGCCGATGCTTGGTTAATTCATTCACCTTGGCTCCTGCAAGAAGCTATTAAAGTTGATTACTCAAACAGCCTTTTTCCCACAGTCAAGGTCTGTCTTACTGGGTCCAAGCCTAAGTGACTTCTGTATCCAGAGAGACTGTCAGCCTGCCCTGCTGGCCAAACTGGATACATGAGGGCCTCACACTCCTGGTGAGGTAAACCCAGCAGCCAACATGTTAAACAGCTATTCCCTGCAACAGGAATTCTTTCCTTTTCTTTTTTTTTTTTTTTTGGTTTTTTCAAGGTAGGGTTTCACTCTGGTCTAGGCTGACCTGGAATTAACTATGTAGTCTCAGGGTGGCCTCAAACTCATGGCGGTCCTCCTACCTCTGCCTCCCAAGTACTGAGATTAAAGGCGTGCTCCAACACGCCCAGCTGCAACAGGAATTCTAAGACTTGAAAAGCTACACAGGACTGGAGAGATGGCTAAGCAGTTAAAGCACTTGCCTATAAAGCCTAACAACCCAAGTTTGATTCCCTAATACCCATGTAAAGCTAGATATACAAAGTGGGACATGCATCTGGAGTTCCTTTGTAGTGGTAGAAGGCTATGGTACACCCAGCTTGCTTGCTTGCTTATTTGCTTGCTTCCTTTCTTTCTCTTTCTCTCTGTCATAAATAAAAAAGAGGGCTAGAGAGATGTCTTAGCGGTTAAGATGTTTGCCTGAGAAGCCAAAGGACACAGGTTCAATTCCACAGGACCCACATAAGCTAGATGCACAAGGGCACATGCGCCTGGAGTTTGTTTGCGGTGGCTATAGGCCCTGGCATGCCTGTTCTCTGTCAGTCTCTCTTCTCTCTCTTTGCTTGCAAATAAATACATAAATAAATACTAAAAGAAAGAAAGAAAGGAAGGAAGGAAGGAGGGAGGGAGGGAGGAAGGGAGGGAAGGGAGGAAGGGAGGAAGGGAGGAAGGGAGGAAGGGAGGAAAGGAAGAAGGGAAAGAAAGCCAGCCAGCCAGGTATGGTGGTGCATGCCTTTAATCCCAGCACTTGGGAGGCAGAGGTAGGAGGATCACCATGAGTTCCAGGCCACCCTAAGACTTTAGTAAATTCCAGGTCAGCCTGGACTACAGCAAGATACTACCTTGAAAAACCAAAAACAAAAAAAAAAAAAAAAAAGAAGAGTTTCACAGGACTTTAGTGGTATCCATTCTGTTCTGTAAGGATGTTCACAATACTTATAATATAAAAATTATAAAGTAAGGTAGACATTAAGATTATAAATATATATAGGTTAACATGAAAAAATGTCAACTAGATAGTAACTTTAAAAAAAGGCAACTTAGGGCTGGAGAGATGGCTTAGTGGTTAAGGCACTTTCCTACAAAGCCTAAGGACCCTGTTTACCATGTTAAGTTACCCACGTAAGGAGATGCACAAGGTGGCACATGCATCTGGAGTTCCTTTGCAGTGGCTAGGGGCCCTGGTGTGCCTATTTTCTCTCTATCTACCCCCCATAAATACTTAAAAATAAATACAAATTAAAAAATATGTTTTAAAAAAGGCAGCTCCAGCCAGGCATGGTGGCTCAAGCCTTTAATCCCAGCACTTGGGAGGCAGAGGTAGGAGGATTGCCATGAGTTCGAGGCCACCCTGAGACTACATAGTTGATTATTCCAGGTCAGCCTGGACCAGAGTGAAACCCTACCTCGAAAAACCAAAAAAAAAAAGGTAGCTCCTTCTGGGGTGGAGAGATGGCTCAGTAATTAAGGCACTTGCCAGCAAAGCCTAAGAACCTAGGTTCGAGGCCCCAGTACCCACATAAGCCATATGTACAAGGGGACACATGTGTCTGAAGTTCATTTGTAGTGGCCAGAGGCCCTGGCACGCCCATTCTCTATCTGCCTCTCTCTCAAAAATATTTTTTTTAAAAAAAAAGGTAGCACCTTCTGCTATTTTGTATAGATGGAGGTCTGCTGGGAAGAAGACTTCTAAAAGAGGGAGGTAGAGGTAGGAGGACTGCCATGAGTTCAAGGCTACCCTGAGAAATATAGTGAATTCCAGGCTAGCCTTAACTAGAATGAAACCCTACCTCGAAAAACCAAAATAAAAAAACAACAACAAAAAAAAAACAGCTGTGCCCATGGAAACTATGGTGTGGTTTAATCCCGAGTGCTGGGATTAAAGGCATGCGCCACCACGCCCGGCTTGTATTCTTTTTTTAAAAGACTTCCAGAATTATTTTATTTTATTTATTTGAAAGAGAAATGGAAGAAGGGAGGAAGGGAAGGAGGGAGGGAAGAAGGGGGAGAGAGAGAGAATGGGCATGCCAGGGCCTCCAGCCACTGCAAACAAACTCCAGATACATGCACCATCTTGTGCATCTGGCTTACGTGGGCCCTGGGGAATCAAACCATGGTCCTTAGGCTTCACAGGCAAGTGCCTTAACCAATAAGCCATCCTTCCAGCTCTGAAAGTTTGCAATTTTGAGAGAGAAGAAAGGCAAAATAGAATGAGTTAATTACCTTAAGAGACAGTCCTATAGACACACACAATTGTATGCATATACACAAAAATATATACTTTGAACAAGTTTAAAAGCATAAATAGTAGATGGAGATGTAGTTCAGTAGGAGAGCACCTGCCTCTGTAAAGCCCTGTATTGGAAACCCTAGTGCTGAAACCTAACAAGAAAAGCAGACATAGTTATGTGCCATATATTGCCATTGTAGGCAATGACAACCTCATACATGACAGTGAGGATTCTATCACCCAGTGATGTGATGTTATAACCATCTTTGCATAAGCATGACCCATGATGTTCACACAGAGAAAAACCTCTTAAGGGCAGAATTCTCAGAACATAAACCATTGTTTAAAATAATATAAAAATAGTACAGAAAAAAAGAAGTACAGGCTCACTGAGAAACAGCCTAAAGCACTTAAGAGTATATAAAACAGAGCATCACGCTTTCTTCCTAATTTTCTTCAGAGTCTGCTATGACTAATTTCCACAATAAGCATGTATTTTTCAATATTTATCCATTTGAGAGAGGGAGAGAAATGGGCACAACAGTGTGTCCTGCCATTGCATGTGTATGTGCTACTTTGTACATATAGCTTTATGTGGGAACTAGAGAACTGAACCAAACTTCCCTAATATGTCTACATGTACTCTCTCCAGTTTCCACATTCTTATACGAGAAGGCAGGCTTTGAGTTAAGCCAATATCCCAGCTAGCTACACTATTACGTGATAGCTTTGGATTCGTTCCAACTTAAACATTCTCTTATAAAAAAAAAAAAAAAGTATTTATTTAAGTGAGATAGAGAAAAAGAGGCAGACAGAAAGAGAATGAGTATGGGCATGCCAGGGCCTCCTGCCACTCAAATGAACTCATATGCTGCTTTGTGCATCTGGCTTTATGTGGGTGCTAGGGAATTGAACCTGGGCCATCAAGCTTTGCAAGCAAGTGCTTTTAACCTATGAGCTATCTCTCAGCCCCCATTCTTCTTTTTAAAATGTAAAAATTATAAAAATTTAAAAAATAAATAAATAAATAAGGGGGCTGGAGAGATGGCTTAGCGGTTAAGGCACATGCCACGGAAGCCTAAGGAACTGGGTTCAATTCTCCAGTTCCCACATAAGCCAGATGTACAGGGTGGTGCATGTGTCGGGAGAGACTGCAGTGGCTAGAGGCCCTGGGGCACCCATTCTTAATCACTCTCTCAAAAAAATAAATAATAAATAAATAAATAAAATGTAAAAATTTCCCTCCCCTTCTACAATTTTGAGAATTAAGAAACAGGCCTTTTTTTTTTTTTTTTTGGAGAGAGACAGAGAGAGGGAGAGGAAGAAGACAGATAGAGATGGGTCCTCCAGCAGCCTCTCAGCTGCTGAGAACGAAATCCAGATGCGTGTGCCCCCTTGTGGTCAAGTGAGGCGTTGCACCCTTGCGTCACTTTGCATCTGGCTAAACATGGGACCTTGAGATTGGAACCGCTGGAGATTGGAACCAGCGTTTCTAGGCTTAGGAGGCAGGCGCATTAATCGCTAAGCCATCTCTCCAGCCAAAACAGGCCTTTAAAAAGCCTCAGCTGAGTGTCTGACCAAGTAGGCAGATAATCTAAGAGACCTCCACTACTTTGCTATTCCCTCCAAAAATCTCACTGGGCCCTTCAGCATCTCAAGGCCCACTCCCAGTGTGTCCCATCTGGGCACTTGGGATCTGCAGTTCCTTGACACATCTGTTTTTCCCGAGCAAAGTGGCATAACTTCCCAAATCCATGCTGACTTCATAATATCTGGGGAAACACGTGTGAGGAGAAATTCTGCATATGCCCTACAACATACTTTGACAACATGTTACATGTAACAGTTTCTGCACCACTTACCAAATTGCGAACAATGATCTCTGAGCCTGCTTGGACAGCAAGATGCAAAGGTGTCAACTTGGAAGCATCCTGAACTCTGGAGTTCACATTGGCCTGGACACTGATCAGGAACAAGACACTTTCAATATCAGAATTCTGGACTGCCACGTGTAGAAAATTCCGGCCCTTGTTATCCACCTAAGGCAACAAGTAGGAACCAAGCCATTATCAGGCTTCTGTTCAAGACTGGCTCCTAAGCATCTGCAAACTGTGCTGATCATTGCAGAAGCCATGATGTACTTCTTCCTACAGTTCCCAAAAGTTCCCTCCCAAAGACCAACAGTAAATACCACTCCCTAACCCACAATACAACCAGGAGCACACACGTGGTCAGGGTATCCTCCTGAAGCAGGAAATGGTTATGTAAAGTGAAGAAAAACAAACTGAAGGACAAGAAAAGGAAGGAAGGAAAAAGCAAAGAAAGGTGTAAATTAGCCTAAGTCTGTGCTTTGGCAAAACCTAACACCCATCTTGACTGCTATGCAGCCAAGCAAAGGCTTCAGAAATTTACATCTTTTACTAAGCTGCAGCATAACACACAATGGTTTTCAAGGTAGGGTCTCACTCCAGCTCAGGATGTCCTGGAATTCAGTCTCAGGGTGGCCTTGAACTTGCGGCCATCCTCCTATCTCCACCTCCCAAGTGCTAGGATTAAAGGCATGTGCCACCATGCCTGGCACATAACACACAATGGGAAGGAAGGGAGGAACGCAGCCAGCCAAATGCCACAGACCTTGCTGCACTGATGCAGCCAGAGCATCACTCAGATCAAACCCATGGCACACTGTAGTCACAGGAGACATCAGTATGTCATTAGTGCTTATGCTCAAGTGAGGACACTTATATGCTCACACTCTGCATTACCTCTCACACATGTCCACTGTGTGTGCTGGAGTAGTGAGCAATACATCTGCAAAGGACTTGGATGACAGTTTCATACTAAATAAGAGGAAATGTGAGGTCCATCTCCAATCATGAACATCTTACACTACTAAGCACAGGTGAGGTTAACACTTATGCATTCAATAGCACTTAGGAAACTACTAAAGAAAGGGGACAGCAAACAATCATCTTCAACCATGCCAGGACTATATTTTACTCACTCGGGCTTCCTGGCTTCGTTTCACTTTTTTTTTTCTTGTTTTTTTCCGAGGTAGGGTCTCACTCTAGCTTAGGCTGACCTGGAACTCACTATGTAGTCTCACAGTAGCTTCGAACTCACAGCAATCCTCCTACCTCTCTCTGACTCCCAAGTGCTGGGATTAAAGGCATGCATCACCACGCCCAGCTCTTTTTTTTAACTTTTAAAATATTTTATTTATTTATTCATCTGAAAGAGAAAGAGAACGGGCACGACAGGGCCTCCTGCCACTGCAAACAAACTCCAGATGCCTCTGACTTATGTGAGTCCTAGAGATTCGAACCGGGATCCTCTGGCTTTGGAGGCAAATGCCTTAACTGTTAAGCTATCTCTCTAGCCACCGCCTCCCCCCTCCTTTTTTTTTTTTTAATGAGAAAGAAAGACACAGGCAGAGAGAGACAGACAGGGAAAGGGAGAGAGAAAGAGAGGGAGAATGGGCACGCCAGGGCCCCCAGCCACTGTAAATGAACTCTAGGCGCATGTGCTACCTTGTGCATCTAGTTTACATGGGCCCTGGGGAATTGAACCTATGTCCTTTGGCTTTATAGGTAAGTACCTTAACCACTAAGCCATCCCTCCAGCCCCATTTCACCTTCTTAAAAGGCTACTTCTAAATCTTGGCATAATTCTACATGCTAGCTGGAGAGTCAGCCAACCAGACAAACTTGACCAATCTTTCACTTGCTACCAGTCATTATAGTCATTTCGTTTCCCACCCACTGCTGTAGATTAGCAAGTCACCATGGGGACTGAGCGGCTGACAAAGAACAGACAAATGTACATTCTAAGTTAAGTGCCAGATCCTCTCAACACTCAGAAAATTGTCCACCATCACAGCACAGCACCTCAAGTTAAATTTAAATCTCAAAGACATTAATGGGTCTGAGAATGTAGTTCAGTTGGCAGAGAGCTTGTTTAGCATGCATCAAACCCTAGGTTGAATCCCTAGCACCTCATAAACCAGTGCAGATACATGCCTGCACTTCCTACATTCTGGAGGTAGAGACCACAAGACCAAAAAGGAGTTCAAGGGCATCCTCAGTTACACGCCAGTTTGAGATCAGCCTAAGCTACATAACAACCTGCCTCAAAATAAATGAACAAATAAATAATAAAGACATTCATTACAGGGCAACCAAAAAATACAGAGAATGAACTTAGGCGTACATGCCACAGAATCCTGATGCTAGTCCCAGTGTTCAAGTCCCACTCCCACTGACGTGCATACCATCAAGAAACAGACAGGAAAGGCAAATCAGTCATACCTTCACCAGCACTGGCAGGACATTCAACGTCCAAATGTTCAGAAGGAGGAACTAATTTCAAAACTGTTATCTTTGTACACCAGACTTGTTTAGCTGGTGGCATCTGGTTAGTCTTCATGTGAGAGACTATTGTGGGAAGAGTGGGACTTGGTCACTCACCTGCTCAGCAGCCCCAGACTCTCGTTTGAGAATGGCTTCAGCTGCCTTGTTGTTTTTGTAAGTCATGGCACAGGCAAATGGGGTCAGCCCTTGTCTATCTCGTACATTCAAATGGATGTTAGGGTGAGAAATCAACAACTGAATGATGACACTGTGCTGGTTGCTGATTGCCACATGGACAGGTGTTCTTCCTTCTGCATCCTATAGAGACAGAGCACAGATTTTGAAAAATAAAAAGTCAGGCTGGGCGTGGTAGCACACACTTTTAATCACAGCACTTGGGAGGCCGTGGTGGGAGGATAGCTTTGAGTTTGAGGCCAGCCTAAGACTACATAGTGAATTCCAGGTCAGCCTGGGCTAGAGTGAAACCCTACCTTGAAAAACCAAAGGAAAAAATAAGACAAAACTCAAGAAAAATATGAAGGGTGCTTACTTTTAAAACGAATTTTGGGAGCTAAAGAGATGGCTTAGAAGTTAAGGCGTGTGCCTGCAAAGCTAAAAGACCCAGGTTCATTTCCCAGGACCAGCATAAACCAGATGCACAAGGTGGCACATGCATCTGGAGTTAATTTGCAGTGGCTGGAGGCCCTGGTGCACCCATTTCTCTCTTCTTCTCTCTCTCTGCCTCTTTCTCTCTCTCAAATAGTAAATAAATAAACAAAAAAACAAAACAAATTTTACTTGTGAGGCTTGTGTTTAAAATCAGCTTTAACAAAGCCAAAACACAAAAATGAATTGAAAAGGGGTTGGAGAAATGGCTCAGCAGTTTAAGCAATTCCCTGCAAAGCCTAAAGGCCTGAGATCAATTTCCCAGTACCCACATAAAGCCAGATGCACAGAGAGGCATAAGCATCTGGAGTTTGCAGCAGCAGAAGACCCTGACAACACTCCATTTCCTCTGTCTGCTTGCAAATAAATTTAGAAGTATTTTTTTTTATCTGAGAGAAAAAGAGAGAGAGAACTACTGAGACACACAGAGAGAATAGGTGCACCAGCAGCCTCTCAAGCTGCTGTGAATGAACTCCAGACGCATGCGCCCCCTTGTGGGCAAGTGCGGCACTGTGCCCTTGCATCACTTTTTGCATCTGGCTAAACGTGGGACCTGTAGATTGGAACTGATGTTCTTAGGCTTGGCAGACAGGCACCTTAACCGCCAAGCCATCTCTCAGGTCCTAAAATTATTTTTTAAAAAATGAGGACTGAGCCGGGCGTGGTGGCGCATGCCTTTAATCCCAGCACTCGGGAGGCAGAGGTAGGAGGATCGCCGTGAGTTCAAGGCTACCGAGACTACATAGTTAATTCCAGGTCAGCCTGGACCAGAGTGAGACCCTACCTCGAAAAACCAAAAAAAAAAAGAGGACTGGAGAGATGGCTTACTGGTTAAGCACTTGCCTGTGAAGCCTAAGGACCCTGGTTTGAGGCTCGATTCCCCAGGACCCACGTAAGCCAGATGCAGAAAGTGGTGCATGCATCTGGAATTCGTTTGCAGTGGCTGGAGGCCCTGGTGCACCCATTCTCTCTCTATCTACCTGCCTGTTTCTCTCTCTCTCTGTTGCTCTCAAATAAATAAAGTTCCCTGGTGGTCTAGTGGTTAGGATTTGGCACTCTATTAAATAAATAAATAAAAATAAACAAAAAAAAATTTTTTAATGAGGGCTGGAGAGATGGCTTAGTGGTTAAGGCATATGCCTGCAAAGCCAAAGGATCCTGGTTCGATTCTCCAGGACCCCCGTAAGCCAGATGCACAAGGGCACACATGCATCTAGGGTTTATCTGCAGTGCTAAAGGCCCTGGCGCGCTCATTCTCTCTCTCTTTTTCTCTCTCTGCCTCTTTCTCTCTCTTAAATAAATAAATAAATAAATAAATGACTTGAAGGAGCTAAACAGATGCCTCAGTGCTTAAGGTTTTGCCTACAAAGCCTAAGGACCCAGGTTCAATTCCCTAGTAACCATGTAAAGCCAGTTGTACAAGGTGGCACATACGTCTAGAGTTCATTTGCAGTGGCTAGAGGCCCTGATGCGTCCATTCTCTCTCTCTCTCTAATAAATATATTTTTAAAAAATGACTTTGGGGCTGTGAAGCCAAAGGACCTAGGTTCAATTCCCCAGGACCCACGTAAGCCAGATGCACAAGAAGCATGTGCATCTGAAGTTCGTTTGCAGTGGCTACAGGCCCTGGCATGCCCATTCTCTCTTTCTGTCTCTCTTCTCTCTCTCTGCTTGCAAATAAATAAATAAAAATAAAAAATTTATTTAATAAATGACTTTAAAGCTGGGCATGGTGACACATGGCATTAATCCCAGCACTCAGGAGGCAGAGTTAGGAGGATCACTGTTGAGTTCAAGGTCAGCCTGAGACTAGAGTGAATTCCAGGCCAGCCTGGACTAGAGTAAGACCCTCATAAGACCAAAAAAGGGGGAGGGGAGGGGCTGGGGAAATGGCCTAGCAGTTAAGGCATTTGCCTGTGAAGCCTAAGGACCCTGGTTCAACTCCCCAGAACCCTTGCAAGCCAGATGCACAAGAAGGCGCATGCATCTGGAGTTCATTTGCATTGGCTGGAGGCCCTGGTGCCCCCATTCTGCTTTCTCTGTCTCTTCCTCTCCCTCTCTCTCAAATAAATAAATAAATAAATAAATAAATAAATAAATAAATAAATAAAATTAAATACCCCCCCAAAAAAATCAAATTTAAAAAAATTCACAAATGACTTGAACGTACTCCCTGGTATACTACTTCCAATGATAGAGTGGCAACTGGGTGGAGGAGGGGGAGAACAACAAACATTAGGTTTTAGTTTTAAAAATATTTTTAAATTATTTGAGAGACTGTGTTTGAGAGACAGAGAGTATGGGTGCACCGGGGCCTCTTGCCACTGCAAACAAACTGCAGATACATGTGCCACTTTGGACATCTGGCTTTACATGGGCACTGGGGAATGGAAACCAGACTAGCAGGCTTTGCAAGCTAGTGCCTTTAACTACTGGGTCATCTCTCCAGCCCTGCATTTATTTGTTTTAGATCTGCATTCATTCTCAGCTCTAATTTATACCACTCTTTATCTAACTATGGGCCATCAGATATTTATACATCTCGACAAGTTTGAATCCTGGAATATAATTCATGAAGAAACAGAACTTATCTGAGCTATCCTAAGCACAGTACTCATATTGGGACTAAACCAATTATCTGTGGAAATCTATAACCAAGGAAAACAGGAGGCAAGAAACAATAGGTGCAACAACTCTCCTTAGCTTAAGGAAAAGAGAAGTACACAGAAAATTAACCTGAAATCAATTTAGTAGGAAGGCAGGCCTTGTGACTCAGAAAGTCTTTTCATGTGTCATACAAAGCCACATTCATGAAAAAGCAAAAGCGTGTGGCTAGGCCATCTATAAGGTCCCTTACTATAAGAGGAGATTTCTCTAATTGTACTTCTCTGGAAAAAAAGAAACAATATACCTGTGCATTTACATTGGCACCAAACTCTAGAAGACACTGCACTGTCTCTTCCAGCCCCCATGAGGCTGCCAAATGCAGGGGAGTCTGGCCATCCCTTGCTTCTTCTTCTCCTTCTCCATTAGCACCTGGTTGCCGGGGACTATTCACATCACAGCCACTGAAAGGAATGGGAAACATCTATCAGAATGCACAGCAGCAGCTTCATCCATGTTTGTTTGGGGATTTTTACGAAATATTTATTTGCAAGGAGAGAGAGAGAGAATGGATGCACCAGGGCCTCTACATGTGCTACTTTGGGCATTTGACTTGACATGAACACTGCAGAACTGAACCTAGGCAGGCCAGCTTTGTGAGCAAGCACCTGTAATTTCTGAGCCACTTCTCCAGTCCTCGTTTAGAATTTTTTTTTTTTTTTTGGTTTTTCAAGGTAGGGTCTCTCACTCCATCTCAGGCTGACCTGAAATTCACTCTGTAGTCTCAGGGTGGCCTCCAACTCATGGCAATCCTCCTACCTCTGCCTCCCGAGTGCTGGAATTAAAGGTGTGCACCACCATGCCCGGCTTATTTAGGTTTTTTTTTTTTTTTTGAGGCAGTTCACTCTATCCTTGGCTAGCCTAGAACTTATGTGCCCTACCTCAGCCTACCAGAGTGCTGGGATTACAGGCATGAACCATCATTCTAGAATCAGGTTCATCCAGTCTAATAAACCCTTCACTGCCACTTTCTGCTATTTTTGGTCCCTAACATTAAGTCCTGGGATCTGAGTTCCACTGCCATAAATTCTTTTGCAATTGGTCTTGAGGGCAACCTGAGCATCAAAAGTGTAAACTCCCTAGGAATATGTACATATTAAGTTTGGGAAGCACCAGTGAAAAAGTTCCCTTGCATCACACATATGCCACTCTGGAGGGCTAGGAGACTGTTAGGACTCAAGCACACTGTTGGGTCCAGCAGAGGGCATCTGGTCTCTTCTGCCCCAGCCTCCTAACACAATAGGAACTGGTCTGACATGACTAGAAGAGTCCCTGCAGCCCCTAACGCTGAAGCTGGCTCAGCTTTGATCCAGATATGTGAGCCCCTCCCTCTTTTTCAGTGAGCATAGCCACTGGCTGATTTGACATTACAAAACAGTGTCCCTCTGAGATTCTTTTTTAAAATATATTTTTTTAATTATTTATTTATTTGTAACTAGAGAAAGAGAGAATGGGCGCTCCAGGGCCTTCAGCTGCTCACTCCAGATGCATGTGCATCTGCCTTACATGGGTCCTAGGGAGATGAACCTGGGTCCTTTGGCTTTGCAGGCAAGCACCTTAACCACTAAGCCATCTCTCCAGGGGCTCTTTGAGATTTTTTTTTTTTTTTTGGTTTTACAAGGTAGGGTCTTGCTCTCGTCCAGGCTGATCTGGAGTTTACTCTGTAGTCTCAGGGTGGCCTCAAACTCATGGCAATCCTCCTACCTCTGCCTCCCGAGTGCTGGGATTAAAAGCGTACGCTACCATACCAGGCTTTTTTTTTTTTTTTTTAATTTAGTTTTTGGAGGTAGGGTCTCACTCTGGCCCAGGCTGACCTGGAATTCACTATGTAGTCTCAGGGTGGCCTTGAACTCAAGGCGATCCTCCTACCTCTGCCTCCTGAGTGCTGGGATTAAAGGCGTTGCGCCACCACACCCGGCTCAATATTCTTTTTTTTTTTTCTTTCTTTTCTTTTCTTTTCTTTTCTTTTTGTGGTTTTTTTGAGGTAGGGTTTCACTCTGGCCCAGGTTGACCTGGAATTAACTATGTATTCTCAAGGTGGCCCTGAACTCATGGCGAACCTCCCTACCTCTGCCTCCGGGGTGCTGGGATTAAAAGCCTGTGCCACCACACCCGGCTCCACTTGAGATTCTAAATTATGAAAGCTAAGCAGCTATAGGCATGCTAAGATTGAGGGTGAATTAATAAGAAAGATGCAGTTTGCAAGAAGCTGAAGAAGACTATCTAAGAGATCCTTGGACTTTTCGCACCTGCGGATGAGAAAGCAGGCAGTAGACTCATTGTTTTCATCAATGGCTTTGTGCAGGAGAGTCTGCAGGCACCTACTAGGTCCTGGACCCCAGCATGTGGCATCACAACCATGTCTGACCTGCAGAAAAACAATTTTCCCACAATGTCAAGCAAATGTGAAAACTTTTATTAACTCTGCATTCTATGTAAATCCATTTACAGATAAAACATGGGTAACAACTTATAATTACTATGATCTGTATCAGCCATTAGTTTTACAAACAAAAAATCTTCTCTGCACAAATTCTTCCTTTTGGTTTTTTGAGCTAGGGTCTCAACATAGCCCAGGATGATCTGGAATTCACTATGTAGTCAATGGTGGCCTTGAACACATGGCTATCCTTCTACCTCTGGAATTAAATACATGCACCACCACACCAGGCTGTCTGCACATATTCTTGTACTAGGTCCTATGTTTTTGAGAAACATACATGTGTTTCCCCAGCAATACACTTTTGTAATCAATAGATAATCTGAAAACATTACAAAATCCCCAGGTGCTAAATGCCACAATGTAACACTGCAGGCCATTCAAAGAGCTAAATGAGAAATTCCAAGTTTACCTCACTTTTGGAACCTGTTCCATAAACACAGGAGACAAACCTGAGATTTGGAGATTTCTCATGATGATGGTGAGGATAGCACACACCAGGAGAAGACTCCTGAGGAAATGTCTCAACTGCCTTGCTCCTTGGTGGTCTTCTTGGTAAAGACAGTCTAAATATAAGTGCCAGCCAGGGTAGTACTGAACCTATTTCCTTAATATGGCTTTCAACTGTTTGTCCTTGACCTAAATTGTTAGTTGGCCCATTTCTTGTTCGTATGATTGCTGTGCAGACACCAAATCCATCTCTGACACAATACGTCCTCATCTGTAAGCAGAGCCTAACATTTTGCTTGTCTCACCAGAGTGGAGGCAATATCCTCTAGATTATTCGCCAAGGCAAGCCACAGTGGGGGGTTCCCTTTTTCATCTGGCACGGACATGTCAGCTCCTCGGGTACATATAGCATCAACTACAAGTGGAAGCTGATTTCTGATAGCCAGCTGTAGGGCAGTCTCCCCATCCTGAGTCCTGCCAAGACATAAACATTACAATCAAAACCTATGTTTGTAAATGTCCTTCCAGGGCATTCCAGAGCCCAGAAGCTACAGAACCCCTTACAAAAACCTCAGTCAGTCACTGGGAATTTTCTCAAAGAAACCAAACCTGTTACTTATGTGTGTCTCTTCTGCCATTTAAGAAAATACAGGGCTGGAGAGATGGCTTAACAGGTAATGTACTTGCCTGCAAAGCCAAAGGACAAAGGTTCAATCCCCATTACCTATGTAAGCCAGATGTACAAAGTGGCACATGAATCTGGAGTTTGTTTGCAGTGGCTAGAGGCCCTGATGTACCCATTTTCTCAGTCTGTCTGTCTGTCTGTCTCTCTCTCTCTCAAATAAATAAGAAATAAAAAAAAATACAGCCCCATTGTACTCAGTAGATAATTTAACAACCCATCATTGAAATAAAAGAATACAGCTGCTTCAAACAGCACTTTAATAAAATACACACACACACACACACACACACACACACACACAAAAGCCACCTTGATTACCCACTTTACAAAATACTTATTTAATCCAGGATTAGTGGCTCCTACCTTTAATCCTAGCACTTGGGAGGCTGAGAAAGGAGGATCACCAGTTCAAGTACAGCCTAGGCACACAATGAATTCTAGGCCAGCCTGAGCTACAGAGGAAGACCCTGTATCAAAGCAAAAACAAACAAGCAACATCAAAAAGTGCGTATTTCTCCTCCTCAGAAATTAAGAAAGGGTCTTCAAAATTAACAAAATAAAAAATTAAATTCTGGGGGACTAGAGAGATTGATCAATAGTTAAAGGTGCTTGGTTGCAAAACCTAACAGCTCAGGTTCATTTCCCCAGTGTCCACATAAAACAAGATACACAAAAGCAGCACATGCATCTGGAGTTTGTTTGCAATGGCAGGAGGCCTGGGGGTGCCCATACTCACTGTCTTTGTCTGCTTCTTTGGCCATCTCTCTCTGTTTCAAATAAATGAATTTTTGTTTAAAAAAATTAAATTCTGGTCAGGTGTGGTGGCACACGTTTTTTTTTTTTTTTTTTTTTTTTTTTTTTTTTTGGTTTTGTGAGGTAGGGTCTCACTCTGGTCCAGGCTGACCTGGAATTAACTATGTAGTCTCAGGGTTGCCTCGAACTCTCGGCGATCCTCCTACCTCTGCCTCCCGAGTGCTGGGATTAAAGGCGTGCGCCACCACGCCCGGCCGGCACACGTCTTTAATACCAGCATTCCAGAGGCAGAGGTAGGAGGATCACTAGGAGTTCAAGGCCACCCTAAGAATACATAGTGAATTCCAGGTCAGCCTGGGCTAAAGCAAGATCTTACCTCAACCATCTCTCTTTCTTTCTCTCTTTTTTTGTAAATTTTGGTTTTTGAAGGTAGGGTCTTGCTCTGGCTCAGACTGACCTGTATGTAGTCTCAGGGTAACCTCAAGCTCACAGCAATCCTCCTACCTCTGCCTCCTGAGTGTTGGGATTAAAGACATGTACCACCACGCCTAGATACTATCTCTTTTTAATGAATGAAATATATATTTTTTTCTTTTTATTTTCAAGAGAGAGAGAGAGAGAGAGAAAGAAAGAACAGGTGCATCAGGGCCTCTATCCACTGCAAACAAACTCCTGACATATGCGCTACCATGTGCATCTGGCCTACATGGTTCTGAGGAGTCGAACCTGGATCCTTCAGCTTCATAGCAAGTACCTTAACCATTAAGTCATCTCTCCAGCCCATATATATGATGAAATATTTCTATTTATTTGCACACACAGAGAGAAAATGAGAAAGGGAGTACCAGGGTCTCCAGCCACTGCAAACAAACTCCAGATGCATGTGCTACTTTGTGCATTTGGCTTTATGTGGGTACTGGGGAATTGAACCCAAATTGTTAGGTTTTGCAGACAAGTACCTTAACTGCTGAGCCATATTTATTTTTGGTTTTCTGGCTTGGAACTCACAGAGATCCTTCCACCTCTGCCTTTGGAGTGTAGGATTAAAGGTGTGTACTACCATGCCCAGGTATCAAAATATTTATTTTTTTTTATAAGCCCAACACAGAAGTACTAGTATCTATAATACTAGTGCTCCTAGGGTGTAAACAGAGATGGAATCAGAATCATTGTGAAGCTCATGGGCCAGCTTAGCTAATAAACATGATATAAGAGAACCTGCCTACAACAAGGTACAAAGGAGAACTGACGTTCAGAGTTGCTCTCTGACCACCATTCATGCCATGGTATGTATGCACCTGCAGTAACAAACATGAATGAACACACGTGCGCACACACACACACACACACACACAAAATATTCTTTCTCTCTCTCTTTTTTTTTTTTTTTTTTTTTTTGGTTTTTCGAGGTAGGGTCTCACTCTGGTCCAGGCTGACCTGGAATTAACTATGTAGTCTCAGGATGGCCTTGAACTCTAGGCGATCCTCCTACCTCTGCCTCCCGAGCGCTGGGATTAAAGGCGTGCGCCACCACGCCCGGCTCTTTCTCTCTCTTTTTAAAAAACATATTTATTTATTTATTTGACAGAGAGAAAGAGAGAGAGGGAGAGAGACAGAATGGGTGCACCAGGGCCTCCAGCCACTGCAAACAAAATACAGATGCGTGTGCCCCCTTGTGCATCTGGCTAATGTGAGTCCTGGGTCTTTTGGCTTTGCAGGCAAACACCTTAACTGCTAAGCATTCCTCCAGCCCTCTTTTTCTCTCTTAAATCTACCTTTAGCCTATATAGGGATATACTCTTTTTTTTTGGGGGGGGGGAGGGGAGCTTTTCAAGGTAGGGTCTCAGTCTGGCTCAAGCTGACCTGGAATTCACTTTGTAATCTCAGGGTGGCCTTGAACTCACAGTGATCCTCCTACCTCTGCCTCCCAAGTGCTGGGATTAAAGGCGTGCACCAATACACCCAGCTGGAATGTCCTCTTTAAAACATTTTTAGGACCTGGAGAGATGGCTTAGCAGTTAAGCACTTGCCGGTGAAGCTTAAGGACCCCGGTTCAAGTCTCGATTCTCTAGGACCCACATAAGCCAGATGCACAAGGTGGCACATGCACCTGGAGTTTGTTTGCAGTGGCTGGAGGCCCTGGAGTGCCCATTCTCTATCTATCTGCCTCTTGCTCTGTCTGTTGCTCTCAAATAAATAGTAAAAAATTAAAAAAAATTTTAAGCTCGGCATGGTGGTGCACACCTTTAATCCCAGCACTTGGGATGCAGAGGTAGGAGGATCACTGTGAGTCCGAGGCCACCCTGAGACTACATAGTGAATTCCAGGTCAGCCTGGGCTACAGTGAAACCCTACCTCAAAAAACCAAAAATAAATAAATAAATAAAAAACATTTTTATTTACTTATTTGCAAGGAAAGAGAGAGAATGGGGACTCTGGCCACTACAAATGAATTCCAGATGTGTGGTCCACATTGTGCATTTGGTTTTATGTGGGTACCTGGGAATGAGCCCAAGCACACTGCAGTCATCTCCCCAGCTTCCTAGGGGTACTCTTCATTGTAACTGAAGTTTCTATTTATTATTATTTAACTTTTTAATTTACATTTACGTTTATTTATTTATTTATTTGAGATAAAGACAAAAAGAAAGAGGCAGACATTGAATATGGGCATGCCAGGGCCTCCTGCTACTGTAAACGAACTGCAGACATATGCACCTTTTGTGCATCTAACTTTATGTGGATACTAGAGAATAAAACATGGGCTTTCAGGCTTTGCCAAACAAGCACCATTAATTGCTAAGCCACCTCTCCAGCCCCTAAAATTCCTATTTAAAAATTGATTTTTTAATTATCTGTTATGTCAAGATTTATGCAATGTTGTACACTGGTCCTGAAAGTTCCCAATCAGGACAAAAGTTCAATGTGCCTTCTGCATCACACAAATCCACTGGTTACATTGTTATAATCCTACATGTAACATCCTTCTTTCTCTCCTTCCTTCCTTACAGTATCTAGGAAGAGCCTTACAGTACCTAGGCAAGTGTTCTACAACTAAGCCACATCCCCAGCCTCTATTTTTACTTATTTTACAGTCCTGGGGATTGAACCCAGAGCCTTGTACATGTTAGGCAAGTTCTCTACCACTGAGCTACATCCCAAGACCTTTTATATATTTTTTTTTATTTTGAGACAGTCTTGTGAGCCCAAGTAGGTCATAACATTTTGGTTCTCCTGCCTTAGTCTCAGGAGCTACAAGTACAGGTATGTACCACCCAGGCCTGGCTCCATTTGTATGCTGAGAGACACTGTTTCCCTTCCTTTACAAAATATTTTCTGTGGCTGGAGAGATGGCTTAGCCGTTAAGGCACTTGCCTGCCCCACATTAGATCTCCAGATCCCACATAAGCCAGATGCACAAAGGGGAGACTAGCACAAGGTTGTACATGCCCACTAGGTGGTGCAAGTATCTGGAGTTCAACTGCAGTGGCTGAGGCCCTGGCGTGCCAATTCTGTCTCTTGTGCACTCTCTCTAAAAAAAATAAAAATTAAAAAAAAAATTTTCGTAGGCAAGGTTATGCTTTTTGAATCATCTCAATTAAATATGACCTGGTGTTACAGTGGAAAGTGCCGCCACATCCCACCTGACATTTATATCAGCCTGATGTTCCAGGAGGAAGAGTGCACTCTTGCTGTCCTGTCGCTGTATGGCCATGTGTAGCAAGGTCTGCCCATCTGACATGGTGTCATTGATGGATGCTCCGGAGCCAAGCAGTTGGGCTGCAATTGTATGCATGCCTAGGGAAACAAACAAGCCCTGATTCATAATGCTCTCAGCTTTCCCCCTCTCTTGACATCTTACTAAAACACAGATAATCCCACATTCTCAAAGCTGGCAGTTTTCCAGTGGCCATTACAGGTTTAACCCATACAGAAAGGTTATTTTACAACCAAATGATTGATCCAGCCTTTTCCTTCCTCCTCCCCTCATATTTACCCACCCACTCATCTGGTATATGAGATGTCAATAATGTCTGGAACAGCCTTACCAGTCCATAATGCCAGGCCCAGCACAGTCTGGTCTCGGGAGTCCTTGAGGCTGAAGTCCGGAATAATTTGTAAGTTGTTGGTAGCATGAAGAGCATTGGCTAAATATTTTTAAAAAGAAAAGAAGCTTGATTTTTACATTTTGTGGCCCACTCTTTATTTTTTAGCTTGTGCATATATAATGTGGTGCATGCATATCTATGTCCCCATATGCTCGCCTGCAGTGGCCAGAATAGAACATGTATCCTGTTTCACTGCTCCTCTGCCTGGTTGTTTTGAGCCAGAGTCTCTGTTTTAATGAATCTGGAGCTTGCGCAACTCCAGTGATTCTTTGGTGTCTGCTCCCCTGTGGGACTAGGGTTACAGGCACACAGGGTCACAATCAGCAATTTTAAGCAGGTCCTGGAAATTTGAAACCTGGTAGTCTTTGGCCTCCTCAGGTCCTCATGCTTGCACAGAAAGTGCATTTAATCACTGAGCCATCTCTCCAGGCCCCCTCCCCTTTTTTTTTTGGTTTTTCAAGGTACGGTCTTGCTCTAGCCCAGGCTGACCTGCAATTCACTATGTAGTCTCAGGTGTCCTCAAACTCATGGCAATCCTCCTACCTCTGCCTCCCAAGTGCTGGGATTAAAGGCATATGCCACCACATCCAGCCCTTCCGCCCTTTTTAAAAATTCTTTTTTTTTTTTTTTTGAGAGGAGTGAGGTACGGTCTTACTCTAGCCCAGGCTGGCTTAGAACTCATGGTCATCCTTCTGCATGTGCCACCCAAGTGTTGGGTTATAGGTGTGAGCCACCATTCTTGCCTTCATAGATCACATTTAAGGTGTCTAAGAGGGCTGGAGAGATGGCTTAGCATTTAATCACATGCCTGTGAAGCCTAAGGATCCCAGTTCAAGGCTCCATTCCCCAGTACCCACATAAGCCAAATGCACAAGGTGGCGCATGCATCTGAAGTTCGTTTTCAGTGGCTGAAGGCCCTGGTGTGCCCATTCTCTCTCTGCCTCTTTCTCTCTTTGTAGCTCTCAAATAAAAAAATAAATACTTTTCACATAAGGAAAACAGACTCGAGTATAGAGATACACATTGTAAGTGTATAAGTGATGGTTGAAAAAAAGTAAGCCAAAGCCGGGCGTGGTGGTGCACACCTTTAATCTCAGCACTCAGGAGAGGCAGAGGTAGGAGGATCACTGTGAGTTCAAGGCCACCCTGAGACTACATAGTGAATTCCAGGTCAGCCTGAGCTAGAGTAAGACCTTACCTCGAAAAAACCAAAAAAAAAAAAAAAAAAAAAAAAAAAGAAAAGAAAGAAAGAAAAGAGTAATCCAGTCACAGCAGTGCACACCTATAGTCTCAATATTTGAGAGGTAGAGGAAGAAGGATTAGGTATTCAAGTCTCAGCTACACAGGGAGTTAGAGGCAAACCTGAACTACACAAGATACTGTCTTTAAAAAAAAAAAAAGCCGGGTGTGGTGACTCACACCTTTAATCCCAGCATTCGGGAGGCAGAGGTAGGAGGATTGCCATGAGTTCGAGGCCACCCTGAGACTACATAGTGAATTCCAGGTTAGCCTGGGCCAGAGTGAGACCCTACCTTGAAAAAGCAATAATAATAATAATAATAATAATAATAATAATAATAATAATAAAAACTAAAGTTCCCTGTGTCTCCTAATATCTTTTAAAGATTTTTTTAAATTTTTAAATATTTTATTTATGAAAGAAAGAGAGAGAGAGAAGGACAGAAAGACACACAGAATGGGCACACTGGGACCTCTAGCCACTACAAACTCCAGATACATGCACCAGTATGTGCTTCTGGCTTATGTGGGTCCTGGAGAATCGAACCTGAGTCCTTAGGCTTTACAGGTAAGCACCTTAACTGCTAAGCCATCTGTCCAGCCCTGTATTCTAACATCTAATCCCATGCTTTTAATCCCAGGATTCCTGAGGTAAATAAGCTTTCTCACTGCAGGCACACCTCTTTGCCCATCAAGGGTCATGTTAGGATACTGAGAGACAGAACTGAATACTTGTGGAGGATCTGCCATGGCAGAATGCTCAAAGACAGTGTCCACACCAAGGCAAAGCTTTGCTTGACCTACGTGAAAATTGCCTGGAAAAACACTACTCATAGGAGAAAAACAGAGCCACGGATTCTTACAGCTTAGACCAACAAGACACAGGCAGCACCCACTGAAAGCCCACAGAGGGAACATGGTGATAGTCACACTACATTGTTCACAAGTTTGACCTGAAACCATGTTTTTAGTAAGAAATTTGTTATGGGCTGGAGAAATGGCTCAGTGATTACAGTGCTTGACTGTGAAGCCTAGGACTGAGGTTCAATTCCCCAGAACCCACATAACCCAGAAGCACATGTGTCTGGAGTTCATATTCATGGAGTTTCTCCCTGAATGGAAACAAATGCCCAAATCACTAAGGAAGGAACCTAGGAGGTCCCTTCACAAAGGAGGAAGAACAGCCTACATGCCAAAATTTCATTTCCCAGTACCAGCCCTCTAGAGCCACGGTGTGCCCATTCTCTCTCACATGCTCGCTCTCTCTTAAGTGAAAAAATAAAAATTGTGTGCGTGTGTGTGTAGAAATTGGGTACACAAAATGCACCAATGAGGGGTGGAGAGATGGCTCAGTGGTTAAGGTGCTTGCCTTCGAAGCCTAAGTACCCAGGTTTGATTCCTTAGTACCCACGTAAAGCCAGATGCACAAGGTGGCGTTCATTTGCAGTGGCCAGAGGTCCTGGTGTGCCCATTCTCTATCTGCCCCCCCCTTTCTCTAATGAAATAATTAAAAAAAGAACCATACCAATGGAAGCAAGTTCCACTCTTTAAATAAACCCAAAGTGTTGTCCACAGTCACACTGATAGGCAGAATCCCCATCCACTGACCTTTCTGCTCCAGGATGACAGACACCACATCTGGATGCTTATAGGCAATTGCCATGTGCAGCGGTGTCTGCAGGTGGACACTGTCCATGATGCTGCTGAGGGCTGTAGACTCTTGAGACACTGGTAGAGCTTCCTCTGTCTGTAGGTTGGGGTTGGCGCCCTGCTGCAGGAGTTCTGCAGTGAGATTGGCCAGGCCATGTCGACAAGCTGTGTGCAATGGAGTTTCACCCTGAATGTAAATAGACACCCAAGTCACTAAGGAAGGAAATTAGGAGTTCCCTTCATAAAGGAGGAAGGACAGCCTAGGTACCAAAATTGAGGTCCCCAATGTCAGCCAGAGCCATGGTGCCTGTTACCAGCAGACCTCCCTGACTCTGATCCCTTCCTCCTGTATCATCACCCTTAGTTTCTTTGGTATGATCCCAAGCACCTTCCCTCTTATGACCTCCTTAGCCACACTTCCCTTTGTTTTCATTATGATTTTCTTCTAATTATGAAAAGAATGTATTTTATGTATACATGAAAAAATACTTTTATATACAGTTATTAAAGTTTTCCCGTTTTTTAGTAGCAAAGCACTGTATTCAAGCCTTCTGTTAGTCATATTCTGATCCCCACACTTCCTTCTCTTTCACCTTAAAGGCCCTTTGTACATGGCCACACAACTCCCAAATTTATTTATTTATTTATTTATTTATTTATTTATTTATTTATTTATTTTGGTTTTTCAAGGTAGGATCTCACTCTATCCCAGGATGAGGCTGACCTGGAATTCACTATGTAGTCTCAGGCTGGTCTTGAACTCATAGCAATCCTTCTACCTCAGCATCCCAAGTGCTAGGATTAAAGGCATGTGCCACCACGTCCAGCCCAAACATTTTTATTAGGCTCAAACATAAAAAGTAATTCTGTCTCCAAAAACAGACCTGTTAGGAGAAGCCTAAATTTACTCATCTTATGGTAAACTAGTAGAACACATTACCATTGTTTGAGATAATATTCCCCATTTTAAAAAAGTATTTATTTGAGAGAGGGGCATGCCAGGGCCTCCTGCCACTGGAAACATGAATTCCAGATGCATCAACCACTCTGCATCTGGCTTTACGTGTGTATTAGAGAATCAAACTTAGCCGGCACAGTTTACTTTGCCAAGGGCCTTTAACCCCAGCCAGATATCATCTACACTGAGTCAGCGCTTCCTGTTAATAACTTTTTTTCTCCTCTCCTGCCATTTTGACTTTTTTCTGTCATCTTCTTTTCTTCTCCCCCTTCTTTAATTTGTTCTTTGCTATCAGAAGAGGTGGTTGCTACTGATCACATTTTCAGAAACTACTGAACTTGCTTGCTATGGAGAACCAGATGGGATGGTATTTGCTTCACTCCATTCTGAGTTTTTGACTGAATTAGCTCTTATTTTAACTCTTTAATTTTTTCTTCAGTTTAGTATCTTCAATTGTTTCTTTTCTGAAACTTGCTTACCAAACTGCTTTCCTCTTTCAGAAGAGTAACTTGCTGCTTTTAAATGATCCCATCTGCTTTTGCACCCTGTGTTACTCTTCAGAACAGCACCATTGATTGTCAGCAAATAGCAGCTCAAGGGCAGTCTCAACCGGGTTAGGAAGGGACAGAACCACAGTCTTTTTTTTATGTTTTTTTCAAGGCACTGGCTCACTTTAACCCAGGCTGACCTGGCACTCACTTTGTGGTCCCAGGATGGCTTTGAATTCACAATGATCGTACTACCGCTACCTCCTAAGTGGAGGACACCTGACATCCTCCTCTGGTCTCTGGATGTATGTACAACGGAGCGTATACATTTGTACACACAAGTACACACATATGCATATCAACACATGCATGTGCACACACACACAGATACACACAATAAATAAAAATAAAATGGTCATAGTACTCTTCTGTCTATGGATCACCTCCCTTTACTGGATAAAGCCCAAACACCTTCAGTCAACTCTCCAGGCTTTTCCCCAGTGGGGCTCTCACTTGCTTTCATTTTAGGTTTCCACTGTGCCTGAGTTTCACCCAGCTGAGCCATGACAGATATCAGAAAAACAAGAGCTAGTAGTCTATTTAAAGTTAGGAGACAGAGTATGTCTCCATACTATGAGGAAATAATGGGTAAAATCAATGATGCAAGAGAGAAAGACAGAGACTTGTAATGGTAGGAGCAAAAAAACTGATGAGGTAAGAGGAGATGATAGGCAAAGCCCAAAAATGAAGCTCAGTAGTGGAACACTTGCCTAACAAACTTGTGCAAGGCCATAGATGCCATCCCTAGCTGTGCAAACAAAACACCAGCCTCTAGTGGGCACAAGGACATTTGGGGATTCCAGTTGGAGTGCAGATCACATATTCAGACAGACAAGTAGATTTAATGGAGGAAAGGACACCACTGCCCCGGCCACATGCTCTAAATATATTCTTGTGTGCTTTGGATACCTGTTCCTGTCTACTGCCTTGCCCATGCTGTTGAGAGTGTGCAAATATCCACCCTAGTACCTGGGTCATGATACTAGCACCATTATTTATTTATTTATGGATTACTTAAGCCCTAAGAACCTCAAGATTCTTCATTCTTTCTTTTTCTTTGTGAAAGATTTAAAGATGTGAAAAAAATTAATCCTATATGCTACTTCTAAGTCTGCTATGAAAAATAAACTTATGATATTCTTAAGCACACAGTTATAAAATAAATGTAATCTGAAAAATAAGCATGTCCCTCATTGCCTAAAAATAATTAAATAAATAATTTAAAAACACCACCATTTAGCTGGGTGTGGTGGTACACACCTTTAATCCCAGTACTCAGGAGGCAGAGGTAGGAAGATTGCTATGGGTTTGAGGCCAGCCTGGAACTACATACAGAATGAGTTCCAGGTCAGCCTGGGCTAGAGTGAGACCCTGCCTTGAAAACAAACAACAAAAAAAAACCACACCACCATTTAGACATAGATATGGTAGCACACACCTTTAATTCCCAGCACTTGGGAGGCAGTGGTAAGAGGATTGCCGTAAGTTTGAGGATAGCCTAGGACTACAGAATGAGTTCCACATCAGCCTGGGCCAGAGTAAGACCCTACCTCAAAAAAACAAAACAAAACAAAACAAAACAAAACAAAACAAAACAAAACAAAACGATAAAGAATAACACCAACTAGGGCTGGGGAGATGGCTCAGTGGTTAAAGATGTTTGCTTGCACACTCTGCCAGCCTGGGTTCAATAACTCAGCACCCATATAAAGCCAGATGCAAAAAGTGGCAAAAACAAAGCCGGGCGTGGTGGCACACGCCTTTAATCCCAGCACTCGGGAGGCAGAGGTAGGAGGATCGCTGAGAGTTCGAGGCCACCCTGAGACTACATAGTTAATTCCAGGTCAGCCTGGACCAGAGTGAGACCCTACCTGGAAAAACCAAAAAAAAAAAAGTGGCAAAAACATTTGGTGTTTCCTTTGCAGTAACAAGAGACCCAGGCACATCCATATATGTATTTACAAATAATTAAACAACAACAACAAAACTTTAGTATTTAACATTCCAGAGATTATGCAAATATATGCCTAAATACATCATTTCATATTACCCATGCCCCATGAAATTAGGATTATCTTCATATCATAAGTGCTAAAACTGAAGCTCAACAAAGATTAAGAAACTTGCCTAAGACTACATAGGAAAGAACTGGGAAAGGTGGTAAACCCAGTAATGTCCAACCTGAAAGGGTATAGTCTTAATCACAACAGGGATTTCCCCATTGTAAGGAATATGATCTTTGGACCCCACCCCAGAAGTTTCATGCCTGAAACTATGGAGGGTACCATATGATAGATATACTGTATTTTTTGCTAAATGAAGTACTTATAATAACATTTAATTTTATAATATTCATAGAAGAGGATTAACAATAAAATTGCCAGAAGTGGCACATACCTTTAATCCCAGAATTTGGGAGGCAGAGGTAGAAGTGCTGAGAGTTCAAGGCCAGCCTGGAACTACAGAGTGAGTTTCAGGTCAGCCTAGGCTAGAGTGAGACCCTACATCAAAAAATAAAAATAAATAAAAAGAAAAACCAAAACAGGGCTGGAGAGATGGCTCAGCAGTTAAGGCACTTGCCTGCAAACCAAAGGACCCAGGTTTGATTCCCCAGGACCCATGTAAACCAGATGCAAGGTGGTACATGCATCTGGAGTTCGTTTGCAGTGGCTAGAGGCCCTGGTGTGCCCATTCTCTCTTCCTCTCTCTCCTTCTCTGTCTCAAATAAAAATAATTTAAAAAATATATTTAAAAACATAAAACTAGCCGGGCGTGGTGGTGCACGCCTTTAATCCCAGCACTCGGGAGGCAGAGGTAGGAGGATCGCCGAGAGTTCGAGGCCACCCTGAGAATACATAGTTAATTCCTACATAGTTAAGGTCAGCCTGGACCAGAGTGAGACCCTACCTCGCAAAACAAAAACAAACAAAAAAAAAAATCCATAAAAAACATAAAAACTGCAGGGCATGGTGGCACATGCCTTTAATCCCAGCACTCAGGAGGCAAAGGTAGGAGGAGCGCCATGAGTTCAAGGCCACCCTGAGACTACATAGTGAATTCCAGGTCAGCCTGGGCTAGAGTGAGACCTTACCTCGAAAAACCAAAAAAAAAATAAATAAATAAAATAAATAAATAAATAAATAAAAATAAAAACCCAAAACATGGGGCTGGAGGGATGGCTTAGTGGTTAAGGTGTTTGCCTACAAAGCCGAAGGACCCAGGTTCAATTCCCCGGACCCATGTTAGCCAGATGCACAAGGGGGCACATGCACCTGGAGTTCGTTTGCAGTGGCTGGAAGCCCTGGCACGCCGATTTATTCTCTCTCTCTCTCCCTCTCTCTCTCTCTCTCCCTCTTCCTCTCTCTGTCAAATACGTAAATAAATAAAAATAAAATATTTTTTTAAAAAACCCCAAAACAATAGAATAATTATGATATATAAAGTTACATGAATATGGTCTTAAAGTATCTTTTTTTTTTGGTTTACGGGGTAGGATCTTGCTCTAGTTCAAACTCATGGTGATCCTTCTACCTCTGCCTCCTGAATGCTGGGATTAAAGGCATGTGCCACACCACACCCGGCTTCAAAATATCTTTTTTAAATGGGCTAACAGAGTTCTCAAAAGAAGAAATACAGTTGGCATATAGACATCTAAAAAATGTTCTACATCATTAGCCATCAGGGAAATGCAATTAAAACTACTTTGAGATTCCATCTCACTCCTGTCAGAATGGCTATCATCAAGAAAACAAATGACAATAAATGTTGGCGAGGATGCAGGAAGAGGAACCCTTCTACACTGTTGGTGGGAATGTAATCTGGTACAGCCATTGTAGAAATCAGTGTGGAGGTTCCTGAGACAGCTAAATATAGATCTACCATATGACCCAGCTATACCACTCCTAGGTATATAACCCAAGGACTCTTCTCACTACTTTAGAGATATTTGCACAACCATGTTTATTGCTGCTCCATACACAATAGCTAGGAAATGAAACCAGCATAGATGTCCCTCAACTGATGAGTGGATAATGAAGATGTGGTATATTTATATAACAGAATTAGATTCAGTGGTAAAGAAAAATGAAGTTATGAAATTTGCAGGGAAATGGATGGATCTGGAAAGGATTATACTAAGTGAGATAAGCCAGGTCCAGAAAGCCAAACATTGTATGTTCTCTTTCATATGTGGATCCTAGATACAAATGTTCAGACTTGTGTGGGAGTTAGAATAAAAATCAGTAGCAGAGGCCAGTAAGCTAGAAAAGGGCGATAAGTGAATGAGGAGAGAAGTGCACTTAAGAGAATGATACTGTATATATGTAAGTAGACAAACAGATTACTGTGGATGGAATGGCCTAAAGTGAGGTCAGTGAAAGAGACTGAGTAAAAGAAGGGTGGGGGGAGGGTTAAACAAAATTCAGGACAGTGTGAATAAGCCATATGACAACCTACTTTTTTGGATAATGGCACACCTAGAAGCCATCAACTATTACTAGAAAAACTTTAGTGCCAGGAATGGAATACCTTCCAGTAAGTTGTTGGCCAGGGAGGTCCCTGATGCCCCAAAACATTACAGGCTATTGGCAAGGCTCTTGGTTTCCCAAAAGGAATAGATGATAAGACCCTATTGCTAAAGACTCCACATGCCTGGGCTGCAAGGTCGCCAAGCTGAAAACCTCCTCCCTGTAGACCAGCTAATAGAAAGCTGGAAAAAGCTGTAGTGCATGCAGTCCTATGGGAAACAGAAGCCATCAGTGGTGAAAACAGTGGACACTGCAAGCCTCAAGTTTGGCCAGCCAGGCCAAATGAACCAACAGGTGCAATAGTGGCATGTCTGTCCTAGGGAAAACCAACTCCTCTCTGATTGGACTGGAGGCCTACTCTATGGGGGGCGGGGGAGAGAATACATGCCTGATACTGGAAATGTAATCAAAAGCCTATGGTGGGGGAGGTCATGAGCTTTAGGAGTATAATGCCTGCTCTTACCTGGCTAAATGCACATATTATGACCACCAACTGCCCTGTAAGCATTTTACTTAACATTCATACCCATATATTAATGCTACTCTCACTTCTGTTTTGTTTTGTTTTGTTTTTCCGAGGTAGGGTCTTACTCAAGCTCAGGCTGACCTGGAATTCACTATGTAGTCTGAGGGTGGCCTTGAACTCACAGCAATCCTCCTACTTCTGCTTCCCAAGTGCTGGGATTAAAGGTGTGCCCACCACGCCTGGCTCAAATTACTCTCACTTTTGGTAAGAGAAGCTTCCCTTTTCAGATGGCCATGACCACTGGAATGGCCCAAAAGGCACCATAGTGCTGAAAAGAAGTGACAGAGGAATGTTCAGCATTGAAACATTTCTATCACACCTTCCAAGGCTCAGGGTCCATTGTAGAAGAGGTGGTAGAAAGAATGTAAGAGCCAAAGGAAGGCTAGGACTGCTTACAATGCAATCGTCCAGACAGAAACTGACCTCTATATCCATGACCTTGCAGTGCCTAGTACTACTTTCACAAGATCCTCCTAATAGGAGGAAAAGAAAATGACATCAAAATAAAAGAAGGCTGGGTGTGGTGGCACCCGTCTTTAATCCTAGCACTTGGGAGTCAGAGGCAGAAGGATCACATGAGTTCAAAGTCACCCTGAGACTACATAGTGAATTCCAGGTCAGCCTGAGCTAGAGTGAGACCCTACCCCAGAAAACTAATAATAAATAAAATAAAAAATAAAAAAATAAAAATAAATAAGAGAAAGACTAGTGGACAGAGGCAGGGGATATGATGGAGCATGGATCTGTGAAGGAGAAAGTGGGGGAGGGGAGGGAATTATCATGGTTTATTTTAAGTATGGAAGCTGTCAAAAAAAACTCTTTAAAAAAATTTTTATTTATCCAGGCATAGTGGTGCACGCCTTTAATCCCAGCACTAGGGAGGCAGAGGTAGGAGGATCGCCATGAATTCAAGACCACCCTGAGACTACATAGTGAATAGGTCAGCCTGAACTACAGTGAGACCCTACCTCGGAAAAACAAAAAAAAAGAAAACAAACAAAAAAATTATTTATTTATTTATTAGAGAGAAAGAAAGAGAAAGAGACTAGGTGCACTAGGGCCTCTAGCCACTGCAAACAAACTACAGTCACATGGCGCCACCTTTGTGCATCTGGCTTCCGTGGATACTAAGGATTGAACCTGGGTCCTTAGACTTCACAGAAAAGCACATTAACCACTAAACCATGCCTCCAACCCTCAAAATATTTGTTTTAAAAAGGAAAGCCAAAGCCGGGCATGGTGGCACGCACCTTTAATCCCAGTATTTGGGAGGCAGAGGTAGGAAGATCGCCATGAGTTCAAAGCCACCCTGAGACTACTTAGTGAGTTCCAGGTCAACCTGAGCTAGAGTGAGACCCTACCTTGAAAAACAAACAAACAAAAAAAAATGAATCAAGCTGTTATTATAGAGGTGATATGTGTACATTTGCTACTGCTAATTTCTATAAGAGTACAAAATCCACAGTATCAATGTCAGGACCTGATACATACAGCAAATACTTAGGTAAGAGTTATAGCCAGCCAGCCAGGTGGAGTGTCTCATACCTTTAAGCTCAGCATTTGGGAGACTAGGCACAAGTCTAACTATGAGTTCCAGGTCAGCCTGGACTGAAGTAAGACCCTCCTTCAAAAAAGGTGGTGCACGCCTTTAATCCCAGCACTTGGAAGGCAGAGGGAGGAGGATTGCTGAGTTCGAGGCCACCCTGAGATTACATAGTGAATTCCAGGTCAGCCTGGGCCAGAGTGAGACCCTACCTGGGGGGGAGGAGGGGGAATTGCTAACTCGGCAGATCAGATCAACTTTTTTTTTTTTTTGAGGATACATAATTCTTCCTACTCTTCTTTAACCATATGTATTTATTATACTCATAAAACTTTTAAAAAATATTTTATTTATTTGAGAGAAGGAGGCAGAGAGAGAGAGAGAATGGGTGTGCCAGGGCATCCAGCCACTGCAAACGAACTCCAGACACATGTGCCCCCTTGTGCATCTAGCTTACGTGGGTCCTGGAGAATCGAGCAGGGGGTCCTTTGGCTTTGCAGGCAAATGCCTCAACTGCTAAGCCATTTCTCCATTCCCACTCACAAAACTTTTTTTTTTTTTTTTTCCCGAGGTAGGGTCTCACTCTGGTTCAGGCTGACCTGGAATTCACTATGTAGACTCAGGGTGGCCTCGAACTCTCGGCAATCCTCCTACCTCTGCCTCCCGAGTGCTGGGGTTAAAGGCATGCGCCACCACGCCCGGCTCCAACTTTTCAAACTTTTAAGCCATCTCCTCAAGCTGCCTTGTCATACTCACCCACTTGTTTTTGTGGTTGACATGGGCACCATTTGTTGCCAGAAAAAGAGCTGCTGCCTCATTTCCTGCCCCAGCTGCCCGCTGTAGTAAACAATTTCCTAGAAAAAAAAAAATCATGTTTGATTTTCTATTTGCATACAAATGAGGTCAAGTCCCATACTACACAATGCCTTGTTCTTTCTCACCACCTTCACACTGGCCAGACACACCAAGGTAGATGTGGATACAGAGATGAAGGAAGACTCCAGGCTGGAGCAACATTCCTCTCTGGAGTTCCCACAAGTCACTGTGTAGAACTAATTAAAGCAGGAGTTCTCATCAGAGGTGCTACTGACATTTTGTATGGGATTAATGTAGAACCCTGTTCTGTATACTGTACAATATCTGCCAATATCCTTAGCTTCTACCCACTACATGCTAGTTGTATTAGTTAGGGTTTGTAACAGATAAATATGGGGTTCTGGGGTACTTTCTGGAACCCCAAGAACTAAGTCCATATCTGGAGATTAACCAAAGAATTGGCAATTCCACTTCCAGAGAGAGCAAATTTCTCAGTGGGCCAGAGAAGATATACTTTAGAGTTTGAGCACACCTGGACACATCTGCACCAGGTATCCCAGCCAATCAGCCTGGGGTCAGAGGAGGAATCCATCCACACTTGGGCAGGGTACATGCTCAAGAGAGATCTGGAAAAAAAAACTAAAAAAGACTAAACTTTTCTATCACAAAATTTTTTTTCTTTCTTTCTTTCTTTCTTTTTTTTTTTTCAAGTTAGGGTCTTGCATTAGTCCAGGCTGACCTGGAATTCATTCACTATGTAGTCTCAGGTTGGCCTCAAACTCACAGCAATCCTCCGACCATTTTAACTTATGCAGTTCTTTCTGTTTACACACCCTAAATTATCTACCTTTCAATAGAACAAAGGTAATTTGTAACTTCTAAAACATTATTACTGAACTACTGAAAACCAGTGGACCATTATTTCATGTAAAATGAAAAATGGAACAAACCAACACGAAAAAATAACAATCTTGGGTCTATATGCATTTAACCATCAAAACTCAAAGTATATGAAAACTGATAGAATAAAAAATTTAATAAGCCTCTTAGATATTGATAGATCAGGGATGGGTGTGTAGCTCACTGGCAGAGTCTTGCCTAACTGCCAGAAGCCCTGGGTTTCAAACCCCAGCACAGAGGTAGGAAAAGAAGAAAGAAAAAAGGGAGGAAGAAAGGAATTAAAAATCAAGTGGTTTGCATGGTAGTGCACGCCTTTAATCCCAGCACTTGGGAGGCAGAGATAGGAGGAGTGCCAAGAGTTAGAGGCCACCCTGAGACTACACAGTGAATTCCAGGTCAACCTGGGCTAGAGCGAGACCCTACCTCAAAAAAAGCAAAAAAAGCAAAAAAAAAAAAAAAAAAAAAAAAATCAAGTGGTTCAAAAATATGGTGCATAAGGTAAAGAACAAATTTAACGCACACAGGGAATGTAGCATCCTACTCCAGTGAATAAATATATATTCTTTCCATAAAATCCCACTGACATAATTCCTAGAGCCCTGGATGGAGCATCATTTCTTGCAATCTACCGTGTTTTACCTGTGGTCACATCAGGAGCATCAGTGTTGCTGCCACGCTGAATGAGTCTGGCTGCAAAGCTATTTTCATCAAATGAAGTCCCATTCACCACAGGGAGGTCTTCAAAGGGGTTTACAGACTGGTCTGAAGACACAGTGATGTACTGCACTGCAAGCCATAGAGCTGTGCTCCCCTCGTGGTCTTTTAATTCTAAATCTAATCTGAAATAAACAAGCAATGTGAATGGCAAAAGTCTTTGGCCACTTTGTATAGCCTCACTCTCATTACTGTTATTATTATTTTTTTTTTTTTGAGGTAGCACTTCACTCTAGTCCAGGCTGACTTGGAACTCACTATGTGGCCTCGAACACAAAGTGATCGTCCTACCTCTACCTCCCAAGTGCTGGGATTAAAGGCATGGACCACCATGCCCAGCTTCATTGCATGTTTTGTTTTGTTTTGGTTTGGTTTTTCAAGGTAGGGTCTTGCTCAAGCCCAGGCTAAACTGGAATTCACTATGAAGTCTCAGGGTGGCCTCGAACTCATGGCGATCCTCCTACCTCTGCCTCCCGAGTGCTGGGATTAAAGGTGTGTGCCACCATGCCCATCTATCATTGTATGTTTGTTTTTTGTTTGTTTGTTTTTCTTTTTGTTTTTTGAGGTAGGGTCTCACTCTGGTCTAAGCTGACCTGGAATTAACTATGTAGTCTCAGGGTGGCCTCGAACACATAGCAATCCTTTTACCTCTGCCTCCCAAGTGCTGGGAGTAAAGGCGTGCGCCACCACGCCCGGCTTCATTGTATATTTTGATAACAAACTTTTATTTTATTTACTAAGATTTATAACATTAAAAGGCATTTTAAAAGAGTTTTATCACATGCCTATAATCACAGTATTTGAAAGACCAACACAGGAAGATTTTTAGTTGCTAGCCAACCTGGGCAACAAAGTAAGAGCTTGTCTCAAAAAGTAAAAGAAAAAAAGAAAAGAAAAAAAAGAAAAGAAAAAGAAAAAGAATTAAATAAAAAGGAAGGATTTTTCACTCACAGTCCCACCCTCACAACCGCTTTTTCAATTCTCCAGGTCGCCCTACGTACTGTTTACACTGCAGCAGCTGATTGAACACATATTCATTTCTGGCCATGATTGACAAGTGTAAAGGAGTCCTGAGGATACAAAGAAGAGGTGTGTCAATTCAGGACACATCAATCCAACTACTCACAAAAAGAGGTGACTAGCGGGCTCCTAGGCACAATCACCATCCACAAGAAATCCCATATTTCTGTGACACTTTTCCAAAACCATGACCAAGAATCAAAACATAAAAATGGCTTTGCTTATATAGCAATTTATTCATTGTCTAAAAATTGTTAAGAACCAACAAAAGGAAAATATTAACTCTAGCCCCTTACTGAATATGTGTATACTACTTTTTTTTTTTTTTTGGTTTTTCGAGGTAGGGTCTCATGCTAGTCCAGGCGGACCTGGAATTCACTATGTAGTCTCAGGGTGGCCTCGAACTCATGGCGATCCTCCTACCTCTGCCTCCCGAGTGCTGGGATTAAAGGCGTGCACCACCACGCCCGGCTAGTGTATACTACTTTTTAAAACTTTCACCTTTAAAAAAATTTATTTTCAGGCCGAGAGAGAGACAGAGAATGAGCACACCAGGGCCTCCAGCCACTGAAAACTCCAGATATATGTGCCACTTTGAACATCTGACTTTGCATGAGTACTAAGGCATTAAACTTGGGCTGTTAGGCTTTGTAGGCTAGTGCCTTAACCACTGAGCCATCTCTTCAGCCTGTGTATGCTATTTTTAAAAAGCAATTCCTATCAGATCTGCATACTTTCCCTTATCTATTCTACCAATGCTGAACAGAAAGTTTTTTCTTTCTTTTTTTTGTAATTTTCTATTTCACTGGAACATAAACAGAGTAGCAACAGGTCAAAACTGGTTCAAATTGCATTCACACTCTTCACTGTTTTTATTTAGCACTTAAAGTGCCTTGAAGGAAGTTGCCACTAGAAAACATAAGACCTCTGAAGCTGGCAGTTACATCAGATGGACACACTGCCGGAGTTAACTGCACTTGGAGAAAAAAAAATATCAAAGAACAGGGGAAAATACAGACGTAATTATTTTGGGAATAGGTAATGATACCATGACACTGAAAACTCATGGACAGCCATCTTACTTTTCCCATTGCACAAACCCATTTTCCATTTCTGACAACCAACCTCACAGAAATCTTTCTTTTAAACTGTTGTACTGCTTTAAGTAAATAGTAGATATTTCAAGAGGTGATGCTGGAATCCAGGTAAATGGGTATTTGTCTTTTTTTTTTTTTTTTTTGGAAAGAATATGTATTTATTCACTGTAGGTTTGCAGCATTCTATGTGTGCCATCAAATCAAGTTTGTTCATTGTAAGGCCCACCTGAGGCTGGTTGAGGCAGGGGGTTTAAATCCCCTTCTGGGAAGAGGCAAAAGGAACAGAAACACTACCGATGAAAGAAGGTAGCAAGTCATATAACAAGTTGTTGAAAGTTAGTTACAGGGCAGAATTGGGTTTAAAATAGGGACTTTTCTAACAACTATACCTCACAGAAATAAAACAAACTACCTTGAATTAGTGGCTCTTCAAACTATCCAAGTAACAGTAAAAATGCTAAAGAAGCTCCCCTTGGAAGAGCTGACTAAATGACCACTCTGGCTACTTCTAACATGAAGATGATAGAAATTGCTTAGAAACAGACTTCAGTTAGCCAGGAAACAAAGGCTTTCTCCAAATGCCTCTGGTATTAGTTATGATACTCCTCCATATGGTAAACAAATCTCTAGCTCCAATCAAATCAGCTCTAATAATCCCAAATACCTTCTATGACAATTACATGTACCATAAAATCCCTTTTAGGGGTTGGTGCTAAGAACAGCCTCATTTTCCCAACTCACCTGCCCTTGCTGTCCTGCATGTTGGGGTTGGCACCAGCCTGCAGGAGGGCCTCTGCAATCTGTGCCATCTCGGCCATCACATCTGCTGAGTGTTTCTTGGAACTGTATAATGCTACAAGGTGCAGTGGCGTCTCCTGGGCCCCCAGTGTGGCAGCATTGACAAGGGCCCCGTTCTTAATGAGGAATGTGGAAGCAAAGAGATCTCCTTGGAGAGAAACAACAGAAGACACAGTAATATATGACAACACTCAGCCCAAGCTCTTCTGGTCAATACTTCCACCACAGACAAAGAAGAGGAACAACTGGGTGAAGTACTCAGGGGATTCTTCTAAGTGCAAACTCATAATTGAGTCCAGAGAGTTACTTACTCAATTCAAAAGGCTTCGCTGACTACTTTTTGACTATCTGCAACCATTTGCCTTCCACTGACACTTAACACCTCTTCACTGCTTAAAAATACCAAGCTTCGGCCAGGCATGGTGGCACATGCCTTTAATCCCAACACTCGTGAGGCAGAGGTAGGGGATCACCGTGAATTCTAGGTCACCCTAAGACTACATAGTGAATTCCAGGTCAGCCCGGGCTACAGTGAAACCCTACCTCGAAAACCCAAAACCAAAACAAACAGACAAACAAAAAAAACCCCCCAAGCTTCTTGGGCTCAGCCAGTCAAGTGATTGTTGTGCAAGTATCAGGACCTGAGACGTAACCCTCAGCATTCATATAAAAGCCTGAAGCCGGGCGTGGTGGCGCATGCCTTTAATCCCAGCACTCGGGAAGCAGAGGTAGGAGGATCACCAAGAGTTCGAGGTCACCCTGAGACTACATACATAGTGAATTCCAGGTCAGCCTAGACCAGAGTGAGACCCTACCTCAGGAAAAAAAAAATCATATAAAAGCCTGGCAAGGAGACTAGACAGATGGCTCAGATGTTAAAGTTGCTTGCTTGCAAAGCCTGCTGGCCCAGGTTTGATTCCCCAGTACCCACATAAAGCCTGGTGCACCACTGGTGCATGTGTCTGGAGTTTGTCTGCAGCAGCAAGAGTGTCTACTATACCCATTCTCTTTCAAAAATAAGTAAATAAATAAAGCCAAGCATGAAGTGGAGTGCACCTTTAATCACAGAGCTGGAGAAGTAAAGATAGCAGGATTGCCAGGACTTGCTAGGAACAAGTCTAGCTAATTTGTGAGCTCCAGGTTCAGTGACAAATCATTCTGTGCATATGCGTGAATGTCTGTGCATGTATGAATATGCAGAAGCCAGAGGAGGACATCAGGTGCCCTCTACCATTCTTCCACCTTATTTCCTTGAGACAAAGTCTGTCACTGAACCTGGAGCTTGTCATTTTTTAGTTATAAAAGCCTATCTATATAGACTAGGTCTGGCATTACACAGTTACAGGCATGCAGAGCTATGCCCAACTTGTTACATGAATACCTTTTGATTGATGTCAGTTATTCTAGTAGTTAAACAGTAGTAGAACTAAGCCAGGCATGGTGTCTCACAACTATAATCCCTGTACTCATGAGGCTGAGATAGAAGAATGGATGTGAGCCTAGGGTTACAGAGGCCCTGCCTCAAAAAAAAAAAAAAAAAGCAGAAATAGAATTTATCTTCATCTTATTTTTCGAGGTAGGATTTGGAGCTTATGCAGGCTGACCTGGAATTCACTATGTAGTCTCAGGCTGGTTTCGCACTCACAGCAACCCACCTACCTCTGCCTCCCCAGTGCTGAGATTAAAGGCATGCACCATCATGCCTGGCTGAAATAGATTTTTTTCTTTACTTTTTTTATTACATTTTAAAAGAGAGAGAGAAACAGAGGGAGAGAGCGAACCAGGGCCTCCAGCCACAACTCCAGATGCATGCACCCCCTTGTGCATCTGGTTTACGTGAGTCCTGGGGAATTGAACCTGGGTTCTTTGGCTTTGCAAGCAAGTGCCTTAACCACTAAGCTATCTCTCCAACCCCCTGAAATAGATTTGTTTTCAGGAAAACAAGGATTCATCTTCTTGCCTAAATCTCAAGCTAATAAGGAAGATGGTAATATCAATCATTTGTGTCTCCTTGGGACCCACTCATAGACACAGGCTGCCTATTGCATTCTTCTGACAGATTTATTAAGCACATGTTATTAAGATGATTGCTAGACTGATTGAGAGGGGGAGGGGATATGATGTAGAGAGAAGTTTCAAAGGGGAAGGGGGGAGGGAGGGAAATAACATGGGATATTGTCTACAATTAAAGAAGTTGTAAATTAAAAAAATAAAAAAGATGATTGCTGCTTTGCTTATAGTTTCTAATGGGTGTCCAGAAGGAGACCCATATCCCCTATAATAAAGACCCTCCTTCCCTCATTATAATGCTTTTAAAGTAAGGTTTAGGGCTGGAGAGATTGCTTAGCAGTTACGGTTGCTTGCCTGCGAAGCCTAATGACCCAGGTTTGATTTTCCATGTCCCATGTAAGCCAGATGTACAAGGTGGTGCAAGCATCTGAAGTTTGTTAGCAGTGGCTAGAGGCCCTGGTACACCCATTATCTCTCTCTCTCCCTCTCTGTCTCAAATTAAAAAAATAAATAAATAAAAAGGTAAAAACTTAAATAAAATAAGGTTTTAAAATAAAAAATAGAGCTGGGCGTAGTGGCACACACCTTTAATCCCAGCATTCAGAAGGCAGAGGCCAGAGGACTGCCATGAGTTTGAGGCCACCCTGAGACTACAGAGTGAATTCCAGGTCAGCCTAGGCTAGAGCGAGACCCTATCACAAAAAGCCAAGTGTGGTGGTGCATGCCTTTAATCCTAGCACTTGAGAGGCAGAGATAGAAAGATAATTTTGAGTTCGAGGCCATCCTGAGACTACATAGTGAATTTCAGGTCAGCCTGAGCTAGAGTGAGACCAACTCTACCTCAAAAAACCAAAATTAATTAATTAATTAATTAATTAATTAATTTTAAAAGCCCAAAAACCCCCTATCTATCTATCTATCTATCTATCTATCAATCATCTATCTATCTATCTTAAGGTTGGGGAGATGGTTTAGCAGCAAAGTTGCTTTCTTTTTTTTTTCTTTCCTTTTTTTGGAGTCAGAGAGAGAGAGAGTGTGAGAATAAGCACACCAGGAGCCTCTCTGCTGCTGTAAACGAACTACAGACACATGCACCCCCTTGTGGGCAAGTGCAACATTGTGCCCTTGCATCACTTTGTGTCTGGCTAACTGTGCCACAGGACCTGGAGAATCGAAATGCCCAGCCACCTTTTCATAGACAGCTGGAGAATTGACCCTCGCTGTCAAGCGTTGCAAGAAAGCAACTTTTGGGCTGGAGAGATGGCTCAGTGGTTAAGGCGCCTGCCTGCTAAGCCTAAGGACCTGGGTTTGATTCCTTAGTACCCATGTCATGTCAGATGCAAAAAGAGGCACATGAATCTCTAGTTCATTTGCAGCAGCTGGAGGCCCTGGTACACCCATTCTCTCTGTCTCTCTTCTCTCTCTGCTTGCAATAAATAAATAAAAACTTGTAAAAAGTGAATGAAGCCTGATGTGGTAGTGCACACCTTTAATCCCAGCACTTAGGAGGCAGAAGTAGGAGGATTGCCAGGAGTGCAAAGCCACCCTGAGACTACATAGTGAATTCCAGGTCAACCTGGGCTAGAGCAAGACCCTACCTCAGGAAAAAAAAAAAAAAAAAGTGAATCAGTGAATGGAAAAAGAAAGCTAGCAACAGAAATTGAATCAGGTTATAGTACTCCAATACATGAGCAATAAAAAGTCACTAGGGGGATGGAGCAATGTCTAGGTGGTTAAAACTGCTTACTTGCAAAGCCTGCTTGCCTGGGTCTGATGCCCTATACCTCATTTAAAGCCAGATACCCAAAGTGTCATATTATCTGAAGTTAATTCACAGTGCCAACAGATCATGGTGAGGCCCATGGTATGACTGTCGATCTCTGTCTCTCCCTCCATCCCACTCTCTCTTTTCCTCCCTTCCTCTCCCTGAAAATAACATGTTGAGGAACTGGGTATGGCAGGGCACACCTTTAATACCAGCACTTAAAAGGCAGAAGTAGGAGAATCACCATGAGTTCGAGGCTACCCTGAGACTCTATCAGTGAATTCCAGATCAGCCTCGGCTAGAGTGAAATCCTACCTTGACAAACAAAAAACAAAAAAACAAATAAATAAATTAAAATAAAATAAAATAAAATAAAATGTTTGGGGCTGGAGAAATAGCTTGGCAGTTAAGACACCCGCTTGGAAAGCCTATTGACCTGGGTTCGATTCTCCACTACCATGTAAAGCCAGATGCACAAAGTGGCACAAGCACCTCCAGTTCCTTTGCAGTGGCTAGAGGACCTGGAATGTCTTTCTTTCTCTCCGATGGGTGTGGTGACGTACGCCTTTTAATCCTAGCCCCTATGAGTTTGAGACCAAACTGAGACTAGATAGTGAATTCCAGGTCAGCCTGGGCTAGTGAGATATTACTTGGGGGAAAAAAAGAAACACTTTTAATCCTAGCCCCTATGAGTTTGAGACCAAACTGAGACTAGATAGTGAATTCCAGGTCAGCCTGGGCTAGTGAGATATTACTTGGGGGAAAAAAAGAAACAAAGAAAAAGAATATGTCACCATGTTCACCTTACTAGTCATCATGCTAAGTGGATACTAATCATTGTCTCTCACTGTCTTAACAGATCTAAAGCAAAAATAATTATACTTTTATAGAAAAAGAGAACACAGTGTGGTCAAATGACTGTCTACAAAGTCAATGGATGAGCCAAGGATTCAAACATTGGTTATATCTAAGCTCCAAAGCTAGTGCTGTGCCCCTACCATGCCATCTTCTCTAAAGTTAGCATCAAGTTTACTATATCCACACTAATCCACAGGCATGTAGGCAATTCATATATTCACAGTGGAAGAATAAATTCTCTTAGAACAAGCAGCAAAAATGTGTCAATAATTCCTGTAACTAAGCAATCACCAAAATATTTAATAACTCATCAAAGATGTTTTTCATCAACCATAATTTAACTCCCAGAGAGGAAAAAAACCTAATGGTCAGATTTCAGACAATCAACAGTATGGGAAAGAACAATTCCCTAAGTAGTGGAAAGTTTCCCCAATGAACACACACAAAGTGCTAAGCACCCCATGGCTCTGCATAATGCACTGTGCTTGGGAAAAATGCATTTGTTCTTTACAATGACATACTCTAATTTCCTACACAACAATAAGCAAGATATTCTTATTAGCCAGCAAGTCCAACACTCTCAAAACATTTATATTAAAACCCCCCTGGGCTCTCTCAAATAAATAAAATATATTTTTTAAAAGCCAAAAAAAAAAAAACAAAAAAAAAAAAAAAAAAAAAAAACTCCCTGGGCATGGTGGCTTGTGCCTTTAATACCAGCACTCAGAAGACAGAAGTAGGAGAATAGCCATGAGTTCAAGGCCACCCTGAGACTATATAGTGAATTCCAGGTCAGCCTGGGCTAGAGTGAGACCCTACCTCGAAAAAACAAAAAACAGGGCTAGAGAAATGGCTTAGCAGTTAAGGTGTATGCCTGCGAAGCCTAAAGACCCCAGTTCAATTCTCCAGATCCCACGTAAGCCAGATGCACATGAATCTAGTTTGTTTGCAGTGGCTGGAGGCCCTGGCATGCCCATTCTCACTCTCTTTCTCTCCCCCTCTCTCTGTCTCAAATAAATAAATAAATAAATAAATAAATAAATAAATAAATAAATAAATAAAATCTTTAAAACAAACAACAACAAAAAGAAATTAATTCAGGGGCTGGAAAGATGGCTCACTAATTAAAGGCACTTGCTTACAAAGTCTTATGGTCTAGGTTCAATTCCTCCATATGCACATAAAGCCAGATGCATAAAGTGGCACATGTCTGGAGTTCATCTGCAGCAGCTGGAGGCCCTGGCTCGCCTATAATCACTGTCTCACTCACTCTCTAATATATAATTTTTTTTTAAAGTTAATTTAGGAGGGCTGGGAGATGGCTCAGGGGTTCAAGAAGCTTGCAAAGCCTGCAACTCAGGTTCAATTCCTTAGTACCCACATAAAGCCAGATGCACAAAGTAGAGCATGAGTCTGGAGTTACTCTGCAGCAGCAAGGGGCCCTGGCACACCCATATTCTAACATGCTCTCTCTCTGCTCGTAAATAAATAAATTTTTTTTTTTAAGCTGGGAAGGGCAACATGAGCCTTTAACCTCAGTACTTGGGAGGCAGTGGTAGGAGGATTGCTGTGAGTTTAAGACCAGCCTGAGACTACATAGTAAAATCTAAATATATATATATAATATATATATTATATAAACATAGTTATATATTTTATATACACAAATATACATATCTATACATTATATATTTCAGGGCTGGGTTTGTGGTAGAGCACTTGTCTAGATCACAAGTTAATGAATTAAGTTAAAACATTAAGGTAAATGTTTGATGTCAATTCTATGATTTCCTTACTCTTCTCAACTAAGATAGTACTCAAAATATAACTATAATTTCAAGTAATGTTCTGAATGCAAACTTTATCATTTTGCCATGTGTATGGTATGAATGTGAAATGTCCTCCACAGGCACATGTATTTAAATACTTGATCTCCAGCAGGCATGGTTTTAGAAGGCTATGGAATCTTTATGAGGCCTGGCTGGCCGACTTAGGACATTAGAGTAGGAAAGGAGACAGAAACAACTACTATAATGTGACAGAAGTCTATTCTTCCTCGAAAGAGAAAAGTCTGAATTCAAGAATATGTTTGAACTTTTATGGTTTTTAATTTTAATTTTTGTGGTTTCAACAGTTCTATCCATGCTAGCATACAAAAGAAGTCTTCTTTTTTTTTTTTTTTTTTTATAGAGAGAGACAGAGAGAGAGGGAGAGGAAGACAGATAGAGATGGGCACCCCAGCAGCCTCTCAGCTGCTGCGAACGAAATCCAGATGCATGTGCCCCCTTGTGGTCAAGTGTGGCATTGCGCCCTTGCGTCACTTTGCATCTGGCTAAACGTGGGACCTGGAGATTGGAACCGGGTTCTTAGGCTTAGCAGGCAGGCGCCTTAACAGCTAAGCCATCTCTCCAGCACAAAAGAAGTCTTCTTATTCTTAGCATAATTCTTGGAGAAAGTGATCATACATAATCATACTCACATGTATAAAACAAGCAGACATAGAAAGTGTTCACAAGTACAAGATACTTCTCAAAGACCTTATGTCTAGCCTTTCTTCCTCAGACCCTGGTGACACTCTGAACAGCCAAACCAACAAGGTATAGGTCACAGTGCTTCAGACTCTCTGACCCAGTCATTTTAATTTCTTTTCTTTTCTTTTTTATATTTTGGTTTGTTGAGATAGAGCCTCAATCTAGTCCAGGCTGACCTGGAATTCACTCTGTTGTCTCAGGCTGGCCTCAATATAAGTTAGAAGTCATATAGCCTATGGGTGTAGACTTAAAATGTATTTGGAAAGCCAGGCGTGGTAGCGCACACATTTAATCCCAGCCCTCGGGAGGCAGAGGTAGGAGGATCACCGTGAGTTCAAGGCCACCCTGAGACTACATAGTGAATAGCCCAGGTCAGCCTGGGCTAGAGTAAGACCCTACCTTGAAAAACCAAAAACCAAACCAAACCAAAACAAAACAAAACAAAAGTATTTGGAAAACTCCGGAACTAAGTTGGCAAGTCTTCAAAAACCTTAAGGATAAAAGTAAGTTGCTTACAGAGAGAAATGTAAAATTTGTTCCTACCTCGTTGGATTGCTTTATGTAATAAGCTCCAGCCATTCTTGTCTACCATGTCCACATCAGCTTTATGACTAACCAGCGTGGTGGCAATACTCTCTAGCTGCCGTGAAAGGGCTAGATCTAATGCAAGGTCTCCATTATGATCCACTTCATTTAGCTTCCCAGGGAGCTGCATAGATGAGTTTAGAAAATCAAAACTCAGACTTAGAAAATACAACCTAATTTAATTTTTCCCAATTGCCCCTTAACTATCACTTCTTATAGAAATATCACATTTTAGAGTGATTTTTTGAAATATCACATTTTAATGCTATGACTGCTTACTCCCGTATTCAACTTTGTTCACAAAGTTCTATCAGGCCTTTTTAGTACACATGCTTTCAAGGAGTATAGAAATAATTGTGCTTAAAGAAGAGATGTAGGGCTGGAGAAATGATTTAGTAGTGAAAGTACTTGCTAGCAAAACAAAAGGACCCAGGTTTGATTCCCCAGCACCCATGTAAAGCTAGATGTACAAGGTGGCAAATGCATCTGGAGTTCATTTGCAGTGGGTAAAGGCCCTGGTACACTCATGCTCTCTTTCTCTCTGCCTCTTTCTTTCTCTCTCAATTAATAAATTAATTATTAATTAATAAATTAATAAAAAGAGATGTAGGGCTAGAGAGATGGCTTAATGGTTAAGGTGCATGCCTATGAAGCCTAAGGACCCAGGTTTGATTCTCCAGGTCCCATGTTAACAAGATGCACATAGTGGCGCATGCATCTGGAGTTCACTTGCAATAGCTAGAGGCCCTGGTATGCCCCTTCTCTCTCTCTCTCTCTCCTCTCTCTCTCCCTCCCTCCGTCTCTAATAAATAAAATGATAAAATTTTTAAATAAAAAAAGGAGATGTAAAGAACATGAAGACAATTAAGAATCACAGGAGGTGGGGGAATGTTAACTATATAAAGACCGCAGGGGAAATGTTCACAGTACTGTAGGGTAAAAGCCAGGATAGAGAGAGAACTTTATGAAAAATACTTAACATTTTCATGAAAGTCTATGGCTTAACTAATTTCTCCTTCACAGTTCAATGTGTCCATGCATACTCAATATTCAGGCCAAAACATATTTCACTGACACCTGCATTTCTTCTAAGACAGCATAGTAGGCAGAATAATGGCCCCCCATGATGTCTATGCCCTAACTCTCAGAAAACAGGAGTATGTCAACTTACATGGCATAAAGTACTTGCAGATGTGATTAAGGCTAGTGACTTCTACATGATAGAGGATCCTGGACTGCCCAAGAGGACCCCATCTGTCTAATCCCATGTTCTTACAAGTAAAAGGGGAAAGCAGAAGAGTTGGTCAGAGAGTAACATTAGAAGGACTTGACCTGCTAGCTTTAAAAATGGAAACAGGGAGTGAGAAGAATATGGTAGCATCTAGAAGATGACCCTCAGCTGATAACCAATAAGAAAACTAAAACCTAGGACCATAAGAAACAGAATTCTGCCAACAACTTAAATGAGCAGGAATTGGGTTCTTCCCTACAAACAACTTGATTTTAGTTTGGTGATGCCTGTCCTGGACTGCCAACATGGAAATCTGTCAGCTAATCAATGTATGTTGTTCTAAGCTACTGATTTTGTGGAATTTTGTTATATAGTAGCAAATGGAATATTTTGGCATTTGGCAGTCAGGTACAGTTGTAATATCTGAAAATGTGGAACTGGCTTTGGAATTGGACAATGGGTTGAGAAAAGAAAAATCCTTGAACAAGTTGTTAATTGAAAAAAAAAAAAAAATATATATATATATATATATATATATATTCAGGCTGGAGAGATGGTTTAGAGGTTAAGGCACCTGCCTGTGAAGCCTAAGAACACATGTACAATTCCCCAGATCCCACAGGGGCCAGACACACAAGGTGGTGCCCAAATCTGGAGTTTGACTGCACTGGCTGGAAGTCCTGGCCAAAAAAAAAAAAAAAAGGGAGAGAGAGAGAGAGAGATGGATGCTGGGTATGGTGGAGCACACTTTTAACCTCAGCACTGGTGAGGCAGAGGTAGGAGGATCACTGTGAGTTCAAGACCACCCTGAGAATTCTAGGTCAGCCTGAGCTAGAGTGAAACCCTACCTCAAAAAACCAAAAAAAAAAAAAAAAAAAAAAGAAATATATACATTCTTACATTGCACCAGTAAGTGATGGCTCAGACAGATGTAGAGAAGTACTGTTGAGAAAAACAAGAGCACTAAGATTTGGGAAAACATGGGAAAAGCAGAAAAGAAGCTCCAGTACCTGGGAATCCATTTCAATCAGATAGAGGAAGACCACATCTTCTCTCTCCACTTTAATTGCTTTATGGAGAGGGTATTCTGTCTTGGATTTGATCATTTTGTATAACAACTGAGCACTCATGCTACTAAAGTCTTCCTTTCGCAAGTCATCCTGGGAATTAAAAACACAATGAACAACAAAACAGAGACAAAATATTCATAACTGTCATTTATTAAGCACTTAGCCTGTGTTAGGCTCTACTTTAAGGACTTAACATTGCCTAACTAATTCAATATTCACAAAGACCATATCATGCATCCCCACCCCAATTTACAGATGAAGAAAGGAAAGCAAAAAAGAGGCTAAATAACCCAAAAAACAAAAGTCTAGCCAGAAGTCAGTAAATGACCAAGTCAGGATCTTCATCCAAGAGGCACCTCTCACTGTACTTATCACAGTACTGCCTCTCAATGAGACAGCACAGCTGATGCAGTCAATACTGGCATTTAGCAAAAACCAAGGCACAGAGAAGCCTTCCCTAAGACCAGAGTCCTCTCCCCATTAAGCTACAAATCAAAACTGGAACTTCCACAATATACTGAGTCATCGATGGTCTCTACTACTAAACATCCCTTCATTCTGACCTATTAACAGGGAAAGGTTACCACGTCTGTTTCAAATCTTTAAAGCTAGTTCTCAGCCAGGTGTGGTAGTACACAACTGTAAGGAGGCTACGGTAGTTTTCAATGTATGTCTCCCCCCGCCCACCCAATAGACTCAGGTGTTTTAACTTGTAACTTGAGTCTCCAGCCACCTGGCTGGAGAAGATGTCACTGGGGGTGGATACTGGGGCCCAGCCCAAAGGTGTAAGAGAGAGGTCTGAGCTGAAGAGGGGTCCCTGCTATTTGCTGGCTGTTCATGCTTGTTGCTTTTGGTTTTCATAGCCTGCTTCTCTCTACTTGGATATATGGAAGCAGCTTCTTCTGCCACTGATGGAACTTTCCCCTGGATCTGTAAGCGTAAGATAAATACCTGCTTCCCCTGAACTGTGCCTGGTTTGGATGTTTATCCCAGCAACATGAAATTGTCTACAGAGGATAAGGTGGTTTTGCCTCAAGTCTGAAGTCAGCCTGAGCTGCACAGTGAATTCCAGATCAGTCTGGGATACACAGTGAGACACTACCTCAAAATAAAAACCAGGGGCTAAAGAAAACAAACAAACAATAACAAAAAAACAAAAAAACCCAGGGACTAAAGAAATGGCTCAGTGGTTAAAAGCACTTGCTTACAAAGCCTGGTGGCCTGAGTTCCCCAGTACCCATGTAAAGCCAGATACACAAAGTGGCACATGTGTCCGGAGTTCATTTAGAGTAGCAGGAGGCCCTGGAATGCCCATACTTACTCTCTCTGTCTCTCAAATACTTAAAAAAAAAATTTTTTTTTTAATTGAGGACAAAGGGTACTGGGGCTTAAATCTAGGGCCTCATGCATTCTAAATAAACACTCTACCACTATAGCCTCAGCCCTTCTCAAATTTTTTTTATTTTTGAGTCAGGGTCTCATTAAGTTCCTCAGGCTGATCTTGAACTTGCTTTGTAGTTCAGATAGACCTTGAATACACAGCCCTTCTGCCTCAGCTTCCAAACAGCTGGAACTATAGACCTGCACTCATATAAATGAGTTCTTTTGATTTGGTTTCCTAAAATACCCATAATGATGTATACCAAACAATTTGTAGAAACAATTTGTAGAAACATAACTCTGATTTTTAAAAATGTAAAAACCACAACAAAGACATGTAAAGACTTTCTCCATAATAAAAAACTACCTATGGAAGGAAAACCTAAATTTAATAACCTTTCCACCTGACAAAGAGAGTAAGAGAAGGCTCAGATGGGGCTGCTCAGCGCTTGAGGACTGCTGGTCCCACAACAGCCTCCTAATCCTATAGTTCAGGCATAGCTTCAATGGAATAAAGACAAAGGCAGATGTTTCTCTTATCCAAGTCTGTTCTCAAACTGAAGCCACCTTTACCGCTTCACATTAAAACCACAGAAATAACAAGCTTTCAGAACTGAAGCATCTCACAATACTATAACAAGAGATAACTAAATGCCAGAAAGTGGCTATAGGCAGAGCCAGATCCCATGCCAGGATCTGACTACCAGTGTGAGGTTTATCTATACCCCTCAATCTCTCACTCACCCAATGACTTGCAATGATTTCTGCACAGTAGTTCATCAGTGTGCTGGCATTCAGTTCTTCTGCAGTCTGATAGAAACGAATACAATTCCTAACATTCACCAAAGACATAACACCCTTCTCACATCTGTAAGAGAATGTTTAATTATGAGGACTAGTATTATTAGGACAAATACATTCATGAATAAATAAACCAAAGCAGTAATTGATGTACTGGCTACATAGGTAGATAGACAGCTGAGCAATACGCTTATGAATAAACTGCAACTGGGCTCTCATATTTTATTTTATTTTTTAATTTAATATTTTATGTATTTTTTGATTAATGAAGCTAATAATTGATCACATACATTTTATTTTTGAGACAAGATGTCTCACTGTGTAGTCCAGGATGGCCTGAACAAGGTCCTCCTGCATTAGCCTACCAAGTGGATGAATTACAGGCTTGTGTCCAGCAACCCAATATTTTAAATAGAAGTACTACAACCTCATTATGGTGCTATATTACTCAGTCTGATCACAATCAAAATAACCTACAAATAAACACACTACACATAATACCTCACTAGTCACAGAATAATCTTAAGAGGGACTGGAAAGAGAACTCAGTGGTTAAGGCCCTTACCTGTGGCTCTGTTTGAGAGCAGCTATTCTGATACTTAAGTTTTTGCTCTTTCTACTTAGGATTACCTTGACTATTAGCAGTCTTATGTGGTATTATGAGAATTTTAGGACTGTTTTCCCATTCTATCAAGAATAGCATTGTACCCAGCACTCGGGAGGCAGAGGTAGGAGGATCGCCGAGAGTTCAAGGCCACCCTGAGACTATCTAGTGAATTCCAGGTCAGCCTGAGCCAGAGTGAGACCCTACCTCGAAAAACCAATAATAATAATAATAATAATAATAATAAATAAAAAATTCAAACTTGCTGGGCTTGGAGGCACACACCTTTAATTCCAGCACTTGGGAGGGAGGCAGAGGATTGCCGTGAGTTTGAGGCTACCCTGACACTATTCCAGGTCAGCCTGAGCTAGCGTGAGACCCTACCTCAAAACCAAAAAAGAAAAAAAAAAAAACCTTAATGGATTTCAGTACTAATATAAATAACTAGGTAGCAGGTAATGCCCAGTCAAGAGATGTGCTTTTGGTAACATGGATCAGGACCATGGGAGTAGATTAGAAGTTCAAGGTCATTTTGGTTACATATTGAATTCAAGACCAGTTTGGGCTACATTAGACCCTGTCTCAAAATAAACTCACAAACAACCAAAGTTCCAGACCCCAGTACGGTGATATATGCCTGCAATCCCAGCACTCAAGAAATGAAGGAAAGAGGATCAGTTCAAGGGCAGCCTCAGCTACACAGTAAGTTCAAGGCCAATCAGGGATACAAGTTCTAGTCAAGTACGATTGCTCAAGCCCGTAATCTCAGCACTTGGGAGGCTAAGGAAGAGGGACTGCTATGAGTTGAAGGCCAACCAGGGCTACAAATGAATTATCAGTCCAGCCAGGATTATACAGAAGTTGGCCCTATCTCACAAAACCAAAATAAAAAAACAAAAAACAACACACAAAAAGAATGTAAGTTCCACCCAACTCGGTATTCTAATTTCTAAGCCTCAGTTTTTCTTTTTTCTATTTTTTATTTGTAACCAAGGAGGAGAAAGAGAGAGAGAGAGAGAGAGAGAGAGAGAGAGAAAATGGTGCACCAAGGCCTCCAGACGCATGCATCACTTTGTATATCGGGCTTACGTGGGTACTGGGGAATAAAACCTGGGTCCTTTGACTTTGCAGGAAAGCGCCTTAAGCGCTAAGCCATTTCCCCAGCCCTATGATTCAGTTTTCTGCATCACTAGTGTATCCAAGCACTCATCACATCAGCAATGCTTGACAAAATCATTCAGACTTGACCTCAGTTCTAGAATTCTTACAGGATTGTCACAGGATGATCCTCTTTTCAGATTTTACAATGACATGTACTGATAGCCTGCTTATGTTAATGTCCTACCACCCAGAATGACCACATCAAGTTAGGACTCACACTTGCTGAGTGTGTCACAAAGCAGTTATTATATAGGTAAAGGCCAAGAAACTGAAAATTCCACTTTTTACTGCCAAATGACATAGCATCAACAGAAAGATGTTTGGGCTGGAGAGATGGCTTAGCAGTTAAGGTGCTTGCCTGCAAAGCCTAGGGACCCAGTTCAACTCCCCAGAATCCATGTAAGCCAAATGCACATGGTGGTGCATGCGTCTGGAGTTCATTTGCAGTGACTAGGCCCTGGCATGCCCATTCTCTCTCTAAAATAAAAAAAAATTAAAAATTAAAAAAAAGAAAACTCTTTAAAAAAAAAAACAGATGTTTTGTTAAAACTAAGAGATACTTCATATTCACTAATTCTAGGATCTCCAGAGTGTCATTTACCATGTGGATATACATGAATTTAATCCTAGCACTACGGAGGCAGAGGAAGGAGGATAACCAACAGTTGAGGCCAGCCTGAGACTACATAATGAATTCCAGGTCAACATGGGATACAGCAAGACCCTACCTCAGAAAAACAAAATCAATAAATAAATAAGATCACCAAGGACTATAAAAAGATTCTCCATCAAACAAGTTCAACACCAAAGGCCACAACTCTAAAAAGCTGAGAAGGCATTTTGTCTGACATTGCTAGCTTAGGAGGGCAACAGAGACAATACACTATTAAAAAAGAAATACCATCCTTAGGGCCGAAAAAGCAATAACATAAATAAGATCTTATAAATACTCACCATATAGCTTAATAAACTAGGGAGATAAGAAGATAGCTCAGCCGGGCGTGGTGGCGCACGCCTTTAATCCCAGCACTCGGGAGGCAGAGGTAGGAGTATCGCCGTGAGTTCAAGGCCACCCTGAGACTACATAGTGAATTCCAGGTCAGCCTGGGCCAGAGTGAGACCCTACCTCAAAAAAAAAAAAAAAAAAAAAAAAGAAGATGGCTCAGTGATTAAAGGTGCTTGCTTACAAAGCATGCTGGTTTGGGTTTAATTACCAAGCCACACATATAAACCAGATGTAAAATGTGGTGCAAATGTCTGGTGTTTGTTTGCAGAAGCAAGAGGCCCTAGCTAGCCCAGGCACAAATAAACATAAATAAATAACTAAATAAATTTTAAAACTTATTCAACTATGTAGTTTCATATACCCTTTAATGTATTTCCAAAGAATGTATTACCACAAGTTGTGATGGCACACACCTTTAATCCCAGCACTTGGGAGGCAGAGGTAGGAGAATCACTGTGAGTTCAAGGCCAGCCTGAGACTACATGTGAATTCTAAGTCAGCCTGGACTAAAGTGAGACCCTATCTTGAAAAACTAAAAAAGAAAGAAGAAAAGAAAAGAAAAGAAAAGAAAAGAAAAGAAAAGAAAAGAAAAGAAAAGGAAAGGAAAGGAAAGGAAAGGAAAGGAAAGGAAAGGAAAGGAAAGGAAAGGAAAGGAAAGGAAAGGAAAGGAAAGGAAAGGAAAGGAAAGGAAAGGAAAGGAAAGGAAAGGAAAGAAAGAGAAAGAGAAAGAGAAAGAGAAAGAGAAAAAGAAAAACCCACAATGAATGTATGACTTATGAGTTCATCAAAAAGGTTTTTGGTTTTTAAATTTAATTTTATTTATTTGAGAGAGAGAGAATAGGCACACAAGGGCCTCTAGACACTGCAAATGAACTCCAGACACATGCGCCACCATGTGCATCTGGCTTACATGGGTACTGGGGAATCATACCTGGGTCTTTAAGCTTTGCACACAAGCACTCTACTGCTAAGCCATCTCTCCAACCAAGATGAAAAAGTTGCTTTTTTTTTGTTTTGTTTCGTATTTCGAAGTAGGGTCTCGCTCTAGCTCAGGCTGACCTGGAATTCACTATATAGTCTCAGGGTGGCCTCAAACTCATGGCAATCCTCCTACCTCTGCCTCCCAAGTGCTAGGATTAAAGGCATGCACCACCATGTCCAGCAATCAAAAAGTTTTAATACCGTGCTCAGGAGGCAGAGGTAGGAGGATCACCATGAGTTCAAGGCCACCCTGAGATTACATAGTCCAGGTAAGCTTGGGCTACAGTAGCCCCTAACTCGAAAAACCAAAAGAACAAGTTGTTACAGAAAACAGAATAGGGGCTGGAGAGATGGCTTAGTGGTTAAAAGTGCTTGCTTGCAAAGTCTGAGGCCCAGTAACAATGTAAAGCCAGATACACAAGTGGTGCATACGTCTAGAGTTTGTATACAGTGAGAGGAGGCCCTGGTATGCTCATTCTCTCTTTCTCCCACAAAAATAATAAATAAATAAATAAATAAATAAATAAATAAATAAATAAATAAATAATTTTTTTAAGCCAGGCATGGTGGCACATACCTTTGAACTCAGCACTCTGGAGGCAGAGAGGACTGCTGTAAGTTTGGGACATGGATAAGGCCCTAGGTTGTATCTCCAGCACCACATAAAACAAAGTATGATGATACACACCTGTATCTCCCAACACTTATGATGAGGGAAGTCATGAGCCCTAGGGGTATAGCAACTGTTGGTGTCTGCCTAAATGTATATATTATGCTTACCAAACTGCCTGGTAAGCACTTCATATGTTCACTCCCATATATTAATGCTACCCTCACTTTTTTAGAGAAGCTTCTCTTTTCAGATGGTGATGACACTGGGATTACTCAGAAGGTACCATGGTGCTGAGAAGAAGTGACAGAGGAGTGCTTAGCACTGAAATATCTCTATCACACCTTCCAAGGCTCAGGGTCCATTGCAGAAGAGATGGCAGAAAGAATGTACAAGCCAAAGGAAGGGTAGGACTGCTTACAATGCACTCTTCCAGACACAAAATGGTCTGGATATTCTGACCTCACAGTGCCTGACACTATCTACACGAGACCATCATAATAGGAGGAAAAGATGACATAAAAATAAAAGAGAAACTGATTGAGAGGGGGAGGGGATATAATGGAAAGTGGAATTGCAAAGGGAAAGTATGGGGGGGATTACCATGGTTTATTCTCTAAAATTATGGAAGCTATCAATAAAAATAAATAAAATCAATAAAAAGTTCAAAGTCAAGGTTTAGCAGTTAAGCTGCTTGCCTATAAAGCCTAAAGACCCAGGTTCAACTCCCCCAGAACCCATGTAAGCCAACTGCACATGATGGTACATGCATCTAGAGTTTGTTTGTAGTGGCTAGAGGCCCTGGCACATTCATATTCTCTCTCTCTCTCTCTCTCTCTCTAATAAATAAAAAAAAATAATATTAAAAAAGTTTAGGGTCTTCCTCAGTTACCTAGTAAGTTTGTGGCCAGTCTGAGCCATGAGATCCTATCTCAAACAAAAAAAAGAGGGGGGCAGGAGGAGGGAGGCCAGGCGAGATGGCTCAGCAGTTAAAGTGCTTGCCAGCAAAGCTTAAGGAACCCTGGTTCCATTCCCCAGTACCCATGTAAAGCCAGATACACAAGGTGGCACATGCATATGGGATTTGTTTACAGTGGCTAGAGTCCCTGGTGTGCTCATTCTCTCCCTCTCATTCTTTTTCTCTCTCTCAAATAAATTGTTTTCTTTTGTTTTGTTTTTTAAAAAGGGGGGAGGGCTGAAGAGATGGCTTAGCAGTTTAAGGTGCTTGCCTGCAAAGGCAAAAGACCCAGGTTCGATTCCCCAGGACCCACATACAGATACACAGGGTAACACATGAGTCTGGAGTTCATTTGTGGTGTTTGGAGGCCCTGGTGTGCCCATTCTCTTTTCTTTCTCTCTCTCTCCCTCTCTCTCTCTCTAATAAATAAATAAAAATAAAATATATTTTAAAAATGACACAAAAAGAGAACAAAAAACTTTTGCAAAATTTAGCTTGCAAGATAACATAAAGCAAGGGCGATACAAAACTTTCTTTACACCATCCTTTCAATACCACCTTATAAAAGTCATTTCCATAGCAGGGGAGCTGCTCCCCCAGCCTGGTATAATAAAAGCCCAGCCAGCACCATCCGAGGTGCTGGACACATCTGTGGTGACTTGCCTCTCCCTAAGGAGTTGTAGCTGAAACCGATTTGCTAGCTTCATCAATTCAGTCAGGAATACATCATCCTCTTTGAACTCCAACTCATCTGTATAGATCCAGCGAAGCATTGTCATTGTCACCTCTGGATTTGCATCTGGTTAAAGAAATAAAGTAGATGGAAGAACTGAAAAGGTGCTGAATGGGACACTTGGGCCTCTGTAACATAGCCCTAAAATCTAAGGTTAGAAAAATTATGTTATGGTACACTCAACTTAAGGAAATATATAGCCATTAACAATGGTGACAAAGAGCCGGGCGTGGTGGCGCACGCCTTTAATCCCAGCACTCGGGAGGCAGAGGTAGGAGGATCGCCGAGAGTTCGAGGCCACCCTGAGGCTACATAGTGAATTCCAGGTCAGCCTGGACCAGAGTGAGACCCTACCTCGAAAAAAAAAAAAAAAAAAATGGTGACAAAGCTGGATGTGGTGGTTCACGCCTTTAATCCCAGCACTCGGGAGGCAGAGGTAGGAGGATCGCTGTGAGTTCGAGGCCACCCTGAGACTACATAGTGAATTCCAGGTCAGCCTGAGCTAGAGTAAGACCCTACCTCAAACCCCCCCCTCCAAAAAAAAGGTAACAAACAGGGTGGAGAGATGGCTTAGCGGTTAAGCACTTGCCTGCAAAGCCAAAGGACCCAGGTTCAACTCCCCAGAACCCACATAAGCCAGATGCACAAGGAGGCACAAGCATCTGAAGTTTGTTTGCAGTGGCTGGAAGCCCTGGAGTGCCCATTCTCTCTCTCTCTACCTGCCTATTCTATCTCTTTCAAATAAATAAATAAAAATAAATTTTTTAAACAATGGTGACAAAGGGGCTAGAGAGATGGCTTAGTGGTTAAGGCACATGCCTGTGAAGCCTAAGGACCCAGTTCGATTCTCCAGGTCCCACATAAGCCAGATGCACAAAGGGGTGCATGCATCTGGAGTTCATTTGCAGTGGCTGGAGGCCCTAGTGTGCCCATTCTCACTCTCACTCTCCCTCCCCCTCTTTCTTTCCCTCTCTCAGTCTCTAATAAATAAATAAGTAAATAAAAAAAATTTTTAATGGTGACAAAGCTGGGCATGGTGGCACACGCCTTTAGTCCCAGCACTCAGGAAGCAAAGGTAAGGAGGATCACCGTGAGTTGAAGGCCACCCTGAGACTATAGTGAATTCCAGGTCAGCCTGGGCTATTGTGAAACCCTACCTCAAAAAAACAAAACAAAAACAAAATGGTGACAAATAGTCTGGGATGCACATGATTGCAGAAAACTTTGAGTTTTGTATGGCAAATGGATGGAATTAAATCCATTGGGGAAAATGTTTAAGAAATAAGAAAAAAGTTAGAAGCCAGGCATGGTGGCGCACACCTTTAATCCCAGCACTTGGGAAGCAGAGGTAAGAGGATCAATGAGTTCAAGACCAGCCTGGGACTACAGAGTGAGTTCCAGGTCAGCCTAGCCTAGAGTGAGACTCTAACTAGGTGTGGTAGCACATGCCTTTAATCCCAACCCTTGGGAGGGAGAGGTAGGAGGATTGCCATGAGTTTGTGGCCACCCTGACACTACATAGTTAATTCCAAGTCAGCCTGGGCCAGAGTGAGACACTACCTCGAACCCCACCCCCTCCAAAAAAAAAAAAAAGTTAACAGAATTTGTAATGAAAAGATCTTACAAATACAAATAAATAGATGGAAAAAATTAAAATTAAAAAAAGAAGAGATGGGGGCTAGGGAGATGACTCAGTGGATATAGCACTCACTGTATAAGTACCGCAATTTAGATCTCAAGAGCCCATGTAAATACTGGGTGGGTGTGGCAGCCTATCTATAATCCCAGTGCTCCACTGGTAAACACAGAGGATCCCTAGGGTAAGACTGCTAACCACACTAAACAAACCAGCAAATTCTGCCTCTGTGCCTCCACATGCACTCACACACATACACACAAAAGAAACAATGAAAAAAACAGATGGATATCCAAGGGAACAAAGGACAATGGTTATCAATTATTCATAAAAATAAAAGTGGCTAGCCAGGTGTGGTGGTGCACACCTTTAACCTCAGCACTTGGGAGGCAGAGGTAGGAGGATCACCATGAGTTCGAGGCCACCCTGAGACTACATGGTGAATTCCAGGTCAGCCTGGACTAGACTGAAACCCTACCTCCAAAATCCCCCCCCCCAAAAAAAAGTGTCTGGGCTGGAGAGATGGCTTAGTGGTTAAGGCATTTGCCTGCAAAGCCTAAGGACCCAAACATGCACCATTCTGCATCTGGCTTTATGTGGGTACTAGGGAATTGAACCAAGGCCCTCAGGCTTGCAAGCAAGCAACTTTGGTTGTTGTTTTCGAGATAGGGTTGCACTCTAACCCAGGCTCACCTGGAATTCACTCTGTAGTCTCACAGTGGCCTCGAACTCACAGCAATCCTCCTACCTCTGCCTCCCAAGTGTTGGGATTAAAGGAATGTGCCAATACACCTAGCTTGCAAGCAAGCACCTTTAACCACTGAGCCTTCTCTCCAGCCCACAATACTTTTTTTTCCACTTTTTTTGTATTTCAAAGTAGCAAACATTTTAAAGACTGCTTCATCTTTTTTTTTTTTTTTTTTTTTTTTTTTTTTTTTTTTTTTTTTTTTTTCAAGGTAGGGTCTCGCTCTGGCCCAGGCTGACCTGGAATTAACTATGTAGTCTCAGGGTGGCCTCAAATTCACGGCAATCCTCCTAACTCTGCCTCCCAAGTGCTGGGATTGAAGGTGTGTATCACCACACCCGGCTTTGCTTCATGTTTAATACAGCAATTCCCCATATAGATTATTATCCTGAGAAAACAAGTATTCAAATACAGAGTCATGTGTTATTTTTAGTAATGAAGAACTGAACAAAAATCTTGCTTGGGGGCTGGAGAGACGGTTTAGCAGGGAAGATGCTTGCCTGCAAAACAAAAGGACCCAGGTTCAATTCTTCACATCTCACATAAACCAGATGCACATGGTGGCACATGCTTCTGGAGTTTGTTTGCAGTGGCTGGAGGCTCTAGTGTGCCCGTTCTCACTCACTCTCTCTCTCTCTGTCTCTCTAATAAATAAATTAATTAAATAAATCTTAAAAAAAAATCTTGCTTGGGTTTATGTGTTTTGAGACAGAGTCTCACTATGTATCCCAGGCTGAATGCACAGCTATCCTCCTGGCCCAGCCTCCCAAGGTACTGTATTACAGGTATGAATCACCACACCTGGTTTATAAGAATCTCAGGAGTACAAGGCAATCCCTCCCTTTTGGGATCCTCTCTCTTGCGGGGACCAGTTACTCTGCTTTTGCTTCTCAAAACAACTTTACTTGCTTGCTTTTAAAAATATACTCAGGAGAACAATGGAGAGATGAGTGAAGCTTAATAATATCCACTGGAAAAATCTGCAACAATTAAGACCAGGTAGAGGCTGGGTGTAGTGGTGCATGGCTTTAATTCCAGCATTGGAGAGGTGGAAGTAACAGGATTGCTGAGTTTAAGGCCTGCCTGGGGCTATAGAACAGCCTGGTCAGCCTGGGCTAGAGTGAAAACCTAGCTCAAAAAAAAAAAAAAAAAAAGCCAGTGTGGTGGTGCATGCCTTTAATCCCAGCACTAGGGAGGCAAAGGTAGGAGGAGTTCGAGACCACCCTGAGAACACAGAGTGAATTCCAGGTCAGCCTGAGCTAGCGCAAGACTCTACCTCAAAAAAACAAAACAAACAAACAAACAAAAATCCTTAATGAAGTATTAGCAAATAGGATCCAACAAAATATATTTTAAAACAAAAAGAAAAAGGCCCTTCCTTCCACTTAACTGTCTGAGCTGCTTGCTGTCTTCCAGCCTGGACTGAAGACCAGCATCAACTGAAAACCCGCACAGATTGAAAACCAGTGGCTCTCCAGGAAGCCTCCAGGCCTTCAGTGCCAGATTGGGACTGCTGAGGCATCTGGCCACACGGACTGAACACCTGCAGGGTTCCTTGATTCTAGGGCCTGCAACTGCTATTGGACTACAGTAAACTAATCCAATAAATTCCCTTTTTATATGATTTAAAAAAAAAAAAAAAAGGATAGTGGGCTGGAGAGATGGTTTAGAAGTTAATTAAGGCATCTGATGCAAAGCCAAGGACCCACATAAGCCAGATGCACAAGGAGGCATCTGTGGGGTTTTTTGTTGTTGTTGTTGTTGGTTTTTCAAGGTAGGATCTCACTCTAGCTCAGGCTGACCTGGAATTCACTATGTTGTCTCAGGGTGACCTCAAACTCATGGTGATCCTCCAACCTCTGCATCCCGAGTGATGGGATTAAAGGCGTGCGCCACCATGCCCAGCTAAAATCTTTTAAAACAATCTGCATTTAGAAAGAAACAAAAAAGAAGGCAAAGTCTCTATTAAAAAAAGATAAGGGGCTGGAGAGATGGCTTAGCGGCTAAGGCACCTGCCTGCTAAACCTAAGAATGCTGGTTCCAATGTCCAGCGGTTCCAATCTCCAGGTCCCACGTTTAGCCAGATGCAAAGTGAGGTAAGGGCGCACACACATCTGGATTTCGTTCACAGCAGCTGAGAGACTGCTGGCATGCCCATTTCTGTCTCCCTCTCTCTATCTCTCTCTGTCTCTCTCTCTCTCTCAAAAAAAAAAAAAAAAAAAAAAAAAAATAAGGCTGAAGCCGGGTGTGGTGATGCACACCTTTAATCCCAGTTCTTGGGAGGGAGAGGTAGGAGGATCACCATGAGTTCGAGGCCACCCTGAGATTACATAGTGAATTCCAGGTCAGCCTTGGCTAGAGTGAGATCCTACCTTGAAAAATCAAAAAGAAAAGGAAAAAGAAAAAGAAAAAGAAGAAGAAAAAGAAAAAAAATAGATAGGGCTGGAGAGATAGCTTGCCTGCAAAGCCCAAGGACCCATGTTGGACTCTCCAGATCCCATGTAAACCAGACGCACAAGGGAAAGGCAAGTGCAAGGTCACACATGCCCACTAGGTGGCGCAAGCATCTGGAGTTTGATTGTAGTGACTGAGATCCTGGCATGTCAATTCTCCCCCCTCTCTCTAAAATATAAAAGAAAGAAAGAAAAAAAAATGAAAGCCCAGCATGATGGTGCACACCTTTAATTCCAGCACTCAGGAAGTAAAGGTAGGAGGATCGCCATGAGTTCAAGGCCGCCCTGAGACTACATAGTGAATTCCAAGTCAGCCTGGGAAGATGGCTTAGCAGTTAAGGTGCTTGCCTGCAAACCCAAAGGACACAGGTTCAATGGCCAGAACCCATGTAAGCCAAATGTGCAAGGTGGCACATGCACCTGGAGTTCTTCTGCAGTAACTGGAGTCCCTGGCATACCCATTCTCTTGCTCTCTCCCTCTCACTCAAATAAATAAATAAAAATAAAAAGTAAGGGCCGAAGGTGGCAAGACTTAGCAGTTAAGGCACTTGCCTACTAAGCCTAAGGACCCAGGTTTGTTTCCCTAGTAGTCACATAAGCCAGAGGCACAAGGTGACTGATACATCTGGAGTTTCTGTTTGCAGTGGCTGGAGGCCCTGGTGTTCCCATTCTCTATCTGCTTCTCCCTGTCTCTCAAAAAAATGAATAAAATGTTTTTTTTTAATTAAAATAAAGCCAGATGTGGTGGCACATGCCTGTAATCCCAGCACTCAGGAGGCAGAGGTAAGAGGATCACTGTGAGTTCAAGGCCACCCTTAGACTACATAGCATATTCCAGGTCAGCCTGAGCTACAGTGAGACCCTACCTTGAAAAAAAAAAATTAATTCATTAATTTTAAAAAATAAAAGAGAGAAAAGAAATCACTGAATTAGCCAAGCATAATAAAAATGAAAAGAGCAATCCTAACCATTTTAAAATGGCAGGGATGTCATCCAAAGAACACAGCAGAGCTGAATACTGAAACTGAACAACCTTGAGCTAGTCATCATACATCAGTCAGTAGAGTAGATCAGACACACGCTGCTGTGGGTTGTATCTTGAGGTGCCTCAACACTTTGGGAGGCCATGCTTATTCCACTGTGCAGTGCTACCTTCCCAAGTGGTGTTTAGTGCATAACTGTATTAGCCAGAATGAGGAGGAAAGGAAGATGCTTCCTGTTCTTTAGGTCTAGGACATTACTCATGACTCATGTAGTAAACTCTTAAGGCAGGAAGCTGTAAGAACTTAGCTTGAGAAATCATGCAAGAAAGTCCAGCTTCCAAACAGCCATCCTAATGTACTGGAACACCTAATAACACTAGCTGTTATTGGTCAAGTGCTATGGGGAAACTGGAAACAATCAATTATTCTAAAAAACTTGCTTTATTTCAGAAAAAAGAATGTTCTCAGGCCTGGCATGGTGGCACACGTCTTTAATCCCAGCACTCTGTAGGCAGTGGTAGAAGGATTGCTGTGAGTTTGAGGCCAGCCTAGGACTACGCTGCAAACAAATTCTAGATGCATGCACCACTTTGGGCATCTGGCTAACATGGGTACTGGGGCATTGAACCCAGGTTGTTAAGTTTTGCAGGCAAGTGCCTTAACTGCTGAGCCATCTCTCCAGCCCCATTCTTTGTTTTTGAGGTAGGGACTCATAGGCAAAGCAATCCTCCTACCTAGGCTTCCCAAGTGCTGGGATTAAAGGCATGTACCACCTTGCCTGGCCTCAATCAGGACTTAAAAAAATTTTTCTTGTTTATTTTTAATTTATTTGCAAGTGACAGACAGACAGAGAAAGATGCAGAGAGAGAGAATAGGCGTACCAGGGCCTCTAGCCACTGCAAACAAACTCCAGACATATGCGCCACCTTGTGCATCTGGCTTATGTGGGTACTGGGGAATCGAGCCTCAAACCAGGGTCCTTAGGCTTCACAGGCAAGCGTTTAATCACTAAGCCATCTTTCCAGCCCCCTCAATCAGGATTTTTTAAAAACACTTTTTATTTATTTGCAAGCAGAGAGAAAGAATAGACATGCCAGGGCCTCTTGTCACTGCAAACAAACTCCAGATGCATGCACCACTTTATGCATCTGGCTTTACGAGGACACTGCAGAATTAAACTCAGGTCATCAGTTATTGCAAGCCAAGAAAGTGCCTTAACCACCGAGCCATCTCTCTAGCACTCAATAAGTATGCTTTTTTTTTTCCAAGGTAGGGTTTCACACTAGTCCAGGCTGACCTGGAATTCACTATGTAGTTTCAGGCTGGCCTTGAACTCACCATGATCGTCCTACCTCTGCCGCCTGAGTGCTGAGATTAGAGGCATGTGCCACCATGCCCGGCCAGTATACATTTTTTTAAATATTTTTTTATTATTATTTCATTTATTTTTTTGGAGAGAGACACAGAGAGAGAGACAGACAGAGAGGGAGAGGGAGACAGATAGAGATGGACGTGCCAGCAGTCTCTCAGCTGCTGTGAACGAAATCCAGATGTGTGCGCCCCCTTGTGGGCAAGTCCAGCATTGCGCCCTTGCGTCACTTTGCATCTGGCTAAACGTGGGACCTGGAGATTGGAACCAGCATTCTTAGGCTTAGCAGGCAGGCGCCTTAACCGCTAAGCCATCTCTCCAGCCCCAGTATGCATTTAAAAAAAAAAATTTTAAAGCTAGGCATGGTGGCGCATGCCTTTAATCCTAGCACTCGGGAGGCAGAGGTAGGAGGATTGTTGTGAGTTCAAGGCCAGCCTGAAACTACATAGTGAATTCCAGGTCAGCCTGGGCTAGAGCAAAACCCTACATGGCAAAAACAAAACAAAAAAAATTTATTTATTTATTTGTTATTAGAGAGAGAGAGAATGGGCATGCTAGGAACTCTAGACACTGCAAACCAATGCCAAACACATGCGCCACCTTGTGCATCTGGAGTTTGTTTACAGCAGCGGGAGGACCTGGTACACTCATTCTCTCTCTCTCTCTCTCTCTCAAATAAATTTTTTAAAAAAGTATTTAAAAATTTTGCCTTTATTTTTATTAAAAGACAATTAACAAAATGAGGGATATTTATAAATATTACATGATTCCTTTTGATTTTTCAGTGCTGAGGATCAAACCCAGACACTTACAAATACTATACACACAGTGTAACACTGAGCTAAATACCCCAACCTAACAAACTTTTTTTTTTTTTTTTTGGTTTTTCGAGGTAGGGTCTCACTCTAGCTTAGGCTAGCTGACCTGGAATTCACTATGGAGTCTCAGGGTGGCCTCAAACTCATGGTGATTCTCCTACTTCTGCCTCCCGAGTGCTAGGATATAAGGCATGCACCACCACGCCTGGCTCTAACAAACTTTTTAAAAAATTCTTAAATTTTTTTTTCAATTTTCAAATGTTTTATTTTTAGTGTTTTTAAACATTTTAATACAACAAAGACATAAAATAATATATATTAGTTAAATCTGGATTTAATTTAGAATCAAGGTATTATTTACAACACTGTGCTTCAAGGTATGGCTACCACAGGAACTTTCATAGCTTCAAGTAACACGAGTTTCTCTGTGGACAGGAAGACTTGAAGGTCAAATTCTCCAAACTAAACTTGCCCACTTTAGTCCATGCTAACCTTGCTTTCCCCACTGAGTTCCACTTTTCACTTTCTTTGTTCCATATCAGAAATATTTCATTTCCTTAACATTTCATGGATTCTCTGAACAAAAATTACTAAAAACATTTTAAGATGACATTACTAAATCATTATGGCAATTGGCTATTTAGTCCATCAGACAATTCAGTAGCTTAGATTGAAACAGACTTGAAAGAACAATGAAACTGACATGTTCCTTTTGCCAAAGCAATGTTTCCTTATGCAAAGACATGAAATACAATGAATAGAGTCCTTGGGTTGCCTTTTTTTTTTTTCCTTGAGGTAGGGTCTCACTCTGGCCCAGGCTGACCTGGAATTCACTGTGTAGTCTCAGGGTGACCTCAAACCCACAGCGATCTTCCTACCTCAGCCTCCCAAGTGCTGGGATTAAAGGCGTGTGCCACCACGCCCGGCTCTCCTTGGGTTAATTTGCAGTAGAATATATTCTAAAAAACCAACTTATTGGTAGTTAAAATTTTATTTTATTGACAATTTTTTTGCTGAGGTAGGGACTCAGTCTAGCCCAGGTGTACCTGGAACTCACTCTAGTTCCAGACTGGCCTCAACTCCAAGCAATCCTCCTACCTCTGCCTCCCAAGTGCTAGGATTAAAGACCAGCTGATAGAAAGCTAGAAAAACCTACACTGCGTGCAATTCAATAGGAGAGAGAAAAATCACGAGAGGTTATACTCAACAGTGAACACTGCAAGCCTTAAATTTGGCCAGTCAGGCCAAATGAGCCAACAGGTGCAATAGTGGCATGTCTGTTATAGGGGAAACTAACCACTCTCTAATTGGACTGGAGGCCTGCTCCATGGGAGGGAATATATGACTGATACTGAAAACCTATGATGGGGAAAGTCATGAGCCCTAGGGGTGTAATGCCTACTGGTGCTTGGCTAAATGTATATATTATGCTCACAAAACTGCCTCATAAACACTTCTCTTAATGTTTATACCCATATATTAATGCTACTCTCACTTTTGGTTAGAGAAGCTTCTCTTTTCAGATGGTGGTGACCACTAGGGATGACTCAAAAGGCACTACAGTGCTGAGAAGAAGTGACAGAGGAGTGCTCAGTACTGAAACATCTCTTATCACACCTTCCTAGGCTCAGGGTCTATTGTGGAAGAGGTGGCAGAAAGAATGTAAGAGTCAAAGTGGCAGGGGAGGAATTACCATGGGTTATTCTTTTGTATGGTTTTATGAGGTAGGGTCTCACTCTAACTAAGGCTGACCTGGAATTCACTCTGTATTCTCAGGGTGGCCTCAAACTCATGACAATCCTCCTACCTCCGCCTCCCGAGTGCCGGGATTAAACGCGTGCACCACCACACCCGGCGAGTTATTCTTTATAATAATGGATGTTGTCAATTAAAAAAAAAGTTCCAGAGAAACTTTTGGAGATGGTGTTTCTGATTGTGCATTGATACAGGTAAGTTCATTGTGTGCACACTCATCAAATCATATACCTTATGCCAAGTGTGTTGGGCATGCCTGTAATCCTAGTACTAAGGAGGATAAGGGAGAATAGTGGTGAATTCAAGGCCAGCCTGGGCAATATAGCAAGACTATCTCAAAACACTAACAAAAAATTGTATATCTTAGCCGGGCGTGGTGGTGCACGCCTTTAATCCCAGAACTAGGGAGGCAGAGGTAGAATTGCCATGAGTTCGAGGCCACCCTGAGACTACATAGCTAATTCCAGGTCAGCCTGGACCAGAGTGAGACCCTACCTTGAAAAACCAAAAAAAAAAAAAAAGAAATTGTATATCTTAGCCGGGCATGGTGGTGGCGCACGTCTTTGATCTCAGCACTCTGGAGGCAGAGGTAGGAGGATCGCCTTGAGTTCAAGGCTACCCTGAGAGTACAGAGTCAATTCCAGGTCAGCCTGAGCTACAGTGAGACCCCACCCCGAAAAACCTAAATAAATAAATAAATAAATAAATAAATAAATAAATAAATAAGAGAGAGAGAGAAAGAGAGAGGGGAGGGAAGGAGGGGGAGGGAGGGAGGGAAGAAAGGAGGGAGGGAGGGAGGGACTGTGTGCAGAGTTCAATGGGGACATCATATAAATATAACGGGGGGGGGGGGTCTGGAGAGATGGCTTAGCGGTTAAGTGCTTGCCTGCCTGTGGAAGCCAAAGGACCCTGGACAAGGCTATATTCCCCAGGACCCACATAAGCCAGATGTACAGATGCATGCAGGGCTGGAGAGATGGCTTAGCGGTTAAGGCATTTGCCTGCAAAGCCAAAGGATCCCGGTTCGACTCCCCAGAACCCACATAAGCCAGATGCACAAGGGGGTGCACACATCTGGAGTTTGTTTGCAGTGGCTGAAGGCCCTGGCATACCCATTCTCTATCTGTCACTCTAAAATAAATAAACAAAAAACAAAACAGGAATGGACAGATGGCGTAGCAGTTAAGGTGATTCCCTGCAAAGCCTAAGAATGCATGTTCAAATCTCCAGGTCCTACATAGCCAGATGCCGTGATGCAAGTGTGCAATGTTGCACAAAGGGTCTGGAGTTTGTTCACAGCAGCTGAAAGGCCCTAGTGTGCCCATTCTCTCTCTGTCTCTCTCTGCCTCTTTCTCTCTCTCTCAAAAATTAAAAAAAACCAGGGACTGGAGAGGTGGCTTAATAGTTAAGGTGCTTGCCTGCAAAGCCTAAGGAAACAAGTTCTATTCCCCAGAATCCATGTAAGCCAGATGTACATGGTGGTGCATGCATCTGGAGTTCATCTGCAGTAGCTAGAGGCCCTAGTGCACTCTCTCTCTCTCTCTCTCTCTAATAAATAAAAAATTTTAATCAATAGGGATCACTCGTAGAGAAATACACAGCCACACAAATATTCATCACCCACTCCGCAGGCTCACCATATATGAATGGCCTACAAATCTCAGATTGATCTGTCCCAGAAATACCAATTAAGGCAGGGTACAGTGGTATATACCTTTAGTCCCAGCATTTGGGATACTGACACAGGAGGATCACAAGTTCAAGGCCAGCCTGGGCTACACAGTGAAATACTGTGTACAATTGGGGGGAAAATCAATTTGATATGAATTTCAAAAGAAAAATGCAGAGTTCAGGAGTCAATTTTTCTAATAATTTAAATTTCATGAAAGAAAAAAATTTAATTTTGCTCAGTTACATGCCTACCACCTTGAAAACTGGTATCAAAAGAATAATAAAACTACAAAATGACTTATCAAATCTGTTAGCATGGAAAAGTTGAACATTTAAAGGACAGCTTTCATGCTATTTATATACTTGTTTACATAAGTCTATTTCCAATCTCCTTCCAAGTGCTGACCAGCCTTGTACTGTCAATGCTTCTACATATCATGTAACACAGACTTTTCAGACAGTTTCTGCTGCTGCAATCAACTTAAGAATGCACACATATTCTCAGCAAGAATCCTGGCAAACTATGTGATTATACACAAACAGGGCCAGATCTACGATCACCACCTTACATTTCTCAAAAATAAAAGCTTTGGGGCTGGAGAAATGGCTTAGCGGTTAAGGCAGGCATTTGCCTGCGAAGCCAAAGGATCCTGGTTCGATTCCCCAGGACCCACAGAAGCCAGATACACAAGTGACACATGCATCTGGAGTTTGTTTGCAGTGACTAGAGGCCCTGGCATGTCCATTCTCTCTCTGTTTGCCTCTCTTCTATCTCTTTCTCCCTCTCTGCTTGCAAATAAATAAATTTTAAAAAATAAAAAATTAAGCTGGGCATGGTGGTGCACGCCTTTAATCCCAGCACTCGGGAGGCAGAGGTAGGGGATCGCCATGAGTTCAAGGCCACCCTGAGATTGCATAGTGAATTCCAGGTCAGCCTGGGCCAGAGTGAGACCCTACCTCGAAAAACCAAAAATTAATTAATTAATTAAATAATTAAATAAATAAAATTAAAAATTAAAAAAATAAAAGCCTTGGCCAGGCATGGTGTCAACACCTTTAATCCCAGCACTTGGGAAGCAGAGGTAGATGGATCACCATGAGTTCAAAGCCAATGAGACTATATGATGAATTCCATGTCAGCCTGAGATAAAGACCCTGTCTCAAGAAAAATTAAAAAGAAAAAGAAAACTAGGCTGGAGAGAAGGCTTAGCAGTTAAGGCACTTGCCTTCAAAGTAAAAGAACCTAGATTCTATTCCAAAGTACCCACATAAAGCCAGATGCATAAGGTGGCACATCTATCTGGAGTTCATTTGCAGTGGCTAAAGGCCCTGGCTTGCTCATTCTCTTTCTCTCAAATAAATAAAGGTGTGGCGGCTCACACCATTAATCCCAGCACTTGGGAAGCAGAGGTAGGAGAATTGCCATGAGTTCAATGTCACCCTGAGCCTACATACTGAATTCCAGGTCAGCCTGGGCTAGAACAAAACCCTATCTCAAAAACACCCCCCCCCCAAATCAAAATTACTTATTTGACAGAAAAAGAGGGGAGAAAGAGAGAGAGAATGGGCGCACCAGGGCCTCCAGCCACTGCAAATGAATGCCAGATGCATGTGCCCCCTTGTGCATCTGGGTAATGTGGATCCTGGGGAAGCAAACCTGAGTCCTTTGGCTTTACAGGCAAATGCCTTAACCGCTAAGCCATCCTTCCAGCCCCAATTAAATATTTTTTTAAGAAAAATTTTAGGGCAGGAGGGATGCCTCAGCAGTTAAAGCATTTACCTGCAAAGCCAAAGAACCCAGATTCAATTCCCCAGGACCCACATAAGCCAGATGCACAAGGGGCACATGCATCTGGAGTTTGTTTGAAGTGGCTAGAGGCCCTGGCGTGCCCATTCTCTCTGTCTCTCTTCTATCTCTGCTTGCAAATAAATAAATAAAAATATTTAAAAAAAAAAAAAAAAAAAATTTTAAAGTTGGGTGTGGTGGCACACACCTTTAATCCCAGCTCTTGGGAGGGAGAGGTAGGAGGATCGCCATGAGTTCAAGGCCACCCTGAGACTATACTGTGAATTCCAGGTCAGCCTGAGCTAGAGTGAGACCCTATCTCAAAAAAAAAAAAAAATTTTTTTAAAAAGCTAACTAGTGGGGGCCTGAGAGATGGCTTAGTGGTTATGGCACATGCCTATGAAGCCTAAGGATCCCAGTTTGATTCTCCAGGAACCATATAAGCCAGAAGCACAAGGAGGTGCATGAGTCTGGAGTTCTTTTGCAGTGGTCAGAGGCCCTGTCGCATCCATTCTCACTCTCCCTTTCTCTCTTTCCCTCTTTCTGTCTCCAATAAATAAATAAATAAATAAATAAATAAATAAATAAATAAATAATTAAAAAAAAAAAAAAAAAAAAGCTAACTAGGACTGGAAAGATGGCTTAGTGGTTAAGGTGCCTGCCTGCCAAGCCTAAGAACGCCAGTTCTATTCTCCAGGTCCCACGTTTAGCCAGATGCAAATGATGGAAGGGCCACACTTGCCCACAAGAGGGCACACATATCTGGAATTCGTTCACAGGGGCTGAGAGGCTGTTGGCATGCCCATTCCTTCTCTCTCTGCCTCTTCTTCTCTCTCTTAAAAAAAATGCCAACTAGCCAAAAGGTGGCATGTATCAATGCATGCCTTTAATTGCAGCACTTGGGAGACAGGTTGGAATATCACTATGAGTTCGAGGCCAGCTTAAGTAGTGAATTTTAGGTCAGCCTGGGCTACAGGGAAACCCTACCTCAAAAAATAAGTAAGTAAAAAGTCCTTAAAAATGCCAGAGGTTCTGCTATCAACTATTATGGTATATATGTCATCTACTAAAGTCACAAAACCCACTTGCTTTGAAGTAGATGGCTAATAAAAGCAAACCTTACAGCAGAATCAATATGTTTAATATTTACACAAAGGAGTCTAGAGATTTTATTTACTTGTGTGGGAACAGGGGAATGACACAAAGTTAGCATCAGCATGCCAGGGCTTCCTGCCACAGCAAACAAATTTCAGATGCATGTGCCACTTTGTCCACCTGGCTTTACATGGGTACTGGGGCATCAAACTCCAGTCCTTAGGCTTTTCAGGCAAGCAACTTAACCACTGAGCCACCTCTCCAGCCTAGTGTAGAGATTTTTAAAGGCATTAACTTTGCTGAATTCTAGAAAACCTGATCCTCAGGAAGCAATACTGTGGCTGGTCAGCACTGACATAAATAACATGAAGGAATTAGATGTTATAATGTAATAAGTTTAAAATATTTTTTAAATATTTATTTTAGAGAGAGAGAGAATATTTGGGTCCACCAGGGCTTCATGCTGCTGAAAACAAACTCCAGACACATGTACCACTTCATGCATCTGGCTTTATGTGGTACTAGAAATTGAACCCAGTTAGCCCTGATTCAATATCAATTTCCCAGCATTCATGTAAAGCTGGATGCAAAGTGGAACAGGTGTGGCACATGTACACCCACTCACATACAGATATACAAATAAATGTTTTTAAAAATTAACACCTACCAGCCTGGCGTGGTGGTGCACACCTTTAATCCCAGCATTGGGGAGGCAGAGGTAGGAGGATTGCAGTGAGTTCAAGGCCACCCTGAGACTATAGAGTGAATTCCAAGACAGCCTGAGCTACAGAGAGACCCTACCTTGAAAAAAAAAAAGTTAACACCTACCATTTCACATAGTTGCAAACTTCCATTGTAATCCAATGTTGGGATTACAGGCATGCCCAGCTTTTACATGAGTGCAGAGATTTGAACTCAGGTCTTCATGTTTATGCAGTATGCACTTTACCAACTCAGCTATCATCCTAGCCCTAAGGAAGGAATATTTCTGAAACACCACTATATGAAAAATAGTTTTGTTTTGTTTTTTGTTTTTCGAGATAGGTTCTCACTCTGGCCCAAGTTGACCTGGAATTAACTATATAGTCTCAGGGTGGCCTCGAACTCACAGTGATCCTCCTACCTCTGCCTCCAGAGTGCTAGGATTAAAGGCGTGCGCCACCACACCCAACTCGGACCTGGAATTCTTTTTGTTGTTGTTGTTGTTTGTGTTTTTCCAGGTAGGGTCTCACTCTGGCCCAGGCTGACCTTGAATTAACTATGTACTCTCAGGGTGGCCTTGAACTCAAGGTGATCCTCCTACCTCTGCCTCCCAAGTGCTAGGATTAAAGGCGTGCACAACCACACCCAGCTGACCTGGAATTCTTTAGAGTAACTGTTACCACTGGGCATAGTAACTGTAGAACAGAAAAATCACTCTAGACATTGCTATCAAATTATAAGCAATTTAACAGCAGGACTTTTTTCGTGGAGTAAAAAAACATAGCTTGGGCTAGAGTGAGACCCTACCTTGAAAAAAAAAAAAAAAAGAAGAAGAATATACATACTCAACTATGTATGATTTATCAGCCAGAAATAAATAGAAGCACCTACTAACCTAGACAGAGTCACTAATTTAGTAGTTAATGGTCTTTATAAACTGATAAGAAAATATTTTATTTTCAACAAGCCACTAATAAATATTTCAAAGTGATCCATTATAATTTCCTCCCAACTTTCTTGCACTTAGTTTTATTCCCTGATGGGTCAGAGAGGCTCACCTGACAAGTCTAGCTCCTCAGTGGAAGACAAGTTGGCCAGACTCCAGCTGTCACTGCGGGCTGCCAAGACAAACTTGTGAGCACTGATATGCTTGTTCCCAACCTTTATCTTCAGATCACTGAGGAAGAAAAATATACACATATGAAAAGAAAGCCATCTTATAGGATTCACCCACAACAAATATATAAGCACCATTACTATGAATCTTCAAGAGAAAAAAAAAAACCCACATTTCTATATGCTGGCATATTTATAGTAGGTTGTGGAAATATTTTCTCTTTCTAACTTCTATCATTAATTACATGAATATTTTGCTTTGAAGTACATCTCTTTTCTTTGTTTATTTGTTTTTCCAGGTAGGGTCTCACTCTAGCCCAGGCTGACCTGGAATTCACGATGTAATCTCAGGGTGGCCTCAAACTCTCTCTGCCTCATGAGTGCTGGGATTAAAGGCATGTGCCACCATGCCCAGCTCTCAAGGGATTCTTGTGGCGAGCCCACAGGTTAAGTAGAATGATTAATATTCATATATGAAGTATAAGATTCTTAGGCAGAATAAATCAAGCTAAATCATCAGGGTGAAAAACAAAGACAGCTCTGAGACTATACTGCTGCTGGGCACACCAACAACTCAAGCAAAACCAAACAGAAAAAAAAAAAAAGGAACAAGTTAGCGCTCACAGACCTGTCAAGAATATAAATACCACTAGGCATGGTTTGAGACTACATAGTGGATTTCAAGTCAGCCAGAGCTAGAGTGAGACCCTACCTTGAAAAACAAACAGAGTATGAAAACTAATGCCTGGACTCTTCATCTGAAACATTCCAAGCAAAAACTATGCAACCACTTATCAAGGAAAATGGTGGCCTTGAATCCCTGGAAGCTCAGAGGCCATCCAGCCTGGTGACTGCAGCAGTAGACAGCCTAAGACCTTTCTCAAACAAGGTAAAAGGTGAGGATGAATACCAAGGGCTGTCCTCTGACCTCAACACACACATACACCGTAGCACATGCATGCCTGCACTCACATATGTGTGCACACACATACATCATACAAACACAAAAAAAGTTAAAAAGAAAAGAGATGGAAGCTGAGTGTGGGTAGCACTTTAATATAAACCTAGTACTCAAGATGACAAAGTCTAGACCAACTTGGGCTATACCCACAAGAGCCTATCTCAAACCAACAAGGGAGGGAGGAAAGAATATTTCATTTTATTTTTTTTGCATATCTATGTGTGTGGTACGTGTGTATGAAAGTTTGTATGTGGGTGCACATGTTTGCAGGTCTATGTGAATGTGTGCATGTGTGGGTGGGGTCAGAAGTTGATAATGGGTATCTTCTTCAATAGCTCTCATTGTATTTTTTGAGACAGATTCTTTTACTAAACCTGAAGCTCACCAATTCAGCTAGACTATGGAGCCATGGAGCCACAGGGATTCCCGGCCTCTATCTCCCCTATGTTGGGATTACAGGCATGCACTGCTGTGCCTGGCCTTTTACATGAATGCAGAGATTTGCACTCAGGTCCTTGACCTTAGGCAGTATACACTTTATGGACTCAGCCATCTCCCTGCCCCAAGGAAGGAAGATTTCTGACATACCACTGTATGAAAACAAATACTTAAGTTTATTCTGAAATGTTGAATGGTAAGGAACAAAAGCAGTTGGGAAATTAACAAGGATATCAAGATACCCTCCCACTGGCTGACAGAATCATGTGCCATATGGTTATGTTGGCAGCAGCAAAGAAATATTGTTATCCTGTTTGTACCAAGGAAGTTTCAGGACATGTACCAAGACCCTGTCTCAAAACAAGCACACACAAGCACATGTGCACACAAATATACACAGAAAAGAAAGAGAACTAATATTAAAACAAAATGGGGGTATTACAGGGCTGGGAAGATGGCTCAATAGTTAAATGCTTGCTGCAAAGCCTAACAAACTGGATTTAATTCCCCAGTACCCATGTAAAACCAAATACACAAAGTAGGGCATGCATCTGGAGTTCGTTTACAGTGGCCCAGGCACGCCCATTCTCTCCCTCCCTCCTTCTCTCTCTGCTTGCAAATAAAAAAATAAAAATAGCTGGGTATGGTGGCGCATGCCTTTAATCCTAGCACTTGGGAGGCAAAGGTAGGAGGATTGCCATGAGTTCAAGGCTACCCTGAGATTAAATAGTGAATTACAGGTCAGCCTTGGCTAGAGTGAAACTCTACCTCGAAAAACCAAATAATAATAATAATAAAATAAAATAAATAGGAGCTTTACTGTGCTATGCCTTCTCACGGGCAAGAACTCTTTATACTCTTTCCTTTCATTCTCTTAATCTAACAAAGTCTCTCAACTTAAAAAAAAAAAAAAAAAAAAAAAAAAAAGTAAATTACTGGGTGTAGTGACACATGCCTTTAGTCCCAGCACTTGGGAAGTAGAGAGGTAAGAAGATTGCCATAAGTTCAAGGCCACCTGGAGACTACATAGTAAATTCCAGGTCAGCCTAGGCTAAACCCTACCTCAAAAGAAAACCAAAATAGGGCCAGAGAGATGGCCTAGCAGTTAAGGTGTTTGCCTGCAAAGCCTAAGGACCCAAGTTCAATTCTCCAGAACCCATGTAAGCCAGATACACATGATGGTGCATGTGTACCAAATTTGTTTGCAGTGGCTGGAGGCCCTGGTGCACCCATTGGGTCTGTCTTGTGTCTCTGTCTCTCATAAATAAATAATTAAAACCAGGCGTGGGGCACATGCCTTTAATCCCAGTACTCGGGAGGCAGAGATAGGAGGATCACCATGAGTTTGAGACCACCCTCAGACTACATAGTGAATTCCAGGTTAGCCTGGGCTAAAGTGAGACCCTACCTCAAAAAAATATTATATATATATACAAAACAAAAAGTCTCAAACCAGGGGCGAAAGAAATAACTCAACAAGGCCAGGTGTGGTGATGCAAGCCTTTAATCCCCAGCACTCAGGAGGCAGAGGTAGGAGGATCACCATCAGTTTAAGGCCACCCTGAGAGTACATAGTGAATATTCCAGGTCAGCCTGGACTAGAGTGAGACCTTGCCTTGAAAAACCAAAAAAAAAAAAAAAAAAAAAAAAAAAAAAGAAAGAAAGAAAGAAAAAAATAACTCAGCAGTTAAAGGCGCTTGCTTGCAAAGCCCCAATAGACAGGGTTCCATTACCCAGTACCCATGTAAAGCCAGACACACAAAGTGGTGCATGAATCTGGAGTTTGTTTGCAACAGCAGGAAGCCCTGGCACACCCATACTCACTGATTATCTCTTGTGTTTCCTTTTCTGTCAAATGAATAAAGTATTTTTTTTTTAGTATTAAGTCATATCCTATGATAAAGTTTTAAGAATTGGATGAAACCAGGAAGCATGAGCAGAGGGTGGATACTGCCTCCTGGCCAACATCAGGTAGACAACAGCAGCAGAAGAGTGTGCCAAACAGTGGCAAGGGAAAACTGGCTATAAAACGTCCATAAGCCTACCTGCCTCTAGGAGGCTCCAGTTCCCAAACTGTCACCAGCTGAGGACCTAGTATTCAGAACACATAAGTTTATGGGGACACCTGAATCAAACCACCACACTGTTACCCACATAAAGCCATACATCTGGAGTTTGTCATGCCAATGCTCTTTCATTCTTATTCTCTCTCTCTCCTTGCTTACAAATAAATACATATTTTTAAAAAGTGAATTAAATAAAATAAAAACACAATTACTAATAATTAAAGTACTTACTATGAGTACTAGTCTAAGTGATTAACATGTATTCATTAGTTCACTCCTCACAACTCTTAAGTGGGAGCAGTAACCTCATGTTATAGAGTAGAAACCTGCCATATATCACACAGCTTGAGGCCACGTAGCTAGTAAACATCCAGGGAGTTTCTAATACGACGTATGGCTCCACAATCCAACCTCAACCAACTCACTACACTATGCATCTCCCTAAGAAAATGTGACCTTTCCCCTCTGAATTCCTGGACATTTAAGTTAATTCCTATCTGCTTCTGCAATGCTGTCATCAAGACACACACAGTAATTACTGGAGATAAAGGGCAAACAAGAGATACAAAAGTTTTGCCTCGAGTAACTAACATTCTAAGCAACACAGGCTTGTTCATGAAGGGCCTGGGGTTGGGGGTCAGGGGTTGAGGTCGGGGTCTGGGTTTTCTGAGGCAAAGTCTTACTTGCTTAGCCAGCACTGGCCTAGAATTCACTATGTAGGCCAGGCTGGCCTCAAACTCATGGCAATTGCCCTGCTTCACACTACCTGTACTGAGATTACAGTATGAGCCACCGTAATTGGCTCTTTGTTGATCATCTTGGTTAGAGAAAATTAACCCAAAAGTGAATGAGGAGCTGGGCCTGTAATCCACCTACTTAGGAGACTGAGGCAAGGCGATAAACTCAAGGGCATCCTGGGTGACTTAATGACATACTATCTCAAAACAAGCAAACAAACAAACAAAAAGAGCTGAGGATATAATCCAGTCAGTAGAGTGGCTGCCTAGCATGGCAGAGGTCCTGGGTTTGATCCCCAACATTCCCTGCAAACCAATGTGGCAGCACACAATCCCAACAGAAGATAGGAAGATCAGAAGTTCAAGGTCATCCTCAGCTACATAGCAATCCGAGCTACATAAGAGCCTGTATAGGAAGAAAGGAAGGAGGGGCAAAAAAAGAAATGAGAGTGAATAAGAAGTTGTGATGTAGGGTTGGAGAAATAGCTTACCGGTTAAGACATCTGTCTGCAAAGCCAAAGGATTCCGGTTCAATTCTCCAGGACCCACGTAAGCCAGATGCACAAGGGGCACATGCATCTGGAGTTCGTTTGCAGTGGCTAGAGGCCCTGGCATGCCTGTTCTCTCTCTATCTGCCTCTCTTCTATCTCTCTCTCGCAAATAAATACATTAAAAAAAAAAAAAAAAAAAAGAAGAAGAAATTGTGATGTGGCCGGGTATGGTGGCACACGCCTTTAATCCCAGCACTTGGGAGGCAGAGGTAGGAGGATCGCCATGAGTTGAGGCCACCATGAAGCTACATAGTGAATACCAGGTCAGCCTGGGCTAGAGTGAGACTCTACCTCGAAAAACCAGGAGGGGGGACAAAAAAAAACCACAGAAGTTGTGATGTGGCCCTGAAACAAAGTAAAATGGCTCCCTCCCCGTGTCCAGCAGCTCACCTGTACTGCTCCTGCTCATAGAGGTCTGCCACTATTGTCAGTAAGCGGCTGATGAAGGACTCACTGTTGCTTTCCTTGTTTGCTTGTGCAGCTAAAAGAGTGCATCTCTTCTCTGTCTCTGCCAGTTTCTTCTGCAGCTTGACATACTCTTGTCGGAGAAGCATCAAGTGCTTCTCCAGCTTGGCCACCTCTTCTGCAAAGGAAACAGAATAAAGTTATCACAGCAGGTGCTTCATCCCATAGATGGAAAGGCTACAAAAAGAACCAGCCATGTGACATTCCTGCTATTTCTCCATGCTCCCCTACAGGATAAAGAACGGCTCTACTTCTGGTGCTGGCCACTGGCAAGATGACCATCAGATACACACAAGATGCTGACAGGAACCAAGTGTGGTGGCACAACTGTAATCCCAGCACTCGGGAGGCTGAGGCATAAGAATCACAAGTTCAAGCCTGCTTCAAACACACAACTGCTGACAGGAGCCCAGTACGGTGGCACACATCTGTTATCCTGGAACTCAGGAGGCTGAGGCAAGAGAATCATAAGTTCAATCACCAATAGCATGAGTAATTTTTCCGTGTGTCCTATTCTCTTCTAAAATATATTAGTTCTATTAGGAGAACTTCATGATAGTCCTATAAAGTAGGTACTATTACCAGCCACACCTTAGAGATAGGGACACTGGAGCACAGAGGGATTACAAATTTTCCCAAGGTCGTAAAGCTTGTAAAACCACTGCCTTGCACTACCTGACACTCACCTCCCTTCACATAATGATCAGAGCAGTACATAATGGCTTGGATAGAAGTCATAGCCCAAAGGTGTACTGACATAAATTAAGGTGAGAATCAGGCTGGGTGTGGTGGTGCATGCCTTTAATCCCAGCACTCTGGAGGCAGAGGCAGGAGGATCACCATGACTTCAAGGCCACCCTGAGACTACATAGTGAATTCTAGGTCAGCCTGGGCTAGAGTGAGACTCTACCTCAAAAAAAAACAAAAAAGGAGGAATCAGGCTGGAGAGATGGCTTAGTGGCCAAGGTGCTTGCCTATGAAGCCTAAGGACCTTAAGGCCTATTGTCTCTCTCGTTCTTTTTTTTCTCTTTCTCTGTCTTTCTGTCACTTTCTGTTTGCAAATAAACAAACACACAACACACACACACACACACACACACACACACACACAAAGCTCCCCATGGGCTAGAGAGATGGCTCAGTGATAAAAAGGCACTTGCTACAAAGACTGATGCCTAAGTTCAATTCTCCAGTCCCCACATAAAGCTAGATGCACAAAGTGGCACATGAGTCTGGAGCTCATTTTCAGAATCAGAAGACCCTGGTGTGCCCACCCATTCTCTCTCTCTCTCTCTCTCTCTCTCTCAAATAAATAAATAAAATAAATAAATAAATAAATAAAAAAAAGGTCCCCAGGTAACTTCTCAGATCTGATAACCAGTAGTCTTAAGTAACAGAATGACAGAAGAGAAGAAAGAACAGATGAGAGAGCTGCAGAGTAAACTACAGGATTCAGTAACTGAATGCAGGTGAGGGAATTGACATGAGAGTTGGGATTAATGCAGGGGAGAAAACTCAGTAACTATAAAGCACACAAAGTGCATGCTTATCTGAGAAAGTCTGCCTTCTCCACTTCTATAATGTAAGGCTGAAAATGTGTCTTGCTCATTTTACCATTTCTATCCTGGTAGTTTGCACCTACTGTTCCTGAATCATACAACTGCTTCATGTGCCTTAAATCAGTGGCATGACATAGTTTTCAAAACTTCTTCCTGGGCTGGAGAGATGGCTTAGCAGTTAAGGCGCCTGCCTCCTAAGCCTAAGAACACCGGTTCCAATCTCCAGGTCCCACGTTTAGCCAGATGCAAAGTGACGCAAAGGCGCAATGCCGCACTTGACTACAAGGGGGCGCATGCATCTGGATTTCATTCACAGCAGCTGAGAGACTGCTGGCGCACCCATCTCTATCTGTCTCTGTCTCTCTCTCTGTGTTTCTATTAATGCAGTGAAAATTCATATAAAGGCAAAGTGCAAAGTTTATCTGAGAAAGTTTTCAAACTTCTATAATGGGCTGAGAATGTGTCTCTCCTGCTCAGCCTGCCTCCTTTCTATCCTGGTAGCTGCACTCCATTGTTCCAGGTACAACGCTTAGCCTTAAATGCAGTGGCATGATATAGTTTTGTCTTCTCTTCCTGACTGGCAGATGGTTTAGCAGTTAAGGCGCCTGGGTCTCCTAAGCCTAAGAACATCTGGATTTCCATTCACAGCAGCTGAGAGAGCCAGATGCAAAGTGACCATCTCTATCTGTCTCTTGACTCTCTGTGTTGCAAAAATGAAAAAAACAAAAAAGGAGGAATCAGGCTGGAGAGATGGCTTAGTGGCCAAGGTGCTTGCCTATGAAGCCTAAGGACCATTTGTCTCTCGAAACTTTTTTTCTCTTTCTCTGTCTTTCTGTCACTTTCTGTTTGCAAATAAACAAACACACAACACACACACACACACACACACACACACACACAAAGCTCCCATGGGCAGAATGACAGAGTGATAAAAGGCACTTGCTGCAAGACTGATGCCTAAGTTCAATTCTCCAGTCCCCATTAATGCAGCTAGATGCACAAAGTGGCACATGAGTCTGGAGCTCATTTTCAGAATCAGAAGACCCTGTGTCTTGCTCATTTTACCTCTTCTATCCTGGTCAAATAAATAAATAAAATAAATAAATAAATAAATAAAAAAAAGGTCCCCAGGTAACTTCTCAGATCTGATAACAGTAGTCTTCTTCCAGAATGACAGAAGAGAAGAAAGAACAGATGAGAGAGCTGCAGTAAACTACAGGATTCAGTAACTGAATGCAGGCCTAATTGACATGAGAGTTGGGATTAATGCAGGTCCCTCAGTAACTATAATGCAGTGCATGCTTATCTGAGAAAGTCTTCTTCTGAGCAGTAACTATCACTTCTCAATGTACAGGCTGAAAATGCTGTCTTGCTCATCTGAAAATCTGTCTCTGTCATCTCTCCTGGTAGTTTCTCTCATAAAATAAAAAAATCAGTGGCATGACATAGTTTTCAAAACTTCTTCCTGGGCTGGAGAGATGGCTTAGCAGTTAAATCCCAGCACTCAGGAGCCTAGAACACCGGTTCCAATCTCCAGGTCCCACGTTTGTTCTGCAAAGTGCCCTGAGACTACCTAGTGAATGACTACAGGGGGCAGCATCTGGATTTCATTCACAGCAGCTGAGAACTGCTGGCGCACCCATCTCTAAAAACACTGTCTCTTCTCTGTGTTTCTCTCCAAAAATAAAAAATAATAATAAAAAATTTATTTAAAAAAAAAAAAACTTCCTGAACAAGTGGTGGCGCATCTTTAATCCCAGCACTCAGGAGGCAGAGGTAGGAGGATCTCCCATGTGAGTTTGTGGCCACCTGAGACTACCTAGTGAATTCCAGGTCAGCCTGGACCAGAGTGAAACCCTACCTTGAAAAAAAAAAAACACTTCTTCCTGTTTAGCATGATAAGGCTGGCTTCATAGATGGTCAAGGATTATCAGTGAACTAGCTCATCTCCACCTCCAATCCTCATTGACCTAGAAACACTTCCAACTGCCTACTAAGTAGAAGCACTTAGTGGTATATTGGGAATAGCAAAGTATGTCCAAAACTAAAGTCAAGCTATTTGTTCTCAAACCTGTTCTTCCTCTTCTTGTTTGCAACATAGCCACTGAGTCATCCAGAACCCCCTAGACTTTTATTCCTTCTATTAGTCTCTCTCACATTAGTCCTCAGAATCCCTACTGTCCCTTACCAGATGACTCATCAATTGCTACAGCTTGCTCTCTTTCTTTTCTTTTTTCTTTTTTTATGTAGGGTCTCACTCTAGCCCAGGCCAACCTGGAACTCACTCTATTCTCAGGGTGGCCTCGAACTCCCGGCCATCCTCCTACCTCTGCCTTCCGAGTGCTGGGATTAAAGGCATGCGCCACCACGCCCGGCTCTACCTGCCTATTTCTGTATCTCTCTCTCTCAAATAAATATAAAATTAAAATATTTTTTAAAAAACTACTTTGAGATTCTTTCTCACTCCTGTCAAAATGGCTATCATCAAGAAAAACAAGTAGTGCACGCCTTTAATCCCAGTACTCAGGAGGAAGAGGTAGGAGGATCCCCGTGAGTTTGTGGTCACCCTTAGACTACATAGTGAACTCCAGGTCAGCCTGAGCTGAAGTAAGACCTGATCTTGAAAAACCAACCCCCCCCCCAAAAAAAAAAAAAAAAAAAAAAAGAAATGACAGCAAATGCTGGCAAGGATATAAAAAACGAGGAACCCTTCTACACTGAGATAGTTAAAAATAGATTTACCAGCCGGCATGGTGGTGGCGCATGCCTTTAATCCCAGCACTCCGGAGGCAGAGGTAGGGGATCGCCATAAGTTCAAGGCCACCCTGAGATTGCATAGTGAATTCCAGGTCAGCCTGGGCCAGAGTGAGACCCTACCTCGAAAAAAAAAAAAAAAAAAAAATAGATTTACCATATGACCCAGCTATACCACTCCTAAGCATATATCCTAAGGACTCATTGTACTACCTTAGAGATATTTGCTTGACCATGTTTATTATCACTCTATTCACAATAGCTAGGAAATAGAATCAGCCTAGATGTCCCTCAGCTGATGAGTGGATAATGAAGATGTGGCACATTTACACAATGGAGTTCTACTCAGCAGTAAAGAAAAATGAAGTTATGAAATCTGCAGGGAAATGGATGGACCTAGAAAGGATTATACTTAGTGAGGTAATCCAGGCCCCAAAAGCCAAGTGCCACATGTTCTCTCTCATATGTGGATCCTAGCTACAAATACTTGGATATGTACGTGAGTTGAAGGAGCAGAGGCCAGAAAGCTAGCAAGGGCCTATGAAGGAGGGAGGGGAGGACTTAAGGGGATGGAAAAGGTATGCTGCATGTAGTTCCATGAGAGAGAGAAATTATCAGTGGAGATGAATAGTGGACACTGCAAGCCTTAAGTTTGGCCAGCCAGGCCAAATGAGCCAACGGGTGCAACCGTGGCATTTCTGATATGGGGGAAAACAACCACTCTCAAATTGGACTGGAGGCATGCTCCATGGGAGAGAATACATGCCTGATACTGAAAACCTATGATGGGGGAAGTCATGAGCTCTAGGGGTGTAGCGCCTGCTGATATCTGACTAAATGCATATATTATACTCACTAAACTGCCTGGTAAGCACTTCTCTTAATGTTCATATCCATGTATTAATATTACTCTCACTTTTGATTAGAGAAACTTCTCTTTTCAGATGGTAGTGACCTCTGGAATGACTCAAAAGGGACCACAGTGCTGTGAAGTGACAGAGGAGTGCTCAGCACTGAAACATCTCTTATCACACCTTCCAAGGCTCAGGGTCCATTGTAGAAGAGGTCGCTAAAAGAACGTAAGAGCCAGGCTAGAGAGATGGCTTAAAACTTAAGGTGTTTGCCTGCGAAGTCTAAGGACTCAGGTTCGATTCCCCAGTACCCACATAAACCAGATGCACAAAGTGATGCATACTTCTGGAATTCATTTACAGTGGCTAGAGGCCCTGGTACGTCCATTCTCTGACTCTCTTCTCTGTATTCCTCTCTCTGCATGCAAATAAACAAATATAAAACAAAAATTAAAAAGAATGTAAGAACCGGGGATGGAGAGATGGCTTAGAGGTTAAGGCATTTGCCTGCAAACCCAAAGGACCTCAGTTCGATTCCCCAGGACCCACATAAGCCAGATGCACAAGGGGGCGCATGCAGCTGGAGTTCGTTTGCAGTGGCTGGAAGCCTTGGCGTGCCCATTCTCTCTCTATCTCACTCTGCCTCTTTTCCTCTCTCAAATAAATAAATAAAATATATATATATATAGATAGATAGATAGATAGATAGATAGATAGATAGATATAGATAGATATAGATATAGATAGATATAGATATAGATATAGATATAGATATAGATATAGATATAGATATAGATATAGATAGATAGATGGAAAGAATGTAAGAGCCAAAGGAAGGGTAAGAGTGATTACAATGCAATCTTCCAGACACAAAATGGCCTGGATATCCATGACCTCACAGTACCTGGTACTACCTACATAAGACCCTCATAACAGAAGGAAAAGATGACATCAAAATAAAAGAGAGGAGCCGGGCGTGGTGGCGCACGCCTTTAATCCCAGCACTCGGGAGGCAGAGGTAGGAGGATCACCGAGAGTTCGAGGCCACCCTGAGACTACATAGTGAATTCCAGGTCAGCCTGGACCAGAGTGAGACCCTACCTTGCAAAACCAAAAAAAAAAAATTAAAAAAAATAAAAATAAAAGAGAGACTGATTGAGAGGGAGAGGGGAGATAATGGAGAGTGGAGTTTCGAAGGGAAAGTGAGGAAGGAGGGAATTATTATGGTTTATTGTCCATAATTATGGAAATTGTCAATAATTTTTAAAAGACAAGAAAATTAAATCATAGCCTTTAATCCCAGCACTTGGGAGGCAGAGGTAGAAGGATCGCTGAGAGTTTGAGGCCACCTTGATACTACATAGTGAATTCAAAGTTAGCCTGGGCTAGAATGAGACCCTATCTCAAAAATAATAAAAAAAATAATAAGACTGTTTCAAAGCACAATTGAAACACTACCTCTTGAAACAAAGATGATACTTCTCACCACTTTTCTAGAAGACTCTTCATCCTATTCTGAAGTTTCAAAATTATTCCTAAGCACTTTTCATCTTACTGCTTTTGTTTTGTTTTGTTTTGTTTTGTTTTGTTTTGTTTTTCGAGGTAGGGTCTCACTCTGGTCCAGGCTGACCTGGAATTAACTATGTAGTCTCAGGATGGCCTCCTACTTCTGCCTGGTGCTGGGATTAAAGGCTGGCTCAACTTTGATGCCTCGAACTCTTGGTGATCCTCCTACTTCTGCCTCCCGAGTGCTGGGATTAAAGGCGTGTGCCACCACGCCCGGCCATTTTTGAGTTTTTTGAAGTAGGGTCTCACTCTAGTTCAGGCTGACCTGGAATTCACTACAAAGTTTCAGGGTGGCCTCGAACTTATGGTGATCCTCCTACCTTTGCCTCCCAAGTGCTGGGATTAAAGGCAGGCACCACCATGCCCGGCCACTTTTCACTTTATAATGTAGCTTCTCATACATTTTTTGGCATGTGTGTGTGGTGTATATGTATGTATACATGTTCATGTGTGTGTGCACATGGAGGCCAGAGGACAACCCTGGGTGTCATTCCTCAAGTACACTGTCCACCTTCTTTTGAGACAATGTCTCTCATTGACCTGGAGCTCACCAATTAGGCTAAATTAGTTGGTCAAGTGAGCTCCAGGGCTTCCTTTCTCTGCCTCCAGTGCTGGGGGATTATGAACTCATGTCACCACACCCAGCATTCACTTGGGTACTGGGATGAATCACATCCTCATGCTTGCAAGGAAAGCACTTTATGGACTGAGCTACCTTCCAGCCCTCATACATGGCTTTTTTGTTTGTTTGTTTGTTTGTTTTTGCTATTGTTTTGTTTTGTTTTGTTTTTTTGGTTTTGCGAGGTAGGGTCTCACTCTGGTCCAGGCTGACCTGGAATTAACTATGTAGCCTCAGGATGGCCTCGAACTCTGGGCGATCCTCCTACCTCTGCCTCCCTACTGCTGGGATTAAAGGCGTGCACCACCACGCCCAGCTTGTTTTTGCTATTGTTGTTTTGACATCCTATACTCCAGAGTTCCCTGTGAATAGGCATTAGATATATTTTAACTATAGACTACTGCCTCCAGTCTCTGCTTATCTCACTCTCTCCCTACACTTATCTTACTAGGTAGAGCTAACAAGTAGCATAGTAGGTCCACCATCTACTCAGATTTAACCAGAGTCTGGAGACAGAAATTTCTTTTTTGGGGGGTTTGGGGGTAGGGGTTGAGATAGGGTCTCACTCTAGCCTAGGTTGACTTGGAACTCACTATGTAGTCTCAGGGTGGCCTTGAACTTATGATGACACCCCTACTGCCTCCCAAGTGCTGGGATTAAATGTGTTTGAAACCATGCTCAGCTTAGAGATAGCAACTTCTAAATTTTTAAATATTTTAAAATTTTTAAATTATTTATTTATTTGAGAGAGAGTTAAAATGGGTATACCAGGGTCTTCAGCCGCTGTAAACGAACTCCAGACACATGTGCCACCTTGTACATCAGGACTGAGAGAAGTTAAATGATTTCCTTATCATCACTGCAGTCTGAGTTTAGGAACTCATGTGCTGGTGATTAAACCCAAGGGTTCACATGCTAGGCAAACTCTCTATTACTGACGTACAAGCATAACACTTTATTTGCTAAGACTAAAATGAGATAAAAACTCCCTATTAAGCCAGGCATGGTGGCACACACCTTTAATCCCAGCATTCCACTTGGGAGGCAGAGATAGGAGGATTGCTGTGAGTTCGAGGCCACCCTGAGACTAGAATGAGTTCCAAGTCAGCCTGGGCTGCAGTGAGAACCTACGGGGGGAGGGACTCCCAATATGTTTGTCATGCCTGTAGGCAGGAAGATCATGAGTTCAAGACATGGGTTACGTAGTGAGACATCAAATATTGGTGGTTGATTAGGCAGCTCATAGCTGACTGATGATTCTCAGCTTATTAAAAGCTGAACCTGGGGCTGGAGAGTTGGCTTGGCAGTTAAGGCACTTGCTTGCAAAAAGCCAAAGGATCTTGGTTTGATTCCCCAGAACCCATGTAAGCCAGATGCACAAGGGGGCGCATGCATCTGGAATTCATTTGCAGTGGCTGGAGGCCCTGGCACACTCATTCTATCTCTGCCTCTTTCTCTCAAATAAATAAATAAAAATAAAACTATTAAAGTTTAAAAAAAAAAAAAAAAAGCTTAACCTGGTCAAGGCCAGCCTGAGACTACATAGTAAATTCCAGGTCAGCTGGGCTGATGCAAGACCCTACCTTGAAAAACCAAGAAAAAAGGGCTGGAGAGATGGCTTAGAGGTTAAGGCGCCTGCCTCCTAAGCCTAAGAACACTGGTTCCAATCTCCAGGTCCCACATTTAGCCAGATGCAAAGTGACGCAAGGGCGCAATGCAGCACTTGACCACAAGGGGGCACACGCATGTGGATTTCATTCGAAGCAGCTGAGAGGCTGCTGGCACACCCATCTCTATCTGTCTTCCTCTCCCTCTCTGTCTCTCAAAGAAAAAAAAAAATGCTGAACCTGCCTGGGAAGATGGCTGAGATAAGACCCAAGTCGGTGCTATTCGTGTGTCTGGGTAACATTTGCTGGTCACCTATTGCAGAAGCAGTTTTCAGAAAACTAGTAACTGATAAAAACATTTCAGATAATTGGATGATAGACAGTGTGGCTATGTACACCCATGAAGTGGAGAACCCCCAGACTATCGAGGGCAGAGCTGCATGAGGAAGCATGGCATCCCCATAAATCACATTGCCCAGCAGGTTACCAAAGAAGACTTTGCCACATTTGATTATATACTGTGTATAGATCAAAGCAATCAGAGAGATATGAATAGAAAAAGCAATCAAGCTAAAAACTGTAGCTGGGCATGGTGGGGCACACCTTTAATTCCCAGCATTTGGGAGGCAGAGGTAGGAGGATCACCGTGAGTTTGAGGCTGCCCTGAGACTAGAGTGAATTCCAGATCAGCCTGAGCTAGGGTGAGACCCTACCTCGAAAAAAAAAAAAAAAAAAAAAAAAAAAAAAAACTGCAAAGCTGGGCTGGAGGGATGGCTTAGCAATTAAGGCACTTGCCTACAAAGCCAAAGGACACAGGTTCGATTCCCCAGGGCCCATGTTAGCCAGATGAACAAGGGGGTGCACACATCCAGAGTTGTTTGCCCTGGTGTGCCCGTTCTCTCTCTCTCAAATAAGTAAATAAATAAAATATATTAAAGTGAAGTTGGGTGTGGTGGTGCACACCTTTAATCCCAGCGCTCGGGAGGCACAGGTAGGAGGATCGCCATGAGTTCAAGGCCACCCTGAGACTACACAGTGAATTCCAGGATAGCCTGGGCTAGAGCAAGACCCTATCTCGAAAAACAAACAAACAAACAAAAAAGGTTGGGAAAAGTCCCATTATGTTAAAGTGCTTAAACACTGATAACATTTTGTTTTGTGTTGTTTTTCAAGGTAGGGTTTCACTCTAGCCCAGGCTGACCTGGAATTCACTATGTAGTCTCAGGGTGGCCTTGAACTCACTGCAATCCTCCTACCTCTGCCTCCCAAGTGCTGCTATTAAAGGCATGCACCACCATGCCCGGCATTGATAACATTCTTAAGTATCTTTTCATCAGCTAAAAAGCTGCAGGCAGGCATAGGTAATTTCAGTGCACTTGACATAGCTGATCTCAAATTCATGTGGACATATGTCAACAAAGATTGCCTTTCTTTTATTATTATTATTATTATATAATGAGAGAGAGAAGCCAGGGCTTCCAGCCACTGCAAACGAACTCCAGATGCATGCGCCACCTTGTGCATCTGGCTTACATGGTCCTGGGGAATCAAACTGAGGTCCTTTGGCTTTGCAGGCAAGCACCTCAACCACTAAGCCATCTCGCCAGCCCCCCCCTTTTTTTTTTGCTTTAAAGAAAGCTTTATTTGCTACATACATCCTCAGAATGTACTGTAAATGGAGCAAAGTCTAAAACTTTTTTAAGTTTTTTGAGGTAGGGTTTTACTCTAGCCCAGGCTGACCTGGAATCCACTATGTAGTCTCAGGGTGGCCTCAAACTCACAGTGATCTTCCTACCTCTACATCCGGAGTGCTGGGACTAAAAGCATGCACCTCCATGCCCAGCTTAAGATTGCTTTTTAAATAAACTGGGAGTTATAAATACAAAAATAAAAATAAAAAAAGCTGAACCCAGCAACTTACTGCACAAGAAACTAAAGATGTGTCCAGATAACTTCCTTGCTTTATAGTTTTAGTCATTAAACTCAGGGTGTAGAACATGCTCAACACATGCTCAAGCACTGAGCTATATCCTCATCCCACAAGCAACTTTCTGGATGAATGTTAGGTAATGCTCAATGAATTCATACATGCCTGCCAACCCCCACATGGCACAAATCTAAGTCAGGCAACACAGGAGTGAAAGGAAAAAAAAAAAAAAAAACAGGAGTTTTAGTGTCAAATCCTGTGGGGACTTCATCATTGGAAGGCTTTAGAATACACTTTTTTGGGGGGTAAGGGGCAAGTTTCTAGGTAGGGTCTCCCTCTAGCCCAAGCTGACTTCACTAGGTAGTATCAGGGTAACCTTGAACTCACCAGGATCCTCCTACCTCTGCTTCCCTATGCTGGGAATAAAGCCTTAGAATATACTAAAAACTAGGTGTGGTGGTACACACTTTTAATCCCAGCACTCAAGAGGCAGAGGTAGGAGGATCACCGTGATCAAGGGCAGCCTGAGACTGAGATACTATATAGTAAAATTCCATGTCAGCCTGGGCTAGAGAGAGAGAGAGACCCTACCTCAGGGGAAAAAAAAAAAAAGGCGGGGGGGGGGGCAGATGGAGAGATTGCTTAGAGGTTAAGGCATTTGCCTGCAAAGCCAAAGGATCCCGATTCCATTCCCCAGGACCCACATAATCCACAAGCATAAGGTGGCGCATGCACCTGGAGTTCATTTGCAGTGGCTGAAGGTCCTGGCAAACCCATTCTGTCTCTCAATCTCCCTCTATTTCTCTCTCAAACAAGTCAAACAAATTTATTTATTTATTAGATCATGAAAGATGGACATGGTGGCTTTTTACCATTAATCCCAAAACCTGGAAGGCAGAGGTAGGAGGGATGCAGTTTGTCCAGGCCAGCACGGATTATAGTGTGTTCCAGGTCAGCCTGGACTGGAGTCAGACCCTGATTAAAAAAATAAATAAAATAAAATAAAATAAAATAAAATAAAATAAAATAAAATAAAATAAAATAAAAACAAAACAAAATAAAATAAAATAAAATAAAATAAAATAAAATAAAAAAAATAAAATAAAAATAAAAATAAAAATCAGCCAGGCGTGGTGGCTCACACCTTTAATCCCAGCACTTGGGAGGCAGAGGTAAGAGGATTGCTGTGAGTTCGAGGCCACCCTGAGACTACATAGTTAATTCCAGGTCAGCTTGGACCAGAGTGAAAAAAACCCAAAAATTAAAAAATTTAAAAAAATCAAGGAGCTGGGCCTGTTGGTGCACGCCTTTAATCCCAGCACTCAGGAGGCAAAGGTAGGAGGATGACAGTGAGTTTGAGGCCACCCTGAGCTAGAGTGAGACCCTACCTCGAAAAAAAATAAAAATAAAAATCAATCCGGATATCCATGACCTTGCAGTGCCTAGCAATACCTTCACAAGACCCTCAAAATAGAAGAAAAAGATGATGACATCAAATTAAAGGAGAGACTAATGGAGAGAGGGAGGGGATATGATGGAGATTGGAGTTCTAAAGTGGAATGGGGGGAGGAGAGGGAAATATCATGTGTTTTTTGTATGTAAGTATAGAAGTTGTCAATAAAAATAATAATAATTTTTTAAAAATCCACAAACCTAAGGCTGGAGAGATGGCTTAGCAGTTAAGCTGCTTGCCTGAGAAGCCTAAGGACCTTCAACTCCCTAGATCCCACGTAAGCCAGGCACACAAGGTCACCCATGTGCAAAGTCACACATGTGCACAAGGTGGCAAACATGTCTGGAGTTTAATTACAGTGGCTGGAGGCCCAAGTGCACTGATTCTCTCTCACTCTCACTCATTAAAAAAAAACAACCTAGGACATCAAGATATTTTGCATGGTCCTCTAAGTTTATAAATTACCTTTATGAATAAAGCAATTCATTTTACTATTTAAAAAAAAATCAATCCGAGTGTGGTAGCACACACCTTTAATCCCAGCACTCAGGAGGCAGAGGTAGGAGGACTGTAAGACCTGGAAGTGAGGACTCCCCGGGCTCTGTCTCGGGAAAGGCGACACCCCAAATCACTCTGAGAAACGGTCTTGATGCAAACAGCAAGAGGACTTTTATTCCAGCACGCTGGGGCCCCCAGTCATACGCCACGCAGGGGTAGAGGACTGGAGGCCCCGAGGGTAGAATCAGGGCAGCTTTTATTGGATTCAAACAAAGAAGAGGAGAATTTATAATATGATTGGTTAACAATTAAAAATAATGTACATGTAGTATGCTCATTGGTTATATGGTTACTATGGCATTTTGAGCCAACTTATCTATAACTTGAGGACCACAAGTATGTATAACATTTGCTTGGTTTCTTCTGACTGGCTCATTTCAAGGATTATTTTGGGTACTGGGCAGTTTGGGGGGTTTTCCAATAACTGCAAAAATGCTGTGTCAGCTCAGCCCGGAAATAGAAACTCCGGCATGTGAATATCCTTAGAGCCTGTCATGGCGTTACTTTAGTTTGGGCATTTCTTGCTTACATTTTTTACATTTCTATTTATATACTTTTACTTTGTAACTATTCTGTTTATCCTTTCAGGATCACCATGAGTTCGAGTCCACCCCGAGAATACAGAGTGAATTCCAGGTAGGCCTGAGCTAGAGTGAGACCCTACCTCAAACCCCGCCCCCCAAAAAATCAAGGGGCTGGCAAGATGGCTTAGCGGTTAAGACATTTACCTGCAAAGCCTAAGGAACCAGGTTTGATTTCCTAGGACCCACATGAAGCCAGTTGCAGAAGGTGGCGCATGCATCTGGAGTTCATTTGCAGTGGCTGGAGGCCCTGGCACACCTATTTTCTCTGTTTTTCTCTCAAATAATAAATAAATAATTTTTTTTAGCCGGGCGTGGTGGCACACGCCTTTAATCCCAGCACTCGGGAGGCAGAGGTAGGAGGATTGCCGAGAGTTCGAGGCCACCCTGAGACTACGTAGTTAATTCCAGGTCAGCCTGGGCCAGAGTGAGACCCTACCTCGAAAAACCAAAAAAAAAAAAAAAATTTTTTTTTTAAACTCATGGCAGCTGGGCATGATGAGGAATGCCTTTTTATCTCAGCATTCAAGAAGCAGAGGTAGCCAGTCATGATGGCGCACGCCTTTAATCCCAGCACTCGGGAGGCAGAGGTAGGAGGATCGCTGTGAGTTCGAGGCTGCCCTGAGACTACATAATGAATTCCAAGTCAGCCCCAGCTAGCGTGAGATCCTATCTCGAAAAACCAAAAAAAAAAAAAAAAAAAAAAAAAAGAAGAAGCAGAGGTAGGAGGATCGCTGTGAGTTCAAGGCCACCATGAGACTACACAATGAATTCCATGTCAGCCTGGGCTACAAAGGGACTCTACCTTGAAAACACAAACAAAAAATAAAAAGCATGGCAAATCAAAGGAAACTGAACAGAGGGGGCAGGAGTGCTGAGCATAGGAGATACTAGATTTGAATTTTTTAGTTTGCTTGTTTTTTTTTTTTTTTTTTTTTTTTTTTTTTTTTTTTTTAATTTTTGTTTTTTCGAGGTAGGGTCTCTAGCTCAGGCTGAGCTGGAACTCACTATGCAGTCTCAGGGTGGCCTTGAACTCCAGGCAATCCTCCTACCTCTGCCTCCCGAGTGCTGGGATTAAAGGCGTGTACCACCACGCCTGGCTTTTTAGTTTGCTTGTTTAAGAAAGGGTCTCATGTAACCCTCCCTGGCTGGCCTCCTGAACTCTTGTTGTTTTTTTTTTGGCTTTTCAAGGTAGGGTTTCACTCTGATCCAGGCTGACCTGGAATTAACTATGTAGTCTCAGGGTGGCCTCGAACTCACGGCGATCCTCCTACCTCTGCCTCCCGAGTGCTGGGATTAAAGGCGTGCGCCACCACGCCCGGCCCTCCTGAACTCTTACTTCTCCTGCCTATGCCTCCTGAGCACTGATTACAGGTGTGTGTCACCAGGCCTGGTTACTGCACACCTAGATAAGATCTGTTTTGTTTTAAAATGAACACTAAAAAACTAAAGATAGGCTGTGGGGAAGCAAAGCCAAGGAGAAAAAAAGTAAAAGCAGGAAGATTATGTAGAAAGCTTTTGAAATAGTTCCTTTGAGTTTGGAAGGAAGCACAGATCTGAGCTAAGTATATACATTTAGCCAAATGAAAAACCACAAATTAATGGAAAGGTTTATTTTCTTTTCTAAAAGAATATACTTTAGGGCTGGAGAGATGGCTTAGAGGTTAAGGCGTTTGCCTACAAAGACAAAGGATCCTGGTTCGAGTCTCCAGGGCCCACATAAGCCAGATGCACAAGGGGCGCATGTGTCTGGAGTTCATCTGCAGTGGCTGGAGGCCCTGGTGTGCCCATTCTCTCTCTCTCTCTCCCTGCCTCTTTCTCTCTCAAATAAATAAATTAAAGCTGGGCATGGTGACACACACCTTTAATCCCAGCACTCCTAAGGCAGAGGTAGGAGGATCACCGTGAGTTCAAGGCCACCCTGAGACTTAAGACAGGGAAATTGGGTTGAAAAAAGATAAAACTGTTCAATCAGAGCCTAGGACTATCCACCCCTCCAACCTCCCCAACTGATTTAATCCTGAAAGATGTTTTGTAAAGGTAAACATTCCACTAGCCAAATGTCTCAAGGCAAACCTAAAATAATGCTCAAGGCAACTGCAAGAACACAAGTATATTGACCTCAGCCTAGAACCAGAGTACAAGCACTGTAGGTGTTCAGTAAAACTACTAAATGGAAAAAAGAACAGCCATCTTCCACCCTTTCAAACACTTCCTATCCTACTGTCAAAGCATAACTTCATAATGCCTTCCTGAACCTTCCTACCCCACTCACTCCTGTGTACCAAGCTCCATTTCACTGGCTGCCCCGTAAGCAACATCCTTTGATTTACCCAAAAATCTAAGTTTTGGTGTATTTGCTTTGTTTTTCTTAGGCCTGACTCTCCTGTCTCCATCGCTGGAGCACTAAAATTAGAAGGTGTGTACCCCAGCATCTTTCTCTTTCATTTTCTTTGCTTCCTCTCCTGCCTACAGATAGTATTCACCTTTAGTTCCACCTCCAAACGGGTTTAGCAGGGTAGAAAAACAAAAATAAAAGAGTAAATCCAGCAGCTATAAATTTGACCTTAATTCCTTTATCGATAAAGGGAAAGCACCACTTTTGACAGGCCTCCCTTACAAGGTTTTTCTTAAACCTAATCCAAATCACAAAAGCCTACAATCACCCTAATCTCAGAACTAAGAATTGAAGGATTTAGTCAAAGTTTGGTTCAAAACCCAACAGCACTGGTCTGATTCAAGCAACTTGCAGTCACTCAATAAAGGCCAAGTCAAATAGAGTATTTTTCTCCATCAACGGGATGCACAGAAGCACACAGGCCAGGTCCAATAGTACCGCTGTATAACGAGGTACTCGAAGACAGAAATACTAGAATGCCTTTACCTGCAGTATAATAAAGACTGCACCAGAAAAGTGGGTAAGGACTGGACTGGGATGAAAAGGTCTGGTTTAGCACGCCTTTTGCAAGTCAAGTGGCATGGGCCCAATCCCTTACCAAGAAAAGTCCTCCTCGTGTCCCCATTGAAAGCCTGGGTGGGGAAAGAATCCCCGCCAACTAGTCCAGCGCGCGCCCATTAGGCGTGTTGGCCTGGGTTTTCCCAAGCCCTGGCCGGGGAAGAGACCCCAAGTTCTTCCGCGGGCGACCGATGCTCCCCTTCCGGATGCGGGACCTGCCATGACAGCAGTTTCGATTTCCTAAGGAGACCACTTCCCCCGCCGCCCTGGCATCGCCGGCACAACACGGGGCATCCACTACCAGCCTGCGGAGGCTGGCGTCAGCGCTCAGCGCCCGCCCGGGACCTCCCAGGCCCGGTTCTGCAGCTTGCCAGGGTCCCGCGGGACCACAGGGCGGGAGGGGCGTTGCCATAGGAACAGCACTCAGGGACCCCGGCCCGCGGAGCCCAGCGGAGGCTGGAAAGGAAGGCTCGCGAGACCCCCAGTGCCCCAGACGACCACACCCGGCCAAGCCCTCCCCGGGCTGCTCCAACTGGCCAGCAGCGGCCCCCACAGCTACGCGCCTTCTCGCGCAACCCCACAAAAACCCTACCTTCCGCCATGTCGGGCCGGCGCTGCCTGCAGCCTCGCGAGAGGTACGCCCGAAACGAAGTCTCCAAATCTCGCGAGGGCCTGTGGGAGGCGAGGCAAAAGTAGTCGGCGGGCGGAAGACAGGTGAAAATGGAGCGGGAAGCTGTATCGAGGCACTTTCGAGGCCAACTGGTCTCATTCTTGTTCCACGTCGTTGGCAGGACACCGAGAGTGTCGTCTGCTCTGGAGAAGCTTGCCTGCCTGTGAGAAACGAAACGAGAAGGGGTGGTCTTTAGGATGATTTGTAACGATGTGAGACGTTGGCAAAAAGAGTTTGAATCATAGCATTTGTCCAGGGCTTTTATTGAGAAAAAATAAATTGAGACTACAGTTGAAGTTGTCAATCGTGCCATGAAAACTAATTTATTTTGGCTGATGGATGCAGGGGCATGAAAACTATAGGACTCTATAAATTAACTACAGAGCAGTGCAGTCAAGTATAAGCAAGGTTGTGAGATCCCTGGGGTCAAAGTGGCATAGTGTTTCTAAGTCAAATAGGACTATATCATACATTCCAAGACAAGACCAGGGAGTAGAAATGAGAAGCCAAGGAAATTAGATATTGGAGATTTAGAAAAGGGAGACCATAAACCACGAGGTAAAAAACACTGGTGAGCCGGGCGTGGTGGCGTATTCCTTTAATCCCAACATTCGGAAGGTAGAGGTAGGAGGATTGCCATGAATTCCAGGCTACCCTGAGTTTACATAATGAATTCCAGGTCAGCCTGGACTAGAGTGAAACTCTACCTCGAAAAACAAAAAACAACAACAAAACCACTGTGAATGTGAAGAAATAAAAACATTTAGGGACAAGGGTTAAACTTTTGAAGAAAGGGGCTAGGGAGATTGCTCAGTGGTTTAAAGGTGTTTGATTCTCCAGCAAACACATCAACTAAAGGCAGATGCACAGAGATGCATGTGTCAGCAGTTTGTAGCCCTGGTGTCTCTTCCCTTCTGTGTAAAATTTAAAAAAAAAATATATATATATATATATATATATTTTTTTTTAATTGGGGCAGGAGAAATGGCTTAGAGGTTAAGACGCTTGCCTGAGAAGCCTAAAGACCCAGGTTCTATACCCAGCACCCACATAAACCAGATGCACAAGGTGGTGCATATGTCTGGAGTTCATTGCAGTGGCTAGAGCCCCTGACACGCCCATTCTCTCCCTCTCAATTTTTTTTTTTTTTGTTTGTTTTTTTGTTGTTTGTTTTTTTTGAGGTAGGGTCTCACTGTAGCTCAGGCTGATCTGGAATTCACTTGTAGTCTCAAGATGGCCTTAAACTCAAGGCGATCCTCCTGCTGCTGCCTCCCAAGTCCTCTCTAATATAGCTTAAAAAAAAAAAAATTAAGGCCAGGTATGGTGGCGCACGCCTTTTTTGTTTTAATCCTAGCATGGAAGGCAGAGGTAGGAAGACCGCTGTGAGTTCAAGGCCACCATCAGACTACATCGTGAATTCCAGGTCAGCCTGAGTTACAGTGAGACCCCACCTCGAAAAACAAAACAAAAAAGTTTTTAAATAGAGCCAGGCGTGGTGGCGCACGCCTTTAATCCCAGCACTCGGGAGGCAGAGGTAGGAGGAGCGCCTAGAGTTCGAGGCCACCCTGAGACTACATAGTTAATTCCAGGTCAGCCTGGGCCAGAGAGAGACCCTACCTTGCAAAACAAAAAACAAACAAACAAACAAAAAAGTTTTTAAATATTTAAGGAGCCAGTCATGGGGGCACACATCTTTAATCCCAGCACCAAAAAAAAAAAAAAAAAAAAATTCTTTTGTTGGAAGAAAAAGAGGTGACTGGCTTTGAGATGGAAGAGGAGAGGCTCTGAAATGTGTGAGAGCAAACAACTGTGTTGAGGAATTGATGTTCCAATTGTGGCAGACTACAGGAGTGAAGAGAGCATGCACAGGGAGGTGCTGAGTTTAAACTTCAGTTTGCCTGGCCTCAAAATTTAAGACTTTGTGTTTCTTTTGTTTTGGTTTTTTGAGGTGGAGTCTCCTATAGCCCAGGCATACATGGAATTTACTATATAGTCTCAGGCTGACCTCAGTGATCCTCCTACCTCTGCCTCCTGAGTACTGAGATTAAAGGCAAGTGCCACCATGCCCAACAAAACTTTGTACGTACACACACACAATTTTTTTTTTTTTTTGGAGAGGGAGAGGAAGACAGAAATGGGCGCCCCAGCAGCCTCTCAGCTGCTGCAAACAAAATCCAGATGCGTGCGCCCCCTTGTGGTCAAGTGCAGCATTGCACCCTTGCATCTGGCTAAACATGGGACCTGGAGATTGGAACCAGCATTCTTAGGCTTAGGAGGCAGGCACCTTAATCGCTAAGCCATCTCTCCAGTCCTGTATTTTTTTTTTTTTTTTTGAGAGAGGATAGAGAATAGGTGTATCTGTGGCCTCTCACCCTTGCATCACTTTGTGCCTGGCTAAATGTGGGACCTGGAGAATCAAACAGGCAGGTGCCTTAACCACTAATGCATCTCTCCAGCCCTCTGCTTATATTTTTTTAAAAACTCTTCTTAGGACTGGAGAGATAGCTTAAGGAGTTGAGGCAGAGGTAGGAGGATCATGAGACACAGTGAATTCCAGGTCAGCCTCAGCTAGAGCAAGACCTAAACATGAAAAAAAAAAAATTCAGTAGGGCATGGTAGTGCATGCCTTTAATCCCAGCACTTGGGATGAAAAGGTAAGAGGTCACCCTGAGACTACATAATGAATTCCAGGTCAGCCTGAGCTACAGTGAGACCATCGAAAAACAAAACAAAACTTAGATATCAAATATATAAACTGAAAGATGAAGTTTCAGGACTTGAACATGGTTCGTTTTAAATCAATTCTTTTGCTCTCAGATTAAGAGGCATTTAGGCTGGGAATGGTGGCACACGCCTTTAATCCCAGCACTCGGGAGGCAGAGGTAGGAGGATCACTGTAAGTTTGAGGCCACCCTGAGACTACACAGTGAATTCCAGGTCAGCCTGGACTAGAGTGAAAACCTACCTCGAAAAAAGAAAGAAAAAAAAAAGAGGAATTTAGTCTGTAGTCATCTCAGGCAAAGAACATTAAGTGTAGGAAGGAATTCCTGCCTCATTATTCAACAGCAAACTAGGGAGTTAGTGTGGTATTATGGTAGAGATGAATTGATGATCCAGTTAATTGGGCCCAAGTACAAGTCTCAAAGTGACTACTTTTGTAACCCTAGAAAGGTTACTATTGTTGAGTTCTCATTTCCTCACTAAAGGTGAACAGCACTTCGTAAGACAGGTCCTGGAACTGAATCCTAGCCAACTTGCTCTGCAGCACTGGTAAAGTTAATGTTTTTATTAATAGTTGATTATTATATGAATTGAGACAGGGTTTCATGTGGCCCAAGCTGAACTCAGAATCACTATGTACTTGAGAATGGCCCTAACTCCTGATCCTCCCAATGTGACTTCACAAGTGCTGGGCTCACTGGAGTTTGTCACTAACCACATATCACCCAGTTCCCCCTGAGAAACTATTACTTTGGAGGATCCCTCCAAGACCGACTAGATCCTTTATGAAGCAGAAATAGAAAACCTGACACACAGGAGGCTCAATAAATAGGAACGTGTTATCAGTTCAGAATGTCACTGTGAACATTTAAATGCTACTATGCCTTTCTCTCCCTCCCCTTCTCCTTGGCTCCCTTTTCTGTGAATGGTGGCAAGGATTAAACCCAGGGCTTCTATCATGTTGGGCAACCTGCCAGTAGATGACACCTTCAGCCCTGTATTTCTAATGGACACTGCAGAGGTGTAATGGGGAGTTGTTTGTCTAGGACTTTCTGGGTAGATGTATCTAACATACCTGCCTTTTGTGAGAGCCTTTTCCTTTTTCATTTCATCTACGTGAACAGAATTCAAAATTGTATTATTCCATTAACGCTAATTCAATGTATTATGCCAACTCAAGCCAAAAAATTCTACACCTTTGCAGCTGACCACACATCTGAAACTGAGCAACCAGAGATACTATAGCTGGGAAGCAATTTGCTCTGCAGACTAAATCCTACTGTTTTTTGCAGTCCTTCAGAAAATGAAGTTAATATTGGTGAGGTGGTTGCTGCCTCCTGGAATCCTCGTCTAGCACAGAGTCAACAACCTCTTTATTTACACTTGCAGCAATAGAAAACCTTTCTTGCTATATACCTGGGGATAATTATGTGTAAAATTGATAAAGTTTAAAGTACCTTCCATAGCCACTTTACTCAATATATTTTTTATCAAGGAAATTAGAATCAGGAAGAATTTTCTTCTTGCTTTTAATTCAGCTCTAAGAGGTCTAGCTCCTTATTTACCCTCCAGTTTTTAAGAGTCCTGAACATGGGCCAGAGAGATGGCTTAGCGGTTAAGGCATTTGCCTGCAAAGCCAAAGGACCCTGGTTCGATTCCCCAGGACCCAAGTAAGCCAGCTGCACAAGGTAACACATGCATCTGGAGTACTTTTGCAGTGGCTGGAGGCCCTGGTGCACCCATTCTCTGTTGGTCTCTTTCTCTCTCTCAAATAAATAAAACTTAAAAAACAAAAAGAGTCCTGAACAGCCAGTGGCAGTTTACATAAAGACAAACAACATCAACAACACAGCAAGTCAACGTTAACACTAAATTTCTATAAACTATATTTGTAAGGATTCAGGACAAGTTAAGATACTATTATTTTTAAAAGGAAAAAAGTGTGTTCAATCTTGCCTCTATTACCACTAACCCACTAAAAATCACACTGGGCAGATACTGGGGCCAGTACCCCAACTGCTTTAGAGGAGGAGAAGCGGTTTCTTCTAGTTCACATTAAGTCTGGAGTCCTCACAATTTTACCTGACCTTTAAGGTAGAGCCAGCTTAAGCAAAAGACAAAATCCTCAATTATGTTCTATCACAGTAAGTCTCTTAAGACACCATGCTCAGAAACTGATGATATTGATGCTTGGCCATGTATTGGTAATTTAAAGAACATCAGGTTGGAAGTCAAGTTTATGCCTCCAAGTGGCTGCTTTAAAAAATAAAGTTTGTGCAATACTTCATACAAGGTTCCCCTGTGCATCATTTGGTATCATGTGCTGTTCATATAGAAAGAATATCACAACTTGCTTGAGACCTGGGTCCTAAAACCAAAATAGCTCATGATAACAACCTCTAAGTCATCATTTATTGATTTACAGAGCACCCATCACATGATAGAGGTGCTTTACAATACAGTGAACATCACAACAGAACTCACATAGTTAAATACAAAGTACAACAAATTACAGAACTAAAAACAAAACAAAAAAACTGGAATGAAGCAACATTATGTTAATTTCAAAGATGTTGAGAGGAGGCAGTACAAAAAAAGGTAATCCCACCAACTGGAGACTAGACAGGCAAAGATAAGCAGGCACTACAACCCAAGGTGGGCAGAATTGTAGAGTGAATGAGCGTATAAATAAAATTTCACAACTGGGAATGAAGGCCATTAAAGATGCCCTGACACCCAAGTAATCACAGAACTAGTGGAGTAACCTCACAAACATATTATCTGGCAAGGGACCCACCTTATGTGGGTTTTAAATGCAAAGAGGCCAGAAAGCTATTGAAATTGTCTCAATATACACACAAATGGAAATCGACAAGCCTCTACAGAAACTTAGAATAAATTTAGAAAAAAAAAGTCAACAGTTCTATAATCTAAAGAACTATGTAGATATTAATGGTTGGCACAGGTTAGGGGGAAACTTTTCCTAAAGCAGAGAAGAATTGCCTCACAATCATGAGACATTGGTGGGACAAAAGCCACCTCGTTTAAGTGTCACCTGAGTGTGAGTTTGTTATCAAATGTAGAGGCATTTAACTTCACAGTGTCAGATGAGCACTGGGAAAGGCACAGATGACATCTCTGATGGAGGAAATGAAGTCCTAACAACTAGACCTGTATTTCACATGTAGCATGGTCAGGATACCATATAGAAGAGTGTGAGGAGAGAGGTACTCACCCCCACATGGTTACCCCAAAGTAACCGCATTAAAGTGGCACCTAAAAGTTCAGAAACAGCTGTCCCTGAGTTACTAGATCATTTGCTACTTTCTAAGTAGTCAAATCCCAGGTTTTAACTCAACAGATTGCTAGAATTACAGCAACAGGAGAGCAAAATTCCAACTCCACATTGCCAAAGCAACCACCATATGGACAATTTCTGATTTAAGAATGAAAAGGATTGCACTCCATCCAAGTCCCTTGTAAGAGAGTAGTTGCACTATGGGACAATATTTATAATCTCTGGGGAAGAAAAGTCACAAAGTTCTAAGAAAAACTGATCTCCAATGAATTGAACCCAACAGTTTTCAGAGTCACTACACACTCATGGGGTTTTATAAAGTGTATGCGTTTTTACAATGCTTCTATGCAAAGAACAGAGTAAGATTTAGAAACATCACTCAACTATAACTATATCCTCAACCACCTCATCTCTGTTTAAGAAGGGACATGCAAGGGTGCTAACGGTTTGGCTTTGAAATAACCCTTTCTTCTCCAAACCCCACAGAGAAGAGATTTCTCTTCAGATTCTTATAAACGCCATGCCCCATCTGCTACTGCTTGCTGTTAAGTTCTATCCCTTACATGCCAAACACTGCATCTCACTCTCAAACTCACAGCAAACAGAGGAACACAAGCCTGTCTTTAACACTGCATATACTAGTTTTACGAACTGCTGAAGTTTTCAAAAACTGTATGACATGAAATATACTTATGCTCAAACATTAATCAAATCTAAGTGCGCTTATATGATAATCTATATATGTTGATTAGTAAAACACCCCTGTAATGCTTTTGGATTCAAAGAATTAAGATAGAACCCAATGTTTACTGTCATTGCCGTGTAATTTTCAAGTATTAAGTTTATTTGCATAAGGAATCAACCTGAGATTCTTTTTAAACTGCACTTCTCTGGCATTTAGTATTATAACCTTCATTCAATATAATAAGAGCCAACAACTTGACAATTATTGGAAAAAAATTATATTTTGGAAGAACTCACTACATAAGGTGACAGAATTCCAAAATCAAATTACATGAAAATATACATCACAATTTCTTTGTACAGTAAGTGAGGAAATTCTGCAATAAAGAAGAAGCAAAAAAAATCTGAAGGACTAAGAAGGGTGAGGGAAAACAGCATTTTTAATAGCAAACCCAGATGTAGAAAGCCTGTAGCTGTGCATGCTTAACTTATCCAACCTTAACATCAGGCAATTGAAGGGCATAAACAAAACCCAATCTGTATTTTGCATTGTTTGGAATAAATTTCAGTAAGTTGACCTTAGAACTGATTTTTTTAAAAAGTTCTCGGGGACTACTGACTAGGTTCAAGAGCTCTCAACAGCAAGAATATGTTATTGCTACATCCAATCCAAGATGGGTGAACTAGAATACAAAAAGGACAAAGCACCTAGTGATGACCCCTTCTGAAGTCATCATGAAAAATCAAGTAATTACTAAGTCTCTTAGTATTTAAACTAAATGATTTGAGAACTTCCTGGCAGACTGAGGAGAAAAAAGGAAAGGAGAGTGTGTCAAAATAAAGAAGATACAAAAATTTAGTAAGTGGAAAGAGTTTACTGATGCCTCAATAGTTTAAAGAAAATTATATGAAACCTTTAATCCTAATTGGTTTTCACCTGACATGCTTTAAGGAGTCTTTTTGAACTGATAAGAAACAATGAATAAAGAAAGAAAACCTACTAAAATCTTTTAGAATTTACACGATTCTTATTCTACTACAAGAAAGCATTATTTGGTACAAGGTGTATTTGTGGATGTACATGAACAGTATATATATTATCCGGATCATGTTGTGCTATGTACAGGTCTTTACAATTCTTCCTGAAGGTTAAAACAGTTCATTAGAATTCAAAATGCGTAATCATCTGTAAGTTGGCACTTGTTAGGCTCTTTGTCAGCATTGATAACTGGCATGTTTTATTGCAGCCCAGTTCCAGCCAGTGTTTGCCAACTTGTTACAACAGAAGTCCAGCAATAGGTGGGTAGAGTGCAGGAAAAACAGTGCCATGTTTCTCAATTGGAGACCTACAACAAAATAAACATTATGTAAAGAATTAATAAATCACCAGAGAATTGATTAGGAGTATTTATATTCTATTTCACTGGCAACAAATTCATAATTTCATTTTGAGTTCATTCTTGTGACTTGCCTATTCTAGTAGCCACTGGGCACACATGGCTATTTACTCTTAAATTTAAATTATAATCTTAAGTAAATTTTAAAGACCCAGCATGGTGACACACACCTGTAATCCCAGCACTGAGGACACTAAGAAAACAAGAATTTGAAGCCACCCTGAGCTACACAACTAAATTCTGTCACAATAATCGCCATGACTAAAATTTTTAAGTATTTTCTTTTTATTTATTTGAGAGAGAGAGAAAGGGAGAATGGGCACAACAAGGCCTCTAGCCATTGCAAACAAAATCCAGATGTGTGCGCCCCCTTGTGCATCTGGCTTATGTGGGTCCTGGAGAATCGAACCTGGGTCCTTTGGCTTTGCAGGCAAGCACTTTAACTGCTAAGCCATCTCTCCAGCCCCCATCTATAAAAATTTTTACTTCAGTTCCTTCCTCAAGCACACTAGTCCCATGTGACTAGTGGCAGCCACACCGCCGAATGCAGATATTAAATTTTACCATGCAAAGTGCTTTAGAGTTTTCAATACTCCCTATGTCACAAATTGTGTTACAAACAGAAACACAAGCAGAAGGATTACTTAAAATTGATGTCAGAGCTGGAGAGATGGCTTAGCAGTTAAGACACTTGCCAGCAAAGCTGAAGGACCCAAGTTCTATTCACTACCTACATAAAGCAAGATGCACAAGGTGGCACATGCATCTGGAGTTTGCTTGCGGTGACTAGAAGCCCTGGCACACCTATTCTCTTTCTCTTTAATCCCAGCACTTGGGAAGCAGAGGTAAACCACCCTGAAATTACATAATGAATACCAGGTCAACCCTACATAAATATGGCAGCAGGAGGGTAACTTTAGGACTGCTGGTCAGCCAGCTTAAATGAAAAACAATGCATACATTAGGTTCAATAAGAAACTTTGTGTTAAAGGTGTTAAGAGGACAACAGATTTCCACCTCTGGCCTCTACACATATACAAACAGAGTGCAAGCACCTACACACACTTGAACATACACCACATGTACACACACCACAAATGCTTCATACACGCTGATAAAAGAAAATGAAAAGAACTTTATTACCATTGAGGGCTGGGCAGCTCCTGGGGATGTAGCTTAGTGCTTAGTATAGGGTGCCCATGGGTTTGATCACCACAATGGAGGAAGAGGAAGTACTACCAATGGAAAAAGAAAGATACTATTTCCCTATGTCCATACAACTGTTTGTTTGTTTGTTTTTGAGGTAGGGTCTTGCTCTAGCCCAGGCTGACCTGGAATTCACTATGTAGTCTCAGGGTAGCCTCGAACTCGCAACCATTCTCCTACTACTGCTTCTCAAGTGCTGGGATTAGAGGTGTGTGCCACAACACCCTGTCCATACAACCACTTTTAAACAGAGTATCTACTCAAAAACAACTGAGTGCCACAACAGAGAAAAATAGACAAGTTATACTGTAGCCTTGAGAGCCTACAGACCACTGTTTAATACTAGTAGTGAGGATAAAATAAAGTCAAATAACAAAACCATATGGTTTTCAAAAATTAACAGAACACTTCCAAAAAGAAAGAAGAGTGGTATGATTTTAAAATGAACTTACCCTGAAATAAGTGAAGTTACTAGCTATTGAAGAAATGTCACTCAAAAGCAGTCTCTTGGCTCTTTCTTACGCAGCGCGCAACTTTCCTTTTAAATTCACCATTTCTGTCTTCCCTCCATTCTTTCTGCAGATACGGAAGTAATATCAAATGATTTTGTACAAAATTCTAATATGTGGGATGGGGAAGATGGCTTAGCAGTTAAAGATGTATTTGTTTGCAAGAAGAGCTGACAGCTCAGATTATATTCCCCAGAACCCATGTAAAAAGCCAGATGCACCAAGTGGCCCATGCAGTGGGTAAGAAGACCTGGCACGTCCATTCTCTTCCTCTGCCCTCCCCATTTGTCTTCTTCTTTTTTTTTTTTTTTTTTTTTTTTTTTGGTTTTTGCAAGGTAGGGTCTCACTCTGGTCCAGGCTGACCTGGAATTAACTATGTAGTCTCAGGGTGGCCTCGAACTCTCGGTGATCCTCCTACCTCTGCCTCCCGAGTGCTGGGATTAAAGGCGTGCGCCACCACGCCCGGCCCCATTTGTCTTCTTGCAAATAAGTAATTTTCTTTTTTTTTAAAATATCTTATACTTGCTAATACCAATTTTACTTTTGGATGTACCCTTTGGTAATTTGTAAATCTTAAATGTTAAACTGGGATTATAACTCAGTGATATTGTGCTTAGCTGGCTCATACAAGGCTCTAAGTTCAGTCAGAAGGCTATCTTTAAAATCTGAAGTGTTCAGCCCAGTGTAGTGGCGCACACCTTTAATCCCAGCACTCGGGAGGCAGAGGTAGGAAGATCGCCATGAGTTCAAGGCCACCCTGAGACTACAGAGTGAATTCCAGGTCAGCCTGGGCTAGAGCGAGACCCTACCTCGGGGGGGAAAAAAATACTGAAGTACTCAGCAACTATTAAATTCATTATGCAAAGACAAGACTCCAAGAAAAGAGAAATTGGGGGAGAAAAGGAGAAGCTGTTGGAAACTAAATACAAGTCGCCAAAATGAAAACTCAATAAAAAATTCAAGAACAACACTATTGGGATATGACTAAGTGGTACAGTCATATACTTGGCCTTCTCAAGGGCCAAGGTTCAATCCCTATCCCAATAAAAAAGGCTGACAGCCTGAGTTCGATTCCCCAGTACTCATGTAGAGCCAGATGTACAACGTGGCACATGCATCTGGAGTTCATTTGTAGCAGCAGAAGGCCCTGGTGTACACATGCATATTCATTCTCCTCTCAAAGATAGATAAAATAAATAGACAGGGCTAGAGAGATGGCTCTGTGGTTAAAAGTGCTTGTTTACAAAGCCTGATGGCCCAGGTTCAATTTCCCAGTACCCATTTAAAGCTTGGAATTTGTTTGCAAGGACAAAAGGCCCTGGCACACCAATCGTCTCCCTCCCTCCCTCTCTCTTCCCTTGCAAAAGAATTTGTTTTTCAAGGTATAAATAAATTTTTAAAAATTTAAATAAGGGCTGGAGATGGCTTAGCCATTAAGACACTTGTCTTAAGGACAAAGCCTAAGGACTCATGTTCAACTCCCCAGAACCCATTTAAACCAGATGCACAAGGTGAGGCATGCACACAAGGTGGCACATGCATCTGGAGTTCAATTGCATTAGCTAGAGGCCCTGACATTCCAATTCTCTCTCATAAAATAAATAAATAAATAATAAATAAAATTTTTAAATAAATAAAAAAAACAATTTTGAGGGGTTTTGTAAGGTAGGGTCTTGCTCTAGCCCAGGTAAACCTGGAATTCACTATGTAGTCCCAGGCTGCCCTTGAACTCACAGTGATACTCCTACCTCTGCCTCCTGAGTGCTGGGATTAGAGGTGTGCACCACACACCCAGTTAAATATTTTTTTTTTTGGAGAGAGACAGAGAGAGAGAGGGAGAGGAAGACAGATAAGAGATGGGCGCACCAGCAGCCTCTCAACTGCTGCGAACAAAATTCACATGCATGCGCCCCCTTGTGGTCAAGTGTGGCATTGTGCCCTTGTGTCACTGCATCTGGCTAAACGTGGGACCTGGAGATTGGAATCGCTGGAGATTGGAACCCGGGTTCTTAGGCTTAGGAGGTGGGCGCCTTAACTGCTAAGCCATCTCTCCAGCCCCCAGTTAAATATTTTTAAAAAGATAAAAAGAGGGGCTGAAAGGATGGTTCAGTGGTTAAGGCACTTTCCTGCAAAGTCTAGAAGGACCTGGGTTTGATTCTCCAGTACCCACATAAAGCCAGATGCACAAGGTGGCACAAGCGTCTGCAGTTTGTTTGCAGAAGCTAGAGGCCCTGGAGCACCCATTCTCTCTTCCTGCTCCCCCCAACAAAATATTAAAAAGAAAGATAAAAAGATGGGCCGGAGAGATGGGCTTAGCAGTTAAGGCCCATGCCTGCGAAGCCTAAGAACCCCGGTTCGATTCTCAAGGTCCCACGTAAGCCAGATACACATGGTGGCGCATGCATCTGGAGTTTGACTGCAATGGCTACAGGCCCTGGCGTGCACATTCTCACTCACTCTCTCTCTCTCTCTCTCTCTCCCCCTCTCTCTGTCTCTAATAAAGAAACAAAAATAAAATCTTTTAAAGATTCTTATAAAAAAATCAAAAAATAAAGAAAGATAATAAAGAGCCAGGCATGGTGGTACATACCTTTAATCCTTTGGGAGGCAGAGATAGGAGGATCACCATGAGTTCCAGGTCACCCTGACACTACATAGTAAATTCCAGGTTAGCTTGGGCTAGATTGAGACCCTACCACCAAAAACAAACTAAAAAAAAAAAGAATAAATAAAGATATTATACAGCAATACATATACATAAATATTTTATGCCAAGTTGAATTTTGTATTGTATGTGGGACGTGTGTGTGTTAATGGGAAAGCATGCACTATGTGCCTATGTGGTAGAGGTCAGACCTCACATGTCATTCCTCAGGAGCCATCCACCTTTTTTTGGAGGCAGACTCTCTCACTGGTCTGGTAATCACTAAGTATACTAGAGTGGCCAGTGAGCCCCAGGTATCTGCCTATCTCTACCTCCCATGCATTGGAATTACAAATTCACAAACCATGCCCAGCTTTTTATATGGAATTTTAGGAATCAAATTCCAATCATGTTTATCAGCTTAGCTACCTCCTCAACCCCTCAAGTTGAGTTTTATTAAGAGAGAGAGATGAGCCGGGCGTGGTGGTGCACGCCTTTAATCCCAGCACTCAGGAGGCAGAGGTAGGAGGATCGCCGTGAGTTCAAGGCCACCCTGAGACTACACAGTTAATTCCAGGTCAGCCTGGACCAGAGTGAGACCCTAACTTGAAAAACAAAAAAAAAAAAAAAAAGAGAGAGCGATGAGCCAGGTGTGGTGGCACACGCCCTTAATCCCAGCACTCGGGAGGCAGAGGTAGGAGGACTGCCATGAGTTCAAGGCCACCCTGAAACTACATTGTGAATTCCAGGTCAGCCTGAGCTAGAGTGAGACCCTACCTCGAAAATCCAAAAAAGAAAAAAAAAAGAGAGAGAGAGAGCGCGATGGGCTGGAGAGATGGTTTAGTGGTTAAGGCACTTGCTTGTGAATCCAGCTTCTATTCCCAAATACCCTTATAAGCCCAGCTGCATATACTGGTGCATGAATCTGGAGTTCCTTTGCCCTATAAGCCCTGGCATGCCCATTCATATTCTCTCACGCGCTCACTTGCTCTCAAATAACAAATAAAAATATTTTTCTTTTTTATTTTTTTTATTTTATTTTATTTTATATTTTATATTTTTTATATTTTATTTTATTTTATTATTTTATTTTAGACAGAGAGAGGGAGAGTGAGAATGGGCGCACCAGGGCCTGTAGCCACTGCAAACAACTCCAGATGTATGCACCACCATGCACATATGGCTTACGTGGGACCTGGAGAATCGAACCGGGTTTTGCAGGCATATGCCTTAACTGCGAAGCCCTCTCTCCAGCCTAAAATATTTTTCTTTTTAAAAAGAGAGATGGCTCAGTGGAGAAGAAGACTTGCTACATATGCATTAGGGCCTATGAGCACCTAATATGCATTGAGTTTGATTCCCTAGCACCTATGTAAATAGCAGGGCATGGCCACACATGCCTGTCACCCTTGTCTCGTAAGAAGCAGGGATGGGAGAATCACTAGGGCTTCTCTGGTCAGCCAGTATGACCCCCCCCACCCCAAAATAAAAAAGAAAGGCAACTCAGGGTTCAGTGAAAGACTCTATACCTCAAGGACACACACAAATGAGTAATAAAAGGAGAACACATGCCATACTCCTCGGGCCTCCTCAAGGGTACACAAGGGTGCATGCATCTCTCTACACATATCTATACATCACATGCATACATCACACATGGAAAGGAGACTGAAGCTGGGCATGCTGGTGCAGGCCATTAATCCTAGCACTTCGGAGGCAGAGGTTGGAGGATTGCTGTGAGTTCAAGGCCACCCTGAGTCTACATAGTGAATTCCAGGTCAGCCTGGACTAGAGCAAGACCACTTGAAAAAAACAAAAAAGAGACAGACAGACATACAGAGGGAAAAGGGTGGAAGAGACAGCTCACGATAGATGTGACCAACCATCTTACCGCAGCATCAACATTAGCAGGTGAGTCTCCATTAGGGTCTGCCAGCATAGAAATGACACTAATCATGATGGTTTCAACAGTATGGATAGGCAGCCAACGTTCCTCTGGCTTCTCATAACCATATTTGTCTTCCCCAGGCTCATGAAGAATAGAAATGCAAACATCACCATTTTTATCAACTGTAAAAATTAGAAAATGTTAGTATACCACTTATTTGGTTAAACATAAAATATTAATTACAAATATGATCTTGATTCACACAGTACATGTATAAAACATCACCAATACGTTTCCAAGATGGAATCTCACTTTTTAGGAATGCTATTTTACCAAATGCACAGGAGCAACAACACAAACTCAATAGGAATGTAAGCTATCTTTTACATTTGTACAAAATTAAAAATATCTAGGAGGCTGGAGCAATGGCTTAACAGTTAAGGCACATGTCTACAGAACCTAAGGACCGAGATTCAATACCCCCGTACCCACGTAAGCCATATGCACATGGTGGCACATGCGTCTAAAGTTCATTTGCAGTGGCCAGAGGCCCTGACATGGCATTTTCTTTTTCTTTCTTTCTCTCAAACAAATAAAAAATTTTTTTTCCAAATCTAGGAGGCTGGAGAGATGGCTTAGCAGTTAAGGCATTTGACTGCAAAGCCAAAGGATCCCAGTTAGATTCTCCCACATAAGCCAAATGCACAAGTGGGCGCATGCATCTGTAGTTCGTTTGCAGGGGTTGGAAGTCCTGGAGTGCCCTCCCTCCCTTCTCTCTCTCAAGTAAATAAGTAAATAAAATAAAAAAATTTTTTAAAAAGCCAGGTGTGGTGGCACACGCCTTTAATCACAGCACTTGGGAGGCAGAGAGGTAGGATGATCACCATGAGTTGGGGGCCACCCTGAGACTACACAGTGATTTCCAGGTCTGGGCTACAGTGAGACCCTACCTCGAAAAAAAAAAAAATCTAGGGTTGGAAAGATAGCTTACTGGTTAAGGCACTTGCCTATGAAGCCTAAGGATCTGAATTCCCCAATACCTAAGTAAGCCAGATACACATGGTGGTGGATGCATCTGGAGTTTGTTTGCAGTGGCTAGAGGCCCTGGCATGCCCATTCTCTCCCTCTCCTTCTTACTGCCTCTTTCTGTCCCTCTCTCTCAAATAAATAAATCAAAAAATAAAAATATATTTAAGCCAGGCATGGGGACACACGCCTTTATTATTATTATTATTATTATTATTATTATTATTATTATTATTATTATTTTGGAGAGAGACACACAGAGAAGGACAGAGAGAGAGAGAGGAAGACAGAGATGGGCGTGGCAGCAGTGTCTCAGCTGCTGCTAATGAAATCCAAATGTGTGCGCCCCCTTGTGGTCAAGTGCGGCATTGCGCCCATGCCCCACTGCATCTGGCTAAATGTGGGACCTGGAGATTGGAACCGCTGGAGATTGGAACCAGTGTTCTTAGGCTTAGGAGACAGGCGCCTTAACCCCTAGCCATCTCTCCAGCTCAGACACGCGCCTTTAATCCCAACACTTGGGAGATAGAGGTAGGAGGACTGCCTTGGGTCAAGGCCACCCTGAGACTACATAGTTAATTTCAGGTCAGCTTGGGCCAAAGTGAGACCCTCCCTTGGAAAACCAATATATATATATAACATGTCCATGGTGCTGAGAATTTACATGTAGTAAACAATGTAACTAAATAAATGTCTTATCTGTTCTTCATTTACACAAAGTGTGACATAAAATAAGGAAAAACTGGATTTCTCTATGGAATGGTTTCCTAGTTTCACAACTAATGTTTTTGGAGCCAGGCCTTTACTGTATAACCAAGGCTAACCTCAAATTTGAGGTCTTCCTGACTCTACTTCCTAATACTAAGATTTCAAGTATATGCCAACATGCCTGTTTCATATCAATTATTAAACTGTGAAAAATTTTATGAAGAAAAGGAAACTGAGGGCTGGGGAGATGGATCAGTGGTTAAAGGCACTTGCTTGAGAAGCATGCCAGCCTGAGATTGATTCCCCAGCACTCAAATAAAGCCAGATGCACAAAGTGGCACATGTAGCTGGAGTTCTTCGTGACAGCAAGAGGCCCTGCGCACCCATAGACTCAGTCACTCACTCTTTCAAATATATATATTTTTTAGAGTTAGACCCTTGGCGTTGTTGTGGGAGCAGCCAGCCAAGCTCAGCACCCAAGCCACGGTGTTCACTTCTGCAGGTTCCTGTGATGAGGCACCCACAGACCATGCTCTCAGCCACAGCCACTGGCACCAGGAGAGCAGAAACAAAGAGTAAATTTGGAGCTGTGTTTCATCAGTTTTTGCTGAAAAGATCACAACCTGTAAAACTTGAGTTTTATGTGTAATTGTAGCATGTCCACAAGATTCCTAGTGTTGATGTTTTGGTGGGCTATGCAGACATTCATGGAGACCTACTGCCCATAAATAACAACAATAATTATCAAAAGGTGGTTTTCACAGCCAACCCACTACTTAGGATTTATAAAAGGAAGAAGCAGAGAGTACAGTCCCTTTGATACAGACATACTAATAATAAGGAAGAACGTTTTAAACAATGTTATGCTCAGACACCAGAGGAAAATGCCTCATACTGTCATCAACATGCCCCAAGACTTAAGACCTATGTCTTCTATCAGAGATGTGGATATTCTTCCCAAAACCCACTACAGAGTTCATCTGTATAAGTATGGCACCAAGAAGCACCTGAGGTTCTACATCCAGGACAGCTCCAGTGTCAGGGTGACTCTACGTGGCTTGGAGAGAGTCTCAGGGATCTTTATATCCAGGTTTCTCCGAGAAGGACTGGCTCAAAGCACAAGACTGCTAACTGTTAATAATGAGGTTTTAGAAGTGAATGGCACAGAAGTTTCTGGAAGAGTCTGGGTCAAATAAGTAAGAGACATGATGATTGCCAATAGCCACAACTTCATCATCACAGTGAGGCCAGCCAACCAGAGAACAATGTTAGGAAAAGTCAGAATTCAAGAAGCTCCAGACAGTCTACTGATAGCAGCTTCATGAGTTACCCACAGTAGTCGGAACCAAGCTTTGAGCCAGAAGACCAAGACAGTGATGAAGACATCATCATTGTTAACAACAGTGGGGTACCACAGCATATACTCAAAGCTGTGCTTGATGCCCAGAGCATGGAGTCCTTCCTTGACACAGATGGAACTCAGCTTTGAGTCTCGGCAGAATGGTTTTCTCTCCTCTGCTGAAGGGAGCCCCACTCCAGCGACTGGCAGCACCAGCAAGAAGTTTAAAAGATGTGCTCCAGAGCAAAAGCTCTTAGAAGACTATCACCACTCTATGAACTGGGTGTTAATGTTTCCTGAGTGAGGGTGCCACAGAGACCTGAACATTGGGCTTATAATTACAGCTATATACCTCTGACCCACAGCTGGGAGCAGGCATGAGAAAAGTCCTCATGCTGACATGTTGCTGAAGAGTGGGAAGCAGCTCAGAGTGCATGTCCATATGCAGGAGGGTCTCTCCCTAAGAGTGATGTTTGTGTGCACAAGGGCCTATGCTACCTTTTTCCACAGAGAGCTGGTGCTAGGCCCATCCCTATGCTGTCATTTGTTTTGGAAGTGGTTGCATATTAACATGCTATGCAAAGCCTGGCTTGATTTGGATTATACTATATTTAGATTTTTTTTTTTTGGGGGGGGGGGGGGTTCAAGGTAGGGTTTCACTCTAGGTCAGGCTGACCTGAAATTCACTATCTAGTCTCAGGGTGGCTTTGAACTCACAGTGATCCTCCTACCTCTGCCTCCCAAGTGCTAGGATTAAAGGCATGTTGCCACCATGCCTGGCTTCTTCAATTTTTTAAAAATATGCTAATTATTTAAAAGAGAGAAAAAGGAGGAGGCAGACAGAGAACAGGCACACCAGGACCTTCAGGCACTGCAAACAAACTCGACTCATGCGCTCCTTGTGCGTCTGGCTTACATGGGTACTGGGGAATCGATTCTGGGTCCTCATGATTCATAGGCAAGCATCTTAACATTAAGCCATCTCTCTAAACCCCTATTTTTATATTTTATTTATTTTTTGGTTTTCCAAGGTAGGGTCTCTAGCTCAGGCTAACCTGGAATTCCCTATGTAGCCTCAGGGTGGCCTCGAACTCACAGTGATCCTCCTACCTCTGCCTCCCAAGTGCTGGGATTAAAAGCCTGAACCACCACACCCAGCTGCTATTTTTGATGGGAAGAAGTCTAATACTTTTGGTAGGCTGGATCTCAGCTGTAACTTACCATGATAGCTGTTTTAACATTTATTTATTTATTATTTATTTATTTATTTATTTATTTATTTATTTATTTATTTAGGTTTTCGATGTAGGGTCTCACTCTAGTCCAGGCTGACCTGGAACTCTGGGATTAAAGGCATGCGCCACCACACCTGGCTGTTTTTTTTAATTTTTTTTGTTTGGTTTTTGTTTTGTTTTGTTTTGTTCTAAGTAGGATCTTACTCTCTTAACTTTTTTAAATGTGCCCTTGGACAGTTGGCTTAGCGGTTAAGATGTTTGCCTGTGAAGCCTAAGGACACAGGTTTGATTCCTCAGTCCCCACATAAGGGGATGCATGCATCTGGAGTTAGTTTGTTCAAAGCAACCCTGAAACTACATAGTGAACTTCAGGTCAGCCTGGAGGCCCTAATGTGCCCATTCTCTCTCTCTCATATCCCCCAAATAAATAAATAAGTAAAAATGTATTTTAAAAAAATGTGCCTGTTGTTAATTGGGACATATTGTTTGCTCAAATGCAATGGTTTTAGTTTTTTGTTTTGTTTTTCTAAGTAGGGTCTTGCTAGCACAGACTTAACTGGAATTCACTGTGTAGTCTCAGGGTGGCCTCAAACTCACAGCAATCATCCCAGTACTGGGATTAAAGGCGCGGGCCACCACATGCAGCTGGTTTTAGTTTTGGAGTTTTTTTTTTCTTTCTCAATTCTAAGAACAAAACCAGTTGTCCGTACTTCCTGTTACCCATCCCTGAGTGGACCACTGTTCCTGAGTTGGGACACTGTGACAGTAGCTTCCACGAATCCAGTGACATGTTCCTGTCCAATGCACTGTAATCTCAGCGTGAGGAGCCTTGAGAGAGAGAGAGAGAGAGAGAGACAGACAGACAGACAGACAGACAGACAGACAGACAGAAAGAAAGAAAGAAAGAAAGAAAGAAAGAAAGAAAGAAAGAAAGAAAGAAAGACAGAAAGACAGAAAGACAGAAAGACAAAAAGAGAGAAAGGAGGGCTGGAAAGATGGCTTAGCAGTTAAGGCGCCTGCCTCCTAAGCCTAAGAACGCTGGTTCCAATCTCCAGGACCCACGTTTAACCAGATGCAAAGTGACGCAAAGGCACCTGACCACAAGGGGGCGCATGCATCTGGATTTCATTCGCAGCAGCTGAGAGGCTGCTGGCGCCCATCTCTGTCTTCCTCTCCCTCTCTCTCTGTCTCTCTCCAAAAAGAGAGGGAGAGAGAGAGAAAAAAAATGGACATACCAAGGCTGCCAGCCTCTGCAAAGGAACTCCAGACACATGTACCACCTTGTGCAACTGGCTTATGTGGGTCCTGGGGAAACTGAACCTGGTTCCTTTGGCTTCCTAGGCAAATGCCTTAACCACTAAGCCATCTCTCCAGACCTGTCCACATTCTTCCTCATATACCACTACCTTTTTTGTTAACTTTTAAAAAATATTTAATTTAATTAATTTATTTATTTAAGAGAGAAAGAAAGAGGCAGAGAGAAAGAGAGAGAAAGAATGGGCGTGCCAGGGCCTCCAGCCACTGCAAACAAACTCCAGATGCATGTGCCCCCTTGTGCATCTGGCTTACGTGGGTCCTGGGGAATCGAACCCAAGTCCTTAGGCTTCACAGGCAAATGCCTTAACTGCTAAGCCATTTCACCAGCGCCCCCTCTTTTTTTGTAAATAAACAAAGTTTTAACAAAGAACTTTTTTCTCTTGGGGAAAAATACTTCAGGGTTTGACTTTTGTACTAATTTTACTGTCAAGTATAGAGTTATCTTAATTTGTGAAAATGGAGAAGAAAGCTAAGCTCATTATCCTAGGAGGAATGTGTCAATGGTGTTTTCATCACAGTTGCTGACTTTTAAATTACTGGTGAGATAACCAATTGCTAGACATACTGTAAACCTGCATATTTGGTTATACAGTAGATACCAATGGCTCAGTCCATGGTCCTGATTGTCAAGCCTGGCTGAAGTCTCTTGTGTCTTCTTTTTTGTTTGTTTTTGTTTCTTTGTTTGTTCTATCAAGGTAGGATCTTGCTCTAGCCCAGGCTGACCTGGAATTCACTATGCAATCTAAGGATGGCCTCAAACTCATGAAAATCCTATCTATGTCTCCTGAGTTTTCTGTTTTCTTATTGATAATGTTCTGAAGTTCTCAGCATGATGTATGTGCTTTGGTGAACCATGAATTTTCTAATTAAACTTTAAATGCTATAACAATTTTAAAGAAGTTTTAAAATTATTTATAAGGGAGGGAGGAAAAGAATGGATGCACCAGGGCCTCTAGTTACTGTAAGCAACCTCCAGATGGCATGTGCCACCCATGTGCATCTGGATTATATGGGATCTAAGGAATTGAACCTGGGTCCTTAATCTATCTCTCCAGCCCTGTAACATGATTTTTACATTTGTTTAAACTATCACATGTCAGTATTTTACATTATCACTAAATGAATTTTGATTTTTAAAATCAAATAAATAAAATATTTTTTAAGGCAAAGTATGATGTCATGAAAATTAACCAGTATGTATGACATTCATGAGGCTGTTTTTCTTTCCTGCACTGCATTTGGGTATGATGGTGGAGAAGGGAGAACACACATGTAGAGATAACTGCTTAGCAGTTAAGGTGCTTGCCTGCAAAGACAAAGTATCCAGGTTCAACTCCTCAGGACTCACGAAAGCCAGATGCACAAGGTAGCACATGTGTCTGGAGTTCATCTGCGGTGGCTGAAGGCCCTGGTGTACCCATTCTCTCTATGTATCTGCCTGCCTCTCTCTTTCAAAGAAAGAAATAATTTTTTTTTAAAGTAGCCAAACATTGGGACACACCTTTAAAAAAAACTGCACTTGGAACCAGGTGTGGTGGTGTACCCCTTTAAATCCCAGCATTCAGGAGGCAAAGACAGAAGGATTAAACTTGGACTAGAGAGATGGCTTAGCAGTTAAGGCACTTGCCTGCAAAGCCAAAAGCTTCAGGTTTGATTCCCCAGGACCCAGGTAAGCCAAATGCACAAGATGAAGCAAATGTACAGAGTTAGTTTGCAACAGTTGGAGCCTGGCTTGCTCATTCTCATTCTCTCTCCACCCCTGCCCCCCCTACTCAAAAAATTGAATGAGAATAAAAATATTGCTTAGCCAAGCATGGTGGTGCACGTCTTTAATCCCAGGACTTGGGAGGCAGAGGTAGGAGGATCGCCATGAGTACACCCTGAGACTACATAGTGAATTCCAGGTTAGCCTGGGCTAGAATGATACCCTATCTCAAACCCCCCCAAAAAAAAAAATTGGTTCAAGGGCTGGAGAAATGGCTTAGTGGTTAAGATGCTTGCCTGTGAAGTCTAAGGACCCAGGTTCCATTCTTCAGGTCCCATGTAAGCCACATGCACATGGTGGCGCACCTGTCTGGAATTCATTTGCAGTGGCTGGAAGTTGTACGTGCCCATTCCTTCTCCTTCTCCTCTGTTTTCTCTGTTTCTCTGGCTCTATCCCTCTGTCTCAAATAAATAAAAATAAATCTTAAAAAAATATTTTAAGGGCTGGAGAGAATGGCACTTGGGAGGCAGAGGTAGGAGGATTGCCGTGGAGTTCAAGGCCACCCTGAGACTACATAGTGAATTCCAGGTCAGCCCGGACCAGAGTGAGACCCTACCTCGAAAAACCAAAAAAAAAAAAAAAAAAAAAAAAAAAAAAAAAAAAATATTTTAAGGGCTGGAGAGATGGCTTAGCGGTTAAGGCGCCTGCCTCCTAAGCCTAAGAACGCTGGTTCCAATCTCCAGGTCCCACGTTTAGCCAGATGCAAAGTGACGCAAGGGCGCAATGCTGCACTTGGCCACAAGGGGGCGCACGCAGCTGGATTTCGTTCACAGCAGCTGAGACACTGCTGGCGCACCCATCCCTATCTGTCTTCCTCTCCCTCTTTCTCTGTCTCTCTCCAAAAAACAAAAAAAATTTTTTTTAATATTTTTTAAAAACACCAAAAGAGCCGGGCGTGGTGGCGCATGCCTTTAATCCCAGCACTTGGGAGGCAGAGGTAGGAGGATCGCAGTGAGTTCAAGGCCATCCTGAGACTACATAGTTAATTCCAGGTCAGCCTGGGCCAGAGTGAGACCCTACCTCAAAAAACCCAAAACAACAACAACAACCAAAAAAAAAAAACATCGAAAGAGCCAGGCATGGTGGCACATGCCTTTAATCCCAACACTTGGGAGGCAGAGGTAGAAGGATCGCTATGAGTTCAAGGCCACCCTGAGAATACAGAGTGAATTCGAGGTCTAACCTGGGCTAGAGTGAGACCCCCCCCACCTTGAAAAACAAAACAAAAAAAACACCAAAAGACATTTCTTGGGGATATTTTATTTATTTATTTATTTATTTATTTATTTATTTATTTATTTAATCTTAGAGAGACAGAGAGAATTGGCCCACCAAGGCCTCAGCCACTGCAATCAAACTCCAGACACTTGCACCACCTAGTGAGCATCTGGCTAACATGGAATCTGGAGAATAGAACATGGGTCCTTAGGCTTCATACGCAAGGGCCTTAACTATTAAGCCATCTCTCCAGCCCTCCTATTTTAGACAAGAAAGATTCAATGAAACAAATTTTTTTAGCCAGGCATGTTGACACATGCCTTTAATCACAGCATTGTTAGGAGGATTGCCCTGAGTTCAAGGCCACCCTGAGGCTACATAGTGAATTAAAGATCACCAAGAGCTACAGCCAGGCCCTACCTCAAAAGACCAAAAAGTATTTTATTTTTTTTGAGAGAGACAAAGAGGCAGGGAGAGAAAGAGAATGGGCCTCCAACCACAGCAAATAAATTCCAGACACATGTGCCACCTTGTGCATCTGCCTTACCTGGGTTCTGGAAAAACCAAACCTGGGTCTGTAGGCTAACTAGGCAAGCACATTACTTAACTGCTAAGACATTGTCCAGCCCTCAATAAAATTTCTGTTTTGTTGTGTTTTATTTTGTTTTTCTTTTCTTCTTTCTTTCTTTGTTTTTGGAGAGAGAGAGAGGGAGAGGAAGACAGATAGAGATGGGCACTCCAGCAGCTTCTCAGCTGCTGCGAACAAGATCCAGATGTGTTCGCCCCCTTGTGGGCAAGTGCGGCATCTGGCTAAACGTGGGACCTGGAGATTGGAACCAGCGTTCTTGGGCTTAGGAGGCAGGTGCCTTAACCGCTAAGCCATCTCTCCAGCCCTTATTTTGTTTTTCAAAGTAGTGTTTCATTCTAGCTCAGGCTGACCTGGAATTCACAATGTAGTACAAGGATGGCCTAGAACTCACAGTGATCCTCCTACCTCTGCCTCCAAGTGCTGGGATTAAAGGCATGCACCACCATGCTCAGATCTCATCCTTTTGTTTTTTAAAAAAAATTTACATGGGTACATTAATTCACTTGATTCATCACCATGTTATGAGGCATCTTAAGAAAATAACTTCATGGGGCTAGAAAGATGGCTTAGCGGTTAAGGTGATTGCCTGCGAAGCCAAAGGATCCCGGTTCAATTCTCTAGGACCAACATAAGCCAGATGCATGAGGGGCACATGCATATGCATCTGGAGTTTGTCTGCAGTGGCTACAGGCCCTGGCATGCCCATTCTCTCTCTGTCTGCTTCTCTTCTCCCTCCCTCCCCCCCCCTTGCAAATAAATAAAAATTGAAAAAAAGAAATAAAGAAAATAACTTCAAAGGACCTACATTTGGACCTACTGAATCTTATACTACTTTCATCTTATTGGTTTACTGGTTATGGTAAATAAGACCCAAGTAAAACAAGTTCAGCTCATACCTATAATCTCTACATTACGAAGGCTGAGGCCAAACTGGGCTACACAGTGAGACATTTGAAGAAAAGAGAAGGGGACACTATTCTAGACAAAGCCATAGATTGTCACTAGAAAAATTTCAGTACTAGAGATGAGATTCATTCCAGTGAGTTGTTGGCCAGGGAGGTCCCTGATGTCCCTAAAACATTACAGGCCATTACCAAGGCTCTCAGGTTTCCCACTAGTGATAGATAGTAAGACCCTAAGGCTCAAGATTCCACAGCTTGGGCTGCAAGGTCACTAAGAAATAAAGCTGCAACTGAGCTGAAAACCTCCTCCCTGTTGATCAGCTGACACGGCATGCAGCCCTATGGGACAGAAAGAAGTCATTAGTGGAGATAAATGATGAACACTGCAAATTTTAAATTTGGCCAAACAGGCCAAATAAGTCAACAGGTGCAATAGTGGCATGTCTGTTATGGGGGAAACCAACCACTCTCTAATTGGACTGCAGGCCCACTCCATAGGAAGGAATACATGCCTGATACTGAAAACCTCTGATGGGGGAGGTCATAAGCCTAGGAGTATAACATCTGCTGGTGTCTGCCTAAATGCATATATTATGCTCACCAAACTGCCCTGTAAGCACTTTTCTTAATGTTCATACCCATATATTAATGCTTCTCTCAAATGGCACCATGGTGCTGAGGAAAAGTGACAGAGGAGTGTTCAGCACTGAAACATCTCTATCACACCTTCCAAGGTTCAGAGTCCATTGAGGAAGAGGTGACTGAAAGAATTTAAGAGTCAAAGGAAGAGCAGGACTCCTTACAATGCACTCTTCCAGACACAAAATGGCCTGGATATCCATAACCTCACAGTGCCTGACACTACCTACACAAGACCATCATAATAGGAGGAAAAGATGATAGCATCAAAATAAAAGAGAGACGACTGAGAGGGGGAAGGAGTAGGATGGAGGATGGAGTTTCAAAGGGGAGTGGGGGAAAGGAGGGTTATTGTCTATAATTATGGAAGTTGTCAATAAAAAAAAAAAAAAAAAAAGTCCCAGAGAAACTTTTGGAGATGGTCTATTCTTGATTGTGCAGTAATACAGGTATGTTCATTGTGTGCAAACGCATCAAAATAAGAGGGACTGATTGAGAGGGGGAGGGGATATGATAGTTTTTTGTTTTGTTTTGTTTTTTGAGACAGAGAGAGAGAGAGAGAGAGAGAGAGAGAGAAGATAGATAGAGATGGGTGCGCCAGCAGCCTCTCAGCTGCTGCGAACGAAATCCAGATGTGTGCGCCCCCTTGTGGCCAAGTGTGGCATTGCGCCCTTGCATCACTGCATCTGACTAAACGTGGGACATGGAGATTGGAACGAGCATTCTTAGGCTTAGGAGGCAGGTGCCTTAACCGCTAAGTGTGGACTTTTGAATGGGAAAGTAGGGGAAGGAATTATCATGGTTTATTGTCTATAATTATGGAAGTTGTCAAAATAAAAGCTTAAGGGCTGTAGAGATGGCTTAGTGGTTAAGGCACTTGACTGTGAAGCCTAAGGACCCAGGTCCAGTGGCTGGAGGCCCTGGTACACCCATTCTCAATCTCTCTCTCTCTCTCTCTCTCTCTCTCTGTCTCTCATAAATAAGTAAATAAAATATTTTTTAAAGAAGTTTAGGAGCTGGAGAGATGGCTTAGTGGTTAAACAATTGCCTGTGAAGCCTGAGGACCCCAGTTTGAGGCTCGATTCTCCAGGACCCATGTAAGCCAGATGCACAAGGGGGCTCATGCACCTGGAGTTCGTTTTCAGTGGCTGGAGGCCCTGGCACACCCATATTCTCTCTCAAATAAATAAATAAATAAATAAATTTTAAAAATAAAAAATTAAATGTTTAGCCAGGTGTGATGTCACACACCTTTAATCCCAGCACTAGGGAGGCAGAGGTAGGAGGATCCCCATGAGTTCATGGCCACCCTGAGACTACATAGTGATTTCCAGGTCAGCCTGGACTAGAGTGAAACCCTGCCTTGAAATCCCACCCCCCCCAAAAAAATCAAGATCTCCAAAAGAAACTACATGTTTACTGATAATCATTCCTTACCCTCTCCCCAAAAAACATCTCTTCCAGCCATGTGAATGGAATCACTGGTTTAGGGAGATGGTTCAGCAGTTAAAGGTGCTTGCTTGCAAAAGCCTGTTGTCCAGGGTTTAATTCCCTAAGTACACAAATGGTGCTTGCGTCTGTAATTCATTTTTAGTGGCAGGAGGCACTAGCACCACTTATATCCACCTACCCACCCTCTCTCCCTTTTCCTCCTTCTCTCTCTCAAATAATAGTTTTTAATTTTTTTTTTGGGGGGGGGGTTCAAGGTAGGGTTTCACTCTAGCTCAGACTGACCTGGACCTGGAATTAACTACGTATGTATTTTCAGGCTGGCCTTGAACTCTTGGCGATCCTCCTACCTCTGCCTCCCGAATACTGGGATTAAAGGCGTGCACCACCACACCCGGCTTTAAAATATTTTTTTAATTCATGTAATAATTAGGCTGAGAGATGCTTCAGTGGTTAAGGCACTTGACTGCAAAGCCTAACAACCTGGGTTTGATTCCCCCAGTACCATTGTAAAGACAGATGCATCTGGAATTCGTTTAGTGTCTAGAGGCCCTGGCACACCCATCCTCATTTTCTCTCTCTCCTTACAAATGAGTAGTTTTTTAAAATATATGTAATAATCAAAGCTACCCATAGTCTAAAAACTGAGAAAATATAAATCAAAAAAACCTAGTTTGGAGCTGGAGAGATAGCTTAGCAGTTAAGGCGCTTGCCTGCAAAGCCACAGGACCAAGTTTCAATTATCCAAGACCCACATAAGCCAGATGCACAAGATGATGTATGCATCTGGAGTTTGTTTGTAGCAGCTGGAAGACCTGGCACACTCATTCTCTATCTGCCCCACTCTCAATAATAAATAAATAAATAAATAAACAAACAAACAAACAAACAAACCCAGTTTTAATGGTTTTTACATTCCCTATCTGACTTGTATTAATTCTGAGTCAATATTACTGTAACAGGCATCATGACACATGACTATAATTCCTACATTTATGATCCCTACACAGCAAGATCCTGTCTCCCTCTTCGTTTTATTTATTTTCAGGGAGGGGGAGAAGAGAGGGAGAGAGAGAATGAATGAATGAATGAATGAATGAATGAATGAATGAATGCATGCATGCATGAATGAGAGAGAGAGAGAATGGGCACACCACAGCCTTCAGCCACTGCAAATGAACTCCAGATGCATTGTGCACCTGGCTTTACATGAGTCCTGGGGAATCAAACCTGAGTCCTTAGACTTCCCAGGCAAGTGCCTTAACCACTAAGCCATCACTCCAGGCACTCTCTCTTTTTATAAAAAAAAATAATAATAAGGCTCAATGAAGAGTAGGGAAAATGTCAAAGCCAGAGGGGTGGTCCACATCTTTAATCCCAGCACTCGGGAGGCAGAGGTAGGAGGATCACTGCAATTTCAAGACCAGCCTGAGACTACATAGTGAATTCCAGGTAAGCCTGGGCTAGAACGAGACCCTACCTCAGGGGGGTAAGAAAAAACAGTAATGAAGAGAATTACACTCATCTTGTACTCAAGTTTAAGGAAATTACAAAGGTTAACAGGCCAGTAGTTAGTAAGAGCACCCACAGGGTAGATCTAGAGTGTAAGGAAAATGTGCATGTAGTAGATTCAGAGACCAAGGGAAAATCATGCATGTAATGCAAGTGAGAAGTTATCCCAAACTATAAAGCAGATACAAGCACTAAGAAACTGCTATGCTCTCCCCACTCACCCAGCTAAGCTGGGTGAGGGGGAAGGTAGACTCACATGTATCCAAGCAGAGATGAGAGGGAGGGAATCCAGAGAGATCCACAAAGTGGGGGGTGGGGGAGCATGATCTCTCCTCTTTTTCTTTTTTTTTTTTAATTTTTAAAATATTTTATTTATTTATTTGAGAGTTTGAGAGAAAGAGGCAGATAGAAAAGAGATGACGGGCATGCCAGGGCCTCCAGCCACTGCAAACGAACTCCAGATGCATGTGCCCCTTTGTGCATCTGGCTATGTGGGTACTGGGGAATCGAAGGCAAATGCCTTAACTGCTAAGCCAATTCCCCAGCCCTGCTCCTTTTAATATGTATATGTGCATGTTCATTTATATGAGTGTGGATATGCAAGTCATAAACACGTAGAGGTCAGAGGACAACTTTTCAGGCATCAAGTCACTGCTTCTACCTTGTTTGAAGCGGGGTCTCTTGTTCACTTTGATATTTACAAGGTTAACTTCTTTCTTTTTGCGAGTGTGGGAATTACAGACATCCTCCAGCGTTCAGCAGTTTTTAAAAAATATTTTTTAATATATTTTATTTATTTGAGAGAAAGAGAAAGAATGGGTGTGCCAGGGCCTCCAGCCATTGCAAACAAACTCCAGATGCATGCACCCCCTTGTGCATCTGGCTTACATGGGGCCTAGAGAGTCGAACCGGAATCCTTTAGTTTTGCAGGCAATGCTTTAACTGCTGAGCTACCTCTCTAGCCCAATACTTTTTTTAAAAAATGGGAATCTGAACTGAGGCACTCACATAGTTGTATAAAACTATACTTTACATTAAGCTATATCCCCCAGCCCAAGACCCTATCATTAAACAGAACAAGCCATATATGTAATATATGTATTACAGGCTGAAGCAGGAATCTCACCACAACCAGGGCTACATTGTAATTTCCAGACCAGCCTGGGCTACCTTGTCTCAAACCATATCCCTCCACCTCCACCAAAACAGTGCTAAAAATTAATTGCACTCAGGAGGCAGACATAGGAGGATCACCAGGGGTTTGAGGCTGCCCTGAGACTACATAATGAATTCCAGGACATCCTGGGCTAGAGTGAGATACTACCTCAAAAAACAAAAACAAAAAAGATATACTTTCAGGCTGGGCCAGAGTGAGACCCTACCTCGAAAAAGCAAAAAAAAAAAAAAAAAAAAAAAAAAGATATACTTTCTGCATGTCTTGTAACATTTGTTTGTTTGTTTATTTATTTATTTATTTGAGAGAGAGAAAGAGGCAGAGAAAGGGAGAGACAGAATGGGCATGCTGGGGCATTCAACCACTGCAAACAAACTCCAGATGCATGTGCCACTTTATGCATCTGGCTTACATGGGTACTGGGGAGTTGAACCTGGGTCCTTTGGCTTTACAGCCAAGTACCTTAACCACTAAACTATCTCTCTACCCCAGGCTGACCTGGATGCACTATATAGTTTCAGGATTCCTCAAACCCAAATCTCTGCTGGGATTAAAGGTGTGCACCACCATGCCCAGCCTAGAATTGCACCTTTCTTACCAAATTGAGATCTTTAGTGACAAGCCATCATATTTGCAAAAGTAAAAGTAAAACAAAATAACTTACCATTTGGGTGCCAGATTTCTGTAATGAATTTCATTTTAGGAGGTCGAAGGGGATAATCTTTTGGGAAAGTGAGATGAGCTTTAAAAACACCGCCTTCACTGAAGGAAAAAAAAAAAAAAAAACAGTTCTCACCTACAAGTTCCTGTTAATAAGTACACAATCATCATTAAGACAAACATAAAACAAGAGGGCAGGAACAATAATAAAAATAAAGCCTTTCTCTCATAAATAATTTTTTATTTTTTAAAAGGGCTGAATAGATGGCTCAGCGGTTAAGGCACTTGCCTGCAGATCCTAACAACCTGAGTTCAATTCCCCAATACCCACATAAAGCGAGATGCACAAAGTGGTGCACGCATCTGAAGTCCATTTGCAGCAGTTGGAAGCCCTTGAGTGGCCCTTCTCTTTATCTCTCATAAACAAATAAAATTAGTAAAAATAAAGTTAGTAAATAATATAAGCTACCATAACTACTACTCTCAAGAGGGTAGCATAAAGATGAAAGAAGTAATTTGATGTAAAAATTAAAGGGAGAGGCCAGGCGTGGTGGTGCATGCCTTTAATCCCAGCACTCAGGAGGCAAAGGTAGGAGGATCACTGTGAGTTTGAGGCCACCCTGAGAATACAGTGATTTCCAGGTCAGCCTGGGCTAGAGTGAGACCCTACCTCAAAAAACAGGGGGCGGGGGATGCTGGAGAGATGGCTTAGCAGTTAAGGCGCATGCCTGCAAAGCCTAAGAACCCCAGTTCGATTCTATAGATCTCACATAAGCCAGATGTACATGGTGGTGCATTCGTCTGGAGTTCATTTGCAGTGGCCACAGGCCTTGGCATGCCCATTATTTCTCTGCCTCAAATAAATAAATAAATAAATAAATAGCTGGGAAAAAAAAGCTATTTCGACTATCAGTGTCTGGTTTATGAAATACATTTATCCTTTAGAAAAATATGGGCTGTGGGATGGCTTAGAGGTTAAAGGATTTGCCTGCAAAGCCAAGGACCCAGATCTGATTCCCCAGGACCCACGTTAGCCAGATGAAAAAGGGGAAGCACGCGTCTGGAGTTCATTTGCAGTGGCTGAATGCCCTGGCATGTCCATTCTCTTTCTCTCTCCCTCTCTCACTTCAAATAAATAAATAAATAAAAATAAAATTTTTTTGGGGGGGGAGAAAGACACAGAGACAGAGGAAGACAGAGAGAGATGGGTGTGCCAGCAGCCTCTCAGCTGCTGTGAACGAAATCCAGATGTGTGCGCCCCCTTGTGGTCAAGTGTGGCATTGCGACCTTGCATCACTTTGCATCTGGCTAAACGTGGGACTTGGAGAGCCATCTCTCCAGCCCTAAAAATAAAATATTTTTCAAAAATTAACTAAAGGTCCATGCCTTGAATCCCAGCACTAAGGAAGCAGAGGTAGGAGGACTGCTGTGAGTTCAAGGCCACAGTAAGACTACATAGTGAATTCCAGCTCAGACTGAGCTAGAACAAGACCATACCTCAAAAAACCAAAAATAGGGCTGGAGAGATGGCTTTGCAGTTAAGGTACCTGCCTCCTAAGCCTAAGAACGCTGTTTCCAATCTCCAGGTCCCACATTTAGCCAGATGCAAAGTGACGCAAGGGTGCAATGCCGCACTTGACCACAAGGGGGTGAACACATCTGGATTTCGTTCACAGCAGCTGAGAGGCTGTTGACACGCCCATCTCTGTCTTCCTCTCCCCTTCTCTCTCTGTCTCTGTGTATCTCTCCCCCCCCAAAAAAAAACCAAACATAATAATAATAATAATACATAAATAAATAACAACTAAAGGGAGGGGTGCATCCAAATCAGATTACACAGTTGCTATGCTACAAGTCTTTTTTATATGTTTTTTCAAGGCAAGGTCTCACTCAAGCCCAGTCTGTGTTGGAACTCACTCTGCAGCCCTATGCTGGCCTGGAACTCACAGTCATCCTCCTACCTAAGCTTCCCACGTATGCTACAAGTCTTTCTAATGCTTTTTAAAACAGAATTCTAGAGGTTTGTCAACAGAACTCAAGTTATTGAATTCTCTATGTTGGTCTCAATCATTCTTCTCTCTGCTCTGGCCAATCTTTCAGTTGCTCAAACATACCATGTAGTCTCAGGGTGGCCTCAAACTCTTGGTGATTATCCTACCTCTGCCTCCTGAGGGCTGGGATTAAAGACATGCGCCACCACATACAGAATTATTATTATTATTATTTATTTATTTGGTTTTTGGAGATAAGGTCTCATTCTATCCCAGGCTGACCTGGAATTCCCTATGTAGTCTCAGGGTGACCTGCAACTCATGGTGATCCTCGTATCTCAGCCTCTCGAGTGCTGGAATTAAAGGCATGTGCCACCATACCTGGCTTCTTAAATATATTTTTAATTTATTTATTTACTTACTTATTTATTTTTTGGAGGGAAGGAGGAGGAAAGGGGAGGAGATAGAGAGAATGGGCATGCCAGGGCCTCTAGCCACTGCAAAAAAAAAAAAAAAAAAACCTCCAAGCTGGGCATGGTGGCACAAGCCTTTAATCCCAGCATTTGGGCAGGCAGAGGTAGGAGGTTCACCATGAGTTAGAGGCCACCCTGAGACTACATAGTGAATTTCAGGTCAGCCTGAGCTAGAGTGAGACCCCACACTTCGGGGAAAAAAAAAAAAAAACTCCAGACGCATATGCTGGCTTATGTGGGTACTGGGTCCTTTGGCTTTGCAGATAAGAGCCTTACCACTAATAAATCTGTTAGTTATTTTAAAGCAGAGAGAGAATGTATGAATGTTACCACCAGGGCCTTTAGTCAGTGCAGATGAACTCCAGATGCACGTGCCACTTTGTACGTCTGGCTTTACATGGGTACTGGGTTGTTTCTAGGCTTTCCAGACAAGCAGCTTAACTGCTGAGAATACCTGAGCCCTATTTTTTTTTTTAAATATTCTATTTTTATTTACTTTAGAGGACAGACAGGGAGAGAGAGACAGAATAAGCATGACAGGGCATCCAACAATTGCAGACAAACTCCAGACGCATGCACCACCTTGTGCATCTGGCTTACATGGGTCCTGGGGAATCAAACCTGGGTCCTTTGGCTTTGCAGGCAAGCTCCTTAACCCCTAAGCCATCTCTCCAGCACCTGAATCTTTTATTTTACCTTTAAGAGCTATGTAAGGGTAGTGACTGCAATATATTTTATATATATAGTACAGTTGCAAATCAATGCCATTTAACTGAGAAGAGGTCTTATTCATAAGAACAATTCAAGCTATATATATTACCATCAAATAACAAGAGATCAAGCCAAGGCAGGGCAAAAATGACTAAATCGTGGTGCTCAGGAAGCTCAGGCAAAAGGATCAAAAGTTCAAAGTCAGGCTGGAGAGATGGTTCAGCGGTTAAGGCATTTACCTGAGAAGCCTAAGGACCCAGATTCGATTCCCCAGGACCCATGTAAGCCAGATGCACAAAGTGGCACATGCATCTGAAGTTCACTCACAGTAGCTAGAGGCCCTAGCATGCCCATTCTCTCTCTGAAAGAAAGAAAGAAAGAAAGAAAGAAAGAAAGAAAGAAAGAAAGAAAGAAAGAAAGAAAGAAAGAAAAATATTTAAAAGAAAAAAGTTCAAAGTCAGCCTAACTCTATACGTGGGACTTGGAGAGCCATCTCTCCAGCCCTAAAAATAAAATATTTTTCAAAAATTAACTAAAGGTCCATGCCTTGAATCCCAGCACTAAGGAAGCAGAGGTAGGAGGACTGCGGTGAGTTCAAGGCCACAGTAAGACTACATAGTGAATTCCAGCTCAGACTGAGCTAGAACAAGACCATACCTCAAAAAACCAAAAATAGGGCTGGAGAGATGGCTTTGCAGTTAAGGTACCTGCCTCCTAAGCCTAAGAACGCTGTTTCCAATCTCCAGGTCCCACATTTAGCCAGATGCAAAGTGACGCAAGGGTGCAATGCCGCACTTGACCACAAGGGGGTGAACACATCTGGATTTCGTTCACAGCAGCTGAGAGGCTGTTGACACGCCCATCTCTGTCTTCCTCTCCCCTTCTCTCTCTGTCTCTGTGTATCTCTCCCCCCCCCAAAAAAAACCAAACATAATAATAATAATAATAATACATAAATAAATAACAACTAAAGGGAGGGGTGCATCCAAATCAGATTACACAGTTGCTATGCTACAAGTCTTTTTATATGTTTTTTTTTCAAGGCAAGGTCTCACTCAAGCCCAGTCTGTGTTGGAACTCACTCTGCAGCCCTATGCTGGCCTGGAACTCACAGTCATCCTCCTACCTAAGCTTCCCACGTATGCTACAAGTCTTTCTAATGCTTTTTAAAACAGAATTCTAGAGGTTTGTCAACAGAACTCAAGTTATTGAATTCTCTATGTTGGTCTCAATCATTCTTCTCTGCTCTGGCCAATCTTTCAGTTGCTCAAACATACCATGTAGTCTCAGGGTGGCCTCAAACTCTTGGTGATTATCCTACCTCTGCCTCCTGAGGGCTGGGATTAAAGACATGCGCCACCACATACAGAATTATTATTATTATTATTTATTTATTTGGTTTTTGGAGATAAGGTCTCATTCTATCCCAGGCTGACCTGGAATTCCCTATGTAGTCTCAGGGTGACCTGCAACTCATGGTGATCCTCGTATCTCAGCCTCTCGAGTGCTGGAATTAAAGGCATGTGCCACCATACCTGGCTTCTTAAATATATTTTTAATTTATTTATTTACTTACTTATTTATTTTTGGAGGGAAGGAGGAGGAAAGGGAGGAGATAGAGAGAATGGGCATGCCAGGGCCTCTAGCCACTGCAAAAAAAAAAAAAAAAAAAACCTCCAAGCTGGGCATGGTGGCACAAGCCTTTAATCCCAGCATTTGGGCAGGCAGAGGTAGGAGGTTCACCGTGAGTTAGAGGCCACCCTGAGACTACATAGTGAATTTCAGGTCAGCCTGAGCTAGAGTGAGACCCCACACTTCGGGGAAAAAAAAAAAAAAACTCCAGACGCATATGCTGGCTTATGTGGGTACTGGGTCCTTTGGCTTTGCAGATAAGAGCCTTACCACTAATAAATCTGTTAGTTATTTTAAAGCAGAGAGAGAATGTATGAATGTTACCACCAGGGCCTTTAGTCAGTGCAGATGAACTCCAGATGCACGTGCCACTTTGTACGTCTGGCTTTACATGGGTACTGGGTTGTTTCTAGGCTTTCCAGACAAGCAGCTTAACTGCTGAGAATACCTGAGCCCTATTTTTTTTTTTAAATATTCTATTTTTATTTACTTTAGAGGACAGACAGGGAGAGAGAGACAGAATAAGCATGACAGGGCATCCAACAATTGCAGACAAACTCCAGACGCATGCACCACCTTGTGCATCTGGCTTACATGGGTCCTGGGGAATCAAACCTGGGTCCTTTGGCTTTGCAGGCAAGCTCCTTAACCCCTAAGCCATCTCTCCAGCACCTGAATCTTTTATTTTACCTTTAAGAGCTATGTAAGGGTAGTGACTGCAATATATTTTATATATATAGTACAGTTGCAAATCAATGCCATTTAACTGAGAAGAGGTCTTATTCATAAGAACAATTCAAGCTATATATATTACCATCAAATAACAAGAGATCAAGCCAAGGCAGGGCAAAAATGACTAAATCGTGGTGCTCAGGAAGCTCAGGCAAAAGGATCAAAAGTTCAAAGTCAGGCTGGAGAGATGGTTCAGCGGTTAAGGCATTTACCTGAGAAGCCTAAGGACCCAGATTCGATTCCCCAGGACCCATGTAAGCCAGATGCACAAAGTGGCACATGCATCTGAAGTTCACTCACAGTAGCTAGAGGCCCTAGCATGCCCATTCTCTCTCTGAAAGAAAGAAAGAAAGAAAGAAAGAAAGAAAGAAAGAAAGAAAGAAAGAAAGAAAGAAAGAAAGAGAGAAATATTTAAAAGAAAAAAGTTCAAAGTCAGCCTAACTCTATATAGTAAGACCCTATCACAAAAAGGGAGAGTGGGAGACTGGTGAGATGGCAATCTTTATCTCTATCTGCCAGGTATAGTGGCAAACATCTTTAATCCCAGCACTGAGGAGGCTGAGGTAGAAGGATCACTGTGAGTTCAAGGTTAGTCTGAGACTACATAGTGAATTCCAGGTCAGCCTGGGCTAGAGTGAGACCGTACTTCAAAATAAATAAATAAATAAATAAATAAATAAATAAATAAATAAATAAACAAACAAACAAACAAACAAACAAAGACTAATGGAGAGAGGGAGGGGATATGATGGAGATTGGTGTTCTAAAGTGGAATGGGAGAAGGGGAGGGAAATATCATATGGTTTTTTGTAAGTATAGAAGGTGTCAATAAAAAAAATTAATAATTAAAAAATATATAAATAAATAAAAGACACATTTGTGGCCGGGAAAGATGGCTTAGCAGACAAGACACTTGCCTGCAAAGCCTAAGGACCCATGTTCAACTCCCCAGTTCCCACATAAGCCAGACTGACAAGGCGATGCAAGCACACAAGGTTACACATGCATCTGGAGTTCAATTGCAGTGGCTAGAGGCCCTGGCAAGCATTTTTTCTCTCTCATAAACAAAATTTAAAAAAAAAAAAAAAAAAAAAAAGAACACACTTGTATGAGATCTTTATCTCATACAAAAAATAGAGAGATGGCTTAGCGTTAAGGCGCCTGCCCGCTAAGCCTAAGAACGTCAGTTCCAATCTCCAGGTCCCACATTTAGCCAGATGCAAAGTGACACAAGGGCGCAATGCCGTACTTGCCCACAAGGGAGCACACACATCTCTGGATTTTGTTCACAGTGGCTAAGAGGCTGCTGGCGCACCCATCTCTATCTGTCTTCCTCTCCCTATCTCTCTGTGTCTCTCTCCAAAAATAAAAATTAAAAAAACATTTTTTTTAAATGGAGAACCCAGGGTACAACTCCAGGCACCCTACAAAGTCTCCCATCCCCCAACCATCAGGGCTGTGAACATCTGGAGAAGTCATTCACCCCTGGCTGCCCGGCACCAAGAGATCAAGGTGGGAATTCAGCACTGGTGAGATTGAAAGCCATCCCAGGTAACAGGGCATACTTAAACAAAGCCAAATACTTACACCTGCACTGGAAGTGCTACTTTCTCTTTCCATGTCAGGAAAAGTTATAGATTACATTTGAATGATATATTCTGAATTTGATTTTTTAAAATAGTTTTTATTTGAGAAAAAGAGGCAGAGAGAATGGGTACATGTGCCCCCTTGTACATATGGTGTTTGTGGTCCTGGGGAATCAAACCGAGGTCCTTTGGCTTTACAGGCAAGTGCCTTAACTGCCCCTTGAATGATATATTCTTGGTCAGCTTTACCCTTCTCAAATAGGCTGTATTTTGGTGTTGACTATTGTTGCCTTTGATGTTTCCTGATTTTTAGGGCCTTTGTCTTTTTCTTCTTTTTATTGGGGGCAGGGACTGACTTGGCTCCAGGCTGACTTAGAACCCATTTCAGACTAGAAATCTCAACCTCCTAGTTGACACGATTAAGGGTATGGAACAACACAAACCCTTAGGGACTTTGGCTTTACTAGATTATCTGTTTAGTTGAATCCCCAGGCTTGTATAAATACTCTGTTGTGCTAGTTTTGACCTAATGTCTATATTGCTCCATTGAATTTTAGAATTTGCTAGTAACTCGCTTCACCTAGTCTACTACAATAATTAATAGTAGGCAAACTCAACACCTGGGTCACTTCTGCTATTTCACTTGGAATATAACAGCTATACTTGGAACCTTAACCTCCTACACTGAAGATATATAAAGTCAGGGGGATGGAGGCTAAGGTGTTTGCCTGCAAAGCCAAAGGACCCAGGTTCAATTCCTCAGGATCTATGTTAGCCAGATGCCCAAGGGGGGGGGGGCGCACGCGCCTGGAGTTCATTAGCAGTGGCTGTAGGTGCTGGCACGTCCATTCTCTCTCTCTCTCTCTTTCTCTCTCCCTCACTCCCTCTTTCTCTGTCAAATAAATAAATAAAAATAAAATATTTTTTAAAAGGTGGGCTGGAGTGATGGCTTAGCAGTTAAGGTACTGCCTGCGAAGCCTAAGAACGCTTGTTCAAATCTCCAGGTCCCACATTTAGCCAGAAGCAAAAGTGATGCAAGCGTGCAATGTTGCACATGTGGCACAATGGGGTACATGCGTCTGTAGTTCATTCACAGAGCCTGAAAAGACCCTGGCACACCCATTCTCTCTGCCTCTTCCTCTCTCTCTCTCTCTCTCTGTCTCTCTCTCAAATTAAAAAAAAGATATATATGGGCTGGAGAGATGGCTTAGCGGTTAAGGCACCTGCCTGCCAAGCCTAAGAACCCGGTTCCAATCTCCAGGTCCCACGTTTAGCCAGATGCAAAGTGACGCAAGGGCACAATGCCGCACTTGGCCACAGGCGCGCGCATCTTGATTTCATTTTCAGCATCTGAGAGACTGCTGGCGCGCCCATCTCTATCTGTCTCCCTCTCCAAAAATAAATAAAATTTTAAAAAAATTTAAAAAAGATATATAAAATCGGATTTATATCTATGTTCAAAGGAATCAAAGAAGAAAACCAGCAAAGCTATCCATTCAAATAGAAAAATAAGGACACTCCACAACAAAAGCAGGCTAAAGGAATATATGAGACCAAACCAGCTCTACATAAAATATTGAAAGGATCCTCCTCCATGCTGAACAGAAATAAAAGCACACACAACATAAGGAACCTGCAAAAAACAAACCGTACTCAAATACTAGTTAATACAAGAGAGCAAAGATAAAACCACAAGAACTACAAAACAAGAAGAATGGCAAAAATAAATACACACCTTTCAATAATAACTCTTACTATCAATGGCCTCAATGCCCCAACCAAAAGACACAGGTTTGCAGACTGGGTGAAAAAGCAGGATCCTTTAATTTGTTGTCTCCAGGAAACTCACCACTCCACAAAAGATGGACAACATCTTTGGGTGAAATGTTAGCAAACGGTACTTCAAACAATGGGCCTCGCTATCCTAGTATCTGACAGGGTAGACTTCAGACCAACATTAGTTAGGAAAGAAAAAGAAGGTCACTTTATATTGATTAAAGGAACTCTCAAGCAGGAGGAAATTACAATCCTAAATATATATGCACCTAACATGGAGGCTCCCAATTTCATCAAACAAACATTATTAGAACTAAGGTCACAGGTAACACCAAACATAGTTGTAGTGGGTGACTGCACTCCCCACTCTCATCAATTGACAGGTCATCTCAGCAAAAAATAAACAGAGATGCATCTGGATTAAATGAGGTCATAGAAAAAATGGACCTCACAGATATCTACACAACATTTCACCCAAATGCTGCAGAAGACACATTCTTTTCAGCAGCACATGGAACATTCTCTAAAATAGACCATATATTAGGACACAAAGCAAATCTTAACAAATACAGGAAAATTGAAATAATTCCTTGCACTCGATATCTGATCACAATGGGATTGACTACAAATCAACAGCAAGAAAAGCTATAGAAGCCAGGCGTGGTAGCACACACCTTTAATCCCAGCACTTGTAAGACTGAAGTAGGAGGATTGCCATGAGTTGAAGGCCACCTTGAGACTGCACAGTGAATTCCAGGTCAGTCTGAGCTAGAGTGAAACCCTACCACAAAAAACCAAATAAATAAATAAATAAATAGAAAGAAAGAAAGAGAGAAAGAGAGAAAGAGAGAAAGGAAGGAAGGAAGGAAGGAAGGAAGGAAGGAAGGAAGGAAGGAAGGAAGGAAGGAAGGAAGGAAGGAAGGAAGGAAGAATTCTGTGCTTGGGGCTGGCAGTATGGCTCAATGTACAGCACTTGGCTAGCATCCAACCAAGACTCAGAACTGCACACACTTAAAAATAAAAAAATCAGCAGGGTGTGGTGGCGCATGCCTTTAATCCCAGCATTCCGGAGGCAGAGGTAGGTGGATCACTTTGAGTTTGAGGCCACCCTGAGACTACATAGTGAATTCCAGGTCAGCCTAGACTACAGTGAAACCCTACCTCGAAAAAAACAAAACACAAAACAAAACAAATCTATTTTTAGTTGGGTGTACTAGCTTTCACACTGAGATTGCCAGCACTCAGGAAGCCAAAGGACCCAGGTTCAATTTCCCAGTACCCACCTAGAGCCAGATGCACAAGGAAGTACATGCATCTAGAGTGCCTTTGCAGTGACTAGAGGCCTGGGTGCATCTTCCCTCCCTCTATCTCTCTCCTCCTCTCTCCATGTATGCATGTATATATGTTTATGTATAGATGTGCCTCTATCTCTCTCACAAATAAATAAAATATAAAATATATTTTCTAGGGCTGGAGAGATAGGTGGCTTAGCAGTTAAGGCACTTGTCTGCTAAGCCTATGGACCCAGGTTCAATACCTTAGTACCCGTGTAAGCCTGATGCACAAGGTGATGCATAAGTCTGGAGTTCATATGCAGTGGCTAAAGGCCCTGGCATGACCACTTTCTCTCTCAAATAATAAATTACATATATTTTTTATATATTGTTTTTAATATTATTTTTAAAAATCTTATGGTAAAGCCGGGTGTGGTGGTGCATGCCTTTAATCCCATCACTCAGGAGGCAGACGTAGGAGGATCATGGTGAGTTTGAGGCCACCCTGAGCTAGAGTGAGACCCTACCTCGAAAAAATATATATATACATATATCTTATGGTAAAGATGAGTACTTGTGTTAACCATCAGTCTCAATAAATTGACATTTTAGTGTCCAAGCTAATAATTATATGGACTGTACAGAATGTGGCGTGCCCTCTAGTGAATATGAAGGTTAGTGATGCCATCGCAAAATATACCTGATTTTATAGAATTTTAGTACGCTACTTTTGTTTTGTTTCATGGTATTGAGGATTGAGCCCAGGGATGTGTGCATGCTAACTAAGCACATGGTCTACCACAGAAGCACAGCTCCAGCCCATGGTACAGTATTTTTTATGATACAATTATCAGGGGTAAACTAACCACCTAGGTTTGGGTAACCCAAAAAATCATGTTAATCTATTTTCAATCCCTCTAGTGTCTCTATTCCACTGAAATAGCTATGAGAACATTACTAACTTCCTTATAGTTAAGTCAATTAAATCTTTTTTAAATTTATTTTATTTGTTTGTTTGTTTATTTATTTACTTATTTACTTATGGCTAGGGAAGTCATAAACCCGGGGGGCATGGACTCATACTGTTATCTGGCTAATGGCTATATTATTCCCATAAGCTGCCCTTTAAATACTTACGTTTATGCCCATATATTCATGTTACTCTCACTTTTGTTTTCAACACTGAGACATTTCTATCACACCCTCCATGGCTCAGGGTCCATTGTGGAAGAGGTGGTAAAAAGAATGTAAGAGCCAAAGGAAAAGAGAGGAGTCCTCTGCAATACTGTCTTCCAGACACAAAGTGGTCATGGTAATCATGATCTCACAGTGGCTAATGCCAACTACAAAAACCTTCATAATAAGAGGAAAAAATGAGCCAGGTGTGGTGGTGCACACCTTTAATCCCAGCACTTGAGAGGCAGAGGTAGGAGGATCACCATGAATTCGAGGCCACCCTGAGACCACAGAGTGAATTCCAGGTCAGCCTGAGGTAGAGTGAAACCCTACCTAGGGGAAGAAAAAAAGGAAAAAATGATGACAGATGCACATGGTGATGTATGTGTCTAGAGTTCGTTTGCATTGACTAGAGGCCCTGGCATGCACATTCATTCATTCTCATTCATTCTCTCTCTCTCTCTGTATCAAATAAATAAATATAAGGGGAAGGAAGGAAGGGAAGGAGGAAGAGAGGAAGAGAGGGAGGGAGGGAGGGAGGGAGGGAGGGAGGGAGGGAGGAGGGAGGGAGGGAGGGAGGGAGGAGGAAAGAAGGAGAGAGAAAGACGAAGGTATTTCACTGGAGGGGGCATTCAAGAGAAGGTAAAAGGGGTGCAAGAAGAGATTATGATCATGTTATATTGTATGTATAAAAGTTGTCCATAAAAAGTTTAAAAATGAGCCGGGCATGGTGGCCCATGCCTTTAATCCCAACACTCAGGAGACAGAGGTAGGGGCAGGAGGATCATGAGTTCAAGGTCACCCTGAGACTACATAGTGAATTCCAGGTTACCTTGGGCTAGAGTGAAACCCCCCCCAAAAAAAAAAAATTGGCACAACCATCTGGCATTTGTTTGCTGGTGTGCACAAAATTAGTCATTTAATAGATTATTTTAGGCCAGGCATGGTGGCACATGCCTTTAATTCAAGCACTTACTTGGGAGACACAGGTAGGATTGCCGTGAGTTGAAGGCTACCCTGAGACTACATAGAGAATTCCAGGTCAGCCTTGGCTAGACCGAGATCCTACCTCAATAAACAACAACTAAAAAGATTATTTTAGGATCCCACAATTCTTTTTATTTTTGTTTTCCGAGGTAGGGTCTCACTCTGGCCCAGGCTGACCTGGAATTAACTAAGTAGTCTCAGGGTGGCCTCGAACTCATGGCAATCCTTCTACCTCTGCCTCAGATTAAAGGCATGCACTACCATGACCAGCCTTTTTTACTTTCTTGATTTTTCAAGATTGGGTCTTGGTCTAGCCCAGGTTAGCTTTGAGTTGATTATGGAGCCTCAGGCTGCCCTCAAACTCACAGCAATACTCTTACCTCTGCCTCCCAAGTGGGATTAAATGCGTGCACCACCATGCCTGGCTTAGAATTCCACATTTTTTTTTTTTTAAGTTTGGTTTTTCGAGGTAGGGTCTCACATTCTGGCCCAGGCTGACCTGGAATTAACTATGTAGTCTCAGGGTGGCCTTGAACTCACGGCCATCCTCCTACCTCTGCCTCCCTAGTGCTGGGATTAAAGGCGTGCACCACCACGCTTGGCAGAATTCCACAGTTTTTATAAACTATAGAAAAGTGATCAGTAGTTCTCTCTAGGGTCAGAATACCATTTTTCTAAAATATATTCTTTTAAGACCCAATTAGAAAAATCACTAGAGGAGCCAGGCACAGTGGCACATGCCTTTAATCGCAGCATTCGGGAGGCAGAGGTAGGAGAATCACTGTCAGTTCGAGGCCACCCTGAGACTACACAGTGAATTCCAGGTCAGTCTAAGCTAGAGTGAAACCCTACCTCAAAAGACCGAAAAAAGAAAAACAAAACAAAACAAAAGCAAAAAAAGAGAGAGAGAGAGAGAAAGAAAGAAAAATCACTAGAGGGCTGGAAAGATAGCTTAGTGTTTAAGGCGCTTGCTTGCAAACCCAAAGGACCCAGGTTTGATTCTCCAGGACCCACATAAACCAGATTCACAAGGGGGCAAATGCATCTGGAGTTCATTTGCAGTGGCTGGAGGCCCTGATACGTCCATTCTCCCCCCCCCAATAAATAAATAAATAAAAATATTTGAAAGAAAGAGAGAGGGAGGGAGGGGGAGAGAGAGTGGGAAGGAGGGAGGGAAGAAAATCACTAAAGAATCTTGAAAGTCACCTCCAGCTTTGAGATATCAATACACACAATATGTTCCATACGAAAATCGCCCAGAAACCTATATTCTTTTAATTCTCTTTTAATAAGCTGCTAAAGAATTAAGAATAGTAATGCCTTCTTCCTCAAAATTATGATGTTTCCTTTTGGGATTGTGGTGGTTTGAATTAGACAACCCCCATAAAATCATGTGTCCTGAATGCTTGACCTCAGCTAGTGGCAATTTGGAAGGTGGAGCCTTGTTGGAGTATGTGATTTAGTAAAGACAGGCTTAGGGGTATTATAGCCAGCTCCCCCTTGCCAGAACGTGGCTCACTCTCCTGCTGTTGTTGTCTACCCAATGTTGACAAGAAGGTGATGTCCAGCCTCTGCTCACCATCTTTTCCCTGACATCATGAAGCTTCCCCTTGAGACTAAGCCAAAATAAAAACTTTCCTACCATCGGCTGCTTTTGTTTAGATGCTCTGTCATAGCAACAAAAGGGTAACTTACAATAGGGTTCAAGGCACAGTAAGCACAAGAGAAACACTTCAAAATAAGATATTTCCTTCTCCAATTTTGCCAAAATTAACAATCTAATTTCTAGAACCTAAGTAAAATAATATGTATTTGTAAATAATCTCACCACACCCAGTCCTTAAGTATTTTTGTGTCTTTTTTGTTGTTGTTTTTGAGGCATGGTCTCACTCTAGCCCAGACTGACCTGGAATTCACTATGTAGTCTCAGGGTGGCCTCGAACTCACAGTGATCCTTCTCCCTCTGCCTCCCAAGTGCTGGGATTAAAGGTGTGTGCCACCACGCCCAGTTCTAATTTTATTTCTTTTTTGTAATGTTCTTATAAGTTTAACTTTTAAGGTTATTTATTCCATGTATCAAGAGTACCTGAACTTCTGAAACTAGTATATATACTTAAACCAACAAGTTTTAGACATTAGAGCTTAAAACTCAAAAATTCTAGAAAATACTCAAATTCAGTATGAAGATAGTTATTTGTCCATTGAAAAATTTAATTTCAATTTGTCCAAGTTGTAATTTCAGTTAATTAAACAAGATCTTTTTTGAACATGTCAATTCCAATATACTTACTAAAGTGTATCTGGAGGACCAATAATAAGGACTTCCCATCGATAGAGATCATTATCATCTATTAAACCTGCTGAAAAGCCTTCCACTGGATTTTTGTTGAGTTCTGTAGAAAAAGAAAAATCAGATCAAAACTTCTAAGCACATTATTTTTAACCAAAAGGTAAATTATAAAACTTAAGCACCTATGTTATAAGTTCTAAATTACTAAGAAAGAAGCCTTTGATCCTGGTAGAGGTAGGAGGATTTCAGTAAATTTGAGGCCACCCTGGGACTACACAATGAGTGCCCGGTCAGCCTTGGCTAGAGTGAGACCCTACACCTTGATAAGAAATAAGAAAGAAAAGAAAGGGGCCAGGCGTGGTGGCACATGCCTTTAATCCCAGCATGTGGGAGGCATAAGTAGGAGGACTGATGTGAGTTCAAGGCCAGCCTGAGACTACACAGTGAATTCCACATCAGCCTGGGCTACAGCAAGACCCTACCTCTAAAAATTAAAAAATAAATAAATATGCCGGGCGTGGTGGCGCACGCCTTTAATCCCAACACTCGAGAGGCAGATGTAGGAGGATTGCTGTGAATTCAAGGCCACCCTGAGACTACATAGCTAATTCCAGGTCAGCCTGGACCAGAGTGAGACCCTACCTCACAAAACCAAAAAAAAAAAAAAAAAAAAAAAAAGAAAAATAAAAATAAATAATAAATAAATACATAAAGTTTTAAAAAAGAAAAGAGAGCAAGGAGGGGAAAGGAAAGGAAAGGAAAGGAAAGGAAAGGAAAGGAAAGGAAAGGAAAGGAAAGGAAAGGAAAGGAAAGGAAAGGAAAGGAAAGGAAAGGAAAGGAAAGGAAAGGAAAGGAAAGGAAAGGAAAGGGAAAGGAAAGGGGAAAGGAAAGGGGAAAGGAAAGGGAAAGGAAAGGGGAAAGGAAAGGGGAAAGGAAAGGGGAAAGGAAAGGGGAAAGGAAAGGGGAAAGGAAAGGGGAAAGGAAAGGGGAAAGGAAAAAGAGGAAGGAGGGAGGGAGATCTTGCCAGATAAAATACTACCTCATGACCAAAGCATTTCATTTACCACACTTGCAATGAAGCCATGTGTAAAGCCAACTATCAGGCAGTCAACTTCTGCCTTCTTCATTAGACTCTGGTGCCCAGATAAGCTCTTACCATTCTAGGTAGCCCTATAGTGAGTGAGAGAGCTTATAAAAATGCATACATGCTATCCTGGGGCTGGCAAGACTGGTCAGTGGTACTTGCTTGCAAAGCCTGGCAACCCATATTGAATTCCCTAGTAATCACGTAATCACACATTGAGTGTGTCTAGTGTTCATTTGCAAAGGCAAGAGGGCCTAGTGTGTACACTCTCACTCTCTCTCCTTGCAAGTAAATAATAAAAATGCTTTAATCCCAGCACTTGGAAGGCAGAGGTAGGAGGACTGCTATGAGTTCAAGACCACCCTGAAAGTAGTTAGTGATGCCAGGTCAGCTGGGCTAGAACAAGACCCTACCTCGAAACCACCACTACCCCCCAAAATTATAAGCAAATAAATGAATGCAAATATCCAGGCCCATTCTCAAAGGAAACTAGAAATCAAGCATTTATAGTAAATCTTATTAAATTTTTTTATTTATTCATTTTCAGGGAGGGAAGGAGTGAAGATGAGAACCTAGAAATCAATCAAAAATCTTAATTCTTTTTAAAATTTTTTTTATTTATGAGGGAGAGGGGGGTGGGAGGGATGGGCACGTCAGGACCTCTAGTCACTGCAAATAAACTCCAGATGCATGCGCCATCATGTGCATCTTGTTTACCTGGGTACTGGGGAGTTGAACCAGGATCCTTCAAAGGCAAGCACCTTAACTACTAAGCCATCTTTTTTTTTTTCTGGGTTTTTTGTTTGTTAGTTTTTCGAGGTAGGGTCTCATTCTAGCTCAGGCTGACCTGAAATTCACTATGTAGTCTCAAGGTGGCCTGGAACTCACAGCCCTACCTCTGCCTCCTGAGTGCTGGGATTAAAAGTGTGTGCCACCATGCCCAGCTCCATAATTCTTTTTTTTTTTTTTTGGTTTTTCGAGGTAGGGTCTTACTCTGGCCCAGGCTGACCTGGAATTAACTATGTAGTCTCAGGGTGGCCTCAAACTCACGGCGATCCTCCTACCTCTGCCTCCCAAGTACTGAGATAAAAGGCTTGCGGCACCACACCCAGTTCATAATTCTTTTATAAAAAATATTTTTAGGGCTGTAGAGATGGCTTAGCAGTTAAGGCACATGCCTGTGAAGCCTAAGGACAACAGTTCGATTATCCAGGTCCCACGTAGTAAACCAGATGCACAAGGGGGCGCATATGTCTGGAGTTCGTCTGCAGTGGCTAGAGGCCATGGCATACCCATTCTCACTCTCACTCTCTCTCTCTTTCCCTCTGACTCTAATAAATAAATAAAATAAAATCTTTAAAAAAAAATTTTAATTTATTCATTTTCAGGAAAGAAGGAAGTATATGAACAAGAATGGGCCTCCTATCACTGCATATTAACTCCAGATGCATGTGTCATGTTGTATGCCCTACTTTATGTGGGTATTGGGGAACTGAACCCAGATAGTTAAGCTTTAAAAGCAAGTGTCCTTAACCACTGAGCCATCTCTCCAGCCCAGGAATGGTAATTCTTTGCTATGACCTTTAGGGTTCTGCTTTCAGAAACACTAACAGGGTACCTAATAATACATTTTCATTGTAAATAACTAAGCTTTACCATCACTTGTTTCCCACATTAATATTTGTATATCTATTTGCCATAAGACCTATAGGAATATCCACCACCCATGAAGTCTGTTCATCATTTCATTTCATGTAAGTTGTAAAAGCAAGGCCGAAGAACGTCCAACATCTCACTTTTTAAATTGTTTTTGGTTTTTGAAGTAGGATCTTTCTTGCTCTAGCCAAGGCTGACCTGGAATTCATTATGTAGGCTGCCCTCAAACTCACAGCAAATCTTCTGCCTCAGCATCCAGAGGTGCTGTGATGCACCACCACGGCTGGCAACAAATCATCTCACTCTTAAAACATTTTATTATTTATTTATTTATTTATTTATTCATGAGGGAGACAGAATGGGCTTCTCTTTTCAGATGGTGGTGACCTTGGGATGATTCAGAAGGCACCATGGGCCTGAGAAGAAGAGACAGAGGAGGGCTCAGCACTGAAACACCTCTAACACACCTTCCAAGACTCAGGGTCCATTGCAGAAGAGGTGGCAAAAAGAATGTAAGAGCCAAAGGAAGGTAGGACTCCTTACAAAGTGCTCCTCCAGACACAAAATGGCCTGGATATCCATGACCTTGCAGTGCCTGTCACTATCTACACAAGACCATCATAATAAGAGGAAAAGATGATGACTTCCAAATAAAAGAGAGGGCTGGAGAGATGGCTGGCAGTTAAGGCACTTGTCTACAAAGCCTAAGGACCCAGGTTTGATTCTACAAGTCCCACATAAGCCAGATGCACAAGGTGGTACATGTATCTGGAGTTCATTTGCAGTGGCTGGAAGCATGGCGTGCCCATTTTCTCTCTCTCCACCTATCTGTCTCTAATAAATCAATAAACTTTTAAAAAAATAATAAAAGAGAGTGATTGCAAGGGGGAAGGAGTATGATGGAGAGTGGAGTTTCAAAAGGGAAAGTAGGTGGAGGGAGGGAATTATCATGGGTTATTGTCTATAATTATGGAAGTTGTCGATAAAATAAATACATTAAAAATCAATTAAAAAGTTAAGGAAAGAGGCCAACACACACAAGCAGAACAGATGGAGCTTCTTCTCTTCGCATGCTCAGAATCTGATGCACCTCAAGGGCACTGGATGGTCCTAGAGGGCTTAAAATGTGTAATTAATATTTGGTGAACTATACTTATATAAACTATATACTCTTATAAATACTGATATTCAAATACCTTTGAAGTCATCAGCACAATCAGGAGAGTGAATAAATTTTATATATTTCATTCACCAGAAATACTATCAATAGTTTTATCTGCCAAGGGAGCTGGGGACTAAGTGGCTCAAACTGAGAAGAGAGGGCAAAGGAAGTCAAGAGAAGTTCAGAAAGGACATCCTGGGAATCTGAACAGGTACATGATTCTCATATAGCACTTTGCTCCTCAAGACATGTCATTTAATCATGAAAACAAGTGAAATACAATAAGGGCGGTAAATAATCTCAATACCCAGGAGGCAGAAGTAGGAGGATTACGATGACTTCAAGTCCACCCTGAGACTACATAGTGAATTCCAGGTCAGCCTGGGCTAGAGCAAGACCCTACCTCAAAAAACAAAACATTATGTAGTCAGTTCTCTGTGGGTACCCAATCACAGATTTAACAAACCAACAATTCAAGGACTGAAAATATTAGAAAGAAGGGGCTGGGGCACTTATCTAGCATATATATACCCTGGCTGGGATCCCCAGCACAGCACTCCCAACCCTCTCCCCCACCAAATCTGCATCTGTACCAAACACGGTTTTAATTTTCATCATTCTCTAAACAATATAGTCTAATAACTATTTGCATATTATTTATATTATTTAAGGTATTAAAAGTAATCCAGGGCTGGAGGGAATGATTAGCGGTTAAGGCGTTTGCGTGCAAAGCCAAAGGACCCAAGTTTGATTCCCCAGGACCCATGTTAGCCAGATGCACAAGGGGGTATATGCATCTGGAGTTTGTCTGCAGTGGCAGGAAGCCCTAGAGTGCCCATTCTCTCTCTGTGTCAAATAAATAAAAATAAAAATAATAAAAAAGCATAATCCAGAGCTGATTTACAACAGTATAAGACCATATGCTTAAGTTACTTGAAATATCAATGCTATTTTACATAAGGTAGTTAAAAGCATCTACAGGGCTGGAAAGATGGCTCAGCAGTTAAGGTGCTTGCCTGCAAATCTTAACAACCTGAGTTCAATTCCTCAGAACCCATGTGGCATATGCATCTGAAGTTTGTTTGCAATGACTAGAGGCCCTGGTATGCCCATATTCATTCATTCTCATTCCTTCCCCCCATCACTTGCAAATAAATAAATAAAAAGCATCTACAAGCCGGGCGTGGTGGCACACGCCTTTAATCCCAGAACTTGGGAGGCAGAGGTAGGAGGATTGATGTGAGTTACAGGCCACCCTAAGACTACATAGTAAATTCCAGGTCAGCCTGAACTAGAGTGAGACCCTACCTCGAAAAACCAAAAAAAAAAAAAAAGCATCTACAGATTTTGGCACAGAGAAGGAAGCTGTCCCAGAACCAATATCCCATGGGTACTAAAAGACAACTAAATTGAATTGTTCAGATCACTTTCTACAAAACTGTACACAAGTACCTTGTGAGGGAGTATGTAATTTATGCAGAAATCAACTCTTTCTTGAATCTTTCAATAAAAATCCAATGAGGCCGGGCGTGGTGGCGCACGCCTTTAATCCCAGCACTTGGGAGGCAGAGGTAGGAGGATTGCCATGAGTTCGAGGCCACCCTGAGACTACACAGCTAACTCCAGGTCAGCCTATACCAAAGTGAGACCCTACCTTGAAAAACCAAAAAAAAAAAAAAATCCAATGAGGTTTTATAAATGTAGGGAGGTAACCTATAATACTACCAGGATAAAAGACCCTAGAAAACTCCCTTACAATTCATATTTCACAGACAGAAAGTAAATTACTGCTTCTCACTTTTATCGATACCTCATAAATTCTGAGCTGCATTTGCACATTCTTTCAATGTTTTTCTTCTGCAGACATGTCATTGCATGGAAGTTGTAAAAGCAAGGCAGAAGTCCAACATCTCACTTTTTTTAATTGTTTTTGTTTTTTGAAGTACGGCCTTTCTTGCTCTAGCCAAGGCTGACCTGGAATTCATTATGTAGTCTCAGGCTGCCCTCAAACTCACAGCAATCCTTCTGCCTCAGCATCCAGAGATGCTGTGATGCACCACCATGGATGGCAACAAATAATCTTACTTTTAAAACATTTTAAAATATATTTTTAGAGCAGGGCGTGGTGGCGCACGCCTTTAATCCCAGCACTCGGGAGGCAGAGGTAGGAGGATCGCCGTGAGTTCGAAGCCACCCTGAGACTACATAGCTAATTCCAGGTCAGCCTGGACCAGAGTGAGACCCTACCTCGAAAAACCAAAAATATATATATATAATTTATTTATTTATGAGGGAGACAGAATGGGCAGCCACTGCAAATGAACTCCATATACATGCACCCCTTTTGCATCTGGCTTACGTGAGTACAGGGAAATCAAATGGGGGTCCTTAGGGAAATCAAATGGGGGTCCTTTGGTTTTACAGGCAAACACCTTAACCACTAAGCAATCTCTTCAGCCTTTAAAACATTTTTTTTAATATTTTTATTGCCGGGTGTGGTGGCGCACACCTTTAATCCCAGCACTCAGCACTCAGGAGGCAGAGGTAGGAGGATCGCCGTGAGTTCAAGGCCACCCTGAGACTACATAGTTAATTCCAGGTCAGCCTGGGCCAGAGTGAGATCCTACCTCAAAAAACCAAAAAATAAAATAAAAATAAAAAATTATTGAGCTGGAGAGATGGCTTTAGCAGTTAAGGCACTTGTCTACGAAGCCTAAGAACTCGTGTTCAAAGAGGATCACCTTGAGTTCAAGGCCAGCCTGGGACTACATAGTGAATTCCAGGTCAGCCTGAACTAGAGTAAGACCCTACCTCAAAAAACAAAACAAACAAAAAAAAAAGAACGTAAGTCAGCCACAAAGTGACACAAGCACATAATGTTGCTCATGAGCATAAGGGGAGTTCATTTGCAGCAGCTGAAGGCCCTGGAGAACCAATTCTCCCACCCCCACCCCATCCTCTTTCTCTCTCAAAGAAAACAAAAAAAAAATTTTTTTAATATTTTTATTAGTTGAAGCCAGGCATGGTGGACACACACCTTTAATCCCAGAACTCAGGAGGCAGAGGTAGGAGGATTGATGTGAGTTACAGGCCACCCTAAGACTACATAGTGAATTCCAGGTCAGCTTGGACTAGAGTGAGACCCTACCTTAAAAAAAAAAAAAAAAAAACTTATAGTCTTGGATTTTGGACTGGAGGTCCACGGGCAGTAATACATGCCTGGTAGTGAAAACCTAGTCAAAAGCCTATGGCTGGGGAGGTCATGAGTCCCCTTCTCATCTTATCTGAATCTTCCCTACCATAAATGTACAGAACCATGGCAGCCACAGAGCCAAATGCACCTAACTATAGAATCCAAATTCTCATCATTAAATATAAGTCACCTTATACAATTTTGAGATGTCATTCAAAAGTAAACAGTAAAGGACTGAAGAAATGGCTTAGCAGTTAAGGTGCTTGCCTACAAAGCCAAAAGACCCAGGTTCAACTTGCCTGCACCCATATAAGCCGATGCACATGGCACATGCATCTGGAGTTCTTTTGCAGTGGCTAAAGACCCTGGAATGTCCATTCTCTTGCTCTCTTGTCTGCTGCACTTATAAATAAGCAGTAAACACCTTATCACAATCATCAAGCTATTTTATTTTCTTAAAAAGTTGGGCTGGAGAGATGGCTTAGCAGTTAGGCGCCTGCCTGCTAAGCCTAAGAACCTGGTTCCAATCTCCAGGTCCCACGTTTAGCCAGATGCAGTGACGCAAGGGCGCAATGCCGCACTTGACCACAAGGGGGTGCATACATCTAGATTTCGTTCACAGCAGATGAGAGACTGCTGGCGCGCCCATCTCTGTCTCTCTCCAAAAATAAATAAAATAATTTTTAAAACTTTATTTATTCACTTATTTTGAGAGAGAATGAATCAGAGACACAGAGAAAGAATGGGTATGCCAGAGCCTCCAGCCACTGCAAACAAACTCCAGACACATGCACACCTTGTGCATCTAGCTTAAGTGAGTACTGGAGAATCAAACCTCGGTCCTTAGGTTCACAAGCAAGTGCCTTAACTACTAAGCCATCTCTCCAAAAATTATCAAACAATTTAAATTTTGCTAACTTCTTATAAATTTTGTACAACTCAATATATGTTTACTTAATGTTATACCGATGCTAATAAGTAATCATAAACAAATGGCTTCCTAAATTACCTTCTTAACAAATCTTTGGTGTGCTCATGACTTCATATTTAAAGCACTAGTATATTATTAGTTTGAATAACAAGGTGGGTTAAGTGTACATTTTTTTTTGGGGGGGGGGAGTTGTTGTTTTTGTTTTTCAAGGTAAGATCTTACTCTAGCCCAGTTAACCTAGAATTCACTATGTAGTCTCAGGGTTGTCTCGAACTCACGGTGATCCTCCTACCTCTGCTTCCCGATGGCTAGAATAAAAGACGTGTGCCTGGCAAATTTACTTTTTGGTTTATCAATGAAAACTTCTCAGAAGTGAAAATATGCATGTTCACCTTATGCAATGATAGCATCCCATATACAATTACAGAACTGAAGGACTTAAAGCCCAATTTACCTATTATTTATGGCATAGCTGCCTTATATATATGTAATGTTTTTGTTATCAAACCAAGAAAGTTTTTGTATAACATTTATTTTCTTGAGGGGGAAGAGGAACTCCAGTGGCGCAATTGGTTAGTGCCATTGGACCTAGGTCCTTATGCTTCGCAGGCAAGCGCCTTCACCACTAAGCCATCATTCCAGACCCCAAACAAGTTTTAAATCTCCTCATTGAAAGAGAACAGGGCATGTGTATGTAAGTATGTGTGATATGGTATCTGTATTGCATATGCATGTGGAGGCCAGAGGAAAGCATTGGGTATCTACCGCTTTATGTTCATCATATTTGAGTCTCTCACAGAACCTGGAGCTGGAATTTTTTGGTCAGACTAGCTGACCAGCAATGCCCAGTAATTCTGTATCTGCTCTCCACAGGACTGAGGTCACTGACACATATGGCCACACCCACCTATAAACAGAAATAAAACTCTAGGAGATTCAGGCCCTCATACTTTTGTGGCAAGTAATTTTACATGTTTAAAGAGCCATCCCCTAAAATTTTTAAAGCTAAATTATGAATTCATATTGAGTATTATAATTCAAATTCAAGACTATAGGGTTTTTTTTCATATGCTCTTCCTATTGTTTTTAGTCACCTATCCCCACCCTCCACCCCCAGCCTTTTCTTTTTTGTTTATTTATTTATTTATTTGAGAGCAACAAAGAGAAAAAGAGGCAGAGAGAATGGGCACACCAGGGCCTCCAACCACTGTAAACGAACTCCAGATGCATACGCCACCTTGTGCATTTGGTTTACATGGGTACTGGGTAATCAAGCCTCGAACCAGGGTCTTTAGGCTTCACAGGCAAGTGCTTAACCAGTAAGCCATCTATCCAGCCCCATCCCCAGCTTTTTGAGACAGGTCTCACTCTATAGCTGAGACAGACATGGAACTTTTGTTCTGCCTGCCCTAGCTCAGGAGGTATAGACAGGAGTATCAGGATCAGAGAAGTTCAAAATCATTCTTGAGTACACAGAGAGTTCAAGATCAGCCTAGGATACATGAAACCCTGTATAGGGGCGGGGTGGGGGGGGGAGGAGGGGACGGTCCACTTTTGTAGCTGGATGTGGTTCACATATATAATCCTAGCACTCAAGAGTTGTTAGCCACAGAGGTCCCTGATACCCTCAAAACATTACAGGCCATTGCCGAGGCCCTTGGTTTCCCACCAGGAATAGATGTAAGACCCTACTGCTGAAAACTCCACATACTTGGGCTGCAAAGTCACTGAGAAATCCTGCTGGAGCTGAGCTGAAAACCTCCATGTGGCCCAGCTGACAGAAAGCTGGAAAAAGTTATGCTGCATGCAGTTCAATGAGAGAGAGAGAAATCACCAGTGGGGATACTCAACAGTAGATACTGCAAGCCTTAAATTTGGCCAGCCAGGCCCAATAAGGCAACAGGTGCAATAGTGGCATGACTGTTATGAGGGAAACCAACTAATTGGACTGGAGGCCCGCTCCATGAGAGGGAGTACATTCCTAATAATGAAAACCTAAAGCAGGGGTAGGCATGAGCCCTAGGGATATAATGTCTGCTAGTGTCTGGCTAAATGTACATACTATGCTCAAACTGCCCAGTAAGCACTTCTCTTAATGTCCATACCCATATACTAACGCTACTCTCACTTTTGGTTAGAGAAGCCACTCTTTTCAGATGGTGGTGACCTTGGGATGACTCAGAAGGCTCCATGGTACTGAGAAGTGACAGAGGAGCGCTCAACACTGAAACATCTCTTACACACCTTCCAAGGCTCAGGGTCCATTGTGGAAGAGGTGGCAGAAAGAATGGAAGAGCCAAAGGAAGGGTAGGACTCCTTACAATGTGCTCCTCCAGACACAAAATGGCCTGGATATCCATGACCTCAGTGCCTGACACTATCTACATAAGACCATCATAATAGGAAGAAAAGATGATGATATCAAAATAAGAGAGACTGATTGAGAGGGGGAAGGGGTATGATTGAGAGTGGAGTTGCAAAGGGGAAAGTGGGGAGAAGCAGGTAATTACCATGGGTTATTGTCTATAATTATGGAAGTTGTCAACAAAAAAATTTATTTTAAAAAATAAAATAAAGTCACAATAAATAATTCCATCACTTGGGAGGCAGAAGTAGGAATATCACTGAGGAGAGTTCAAGGCCACCCTGAGAGTACATAGTGAATTCCAGGTCAGCTAGGGCTAGAGTGATACCCTACCTCAAAAAATTAAAATAGGGGCTGGAGAGATGGTTTAGAGGTTAAGGCACCTGCCTGCTAAGCCTAAGAATGCCTGTTTAATTCTCCAGGTCCCCCGTTTAGCCAGACGCAAAGGTGCAATGCCGCACTTACCCACAAGGGGGCGCATGTGTCTGGAGTTCTTTCACAGCGGCTGAGAGGCTGCTGGGGCACCCATTCTCTATCGTCTGTCTGTCTCTCTGACTCTTTAAAAAATAAAATAAAATAGCTGGGCGTGGTGGCGCACACCTTTAATCCCAGCACTTGGGAGGCAGAGGCAGGAGGATCACGGTGAGTTCAAGGCCACCCTGAGACTACAGAGTGAACTTCAGGTCAGCCTGGGCTAGACTGAGGCACTACCTTAAAACACCCCCCCTTAAAAAGGAATTACATTTATAGTTCTAAAATAATTTAGCTCATTTTCTAGTTGGAATAAGTACAATATGAAAAAAAAAAATCATAGAAACCAGAACCAGAGCAAAATAACATCTTTATCTACCCAGAAAAAAAAAAAAAAAACTTGAATAAGGAAAAAAAATATTTCTAAGCTGGGCGTGGTGGTGCACACCTTTAATCCCAGCATTCGGAAGGCAGAGTAGGAGGATCGCCATGAGTTCGAGGCCACCCTGAGACTACGTAGTTAATTCCAGGTCAGCCTGAACCAGAGTGAAACCCAATGTCGAAAAAAAAAAAATTCTAACATATGACCAAGTACTAATGTATTTTTATGCAAGTATAATACATAGATTGACATAAAAATATGAAAGGTGGCCCAGTGTGGTGGCATTATGCCTTTAATACCAGCACTTGGGAGGCAGAGGGAGAGGACTGTCAAAAGTTCAAGGCTGGGCTGCAGAGATGGTTTAGCGGTTGAGGCACCTGCCTGAGAAGCCTAAAGAATACCCGTTCAAATCTCCTTTCTTCCACTACTTCCTCTAAGACCAACATCTTTGTTAGTTTAAGGGAGGAAAGAATCTATGCAGTAAGACTTGCAAATTCCTTCCAGAGAGGAGAGTAACAGGCATGATTGTGTAGAATCAGCTGTGATATAAAACCTATTGTTTTATTTTACTTTTTTTTTTTTTGGTTCAATGCTCCAGGTCCCACGTAAGCCAGATGCACATGGTGACACATGCATCTGGAGTTCGTTTGCAGTGGCTAGGGGCCCTGGCGTGCCCATTCTCACCCTCTCTCTTCCCTCCTTTCTCTGTCTCTAATACATAAATGAAAATAAAATCTTAGGGGGGAAAAAAGCCGGGTGTGGTGGTACACACCTTTAGTCCCAGCACTTGGGAGGCAGAGGTAGGAGGATTGCCTTGAGTTCAAGGCCACTTTGAGACTACACAGTGAGTTTCAGGTCAGCCTGGGCCAGAGTGAGACCTTTGAAAAACAGAAAGAAGAAAGGCAGGGAGGGAGGGAGGGAGGAAATGGAAGGAAGGAAGAAAGGGAAGAAAGGGAAGGGAAGGGAAAGGAAAAAGGGAAGGAGGGAGGGAAGGGAAAAGGGGAGGGAAGGGAGAAAAGGAAGGGGAGGGAGGGGAGGGAGGGAGGGAGGGAGGGAGGAGGGAGGAGGAGGAAGGAAGGAAGGAAGGAAGGAAGGAAGGAAGGAAGGAAGGAAGGAAGGAAGGAAGGAAGGAAGGAAAAAAAGGAAAGAAGGAAAGAAGGAAAGAAGGAAAGAAAGGAAAAAGAAAGAAAGGAAAGAAAGAAAGAAGGAAAGAAGAAGGAAAGAAGAAGGAAGGAAGGAAGGAAGGAAGGAAGGGAAGGAAGGAAGGAAGGGAAGAAGGAAGGGAAGGAAGGAAGGAAGGAAGGAAGGAAGGAAGAAGGAAGGAAGGAAGGGAAGAAGGAAGGAGGGAGGGGGGGGAGGAGGGGAGGAGGGAGGAAGGAAGGAAGGAAGGAAGGAAGGAAGGAAGGAAGGAAGGAAGGAAGGAAGGAAGGAAGGAAGGAAGGGAAGAAGGAAGGGAAGAAGGAAGGAAGGAAGGGAAGAAGGAAGGAAGGGAGGGAGGGAGGGAGGGAGGGAGGAAGGAAGGAAGGAAGGAAGGAAGGAAGGAAGGAAGGAAGGAAGGAAGGAAGGAAGGAAGGAAGGAAGGAAGGAAGGAAATACTTTAAAGCCTCTGACCAGAGTTCAATTCCCCAACTACCAAAGTAAAGCCAGACCAAAAGGTGGTATAAGCATCTGACATTTGTTTAAAACAGTAAAAATCACCTTGGCACACATGCACACAAATAATAAATAAAATTTTAAGAGAAAACCACTTTGCTGGAGCTGATGGCATAGTCCTATATCTCAGACACTAGGGAGACCTGAGATAAGAGAATCCCAAGTTCAAGGACTACCTGGGCTACAAAATGAGTGTAAAAACAGCATGACAATTTAGTGAGACTTTGACTCAACTAAACAGTGATAGGTTAATTTTCAATTGGGTTGGACATGGTGGTACACACCTTTAATCCCAGCACTCAGGTAGGAGGATCATTGAGTTCAAGGGCAGCCTGAGACTACACAGTGAATTCCAGGCCAGCTTGGGCTAGAGTGAGACCCTACCTTGAAAAATAAAATTAAGAAAAGGCTGGAGAGATGGCTTAGCAGTTAAGACACTTGCCTGTGAAGCCTAAGGACCTACATCCGATTCCCCAGTACCTATGTAAGCCAGATGCACAAGGTGACACATGTGTCTGGAGTTCATTTGTAGTGGCAGAGGCTGATAAAATAGGTTCTGGTGTGCCTATTTTATCAGCCTCTGCCTGCCTCTCTTTCTGTCTCATTAATTAACAAAAATTTAAAAATACATAATTTGGCTCTCTGTGGTCTAGCTCTGGTCATGGCAACATGGCCAAATGCACCAAGAAGGTCAACACTGCTAATAAGGACAGGACCCACTATGGTGCCTCCCTCTTCTGAAAAATGAAGAACACTAAAATCAATCAGCACGCCAGATACACTTGCTCCTCCTGTGGCAAAACCAAGATGAAGCAATGAGCTGTGGGCATCTGGCACTGTGGTTCCTGCATGAAAACAGTGGCTGGTGGCACCTGGAAGGGCTGGAGAGCTGGCTTAGGCTTAGTGGTTAAGGCACTTGCCAGCAAAACCTAAGGACCCAGGTTCAATTCTACAGATCCCATGAAGGCCTGATGCACATGGTGGCACATGCATTTGAAGTTGTCTGAAGTTTCTAGAAGGCCCTGGCATGTCCATTTTCTCTGTCTCTCTCTCATAAATAAATAAAAATATTTTTTAAAGATTTATTAAGAAGACTGGCCAGGCGTGATGTTGCATGCCTTTAATCCCAGCACTTGTGAGGCAGAGGAAGGAGAATCATTGTAAATTTGAAGCCACCCTGAGACTACAGAGCGAATTCCAGGTCAGCCTGGGCTAGAGTGAGACCCTACCTCAGGAGGGGAAAAAAAAAAAAAAGACTGAAGAAGCAGTAGACAGTATTGCTATCACTTGAGACATATCTAACCTGCAATAAATGGCTTAATTTATGTAACAAAAAAAATATACATACACATAATTTACCTTCTACGTGTGGCCATATGGTACATACCTTTAATCCCAGCACTCAGGAAGCAGAGGTAGGAGGATTACAGTGAGTTCAGGGTCAGCATGAAACTAATTGCAGATCAGCCTGGGTTAGAGCAAGTCCCTACACCTCTGTAGTAAAATGTATGTATGTATGTGTATGTATGTATGTATGTATGTATGTATGTATGTAAATAAATAAATAAATAATATGGAATTTCAGAGGACCCCCCAAATAGTCAAAACATTTATTCTTTGGGCTGGGGAAGAACTCACAGGTTCTGATTTTTTTTTGTTTGTTTGTTTGTTTGTTTTTTGAGGTAGGGTTTCACTCTAGCCCAGCTGACCTGGAAATCACTAGGTAGTATCAGGGTGGCCTCGAACTCACAGCAATCGTCCTGCCTCTGCCTCTAGCATGCTGGGGTCAAAAGTATGTGCCAATAAGCCCAGCTGACTTTTTTTTTTTTGAAATTGTATGGGAAAATCAAACCTGGGCTGACAGGCTTTGTGAGCAAGAACTGCTGAACCATCTCCCCAGCCCACAAGTTCTGATTCCAACTTACTACAAAGCTAAGTAATCTGACATGAAAAACACATATAAACTAATAAAAACAGTATTGAACCTTGCAAGTATGATAATTAATTTTTATTTTTTTTTGGAGACAGAGAGAGAGAGAGAGAGAGAGAGACAGCGCGCACATGCCAGCAGCCTCTCAGCCGCTGTGAATGAACTCCAGATGCATGTGCCCCATTGTGGGCAAGTGTGGCATTGCACATTTGCATCACTTTGCATCTGGCTAAACATAGGATCTGGAGATTGGAACCGGCATTCTTAGACTTAGTGGGCAGGCACCTTAACTGCCAAGCCATCTCTTCAGCCCCATTTCTAACATTTTATTTATATTTATTTATTTATGAGATGGAAAGAGGCAGAGTAAGAGAGAGAGAATGGGAGCACCAGGGCTTCCAGCCACTGCAAACGAACTCGATGCATGCGTACCTTGTGCACCTGGTTTACGTGGGTCCTGCGGAATGAGTTCCTTTAACTTTGCAGGCAAGCGCCTTAAGCACTAAACCATCTCTCTCCAGCCCCCTAATAATTCATTTTCTTTTTCTTTCTTTTTTTTTTTTTTTTTTTTTTTTTCAAGGTAGGGTCTCGTTCTAGCCCAGGTTGACCTAGAATTCATTCTGTATTATTCTCAGGGTGGCCTCAAACTCATGGCGATCCTCCTACCTCTGCCTCCCTAGTGCTGGGATTAAAGGTGTGTACCACCATGCCCGGCTGATAATTCATTTTTGACTAAAGTAACCAGATAACTCAATGGGGGGAAGTCAGTCATTCAACTGGGTGGGGGGGGGGGGACTGGATAGTATATATGAATGTAGTACATATATATGAATATCATTCAGCTTTAAAAAAATGAGCAAGCCAGTCATGGTGACACACCATTTTAATCCCAACACTTGGGAGGCAGAGGCAGGAGAGTTTAAGACCAATGTAGGACTACAGAGTGAGCTCCAGTTCAACCTGGGATGGAGTGAGACCCTATATCATAAAAACAAAATAAAAATAATAATAAGAAGAAGAAATATTAATAATAATAATGGTGATAAAGGGCTGGAGAGATAGCTTAGAGGTTAAGGTGTACTTGCTAAGCCTAAGGACCCAGGTTCAATTACCCAGGACCCATGTAAGCCAGATGCACAAGGTCTAGAGTTGTTTGTAGTAGCTGGGCACCTTGCAACACCCATATTCTCTCTCTCTTTCAAATAAATTATAAATTATAAACAAGAGAGAAAATGATTACAATATCCAGTTGTTGTAACTCATATCTGCCCTTTGTCTATAATGCCAAGCACTCAAGAAGCTGATGCAAGAGGATCACCCCATGAACAAAGCTAGTGTCAGGCCAGCACTTGGGAGGCAGAGATAGGAGGATCACCGTGAGTTCAAGGCCACCCTAAGACAACATAGGGAATTCTAGCCTGGGCTAGAGTGAGACCCTACCTCAAAAAAACAAAACAAAACAAAAAGTACAATATATAAATTGAATACAATTGGGGCACATCAGATGGAAGCAAATCATCTTCCCCACCTCTATTACAGCCTCTAAAGTGGCACACAACAAACACACTAGTAAAAACTAACTGCAAACTCAAATTTCATGACACACTTCTCAGCAATCATAACAGCCAAACAAACACATGATGAGACGTTGCCTTACTTAGTATGTGACCTCTGAGAACAAATCTGCTTTCTCTTCCTTCTGTGGAAACCCTTTCTCCTTTGATTTCTGTTGAGCTTCTCCCAATATGAAAGGCCCATTTTAGTCTGTGTGCAGTGTAAGTAAACCAATGCCCTCATTCATAAAGACACAAAAAGCAGAAATAACTCCAAATGGATCACCAAAACAGACTTCTTCAGTTTGGAAAGAATATCAAATTCCACTAAAATTATAACCCACCATGCCACAGAATGCCTAGATTAGAATAACAAATTTAGAAATATGTTTCACAAACTAGGTGTGGTGGTGCACGCCTTTAATCCCAGTACTCGGGAGGCAAAGGTAGAAAGATCTGAGTTTGGGGTCACCCTGAGAGCATGTAGTGAATTCCAGATCAGCCTGGATTAGAGGGAGACCCTATCTTGTAAAACCAAACAAGACCCCCACAATGCATGATCCACAATCCCCATGGGAATAAATGGCATCCCAACGAGGAGGGTCCTTTTGGAGGGGGGCACAGGGATGGGGGTAAGGATGGTACCAACATGCACTATTTACATACTGAGTATACCTATAACTAATTAAAAAATTAAATAAAAAAAGAAAAACCGAAAAAGAAAGAAGGGGGGAGGGAATTGCCATGGTTTGTTGTCTATAATTATGGAAGTTGTCAGTAAAAAAAAAATAAAATTAGAGCCAGGTGTGGTGCACGCCCTTAATCCCAGCACTCAGGAGGTAGAGGTAAGGAGGATCATGGTGAGTTCAAGGCCACCCTGAGACTTCATAGTGAATTCCAAATCAGCCTGGGCTAGAGTGAGACTTTACCTCAAAAAAAAAAACAATAATAATAATAATAATAAATTAAAAATAAATAAATAAGTGTTTTTGAAGAATGAAGAATAAAAGGGGAGGGAGGGAGGCAGGAAGGAAGGGAGGAAGAAAGGGAGGGAAAAAAAGGGAGGAAAGAAGGAAGAAAGGCAGGTGTGCGTGGTGGTGTACACTTTTAGGAAGGAAGGTGCTTCACAAATCAATGTACATGCCAAAATTATGATATTTTCCAACATACCAGGGTTCCTATAAAAGCTCCAAGTCATTTCTCTCTCAAATAAATAAAATTAAAAGGAAAAAAAAAAGCTCCAAGTCAAAGCCAGGCGTGGTGGTACACGCCTTTAATCCCAGCACTTGGGAGGCAGAGGTAGGAGGATCTCCAAGAGTTCAAGGCCACCCTGAGACTACATCGTGAATTCCAGGTCAGCCTGAGCTAGAGTGAAACCCTACCTCGAAAAACCAAAAGAAAAAAAAAGTACAGGTAAGGCGGGCATGATGGTACACATCTTTAATCCAAGCACTCAGGAGGCTGAGGTATGAGGATTGCCTTGAGTTGGAGGCCTGAGGTCACCCTACATAGTGAATTCCAGGTCAGCTTGGACTAGAGAGAGACCCTACCTCAAAAACAAACCATTAAAAAAAAAAAAAGTACAGATGCTACAACAGAAGAAGAAGGAAGCTGCCATGTTGTTTATTTGCTTCTTGATTCACTCCTCTATGCTACTGGTCCTGATGAATTTATCTGCTACAAGACAACCCTAAAGTTACCTAAATATTTATTCAAATACAAATGAAACCAAAGTATTAAGAAAATTAGAATCTAAAACAAAAAAGTCTTGGGACTGGAAAGATGGCTTGCCTAGAATTCCTGACCCTTCTGCCTCAGTATCTAGAGGGTTAAGATTGCAAAATTACTGTGGGATTATGGGCATGCACTACTATCACACCCAGCTTTTTGAAGAAAAATATATATATGTATTTATTTATATTTATATGAGAGAGGAAAAGGCAGATAAGAGAGAATGCCAGTACAAACCAATTCCAGATGCACGTGCCATCTTGAATATCTGGCTTACATGGGTACTGGGGAATTGAACCTAGATCCTTAGGCTTCACAGGAAAGAGCCTTAACTGTTCTAAGCCATACCTCTAGCCCACACTCAGCTTTTGAAAAAAGTTGTAATGTGCTGCTACTGATAAACAACCTAAATTCCCTGTAGAGTCCTCTTAGTTCTAACACAAAGCTAATTTTACTCTTAAAAGGGCTAAATTATCCCCAAGTTCCTAATGGAATTACGACAAATAGTGGGGATTCCCTGGTGACACTCTATGACTCAACAAGAAGGTTGAGTAACATGCAGGCCTTTTAGTAGAAGCACTAGTTTAGTCTAATTACCCACAGCAATCAGTTCTATCTCCTCTTTGTACATTGCTTTTATAAAGTATTCTTGTGGTAGTTATTAAACACCTTCTATGGTATAAACTAATATATTCTATTTAGAGGTCACAATAATCCAAAATCTAAGGAATCACAGTGGATTTTCAACACAGTCAAAGGCCAGTTAGCTGTAAAGCAACTACCGTCAAGTCATGTCCACAAAAACGGAAAACTGAGAGAAGGGAGTGGGGAGATCACTTGGCAGTTAAAGGCATCTATTTGTGTGCAAAACTTGCTGGCACGGGTTCAATTCCCAAGCCACCCACGTAACACTGGACAAGCATTCATTTGCTGCTGCAGTAAGATACACATACACACACACACACACACACACACACACACAAATAAGCATAATTTACAAAGAGGAAGATAGAATGAGAAGGACTGAGGTGATCACTGCTATTGTTTTTGTTGTTGTTTGTTGCTGTTTTCTTCAAGGTAGGGTCTCAACTCTGGCCCAGGCTGGCCTCACACTCACAGCAATCCTCCTACCTCTTCCTCCTGAATGTTGAGATTAAAGGTAAGCGGCACCATGCCTTGCTCCCCCTTCATCATGCCTAGTGGATCAACTGCTCTGCTCATATAACTTAAAACATACATGTACACAAGTGTTTGGCTTTGTGGGGCTTGTCAATTTTTTTTTCTTTTTTTGCTGCGTGTGGTGGTGCATGCCTTTAATCCATCCTGAAACAACATAGTAGATTCCAGGTCAACCTGGGCTATAGCAAGATCCTACATTCAAAAAAAAAAAACATATATATATATATATAGTTTTTACCTAGCAGATGTAAATATTTTAAAATATTCCTTGTAGCACTAAGAACATAGTGATAGTGACAAGTCACATTTTTTGAAAAAAGTTATATACAACAGTGATAGAAGTATAACTTACAAATCCCTTTCTAGAAGGCAAATTAAAAGTCCATCATCTTTGATAGTAATGATCATTCCCACAAATCTAAGGTAAGAGAAATAAGACTAGATGAAAGTATTTTTCATAGGGAAAATCAGAGAAATAGCTACAATTCAAATAAATTTTAGTTATAACTTTAAAACAACCAAAAAAAACCAAACTACAGTGAATATTACAGTACCAGCATATGAAATGCTATACAACTACTTAATATATGTTGAAAGAGTAGTTGATGACATGGTAAAATTTACAATTTATTAAAATTTAAGATACTATAATTACATCTTGCCAAGGTAGGGTTTCACTCTAGCCAAGGGTGACCTAGAATTCACCATTTAGTCTCAGGGTGGCCTCAAATTTATGGTGATCGTCCTACCTCTGCCTCCTGAGTGCTGGGATTAACAGCGTATGCCACCACACCCAGTATATCTTAACTATTAAAAACCACATACTATACATGTTTTAAGAAATAAACAGAACTCTTTAACCTAATATTCTTTTTTTTTTTGGTTTTACGACGTAGGGTTTCACTCCAGCTCAGGCTGACCTGGAACCCACTATGTAGTCCCAGGGTGGTCTCGAACTCACGGTGATCCTCCTACCTCTGCCTCCCAAATGCTGGGATTAAAGACCTGTGCCACCATACCTGGCTAGCTTAATATTCTAATTTGTCTTTCAGAATGAGGTGCCAGTATGAGGACACACACACACCTACACACACACACACACACACACACACACACACACACACATATATATATATTTCCACTCCCTAAGAACCTAGCCAATTAAAAAAACTCTTAAAAATTTTAAAACAAAAAAAAATTTTAATGCTGCATAGCTTGCCTATGTTCTGAAAGATGGAGAGGGATGCAGAATGTGAACTGATCATAAAGTGGAGGGAGAAGAGTGAAATACTCACAGAGGGACTGAGGCGAAGGAAGAAGGCTAATCTTCTGGGCACAACCCCAGAGAGGTGCCAGGTCAGTGACCGTCGAACGAGGAAGGTCAGTAGTGAGAAGTGGGACTGAAAACATCTGTCATAGCAAGAAATCGAGAGGACGTCTAAAGTTGATAAACCAAAACATAAACACTGTAAGCATATTATTAAGAAGCATGGAGCTAAACCCCCAGGAGATCTAAACCAAAAAGGAGTTGTTGGGCTGGAGAGAGGACTTAGTGGTTAAGGCATTTGCCTGCAAAGCCACAAGACCCAGGTTCGATTCCCCAGGACCCACATAAACCAGATGCACAAGGTGGCACATGCATGTGGAATTTGTTTACAGTGGCTGAAGGCCCCAGCATACCCATTCTCCCTCTCCCTCTCTCAACCTCTTTCTCTCTAATAAATAAATTTAAAAAAAAATTTTTTTTAAAGCAGTTGTCTCAGGGGTGGGGAGAGAAATGCACTCTTCATTACCAGACTTTTGAATTAAGGATATTTGCTTATTTTTAAGCTGATATACAGATAATATTGATTTTTAACTTCATTATTTTATAATTTGTTCATTTTACTTTAAGACAATCCTAAATTTTACTTTTTCCAGATAAGTAAAGGGCCATCTCTCATCTGGTCCACTACAAGATATGCTACATCAAAAAGATCTATTGTCATTTAACCAGCATTTCTTTTTCTTAACAGAAAGAAAAATAAAATAGAGGTAGTGTTGGTGAAAGTTTCAGTTATAAACATTTTCTTAAATTGATGTATTAGGCACTACAAAAAATACCTTCTTTATTGTTTCTACAATTAATCTAGCAGCCAGAGATGATCATTAAAAAGAGTGCATTTCAGATCATGCTACTACTGCCAAGGCACTCTGACCTCACTCAGTGAAAGCCTGTAAGTCCCTTTAGAATTAAGTAACATCTTTCTCCAATCTCTGGGTTTCAGCTAATAGCTCCCACCTTCCTTCAACACTCAAACTTACTTCTACTTCCAGGTGTTTATGCTTGTTGCATCGTCGGCACTATTTACTCCTTTATCTACAGTCAAATGTCATCCGATTTTAAATTATAACGTTCACATTCTTTTTTTTCCCCCAAGGTAGGGTTTCACTCTAGCTCAGGCTGATCTGGAATTCACTATGTAGTCTCAAGGTGGCCTGGAACTCTCAGTGATCCTCCTACCTCTGCCTCCCAAGTGCTGGGATCAAAGGTGTATGCCACCACGCCCAGCTAACACATTCTTAAGTATTCCCTGGTATATTATTCTCTTTCTTTCTTTCTTTCTTTCTTTCTTTCTTTCTGTCTTTTTTCTTTTGATTTTTCGAGGTAGGGTCTCACTCTGGTCCAGGCTGACCTGGAATTCACTATGTAGTCTCAGGGTGGCCTCGAACTCGCGGCGATCCTCCTACCTCTGCCTCCTGAGTGCTGGGATTAAAGGCGTGCGCCACCACGCCCGGCTTATTCTCTCTTTTACTTTCCACATAGCACATTATAATTTTCAATTAATTCTGCTTAACTCCCCTGCTGCAACTAGAATCCTTGCTCTATTGAGAATCTATTACAATCCCTTGCAATAGTTATTGAATTAACGGGTTAGTTAGTTTAAAAGATGCAGAAGGCAATTACTATCAATCACACACAAATTTGGAACCCTTAAGAAGTTCCAATAAAAGTTTAATTGATGGGAATAAGCAACAATGAGACTGAATGAAACTATAAATCCCAGCTATTCACAATGCTGCATTATTTGCTGGCATATTCTGAATATGCAGATATAACCTGCTAACACCAACAGTAACATAAAGAATGCTTATATCTCAGTCATTGTTTAAAAACCAACCAACAAAGAATCTGGGGGGTGGAGGGGTGGGGGGACAGGGACTCTCGGGAGAACTTGCTCCCTTAGCTGGTACTTTAACAGTACCAACGTTTTATAATACCATGTGGTTTTGGTGTTTTTTTGTTTTTTTTTTTACCCCCGAGTAAGCTCAGGCTGACCTGGAATTCACTATGTTATCTCAGGGTGGCCTCAAACTCATGGTGATCCTCTTACCTCTGCCTCCCAAGTGCTGGGATTAAAGGCATGCGCCACCACACTCGGCCTAATACCACTTTTTATAAGACACAGTAAGAGTCTCACTCAGTAACCACAACTTGCACATAATTCCAATGATCACTATTTTCCCACCAGGGGCACATCATTGATTGTGTTCATCTTTTCAGAATAAAACAAAAAGCAATCAGGAGAAATTCCTACTTAATATCTTTTTATTATGGTTCACATTTATGACAAAAATATGTCAGTCATGACTTCAAAAAAATTTTTCTAACTGAATGAAAAACTGCTTTAATAGACTTTCAATAATTAAAGCAGGGAAAGTCATTAAACACTTCTTTCTCACACAAAAACACACACAACAGATTTCTACTAGGTACCAAAGTAGTTTATCCTACCACAGAAACACCTTTAAGCTTTTTTCCAGAACTCATGGCATTAATAAAATGCAATTATTTAGCACCAAAACTTGAACAAACCATGTTATGCATCATTTGTTTCGTGTTGTGAATAAATTTTGATAAGGCTACTTTGAAACTTTTATACTCATATTCACAAAACAATTTGGTTTCCCCTGTTTTGACTAATAATAAAAGCATTTTTTAAAAGAGGGAAGCAAATGAAACAAGTCCAAAGGGCAGCTCACAAACATACAAAACTAAAACTGAATGAAGTACTACACCTTGGACAAAAAGAAAACATTATAAATAGTAAATAATTGTCCTGATAGTAATGAAAACAAACATAAAATGAAAGATTATCTAGAAAACTATATGGAGCACAGTAGATCAGTGGCAGCATTTTAAAAACTAATAAAAGACAAGAAGTGAAGATAAAAAATTATAAAATTGATGCCTCTTGAGGAAAATAAAAATAAAAGCTTATCAAAAGATATAGAAGAAACTATTCCTCAGTTTGAAATAGCTTACCATCTATCAGGACAACGTAATAGAAAATCACACCAAGACCGAGGTATATTCTGATGAAGTTACTGAATTTCAAGGATAAAGAAAGAATTATGCCAATACCCAGGCAGAAGTAGGTCACCTACAAAGGGAAAAAAACAGTCAGGACGACCCCAGACTCCCCTACAGTAATCCTAGAAGATGCCAGAAGAAAAGGGAACAATGTCTACTGGGAATTATGGAAAAGGAGATGTAGCTCCAAATTCTGCAACCAGCCAAAACATCATTTCATTTTGAAAACCACTAATAGACCTTTTCAAACACAAGGATGCTGAGCATACAGCATTCAAACAACCACTCTTGGAAAACCTATTTGATAAATATAATAGATTTAGGTTTATTAAATCTACAGCTTTATAATTATAACCACACAACTACAAACTACCATGTTCCATCAAATTCTAAAATGCATTTTTTCACATTTTAGCATAACTGAAATCAACATCAACATTACAATGATAACATGTCAGCTACAATGATACATAACAGTTTTCAATTATGTTAACAATATACAAAATAATAAAATGTGTATCAATCAATGGTACCATAGACAAAATGAAATTAAAACATCACTTCCAAGATGAGAGAAAATTTAAAAAATTAACCATGTAGTTTAAAACAGAAAAAAAAAGAAAAAGAAAAATGATGGGCAACAACAATAAAAGAAAGAAGACTAATTTTACCGAAGCAACCCAAATACATCATTATGAGACTCAATAAAAGCATCTCAAATTGGGTCCAAGAAGACTAACCTTGATCCAACTACATGAGACAAACCTAAAATGTAGAGACTTTAAGAAGTTAAAATAAAAGGTTAGACAAAGTACATCAGGTAAACAGAAACACCATTTTAAAACTCATTATATAGTCAAAAAATGAAAGAACATTAAAAGGCCAAAAAGAGAGGGTAACTTTTTTGTTGTTGTTGTTGTTTGAGGTAGGTGCACTAGGACCTCTAGTCACTGCAAACAAACTCCAGATGCATGTGCCACCTTCTTCATCTGGGTATTAGAGAATTGAACCTGGGTCCATTGGTTTTGCAGGCAAGTGCCTTAACCGCTAAGCCATCGCTCCAGCCCTTTTTTTTTGTTGTTGTTGTTTTGTTTGTTTGTTTTTTTCATTTTTTGGGTTTTTCAAGGTAGGGTCTCACTCTAGCCCAGGCTGACCTGGAATTCACTATGTAATCTCAGGGTGGCCTTGAATTCATGGCGATCCTCCTACCTCTGCCTCCCAATGCTGGGATTAAAGGCGTACGCCACCATGCCCAGTTGAGGGTAACTTATAAGATTAAAATTAGAATCTAGCCAGACATGACTGCCTACACCTAGAATCCCAGCACTTCTAAAATAGAAACAAGAAGACCCATTTGTGCTATGGTGAGACCCTATATCAAGACACAACAATTTTTTAAGATTCACAACTCAAGTACTTTCTACTGATCATGTTTTAAATTAAATGTATTAAGCATTCAACTGTTGGGGGTTTAAAAAAAAAAAAAAAAAAAAAAACAGCCGGGCTTGAGAGATGGCTTAGCAGTTAAGGTGCTTCATGTCCCATGCAAGCCAGACACAGTGACACAAGTACACAATGTTACAAATGCACACAAAGGGGCACACACGAGTTCATTTAAAGCGGATGAAGGTGCTGGCTCACCCATTCTCGGTCTCTGCCTCTTTCTATATCTCAAATAAGGAAAAACAAAATATGTATATAAGATAATATAAAGGGCTGAAGAGATGGCTTAGCAATTAAGGTACTTGCCTATACAGCCTAAGGACCCAGGTTTGATTCCCCAGTACCCACATAAGCCAAATGTGCATCGTAGAACATGTGTCTGAAGTTCATTTGCAGTGGCTAGAGGCCCTGGCACACCCATTCTCTCTCACTCTCCCTCTCTTTCTCATCTCTCTTGCAAATAAATAGATAAATGAAAATAAAATTAAAATTTACTTGGTCTAAGGTTGAAAAAAGAAATTTCCTTTAATCCCAGCACTCAGGAGGCAGAGGTAGGAGGATCACCGTGAGTTCGAGGCCACCCTGAGAATACAGAGTGAATTCCAGGTCAGCCTGGACTAGAGTGAAACCCTACCTCGGAAGAAAAAAAAAAAAATTTCCAGCCAGACATGGTGGTCTATGCCTTTAATCCAAGCACTCAGGAGGCAGAAGGAGGACCACCGTGAGTGAGTCCAGCCAGTTCAGAATGAGTTCCAGGTCAGCCTATGCAAGAGCAAGATTCCACATCAAAAAAATTAAAAATTCACCAGGTGTGGTGGCACACGCCTTTAATCCCAGCACTCAGGAGGCAGAAGTAGGAGGATCACCGTGAGTTCAAGGCCACCCTGAGACTACATAGTGAATTCCAGGTCAGCCTGAGCTAGAGTGAGACCCTACCTCCAAAAAAAAAGAATTAAAAATTCTACTGTGATGGTATCATCACCAGTAACACCTGTAACCCTAGCACTGGGTGGGTAAACACAGAAGGAACCCTAGGACTAATTTATTAAAAGCCACTTGATGAGCTAGAGTAAAAGTCTTGTTTCTGAACATAACACATACTGCAAGCCGGGCGTGTGGCTCATGCCTTTAATCCCAGTACTCGGGAGGCAGAGGTAAAAGGATCACCATGAATGAGTTTGAAGCCCCTCTGAGACTACATAATGAATTCCAGGTCAGCCTGGACTACAGTCAAACTCTACCTCAAAACATAAAATAAAATAATAAAATAAAAAAATTTGCACACTGCACTGTGCATGTCATCACACCACATAAAGCCAGTGATTGCTTCCTGAAACACATTGGCTCAGATTTAAGATTATTGTGTTGGGCTGGAGAGATGGCTTAGTGGTTAAGCGCTTGCCTGTGGAGCCTAAGGACACTGGTTCGAGGCTCGATTCCCCAGTACCCATGTAAGCCAGATACACAAGGGGGTGCATGCATCTAGAGTTCGTTTGCAGTGGCTGGAGGCCCTGGCACGCCCATTCTCCCCCCCCCAATCTGTCACTCTCAAATAAATAAAAATAAACAAAAAAATTTAAAAAATAAAAAGATTATTGTATTTTATGAATTGCAATGTTTTTACTGAATGTAGGAAGCTCTTATAGAAATGTCATGGTTTAAACTGAATGTGGTGGCACAGGCCTTTAATCCCAACACTCAGAAGGCAGAGGAGGACTGCCATGAGTTCAAGGCCACCCTGAAACTACATAGTGAATTCCAGGTCAGCCTGTGATAGAGTAAGACCCTACCTTGAAAAACAAAAAACAAAAAATTACATATATATATATATGGAACACCCTGGCTGAACACCCTGGCCTGGTACTGCATGCCTTTAATCCCACCACTCCAGGAGGCAGAGGTAGGAGGATTGCTGTGAGTTCAAGGCCACCCTGAGACCACATAGTGAATTCCAGATCAGCCTGGGCTACAGTGAGACCCTACCTCGAAAAACCAAAAAATAAAATAAAATAAAAATAATTTCAAAAAATTAAATAAAGTATTTTTTTCAAAAGAAAGAAAAGAGGGCTGGAGAGATGGCTTAGCCATTAAACACTTGCCTGTGAAGCCTAAAGACCCTGGTTCGAGGCTCAATTCTCCAGGACCCATGTAAGCCAGATGCACAAGGGGGAGCACATATCTGGAGTTCGTTTGCAATGGCTGGAGGCCCTGGCTCACCCATTTTTCTCTCTCTCTCTCTCAAGTAAATACAATAAAATATTTTTTAAAAACTTAAAAAAGGCCGGGCGTGGTGGCGCACACCTTTAATCCCAGCACTCGGCAGGCAGAGGTAGGAGGATCACTGTGAGTCCAAGGCCACCCTGAGACTAAGTAGTGAATTCCAGGTCAGCTTGGGCTAGAGTGAGACCCTACCTTGAAAAATGAAAAAATAAATATTAAAAAATAAAATACTGGGCTGGAGAGATGGCTTAGCGGTTAAGGTGCCTGCCTGCCAAGCCCCAGAACACCCGTTTGTTTCTCCAGGTCACACCATTTAGCCAGATGCAAGTGCACAATGCCACGTCTGCCCACAAGGGGCACACGCACCTGGAGTTCATTTACATTCCTGAAATGGCCCTGGTGTGCCCATTCTCCCTCTGCCTCTTCCTCTCTGCTTCTCTGTCCCTCTCTCTCAAAATAAATAAATAAATAAATAAATAAATAAATAAATAAATAAATAAATAAATAAATAAATAAATGCTGTTTGATTCCAGGCATGGTGGCTTCTGCCTTTTTCCCCCCTAAGGTAGGGTCTCACTCTAGCCCAGGCTGACCCAGAATTCACTGTGTAGTCGCAGGCTGGCCTCTGACTCACATTGCTCCTCCTACCTCTGCCTCCCGAGTGCTGGGATTAAAGGTGTGCGCCACCATGCCCCGCAAATTCCCTAACTTTTGTTTTGTTTTTCAAAGTATGATCTTCTCTAGCCCAGGCTGACCTTGAATTCATAGTGCTAGAGTGACTTTGAACTCACAGTGATCCTCCTACTCTGCCTTCTCAAGCACCCATGGGATTAAAGGTATGCACCACTACACCTGGCTTAAATAACCGTTTTGCTCCCCCCCCATCCCCGCAAGTAGGGTCTCGATCTAGCTCAGGCTGACCTGGAATTCACTCTGTAGTTTCAGGGTAGCCTCTAACTCGACGATCTTCCTACTCTGCCTCCCCGAGTGCTGGGATTAAAGGCGTGCGCCACCACGCCTGGCTACTGTTTTGCTCTAAACCTCGGGCATAGATTCTTATGGCCTGAGAAGATTGTTATGCTTAATTTGCAAGTTTGGTTGTTGTTTTTTTTCCCCCAGTTTTTCGAAGTAGAGTCTCTTCTAGCCCAGGCTGACCTGGAATTCACTATGTAGTCTCAGGGTGGTTTTGAAAATACAGCAATCCTACCTCTGTCTCCTGGGATTAAAGGCGTGCCCACCAATTTGCATTTTTAATACTATTCTACTTTATTTTTAAATTGTTTTTTTGATTATTTGATAGAGAAAGGTGGAGGGAACTGTTGTGCCAGAGCCTCCAGCCTCTGTAAAGAATTCCAAAAGCATGTGACACCTTGTGCACCTGGCTTACATGGGTCCTTTAACTTTGCAAGCAAGTACCTTAACCACTAAGGAATCTCTCCAGCCCTTTTTTACTTTTTTATTTATTTATTTGCAAGCAGAGAGGAAGTGAATGGCACAACAGGGCCTCCAGACACGGCATCTGGCTTTATGTGGGTACTGGGAAATGGAACTCAGGTGGCTAGGCTTTGCAGGCAAGCCCCTTAACCACTGAGCCATCTCTCCAGCCCCTCTACTTTCACTTTAGAATGAAAATAAAGGTGCAGTGTACTTTGTAAGAGTTTTATTATTATTATTTTATTTGAGACAGAAAGACAGAGAGAGAGAACAGGTGTGCCAGGGCCTCCAGCCACTACAAACAAACTCCAGATGGATGTGCCACCTTGTACACCTGGCTTACGTGGGTCCTGGGGAATAGTACCTTGGTCCTTTGGCTTTGCAGGCTAGTGTCTTTTTTTGTTTGTTTTTGTTTTTCGAGGTAGGGTCTCACTTTAGCCCAGGCTGACCTGGAATTCACTATGTAGTCTCAGGGTGGCCTTGAACTCAGTGATCCTCTTACCTCTGCCTCCCGAGGGATTAAAGGCGTTCTACCACACCCAGCCTACTTGTAAGGATATTTTGTTTGTTTTCTGAAGTAGGGTCTGACTCTAGCTTAACTGAACTGGAATTCACTATGTAGTTCAAGGTGGCCTTGAACTTATGACAATCCTACCTCTTCCTCCCAAGAGCTAGGATTAAAGGTGTGTGCCACCATGCCCGGTTTGTAAGGGTTTTCTTTTCTTTTCTTTTCTTTTCTTTCCTTTCCTTTCCTTTCCTTTCCTTTCTCTTTCTTTTTTCTTTCTTTTTTTTTTTTTTTTTTTTTGGAGGTGGGGTCTCACTCTAGCCCAAATTGACCATCACTTTATAGTCTCAGGGTGGCCTCGAACTCATGGCGATCCTCCTACCTCTGCCTCCTGAGTGCTGAGATTAAAGGCATGCACCACCACGCCTGGTTTGTAAGGGTTTTTAATTCAACAGTACTGGCTTATTTCCAATAACTTGTAAATAGTCCCTGTAGATTACTCTCATGGATCCTGTCAAAGGAGTTTTGAAAAATTAAACATACAGGGCTGGGGATGTAGTACTGATAAGAGCACTTGCCTAGCATATACAAGTCTAGTGGGTTTGATCCACTGCTGCGTTTAAAAAAAAAAAAAAAAAAAAAAAAAAAAAAGGGGGGACTAGAAGAGATGGCTCAGTGTTTTAAAGTGCCTGCCTGCAAAGCCTAACAAATCAGGTTTCATTCCCCAGTATCCAAATAAAGCCAGATGCAATGCACAAAGTGGCATGTGCATCTAGAGTTCGTTTGCAGCGGCTAGAGGCCCTAGCATACTCACTTGCTCATGTACGTGCTCTCTCTCTGCTTGCAAATAAATTACATTTAACAATTACTTATTGAGTAAACAGCCAGCAACTGAATTTATTACTTTCAGTCATAATGCCAACATACTGTATGGCTATTGCTAAAAAAGAAAAACACTCAAATGTTTACTAAGACTTGTTTACTCTTCTAATAGTCACCTATTACACAATCCTCATCTTACAAGAGAGTATCTCTTGATCTTCAAAGCAGGAAATCAGAGATGGCTTCAGTATGTAGATCCACAAGTAAAAATAGAACAGATTCCAGGGATTCAACTTGAGAAGGCAAAGAAAGTACATAACAAGTCTTACTTAAGAACTCCTATGGTTCCCATCAAAACTATGAAATGGATCATGATATTTTCACATAAATTATATAGATACAAGTGCTGAGTAATGATTTTACTTTTTGCTTCAGTTTTACTTCAAGAATTTTTTTTTTCAAGGTAGGGTCTCACTCTAGCCCAGACTGACCTGGAATTCACTATGTAGTCTCAGGATAGCTGAGAACTCACAGGGATCCTCCTACCTCTACCTCTCAAGTGCTGGGATTAAAGGTGTGCACCACTAGGTCTGGCTGCTTACTTTAGGATTTAATAAGTTTTGAACATCAGCTACTGATATTTCAGTGTAATATTCAGAACTGCTATTCAATGCACCTTTTTTATGGGGGGGGGGTGCTCGTTTCAAAGTAGGATCTCACTCTAGCCCAGGCTGACCTGGAATTCACTACAGTCTCAGGCTGGCCTGGAACTCACAGCAATCCTACTACCTCTGCCTCCCTAGTGCTGGGATTAAAGGTGTGTGCCACCATGCCCCACCTCTAAAAGCTTTTGTATAGCAAAGGAAACGGAACAAAGAGACAGCCTACAGAATGGGAGAAAATTTTAGACAGCTATACATCTGACAGGATTAAAAGCCAAGCTATACAAAGAACTCAAAAAACTGGGCTGGAAGCCACATACCTGGCATACACGTTTAATCCCAACACTGGGGAGGCAGTGGTAGAAGGATCACCTTGAGTTTGAGGCCACCCTGAGACTACATAGTGAATTCCAGTTCAGAAGACGGGCATGGGCTGGAGAGATGGCTTAGCGGTTAAGGCAAATGCCAGCGAAACCCAAACACAAGGGGGCACACGTGTCTGGAGTTTGTTTGCAGTGGCTAGATGCAAGCAGAGAGAGAGGCAGACAGACAAAATGGGCATGCCAGGGCCTCTAGCCACTGCAACAAACTCCAGATGCATGTGCCCCTTGTGCGCCTGGATAATCAAACCAGGATCCTTTGGCTTCACAGGCAAATGCCTTAACCGCTAAGCCATTTCTTCATCCCCCTAAAATGTGGTATTTTAAAAATCATTCTCTTGCCAGGCATGGTGGCGCATGCCTTTAATCTCAGCACTTGGGAAGCAAAGGTAGAAGGATCATCATGAGTTCGAGGCCACCCAGAGACTACATAGTGAGTTCCAAGTCAGCCAGCACACCAGGCTTGCTTGTGTCTGTTTTGAACCAAATAACTAGATAAACCAGACTGAGAAAGATGATTTATAAACCACTGCAATTTTATTCACTAATGTATGAGGGAGAGTCCAAGAACTGAGGAAGAGAAAATGAATACACCCACGTGGCCCAAGAACCCATGTGGGAAGTGAGCATGCGTCTGAATCATAAAAAGGGATTTAAGAGAGGAAAGAGGGGCTAGAGAGATGGCTCAGCACTTAAGGCGCTTGCCTGTGAAGCCTAAGGACCCAGATTTGATTCCCAAGTACCCACGTAAATCAGATGCACAAGGGGACACATGCATGTGGAGTCCATTTGCAGTGGCCGGAGGCCCTGGTGTGCCCACACACACACACACACACACACACACACACTCTCTCTCTCTCTCTCTCCTTCCCTCCCTATCAAATAAATAAATAAAAATAAAACATTTTTTTAAAAAAAAGAGGGCTGAGCATGGTGGCAAACGCCTTTAATCCCAGCACTTGGGAGGCAGAGTTAGGAGGATCGCTGTGAGTTCAAGGCCACCCTGAGAATGAGACTACATAGTGAATTCCAGGTCAGCCTGGGCTAGAGCAAGGCCCTACCTGGAAAAACTACCAAAAAAAAAAAAAAAGACTGGAGAGATGGATAAGAGGTTTAAAGCCCTTGTCTACAGAGCCAAAGGACCAACATTCAATTCTCCAGTGCCCATAAAAAGCCAAATGCCGTAATTTGCAGTGGCTGGAGGCCCTAGCACACCCATTCTCTATCTGCCTCTCTCTCTCAAATAAATAAATAATTAAAAAAAATTTTTTTCAGGGACTGGAGAAATGACTTACTGGTTAAGGCATTTGCCTGTGAAGCCAAAGGACTGAGGTTTGACTCCCCAGAACCCACATAAACCAGATGCAGAAGGTAGTGCATGCATCTGGAGTTTGATTACAGTGGCTGAAAGCCCTGGCACACACATTCTCCTCTCTCTTTCTCTATCTCTGCCTCTTTCTCTCTCAAATTAAAAAAAAAAAAAACATTAAAAATAAAAATTTTGAAAGAAAAACCAAAAAAATAAGCAAGATGTTATGAATAAGTGATATGGAAACCTATTTCTTCGTGAGCCATTAAAAAGAGAGAGGCATGGGACAAGGTGGCCGAGTGGTTAAGGCGATGGACTGCTAAAAAGAGAAAGGGTTTTCGGGCTTGGTGGTGCATGCCTTTAATCCCAGTACTCGGGAGACAGAGTTAGGAGGATGGCCATGAGTTCGAGGGCACCCTTGAAACTACATATGGAATTCCAGGTCAGCCTGGACTAGAGTGAGACCCTACCTCAAAAACCAATGGGGAAAAAAAAAGAAAGAGAGAGAGCTAGAGAGATGATTTAGAAATTAAGGTGCCTGCAGAGCCAAAGAACCCAGGATCAACTCTCCAGTACCCATGTAAGTCAGATGCATAAGGTGGTGCATGCATCTGGAATTCATTTGCAGTGACTGGAGGCCCTAGGCATGCCCATTCTTTCTCTATCTGCCTCTTTCTCTCACTGTCTGTCTCTCAAGTAAAATATATACATTTTTTGTATGTTTGTTTGTTTGTTTGGAGTGATCCTCCTACCTCCGTATGGAGTGCTGGGATTAAAGGCATGTGCCACCATACCCGGTAATAATTTATTTTTTCTCTCTCCCTTCCTGTTAAGTAAATAAACAAACAAACAAACAAACAAATAAAAATATAAGAAAAGGATAAATCCTAATTTTAAAAAAATAGAACAAATTTTATTTAACTCAACTTCAAGCAGCATGATTTTTACAAAAACTCTTGATACTAAAAGTTGCTTGGATTATCTTTAATCCCAGCACTGAGGGGGAAGGGGAAGAGGGTAGGACAATGCTAGTGAGTTTCAGAGCAGCCTGAGACTACATAGTGAATTCCAGATTAGCCTGGGCCTAGGGTGAGACCCTACCTTGAAAAACAAAAACAAACAAGAAAATTAGTAATAAAAAAATACTGTTTCATTAATGCTGCCCCCCCCCCCCAAGGCAGGGTCTCACTCTAGCCCAGGCTGACCTGGAACTCACTGTAGTCCCAGACTGGCCTCAATTCACAGCAATCCTCCTACCTCTGCTTACCAAATGCTGGGATTAATGGTTTTAGTTCATATTCAATACAAATCAGGCATGGTGGCTCACGCCTTTAATCCCAACACTCAGGAGGCAGAGATAAGAGGGTCACTGTGAGTTCAAGGCCACCCGGAGACTACATAGTGAATTCCAGGTCAGCCTGAACTAGAGTGAAACCCTACCTCGGGGGGGGGAAAAAAAAATCCCTAAGCTTGGGAAGAAATGGCTGTTTAACGGTTATGGCGTTTGCCTGCAAAGCCAAAGGGCCCAAGTTCAATTCCCCAGGACTCACATAAGCCAGATGCACAAAATAGTGCATATGACTAGAAGCTCTCTCTGCCTCTTTCTCTTTCAAATAAATAAGCAAAAATAAAATTTTATTTAAAAAAATCCCTGGGGCTGGAGAAATGGTTTAGCAGTTAAGGCGTTTGCCTGTGAAAACAAAGGATTCCAGTTTGATTCTCCTGGACCCACATAAGCCAGATGCACAAGGGGCACATGCATCTGGAGTTCCTTGCAGTGGTTAGAGGCCCTGGCAGCCCATTCTCTCTCTCTCTGCTTCCAAATAAATATTTTTTTAATTTATTATTATTTTTTTAATTCCCCAAACCTGCCAGTCATGGTGGCACACACCTTTATTCCTAGCACTTGGGAGGCAGAGGTAGGAGGATCACTATGAGGCTACCCTGAGACTACATAGTGAATTCTAAGTCAGCCTGAGCTACAGTGAGACCCTACTTCAAAAAATCAAAAAATAAAAATAAATAAGGGTGCCTTTAATCCCAGCACTTGGGAGGCAGAGGTAGGAGGATCACTGTGAGTTCGAGGTCACCCTGAGACTACGTAGTAAATTCCAGGTCAGCCTGGGCTAGAGTAAGACCCTACCTCGGAAAACCAAAAAATAAATGAGGGCCAGGTATGGTGGCACAGGCCTTTAAACCCATCACTCCAGGAGGCCAAGGTAGGAGAATCATTGTGAGTTCAAGGCCAGCCTGAGAGTACAAAGTGAATTCCAGGTCAGCCTGGGCTAGAGCAATACCCTACTTCAAAAAGAGAGAGAAAGAGAAATAAATATAAAACATTTTAAAAGTTACTGAGAACTGTACCCCATGGGAACAAGTTGCCGAAGGGCAGAAGAGACCATGTAGTTGGAGGACATGTCAGTGTGGCCCTCCTTGCCTTTGTCCAAAAACACCTCCCAAAGGCTGATTTCAGCGGCTTAGATGAGGTTACCTTCTATATGTTTGGAATACTGGGGGACTAGGGCCCCTCAGAACTTCAATATAGAAGCCTTTACTGACATAGATGATGGAGGCCTGTTGCCTGGCTTACATCTATCCCTAGGAGCACAATAGGGGACATGATACAGAAGCCCATCCATTCAGAACACCTACAGAGGTCTGAAAATCTCAGAGACTTGGTCTCCCAGTGTGCAGGGGACATCCAAAGTGAGGCAGCTGGTACTGAAGAGGAACTGCCCACTAGGAATGGATGTACTCCTGGAGGTGTTTCCTATGTGTTCCATGAAAAGCCCAATGGGTGGTTGGAAGAAGCTGTGCAGGGCCAAGGAAGAGGGGCCTCCGAGCTGAGATGCCGGTCGGGACTTGCCAAGGGGCCTGAGGCCCCAGAAGGATGAGCTGAATTCTTTCACCCTTCAGAAATACATGATGATGGATACTGCAGAGAGAGGATCAGAAGATTCAATGGCCTATGGCTATAAAAGAGGCTCATAAGAAGCTGATCCAATACATTGACAGTCAGATTATGAGCACCAAAGGGGAGCTATTCAAAGACGTGCAGAAGGCTGGAGAGATGGCTTAGCAGTTAATGAGCTTGCCTGCGAAGCCTAAGGACCTTCTATCCTGCAGATCTCACGTTAGCCAGATGCACAAAGGTGAGACAAGCACAAGGTCACACAAGCCCACTAGGTGGCGCAATCGTCTGGAGTTTGATTGCAGTGGCTGAAGCCCTGGCATGCCAATGCTATCTCTTTCTCTTTTAAAAAAAAATGTGGGCTAGAGAGATGGCTTAGCAGTTAAGATGCTTGCCTGTGAAGTCTAAGGACCCAGATTCGACTCTCCAGGTCCCACGTAAGCCAAATTCACATGGTGGCACATGCATCTGGAGCTCATTTGCAGTGGCTAGAGGCCCTTGCACAACCATTCTCATTCTCACTCTCTGTCCTTCTCTGTCTCTAATAAATAAATAGATAAAATAAAAAATATTTTTAAAAAAATGTGCAGAACCAGCCCAGATGATGAATGAATAATGAAGATGTGGTACATATACGCCATATTCAGCAATAAGGAAAAATGAAATGAGATTTGCAGAAAAATAAATGGACTTGGAAAAAAAGTCATACTAAGCAAGGTCACACAAGCACAGAGTGACAAACACTGCATGTACTTTCTCATCCATGGTTCCTAACTGGGATCAATTTGAGATGAGTGCAAATGGGCATAAAATTAGATAGAATTAAGACCAGGAGAGAGAAGAAACAGTATGAGAGGAAAAGAGGAATTCCAAACAGGTTTGGGGAGGGACAGAACATCAGAGGTGGGCAGGCTTAGATTAGAAGGACAGGGAATTACACAAAAGTTAAGACATGAATCAGCTCCATAGAAACCCTCATTTTGGCTAACATTCTACAAGATATAATCACCAATAAAGGGGAGGGGAACAATCCAGACTGAAGACGGGCAAAAACTTAACTTTAAAAATTATAGAGTCAGCCAGGCATGGTGGCACATGCCTTTAATCCCAGCAGCACTTGGGAGGCCACCTTAAGACTACATAATGAATTCCAGGTCAGCCTGGAGTAGAATGATACCCTACTTCAAAAAACCAAAAAAAAAAAAAAAAAAAAAAAAGTGCCTGGCTATTTTTGTGTGGTTTGCATGTGTGTGTGTCTCCCCAAAGCAGGGTCTCACTCTAGCCTAGGCAGACCTGGAATTCACTATGTAGTCTCAGGGTGGCCTTGAATTCACAGTGATCCTCCTACCTCTGCCTCCCAAATACTGGGATTAAAGGCGTGAGCCACCAACCCAGCTTGTGTTTTTATTTTTTATTTATTATTTATTTTGGGGGGGGAAGGGGGGTTTCAAGGTAGGGTCTCACTCTGGCCCAGGCTGACCTGGAATTAACTATGCAATCTCAGGGTGGCCTTGAACTCACAGTGATCCTCCTACCTCTGCCTCCCAAGTGCTGGAATTAAAGGTGAGTGCTGGGATTAAAGGCGTGCGCCACCATGCCCAGCTTATTTTTTATTTTTTTAAAATTAATTTATTTATTTATTTATTTATTTATTTATTTATTTGAGACAGAGAGAGGGAAAGGGAGAGAGGGAGAGTAAGAATGGGAATGCCAAGGTCTCTAGCCACTGCAAACGAACTCCAAACGCATGTGCCCCCTTTGTGCATCTGGCTTACATGGGATCTGGAGAATTGAACCAGGGTCCTCAGGCTTCGCAGGCATGTGCCTTAACTGCTAAGCCATCTCTCCAGCCCTTATTTTTTATTTTTTAGTAAAGTAAGGTTTTTGTTTTTTGAGGTAGAGTAGCTCAGGCTGACCTGGAATTCACTATGTAGTCTCAGGGTGGCCTCTAATTCTCGGCGATCCTCCTACTTCTGCCTCTCAAAAGCTGGGATTAAAGGGTGTGCCACCACACCCGGCTTTGATTTTTGAGGTAGGGTCTCACCCTAGTCCAGGCTAATCTGGAATTCACTCTGTAGTGTCAGGGTGACCTCCAACTCACAGTGATCTTTCAACTTCGGCCTCCCAAGTGCTAGGATTAAAAGAGTGTGGCTGGACTGGAGAGATGGCTTAGTAGTTAAGGCACATGCCTGCGAAGCCTAAGGACCCCGGTTCAATTCTCCAGGTCCCACGTAAGCCAGATACACATGGTGGTGCATGCATCTGGAGTTTGTCTGCAGTGGCTAGAGGCCCTGGTGCGCCCATTCTCTCTCTCTCTCTGTCTCTAATAAATAAATAAAAGCCCGGCATGGTGGCGTATGTCTTTAATCCCAGCACTCGGGAGGCAGAGGTAGGAGGATCGCCATGAGTTCAAGGCTACCTGGAGACTACATAGTGAGTTCCAGGTCAGCCTGGGCTAGAGTGAGACCCTACCTCGAAAAACCAAAAAAAAAAAAAAAAAAAAAAAAAGTTAAAAAATAAATAACTTTTTAAAAATGGTGTGCTAGTCTTCTTTAAAAAAATATTTTATGAGAAAGAGAGGATGGGTGCCCCAAGGCCCCCAGTCACTACAAACAAACTTCAGATACATGCACCACCACCTTGGGCATCTGGCTTATGTGGGTAATAGGTAATTGAACCTGGGACTTTTGGCTTTGCAGGCAAATGACTTAACTGCTACAACAACTCCAGCCTTACTTTGGTTTTTTGATGTAGTTTCCTAAAAGGCCAGGTTGACCTGGAACTCTATAGTTCCACACTAGCCTCCAGCTCATAGCAATTCTACCTCTGCCTCCTGAGTGCTGACATTAATGGCATGGGTTACAACTTCTGGCCACAACTCTTTATTTTAAAATGGTGGAGATTGAATTAGGACTTCCCTGGATGCTAGGCAAGTGTTCTACTCAGCTACACTTCTAGAATCCAGTTTATTTTTGGTATGTATATGGTTTGTTACATATATGACTATGTGCATGCATGTGTATGTAGAGGTCAAAGGACAACATTTGGGTTTCTGTCCTCATCTTTCACTTCATTTGAGGCATCATGGTTTCTTGTTCTAGTTCATTGCTGGATTCACCAGGCTAGCTGTTCCCCAAGCTTCCAGTTCTGGGTGTTGGGATTTACTAGCCAGAGTCCAGAGTCTATTAATTTTTTTTTTTTTTTTTTTGAGGTAGGGCCTCGCTCTCTAGTGCAGGCTGACCTAGAAGTTACTATGTATTCTCAGGGTGGCCTCAAACTCTAAGAGATCCTCCTACCTCTGCTTCCCAAGTGCTGGGATTAAAGGCTTGCACCACCTGCCACTTTTTTTTTTTTTTTTTTTCAAAATAGGGCCTTGCTCTACCCCACACTGACCTGGAATTCATTACATAGTCTCAGGATGGCCTTGAACTCACTGCAACCCTCTACCTCTGCCTCTAAAGTGCTGGGATTAAAGGCACTGGACACCATGCCCGGCTATCCCAGCACATTTTTAAAAAATATTTTACTTATTTATTTATTTTATTTCTTTGAGAGAGAGACTGGGCATGTCAGGGCCTACCACCACTACAAACTAACTCCAGATGCATGGGATACTTTGTGCATCTGGCTTACATTGAGTGCTGGGGAATTGAACCTGGGTCCTTAGGCTTTCTCAGGCAAACACCTTAACCACTAAACAACCTCTCCGGTCCTATCCCAGAACTTTTAATCCCTGCATTCAGGAGGCACTGGAGGATAGCCTGGAGCTACAGAATGAGTTCAAGGTCAGTCTGAGCTAGAGAGACACCCTTCCTGTAAAAACAATAATAATAATAATAAAAGTAGTAATAATAGCCACCTGAGACTACTGAGTGAATTCCAGGTCAGCCTGGGCTAGAGTGAGACCCTACCTCAATCCCCTCCTCCCAAAAAAGGAGTAGTAATAATAATAATAATGATTAAAACTAAATGAAGAGGAGAGGCCAGGTATGGTGGCTGAGATAACATTTATTATCAGTAAAGGTAAGAAGATCTCCTTCAGTTAGGACAACCAGGTTACAGAGTGACTTCCAGGTCAGCTTGAACTACAATGAGAATCTACACAAAAAAATAAAAATAAGCCAGGCATGATGGCACACACCTTTAATCCCAGCACGCAAGAAGCAGAGGTAGGAGGATTGCCAAGAGTTCAAGGCCACCCTGAGACTACATAGTGAATTCCAGGTCAGCCTGGACTAAAGTGAGACCCTATCTCAAAAAGCCAAAATAAATAAATAAACAAATAAATAAAAATAGCCAGACATGGTGGCACACACTTTTTTTTTGGAGTGGAGTTTCAAAGGGGAAAAAGTGGGGGAGGAAGGGGATTACCATTATAATTATGGAAGTTGTCAACAAAAAAGTAAATTAAAAAAAAAAAGTTGGAGCCATGTGTGATGGCGCATGCCTTTAATTCTAGCATTTGGGAGGCAGAGGTAGGAGGATCGCCATGAGTTCGAGGCCACCCTGAGAATACAGAGTGAATTCCAGGTCAGCCTGGGCTAGAGTGAGACCCTACCTCAAAAAAAAAAAAAAAAAAAAAAAAATTAGGGCTGGAGAGATGGGCTTAGCAGGAGCCAAGGAACCAGGTTCAATTCCCCAGTACCCACATAAGCCAGATGCACAAGGGGGCACATACAACTGGTGTTTGTTTACAATTGCTAGAGGCCCTTGCATACCCATTCTCTGTCTCTCTTCTATCTCTCTCTCTGCTTGCACATAAATACAATTTTTAAAAAACTGAAGACAGCAGGATCAGAAATTCAAGGTCACCCTCATCTACACAGTGAGTTTGAGCCTAGCCTGAGAATGCATGAAACCCTATCTCACATGCAGAAGTAAACACACATACACAATCCCATTTAGTTATTGTTTTAATTTTATTTATTTAGCTATGTTGGCATCAAGTTTGTTTTGTTTCAGTCTCCTTCCCAAATTCTGTGATTACAGGCTTCAGCCTAAGATCTTAATGTATGTTCTTTTGTACAGTGAATTTTATAAAGATGGGGAAAATAACTTTGGTACTTACTGAATACATTAATTTATTTTTTTGTTTTGTTTTTCGAGGTAGGGTCTTGTTCTAGCACAGGCTAAACTGGAATTCACAATGTAGTCTTAGGCTGGCCTCGAACTCATGGCAATCCACCTACCTCTGCCTCCCGACTGTTTGGATTAAAGGCGTGCACAACTCTGCCTGGCTTAATAAACTAATTTTGAGTGTCTGAATTTAAATTTTATTTGTGGGCGTGCCAAGGTCTCTTGCCTCTACAAATGAACTCCAATGCATGCACCACTTTGAGTCTAGCTGTGAGTGTTGAGGAACTGAACCCTGGCTGGCAGGCTTTGAGAGCAAGAATCTTTAACATCTGAGTCATCTCCCAGCCCCAGTATCTGAATTTTTAAAAACACTACCTCATTATTGTATCAAGTACTGCTCCATTGGGAGCAATTTACCCAACCAAAAACAACAGTATCTAAAAATAAGAAAGCCCTAGTTATAGCAACTGCATTGCTAGTACCTGCTTGAACTTGAGCAAGTTATTTATCTCATTAAGCTCTTATTTCCTTTTAGGAAGATTAAATGAGATAGTGTACGTAAAATGCTTTGCACAGTGCATGTCAATCCTCAATAAAGAACTCATATAGTTTGGCATGATGGCATACGCCTTTAACCCGATCTAGAGTGAGATCCTACCTCAAAAAGAATAAATAGGCTGGAGGGATGGCTTGGTGGTTAAGGCGTTTGCCTGCAAAGCCAAAGGACCCAGGTTCAATTCCCCAGGACCCACGTTAGCCAGATGCACAAGGGGACGTGTGTGTCTGGAGTTCATTTGCAGAGGCTGGAGGCCCTGGCACACCCATTCTCTCTCTGTCAAATAAATGAGTAAATAAAAATAAAAAATTATTTAAAAAAAAAAAAGAGTGGGGCTGGAGAGATGGCTTATCGGTTAAACACTTGCCTATGAAGCCTAAGGACCCCGGTTCGAGGCTTGATTCTCCAGGACCCACGTAAGCCAGATGCACAAGGGGGTGCATGCATCTGGAGTTCGTTTGCAGTGGCTGGAGGCCCTGGTGCACCCATTCTCTCTCTCTCTACACCTGCCTATTTCTGTCTCTCTCTCTCAAATAAATAAATAAATAAATAAATAATAAAATATTTAAAAAAACAAAAAACAAAAAAAGAGTGTCGGGCATGGTGGCGCAAGCCTTTAATCCCAGCATCCGGGAGGCAGAGGTAGGAGGATCGCAGTGAGTTCAAGGCCACCCTGAGACTACAAAGTGAATTCCAGGTCAGCCTGGACTAGAGTGAAACCCCTACCTAAAAAAAAAAAAAAAAAAAAAGAATAAATAGCCGGGCATGGTGGCATGACTTTAATCACAATACACAAAGGAACTGCCCACTAGGAATGGATGTACTCCTGGAGGTGTTTCCTATGTGTTCCATGAAAAGCCCAATGGGTGGTTGGAAGAAGCTGTGCAGGGCCAAGGAAGAGGGGCCTCCGAGCTGAGATGCCGGTCGGGACTTGCCAAGGGGCCTGAGGCCCCAGAAGGATGAGCTGAATTCTTTCACCCTTCAGAAATACATGATGATGGATACTGCAGAGAGAGGATCAGAAGATTCAATGGCCTATGGCTATAAAAGAGGCTCATAAGAAGCTGATCCAATACATTGACAGTCAGATTATGAGCACCAAAGGGGAGCTATTCAAAGACGTGCAGAAGGCTGGAGAGATGGCTTAGCAGTTAATGAGCTTGCCTCACGAAGCCTAAGGACCTTCTATCCTGCAGATCTCACGTTAGCCAGATGCACAAAGGTGAGACAAGCACAAGGTCACAAGCCCACTAGGTGGCGCAATCGTCTGGAGTTTGATTGCAGTGGCTGAAGCCCTGGCATGCCAATGCTATCTCTTTCTCTTTTAAAAAAAAATGTGGGCTAGAGAGATGGCTTAGCAGTTAAGATGCTTGCCTGTGAAGTCTAAGGACCCAGATTCGACTCTCCAGGTCCCACGTAAGCCAAATTCACATGGTGGCACATGCATCTGGAGCTCATTTGCAGTGGCTAGAGGCCCTTGCACAACCATTCTCATTCTCACTCTCTGTCCTTCTCTGTCTCTAATAAATAAATAGATAAAATAAAAAAATATTTTTTAAAAAAATGTGCAGAACCAGCCCAGATGATGAATGAATAATGAAGATGTGGTACATATACGCCATATTCAGCAATAAGGAAAAATGAAATGAGATTTGCAGAAAAATAAATGGACTTGGAAAAAAAGTCATACTAAGCAAGGTCACACAAGCACAGAGTGACAAACACTGCATGTACTTTCTCATCCATGGTTCCTAACTGGGATCAATTTGAGATGAGTGCAAATGGGCATAAAATTAGATAGAATTAAGACCAGGAGAGAGAAGAAACAGTATGAGAGGAAAAGAGGAATTCCAAACAGGTTTGGGGAGGGACAGAACATCAGAGGTGGGCAGGCTTAGATTAGAAGGACAGGGAATTACACAAAAGTTAAGACATGAATCAGCTCCATAGAAACCCTCATTTTGGCTAACATTCTACAAGATATAATCACCAATAAAGGGGGAGGGGGAACAATCCAGACTGAAGACGGGCAAAAACTTAACTTTAAAAATTATAGAGTCAGCCAGGCATGGTGGCACATGCCTTTAATCCCAGCAGCACTTGGGAGGCCACCTTAAGACTACATAATGAATTCCAGGTCAGCCTGGAGTAGAATGATACCCTACTTCAAAAAACCAAAAAAAAAAAAAAAAAAAAAAAGTGCCTGGCTATTTTTGTGTGGTTTGCATGTGTGTGTGTCTCCCCAAAGCAGGGTCTCACTCTAGCCTAGGCAGACCTGGAATTCACTATGTAGTCTCAGGGTGGCCTTGAATTCACAGTGATCCTCCTACCTCTGCCTCCCAAATACTGGGATTAAAGGCGTGAGCCACCAACCCAGCTTGTGTTTTTATTTTTTATTTATTATTTATTTTGGGGGGGGAAGGGGGGTTTCAAGGTAGGGTCTCACTCTGGCCCAGGCTGACCTGGAATTAACTATGCAATCTCAGGGTGGCCTTGAACTCACAGTGATCCTCCTACCTCTGCCTCCCAAGTGCTGGAATTAAAGGTGAGTGCTGGGATTAAAGGGACTTGCAGACCATGCCCAGCTTATTTTTATTTTTTAAAATTAATTTATTTATTTATTTATTTATTTATTTATTTATTTGAGACAGAGAGAGGGAAAGGGAGAGAGGGAGAGTAAGAATGGGAATGCCAAGGTCTCTAGCCACTGCAAACGAACTCCAAACGCATGTGCCCCCTTTGTGCATCTGGCTTACATGGGATCTGGAGAATTGAACCAGGGTCCTCAGGCTTCATGAGCATGTGCCTTAACTGCTAAGCCATCTCTCCAGCCCTTATTTTTATTTTTAGTAAAGTAAGGTTTTTGTTTTTTGAGGTAGAGTAGCTCAGGCTGACCTGGAATTCACTATGTAGTCTCAGGGTGGCCTCTAATTCTCGGCGATCCTCCTACTTCTGCCTCTCAAAAGCTGGGATTAAAGGGTGTGCCACCACACCCGGCTTTGATTTTTGAGGTAGGGTCTCACCCTAGTCCAGGCTAATCTGGAATTCACTCTGTAGTGTCAGGGTGACCTCCAACTCACAGTGATCTTTCAACCGGCCTCCCAAGTGCTAGGATTAAAAGAGTGTGGCTGGACTGGAGAGATGGCTTAGTAGTTAAGGCACATGCCTGCGAAGCCTAAGGACCCCGGTTCAATTCTCCAGGTCCCACGTAAGCCAGATACACATGGTGGTGCATGCATCTGGAGTTTGTCTGCAGTGGCTAGAGGCCCTGGTGCGCCCATTCTCTCTCTCTCTCTGTCTCTAATAAATAAATAAAAGCCCGGCATGGTGGCGTATGTCTTTAATCCCAGCACTCGGGAGGCAGAGGTAGGAGGATCGCCATGAGTTCAAGGCTACCTGGAGACTACATAGTGAGTTCCAGGTCAGCCTGGGCTAGAGTGAGACCCTACCTCGAAAAACCAAAAAAAAAAAAAAAAAAAAGTTAAAAAATAAATAACTTTTTAAAAATGGTGTGCTAGTCTTCTTTAAAAAAATATTTTATGAGAAAGAGAGGATGGGTGCCCCAAGGCCCCCAGTCACTACAAACAAACTTCAGATACATGCACCACCACCTTGGGCATCTGGCTTATGTGGGTAATAGGTAATTGAACCTGGGACTTTTGGCTTTGCAGGCAAATGACTTAACTGCTACAACAACTCTCCAGCCTTACTTTGGTTTTTTGATGTAGTTTCCTAAAAGGCCAGGTTGACCTGGAACTCTATAGTTCCACACTAGCCTCCAGCTCATAGCAATTCTACCTCTGCCTCCTGAGTGCTGACATTAATGGCATGGGTTACAACTTCTGGCCACAACTCTTTATTTTAAAATGGTGGAGATTGAATTAGGACTTCCCTGGATGCTAGGCAAGTGTTCTACTCAGCTACACTTCTAGAATCCAGTTTATTTTTGGTATGTATATGGTTTGTTACATATATGACTATGTGCATGCATGTGTATGTAGAGGTCAAAGGACAACATTTGGGTTTCTGTCCTCATCTTTCACTTCATTTGAGGCATCATGGTTTCTTGTTCTAGTTCATTGCTGGATTCACCAGGCTAGCTGTTCCCCAAGCTTCCAGTTCTGGGTGTTGGGATTTACTAGCCAGAGTCCAGAGTCTATTAATTTTTTTTTTTTTTTTTTTTGAGGTAGGGCCTCGCTCTAGTGCAGGCTGACCTAGAAGTTACTATGTATTCTCAGGGTGGCCTCAAACTCTAAGAGATCCTCCTACCTCTGCTTCCCAAGTGCTGGGATTAAAGGCTTGCACCACCTGCCACTTTTTTTTTTTTTTTTTTTCAAAATAGGGCCTTGCTCTACCCCACACTGACCTGGAATTCATTACATAGTCTCAGGATGGCCTTGAACTCACTGCAACCCTCTACCTCTGCCTCTAAAGTGCTGGGATTAAAGGCACTGGACACCATGCCCGGCTATCCCAGCACATTTTTAAAAAATATTTTACTTATTTATTTATTTTATTTCTTTGAGAGAGAGACTGGGCATGTCAGGGGCCTACCACCACTACAAACTAACTCCAGATGCATGGGATACTTTGTGCATCTGGCTTACATTGAGTGCTGGGGAATTGAACCTGGGTCCTTAGGCTTTCTCAGGCAAACACCTTAACCACTAAACAACCTCTCTCCGGTCCTATCCCAGAACTTTTAATCCCTGCATTCAGGAGGCACTGGAGGATAGCCTGGAGCTACAGAATGAGTTCAAGGTCAGTCTGAGCTAGAGAGACACCCTTCCTGTAAAAACAATAATAATAATAATAAAAGTAGTAATAATAGCCACCTGAGACTACTGAGTGAATTCCAGGTCAGCCTGGGCTAGAGTGAGACCCTACCTCAATCCCCTCCTCCCAAAAAGGAGTAATAATAATAATAATGATTAAAACTAAATGAAGAGGAGAGGCCAGGTATGGTGGCTGAGATAACATTTATTATCAGTAAAGGTAAGAAGATCTCCTTCAGTTAGGACAACCAGGTTACAGAGTGACTTCCAGGTCAGCTTGAACTACAATGAGAATCTACACAAAAAAATAAAAATAAGCCAGGCATGATGGCACACACCTTTAATCCCAGCACGCAAGAAGCAGAGGTAGGAGGATTGCCAAGAGTTCAAGGCCACCCTGAGACTACATAGTGAATTCCAGGTCAGCCTGGACTAAAGTGAGACCCTATCTCAAAAAGCCAAAATAAATAAATAAACAAATAAATAAAAATAGCCAGACATGGTGGCACACACTTTTTTTTTGGAGTGGAGTTTCAAAGGGGAAAAAGTGGGGGAGGAAGGGGATTACCATTATAATTATGGAAGTTGTCAACAAAAAGTAAATTAAAAAAAAAGTTGAGCCATGTGTGATGGCGCATGCCTTTAATTCTAGCATTTGGGAGGCAGAGGTAGGAGGATCGCCATGAGTTCGAGGCCACCCTGAGAATACAGAGTGAATTCCAGGTCAGCCTGGGCTAGAGTGAGACCCTACCTCAAAAAAAAAAAAAAAAAAAATTAGGGCTGGAGAGATGGGCTTAGCAGGAGCCAAGGAACCAGGTTCAATTCCCCAGTACCCACATAAGCCAGATGCACAAGGGGGCACATACAACTGGTGTTTGTTTACAATTGCTAGAGGCCCTTGCATACCCATTCTCTGTCTCTCTTCTATCTCTCTCTCTGCTTGCACATAAATACAATTTTTAAAAAACTGAAGACAGCAGGATCAGAAATTCAAGGTCACCCTCATCTACACAGTGAGTTTGAGCCTAGCCTGAGAATGCATGAAACCCTATCTCACATGCAGAAGTAAACACACATACAATCCCATTTAGTTATTGTTTTAATTTTATTTATTTAGCTATGTTGGCATCAAGTTTGTTTTGTTTCAGTCTCCTTCCCAAATTCTGTGATTACAGGCTTCAGCCTAAGATCTTAATGTATGTTCTTTTGTACAGTGAATTTTATAAAGATGGGGAAAATAACTTTGGTACTTACTGAATACATTAATTTATTTTTTTGTTTTGTTTTTCGAGGTAGGGTCTTGTTCTAGCACAGGCTAAACTGGAATTCACAATGTAGTCTTAGGCTGGCCTCGAACTCATGGCAATCCACCTACCTCTGCCTCCCGACTGTTTGGATTAAAGGCGTGCACAACTCTGCCTGGCTTAATAAACTAATTTTGAGTGTCTGAATTTAAATTTTATTTGTGGGCGTGCCAAGGTCTCTTGCCTCTACAAATGAACTCCAATGCATGCACCACTTTGAGTCTAGCTGTGAGTGTTGAGGAACTGAACCCTGGCTGGCAGGCTTTGAGAGCAAGAATCTTTAACATCTGAGTCATCTCCCAGCCCCAGTATCTGAATTTTTAAAAACACTACCTCATTATTGTATCAAGTACTGCTCCATTGGGAGCAATTTACCCAACCAAAAACAACAGTATCTAAAAATAAGAAAGCCCTAGTTATAGCAACTGCATTGCTAGTACCTGCTTGAACTTGAGCAAGTTATTTATCTCATTAAGCTCTTATTTCCTTTTAGGAAGATTAAATGAGATAGTGTACGTAAAATGCTTTGCACAGTGCATGTCAATCCTCAATAAAGAACTCATATAGTTTGGCATGATGGCATACGCCTTTAACCCGATCTAGAGTGAGATCCTACCTCAAAAAGAATAAATAGGCTGGAGGGATGGCTTGGTGGTTAAGGCGTTTGCCTGCAAAGCCAAAGGACCCAGGTTCAATTCCCCAGGACCCACGTTAGCCAGATGCACAAGGGGACGTGTGTGTCTGGAGTTCATTTGCAGAGGCTGGAGGCCCTGGCACACCCATTCTCTCTCTGTCAAATAAATGAGTAAATAAAAATAAAAATTATTTAAAAAAAAAAGTGGGGCTGGAGAGATGGCTTATCGGTTAAACACTTGCCTATGAAGCCTAAGGACCCCGGTTCGAGGCTTGATTCTCCAGGACCCACGTAAGCCAGATGCACAAGGGGGTGCATGCATCTGGAGTTCGTTTGCAGTGGCTGGAGGCCCTGGTGCACCCATTCTCTCTCTCTCTACACCTGCCTATTTCTGTCTCTCTCTCTCAAATAAATAAATAAATAAATAAATAATAAAATATTTAAAAAAACAAAAAACAAAAAAAGAGTGTCGGGCATGGTGGCGCAAGCCTTTAATCCCAGCATCCGGGAGGCAGAGGTAGGAGGATCGCAGTGAGTTCAAGGCCACCCTGAGACTACAAAGTGAATTCCAGGTCAGCCTGGACTAGAGTGAAACCCTACCTAAAAAAAAAAAAAAAAAAAAAAAGAATAAATAGCCGGGCATGGTGGCATGACTTTAATCACAATACACAAAAGGAAGAGGTAGGAGAATCTCTGTGAGTTCAAGGCCAGCCTAAGACTACATAGTGAAGCCAGGTCAGCCTGAGCTAAATTGAGTTCCTACCTTGAAAAACCAAATAAATAAATAAAATTTTTTAAATATATTTTATTTATTTATTTATTTGAGAGAAAAAGGCAGAGAGAGGGAGAATGGGTGCACCAGGGCTTCCAGCTGCTGCAAACGAACTCCAGATGCATGAGCCACCTTGTGCATCTGGCTTACGTGAGTCCTAGAGAATTGAACCGGGATCCTTTGGCTTTGCAGGTAAATGCCTTAAACGCTAAGCCATCTCTCTAGCCCATAAATAAAAAATTTTTTTAAAAAGCTGGAGAGAAGATGGCTTAGCAGTTAAGGTGCTTGTCTCCAAAGGCCAAAGGACCTAGGTTCAATTCCCCAGAACCCACGTAAGCCAGATACACAGGGTGGCACATGCGTCTGGAGTTCGTTTGCAGTGGCTGTATGCCCTGGCACGCCCATTCTCTATCTGGCCCCCCCAATAAATAAAGAATTTTTAAAAAGAGGGGGGGTCTAGAGAGATGGCTTAGCAGTTAAGTTGTTTGCCTATAAACCCAAAGGACTCAGGTTCAATTCCCCAGTACCCATGTTAGCAAGATGCACAAGGTGGTGCATGTGTCCAGAGTTCTGCAGTGGTTAGAGAACCTGGCATACCCATTCTCTCTCTCATTAAAAAAAAAAAAAAAAAAAAAAAAAAAAAGGACAATTTAAAAGAAAGAAAGGAAGGAAGGAAGGAAGGAAGGAAGGAAGGAAGGAAGGAAGGAAGGAAGGAAGGAAGGAAGGAAGGAAGGAAGGAAGGAGGCAGGCAAGCAAGCAAGCAAGCAAGCAGGCAGGCAAGCTAGCTAGCTGGATGTAGTGGCACATGCCTTTAATCCCAGCACTCAGGACACAGAGACCAATTTGAGACTACATAGTGAATTCCAAGTCAGCCTGAGCTAGAGTGAGACCCCACCTGGAAAACAAACAAACAAAAAGGAATTCTAGGCCAAACAGGGAGTGGGAGTGGTGGTGTACTCCAAGTTCAGGTGCAAGGCTAACCTGTGCTACAGAATGAGTTCTAAGGAATGGAGATATGACTCAGCAGTTAAAGGCACTTGTTTACAAAGCCTGCTGGCCTGGAACCCCCCCCCCAGTACCCATATAAAGCCAGACACACAAACTGGCATATGCTTCTGGAGTTCATTTCAGTAGCAAGAGACCCATTCTCTCATTCTCATATTCTCTCTATATATACACAGAGAGAAAGAAAGGCAAGCAAGAGCCTTTAATCTCTTACCTACATCCCCAGCCCCAAAGGGATCACTTCAACATCAGCCTGAGGTAGAGTAAGAACCTGCCATGGCTCAGTGGTCAAGGCATTTGCCCAGAGCCAAAGGACCAAAGAGTTCAGTTCCCCAGTTGCCATGTAAAGCCAGATGCACAAAGTGACACTTATATCTAGAGTCCACTTGCAGTAACTGGAGGCCCTGGTGGGCCATTCCCTCTCTCTCCTCTCTTTCTGCTTGGTAGGAGGATCGCTTTGAGTTCAAGGCCATCCTGAGACTACAAAGTGAATTACAAGTCAGCCTGGGCTAGAGCAAGACCCTACCTTGAAAACCATTTAAAAAAAAAAAATTGCTAGGGGTGGTGGCATATGCCTTTAATCCCAACACTTGGGAGGTAGAGATAGGAGAATCACCAGGAGTTCAAGCCCGTCTTGGACTACAGAGCAAGTGCCAGGTCAGCATGGACTAGAGTGAGACCCTACCTGGGTGGAGGGGGTGACCAAAAGAAAAACAGGGACTTGAAAGATGGCTCAGTGGTTTAGATGCTTGCTCACAGAGCCAAAAGGCCTGTATTCGATTTTCTTACTATCCATGTAAAGCCAGATGCACTGAATGGCGCATGTATCAGGAATTTGTTTGCAATGGCAAGAGGCCCTGGTGTACCCCCTATCTGTCTCATTCTCTCTCACTGCTTGAAAATAAAAATATTTAAAAAAAAAAGTTGGGGCTGGAGAGATGGCTTTGCGGTTAAGACCGTTTGCCTGCAAAAAGCCAAAGGATCCCAGGTTCGATTCTCCAGGATCCACATAAGCCAGATGCACAAGGGGCACATGCATCTGGATTTAATTTGCAGTGGTTGGAGTCTCTGGCGTGCCCATTCTCTCTCTCTGCCTCTTTCTCTAACTCAAATAAATTATATATGTATGTGTGTGTGTGTATGTATGTATATGTGTATATTAAAAAAAAACACGTTGGATGCTGTCTATGGTGTCACACACCTTTAATCCCAGCACTCAGGAGGCAGAGGTAGGAGGATCGCTGTGAGTTCAAGGCCACCCTGAGACTACATAGTGAATTCCAGGTCGGGGAGGGAACCAAGTTGGGATAATGGATTAGAGGTTAAAAGTGCTTGCTTGGGCTGGAGAGATGGCTTAGCAATTAAGGCACCTGCCTCCTACGCCTAAGAACACTGGGTTCCAATCTCCAGGTCCCACATTTAGCCAGATGAAAAGTGACGCAATGCCGCACTTAACCACAAGAGGGTGCACACATCTGGACTTCGTTTGCAGCAGCTGAGAGGCTGCTGGCTCGCCCATTCTCTATCTGTCTCCCTCTCCCTCCCTCTCTCCCTGTCTTTCTCCAAAAAAAAAAAAAAAAAGTGCTTGCTTGCAAAGCCTGCTGGTCCAATTCCCCAGTGCCCATGTAAAGCCAGATGCACAAAGTGCTGCATGTATCTGGGGTTCTTTCACAACAGCAGAAAGCTCTGATGTGTCCAGTGCTTATATTCATTTATTCATTCTCTCCTTTTTTTTTTTTTTTTTTTTTTCAAGGTATTTCTTGCTCTAGCCCAGGCTGACTTGGAATTCACTATGTAGTCTCAGGGTGGCCTAGAACTCACAGCAATCCTACCTCTGCCTCCTAAGTGCTGGGATTAAAGATGTGTGCCACCATGCCCAGCTCCTCAAATATTTTTAAAATACACAGGCTATCTGACTGTAAGGTTACTGGCTTCACAATAGCCATAATGGTCTTTACTAAAAACACCATATCCAGTGGTTTTCAACCTGGAACAGTTTTGGCAATAGACTTTGGTTGCCACAAATAAGGAGACATACTACTGGCATCACATGGCTAGAGAGCAGAAATACTTCTATTTATAATACCCAGTACAGGTCTCCACAATAATAATTAAACCCCAAACGTCATTGATACCATACTTTTCCCAATACTTTTCATTTTAAAGTAAGACAGAGGATGTAAAGGCAATCTTGCTGTGACATCCGTCACTCTACTGATCACCAGGGTTGACTGGTCTAATGTGTCTAGCTATGCTGGTGTCCATTTCCTCCCTCACTGCTCCATGTGCATCCCTACCAAAGCTGCAAACTTGGCCTTCCCCTCATAAAGGAAGAATGGTGTTCCGTCAAGGGTACACGAATAGCTGCGCTCCCCTGCTATAACCTCCAAACAAGCTCAGGAAAGAGCACATGAGCAAGCATTGGGTCCACCAGGGCCTTTTACCATTTCAACCCAACTCCAGATGCATGTGCCACTTTATGCATCTGGCTGTATGTGAGCACTGGGGAATAGAACCAAGGCCTTCAAGCTTTGTAATCAATCACCTTTAACCTGAACCACATCCCCGGCCCTAAGGGATCATTTTGCTCAAGTACAAAAGTAACCAAATTTTTCACTACAGTAATAAATTTCACAGGTAATGAATTAAAATTTTTATCTCTCTCAGACTACTGGCTCAATAAATTCTAAGTTTCTGAAATTCTAATAGTTGTTATCTACTCAAGATTTAAACATTTGGCTGGACATGGTGGAGCACACCCTTAATCCCAGCACTTGGGAGGCTGAGGTAGGAGGATCACTATGAGTTCTAAGGCCACCCTGAGACTACATAGGGAATTCCAGGTCAGCTTGGGCTAGAAGAAGACCCTACCTCAAAAAAAAAAAAAAAAAAAAAAAAAAAAAGATTTACACATTTATTATTAAACTTTTTACAAGTTCAATGACTTCAACATACATTTTACCATTCTTTACCATTTTCAAGTGATTTTATTTATTTGCAAGTAGACAGATAGAATGGGCACAAAAGGGCCTCCAGCCAATGCTAAGGAACTCCAGACACATGTGCTACTCTGCACATCTGGCTTATACAGGGATACTAGGGAATTGAACCCAGGTCATTAGGCTTTATAGGCAAGCACCCCCTAATCATTGAGCCATTTCTCCAGCAAATTTTGTTTTTTTGTTTTTTCAAGGTAGGGTTTCACTCTAGTCCAGGCTAACCTGGAATTCACTATGTAGTCTCAGGGTGGGCTCGAACTCATAGTGATCCACCTACTACTTCTGCCTTCCAAGTGCTAGAATTAAAGGCATGCACCACCACGCCCGGCACTTTTTTTGTTTTGTTTTGTTTTGTTTGTTTTTGTTTTTCTTCAAGGTAGGGTCTTGCTCTCTTGCTCTCTAGCCCAGGCTGACCTGGAATTCACTATGTACTCCCAGAGTGGCCTCAAACTCACAGCAATCCACCTACCTCTGCATCCCAAGTGCTGGGATTATAGGCATGTGCCACCACGCCTGACTCCTAACTCTTTTTTTTTAATTGTTTAATGATATTTATTGTTTATTTATTTGGGAGATAGAGAGAATGGGTGCACCAGGGCCTCTAGCCACTGCAAATGAACTCCAGACACATGCGCCACCATGTACATCTGGCTTACATGGGATCTGGAGAATCAAACCAGGGTCCTTAGGCTTCACAGGCATGCGCCTTAACCACCAAGCCATCTCTCCAGCCCTTTTTTTTTTTAATTTTTATTTTTATTTATCTTTGGAGAGAGACATAGAAAGAGACAGAGAGGGAGAGGGAGACAGATAATGGGCGTGCTAGCAGTCTCTCAGCTGCTGTGAATGAAATCCAGATGTGTGCACGCCCTTGCGTCACTTTACATCTGGCTAAACGTGGGACCTGGAGATTGGAACCCGGTTCTTAGGCTTAGCAGACAGGCGCCTTAACAGCTAAGCCATCTCTCCAGCCCTTTTTTAAAAAAACCTTTTTATTGACAATTTCCATAATTATAGACAATAAACCATAATTCCCTCCATCCCCACATTCCCCTTCATAAACCCACTCTTCATTATATCCCCTGCCCAAAGGTCTTTGTTTTTAAGTAGTTATCAAGTCTTTTCAAATAAATTTAATATTTTTACATTTTAATTAACAATCTCTCTGTTCTATAAATTTTATTTATTTATTTATTTGACAGAGAAAGAGGGAGACAGAGAGAGAGAGCAAGCTCCAGAGCCTCCAGCCACTGCAAACGACCTCCAGACACATGCACCCCCTTGTGCATCTATCTGGCTAATGTGGGTCCTGGGGAATCAAACCTCGGACCTTTGGCTTTGCAGACAAACACCTTAACCGCTAAACCATCCCTCCAGCCCTGTTCTGTATATTTTAAACATTAAGCTTAAAAAGTTACAAACTAAATCATTGTATCTTAAAATATATTTTAGTGTGCCCTATAAGAAAGTTAGTCACTGATTAAAAAAAAAGAAAGTTAACCACTTTAAAAAAAAAAAAAAAAACTAAGTCGGGTGTGGTGGCGCACGCCTTTAATCCCAGCACTCGGGAGGCAGAGGTAGGAGGATCGCCATGAGTTCAAGGCTACCCTGAGATTGCATAGTTAATTCCAGGTCAGCCTGGGCCAGAGTGAGACCCTACCTCAAAAAAACCAAAAAAAAAAAAAAAAAAAAACTTTGACAAGTATCTTATCATAATTATTTCTAATTGTCAATATAAAATGCAAAGCTGGGGGCTGGAGAGATGGCTTAGCAGCTAAGACGCTTGCCTGCACAGCCTAAGGACCCAGGTTCAATTTTCCAATACCCATGTAAAGCCAGATGCACAAAGTGGCCCATATGTCTGGAGTTCATTTGCAATGGTTGGAGGCCCTGGTGTGTCAATTCTCATTCTTTCTCTGCTTCCAAATAAATTTTTAAAAATTTTTTTAATAATGCAAAGCTGAACCAAGTTTTCATAACCATCAGTTCACAAAAAGGAAATTCTTGACATATTGCTACTGCTAACATTAGTCATACTTTAATTTCTTAGAAACTGTAACTTTGCCAGGCATGGTGGTGAAATCCTTTACTCCCAGCACTCGGGAGGCAAAGGTAGGAGGATTGCCATGAGTTGGAGGCCACCCTAAGACTACATAGTGAATTCCAGGACGGTCTAGGCTAGAGTGATACCTTAAGTTGAAAAACCAAAACGAGGCTGGAGAGATGGCTCAGCGGTAAAGCACATGCCTGCGAAGCCTAAGTACCCAGGTTCAATTCTCCAGATCCCACGTGGCGCATGTGTCTGGAGTTCGTTTGCAGTGGCTGGAGGCCCTCGTGCACCCATTCTCTTCCTCTCCCCCCCTCCCCATCTCAAAGAAAGAGAAAAAGACCAAAAGAAATCGTAGTTTCTTTTGTACCTTCCAAAACATGCATCTATTTCATTGCTTAACTATTGGAAGTGCTGAGTTTTTTTTGTTTTGGTTTTTTTTTTTTTTTTTTTTTTTTTTTTTGTTTTTGAGGCAGGGTCTCACCCTGACCTGGAATTCACTATGTAGTCTCAGGGTGGCCTCGAACTCAAGGCAATCCTCCTACCTCTGCCTCCCGAGTGCTGGGATTAAAGGCATTCGCCACCACGCCCGGTGGAAGTACTGTTTTAATACAGATTTAGTTTAGTTCTTCTATTCTTTTGTTTGTTTTGTTTTTCGAGGTAGGGTTTTGCTCCAGTCCAGGCAAACCTTGAATTCACTCTATCAGAGTAGCCTCGAACTCAGGGTGATCCTCCTACCTCTGCCTCCAGAATACTAGGACTAAAGATGTGTGACACTAAGCACGGCAAGTACTTTTATTCTATTTAATAGTTCACCACATAATAAAAACTAATTGACTAAAGAACGCATAGGGAGACAAAAATCTTAATTTCTTCCTAAAATAAAGTCGATGGAAAAGGGCCACAGAAAATGCCTGTTTGCAAAAATAAAATGAAAAAAATTATTCTTTCAATGCTTTCCTTATGTATGTCTGATGAGTAGCGAGTATCATGAGAACTTCATTCACCTCAAGTTACTGCTCCTGACCGTCTAGAACTTTAATACTTGTCCAAACCTGCTTGCTCATGGTCTAATAATAAACCGAATTATACAATCTGTAACAGCCCCCGACAACCTTCTCCTCAAGAAGCCATAAAGGTGATTTAACTGACACTTCAAACTCGCAGCCATCTATTTCATTTATCTTCGTTGCAGTTTGGCAGATTGGCGGGGAGGAGGGGGACGTAGGAAGCAGGGCTTTTCTGGAGTCAGGGTTGGTAGAGGGGAAGACCTGCTGAACTCAGAATGACACACGCTGGGCGTTGGACAACAGGGGTAACTGCTGGTTCATTTCTCTTTAAATCTGGCAGCACGTGGGGCGGCATTGTGAAGCCACCAACCCGCCTCCTCCCCCCCCCTCCACTCCGCACACGTACTCCTCCAGCGCGCATGCTCCGCTCGCACAGTCCTAGCAGAGTAGGAGCCAACCCCCTAAAAAGTCAACCTGGAAGCCGCAAACGGCCGGAGGCCGGGACAATGGGGGAGGGGGACGGAGGCTCCTCCGGGGAGGCCGACTCAGGCGCCGCCGCCCCTGGCCAGAACCCGAGGCGGACCGCAGCGCGACTGCCCGCGGGCCTTCGCGGGAGCCCGTGCGGTGGCAAACACAAAGCCCCGGGCGGCGGGCGGGCGGGCGAGCGGCTCTCCCCAGTGCCCGCTCCTACCCTCCCCCAGCCGGGCGGCGCAGCCGGAGCTCGTGCCAGGCGCAGGCAGGCGAGGCGGCGTCCCGCAGCCCGCCGCGCTCTCGGTCCCCGCGCCAGTGCCAGTGCCCGCGCCCGGGCCGCCGCTTTTGTTTTCCGCCCAACTCTGCGGACCCCGCGCCGGGGGGGCACAAGTTTCGCGCGCCGCGCCGAGCTTCCCCGCACCGGCTCGCCCACTCTCGGCCCCCCGCCTCCGCCGTAACTCGGGACCCCGGGGCCGGACGCTGGGGATGTCCCCGAGGTCCCCCGCCGCGGCCCGCCCCTCACACAGGGTCCCCCCCGAGCCGGGACCCACGGCCCTCCCCCGCAGCGCTCAGGCAGCAGTAGGGGAGGGAGGGAAGGAGCGACCTCCCCGCAGCCGACACCGGGGGCCCCGTCCGAGGGCGAGGCTGGGGCGCGTCCCCGCCCCCAACGCCCTCCCACAGCCGGCCCAAGAAGTGTCGGCCCGGCCGGCCTGCCGGAGCTCACACTCCCACCCTGGCGGCGGCCCGGGTCCCCCCGCCGCCCTGGCCGTCGACCGGAGGCGGCGAGGGGCTCGGCGGTCGGCGATCGCGGCCGGGCCCTGCGCCCCGCCGTCCGCCGCTCACCTGCCAGCTGTCGTCTGAGTAGCAGCGCCGACTGCAGCTCCGTCATCGTCCCCGCCGAGAGCCCGGGCAGGCGCCGGGGCTTCCGAAGCGCTGGGGACGCGCTCTGCGGGCGGCCGAAGCTGGGTGTGCTGAGGAAGCCGGGCCCCGCGACCCGAGCGCCGTAAGCCCACAGAGGCCGGGCGGAGTCGACACAAGTGCCTCCTCGCTCCCTCCCGAGGCGGGTCCGCTCCGTTCGGCTTTCCACGCCCGGAAGGGGAGGGTACCCCGACCGCCGCGGCGCGCACTGGGACTTCGCTCGCTCACCCGCTGCTCTCCTCAGCCTGCCTGTCGGCCCCACCGGTGCCTTCACCTCCGCCACTGCCTCACAGCACAGCCACAGCGCGCAAGGCCGCTCCGCGCAAGCGCGCTGAGCCTGCCTACTTCAAGAGCGGCACGCCTGCTAGCCCGACCCCTCGGCCGGGGCTGCCCCGCCTCCAGCTGCGCGGCTCCGCCCCCTTGCGCCCCGATGCCCCGGGCCCCGCCATCTTGGGAAGGTCCACAACTACCTTGCTCAGGCAACTTCAGCGGGTCGACGCAAGGCAGACGCCATGACGAAGAGGTCGCGGAGGGTCAGGACACCCCCTCCAAGTGAAAGCAGGTGGTCTGAGAGTGAAGAGGCCAGAAGTGGTAGATCTCTAGTTTTTGGCAAGCAGCTATCTAACGCCTCGTACATGATAAGCGAATTAGTCATGGTTAAAAAGCCAAATTTAAGCAGGGCGTGGTGGCGCATGCCTTTAATCCCAGCACTCGAGAAGCAGAGGTAGGAGGTTCACTGTCAATTCGAAGCTACCCATAGTGAATTCCAGGTCAGCCTAGGCTAGAGTAAGACCCTACCTAAAAAAAAAAAAAAAAAAAAAAAAAAAAAAAAAACAACTCTCTGTGAATAAATTGATTTTTGACTTGTAAAATAAGACTCTGTCAGATCAGATAACTGAAACTGTCATCCAGAAAAGCACCTATGTAAACTCAAAGTGTGAAACCCAGGGTTTGGAATAAAAATCAACCACAATGCATGCTTTTCTTCATTCTAGCTGATTCTCCACTCCATTTTGTGTCTGTCAATAGCACAGCCTAAATAAAGAGATGAAGTAAAGAAACACTAACAAGGAAAGTCAGTTGGTCTGTTCTTGGGCTGCAGAGATGGCTTAGCAGTTAAGACCCTTACCTGTGAAGCCTAAGGACCCAGGTTCAATTCCCTAGTACCCATGTAAGCCAGATGCACAAAGTGGCACATGCATCTGGAGTTTGTTTGCAGTGGCTGGAGGCCCTGGTGTACCCGTTCCCCCCCCCATGTGTGTGTATATATATATGCCTCTTTTCTAATAATGAATTTTTTAAATTTTCTCTATTCTTTTTCTTTTTTTTTTTTTTTTTTTTTTTTTGGTTTTGCAAGGTAGGGTCTCACTCTGGTCCAGGCTGACCTGGAATTAACTATGTAGTCTCAGGGTGGCCTCGAACTCTCGGCAATCCTCCTACCTCTGCCTCCCGAGTGCTGGGATTAAAGGCGTGCGCCACCACGCCCGGCTAAATTTTCTCTATTCTTTCAATAAACATTCTTTCAATCCATACTAACCCAGTACTTGAACTGTAGAAAACAGCACACCTGTGTAGGAAGTCAGCTTCATTCTTACCCTCAAAGGCCTACAGGCTCTGTAAAATACAAGCAAGGTAAATGGGGAAAAAAGCAGATTTTGTTTTTAGGGGTTTTTTTTTTTTTTTTTTTTTTTTTTTTTTTTGGTTGGTTGGTTGGTTTTGGTTTTTCAAGGTAGAGTCTCGCTCTATCCAAGGTGACCTGGAATTCACTTAGTAGTCTCAGGGTGGCCTTGAACTCACCAGAATCCTCCTACCTCTGCCTCCCAAGTGCTGGAATTTAAAGGCGTGTGCCACCACATCCAGCTCTAACATGATTTTGTTTTTGTTTTTTAAATATTGGAGAAGAGAGGAGATCATATCATCAGTCTATTTTTTTAATTTTATTTATTCGAGAGTGCGAGAGAAAGAAAGAGGCAGAGAATGGACACACCAGGGCCTCCAGCCACTGCAAGCAAACTCCAGATGCATGTGCCACTTTGTGCATCTGGCTTACATGGGTCCTGGGGAAATGAACTAAGGTCCTTTGACTTTGTAGGCAAACGCCTTAACTGCTAAGTCATCTCTCCAACCCCTCTAACATGTTTTTATAAAAATTACTTTCTTCCTTTCCTCTCTCTCTCTAAAATAAAAGAAAATTAAAATTAAAATATTTTGAAAAGGGCTGGAGAAGCTGGGCATGGTGGTGCACGGCTTTAATCCCAGCACTTGGGAGGTAGAAGTAGGAGTATTGCCTTGAGTTCAAGGCCACTCTGAGACTACAGACTGAATTCCAGGTCAGCCTAAGCTACATTAAGACCCTACCCCCCCAAAAAAAATAAATTAAATTAAAAATAAATAAAAAGAGCTAGAGAAACGGCTTAGCAATTAAGGCGCTTGCCTGTGAAACCTAAGGACTCATGTTTAATTGCTCTCCAGATCCAATGTAAGCAAAATGCACAAAGGTGAGGCAAGCACAAGGTCGCACATGCCCACTAGGTGGCACAAGTGTCTGGAGTTCTATTAAGGTGGCTGAGGCCCTGATGCACCAGTTCTCTCTCTCTCTATCTCTCTCCTCTCCCTCTGTCTCTGTCTCTCTAAAATAAAAAAACAAAAATAAAAATAAATTAACCATGAGCTGGGTGATGGTTCAGCAGTTAAAGGTGCTTGCTTGCAAAGCCTTCTGGCCTGGGTTTGATTTCCCAGTATGCATAGACTTTCACTCTCTCTTTCTCCCTCTCTATCTCAAACAAAGTGAGTTCTAGGTCAGCCTGGACTAGAACCTGCCTCATAAAAACAAAAACCCAGGCTGGAGAAATGACTTAGAGGTTAAGACGCTTGCCTGTAAAATCAAAGGACCACGGTTCAATTCCCCAGGACCCACATAAGATGCACAAGGTGGCACATGCATCTGGAGTTCGTGTGTAGTGGCTAGAGACCCTGTGCACCCATTCTCTTATTCTATACCTATCTGCCTCTCTCTCTCTCTCTCAAATAAATAAATAAAACTAAAATATATTAAAAAAAAAAAAACAGCTGAATGTGGTGGGACATGCCTTTAATCACAACACTTGGGAGGATCACTATGAGTTCAAGGCCACCCTGAGACTACATTGTGAATTTCAAGTCAGCCTGAGCTAGAGCAAGATCCTACCTCAAACCACCCCCCAAAAAAAAACCTAGGGGAGCCAGGTGTGGTGGCGCACGCCTTTAATCCCAGCACTCGGGAGGCAGAGGTAGGAGGATCGCCGAGAGTTCGAGGCCACCCTGAGACTACATAGTGAATTTCATGTCAGCCTGAGCCAGAGTGAGACCCTACCTCAAAAAACAAAAACAAAACAAAACAAAACAAAAAAAAAAAAAAAAACGTAGAGGGCTGTAGAGATGGCTCAGTGATTTAAGTCACTTGATTGCAAACACTGACAGCCTAGATTCAATTCCCCAATACTCACTTAAAGCCAGATGCATAAAGAAGTGCATGCATCTGGAATTCCTTTGTAGTAGCAAGAGGCCCTGGCACAGCCATTTTCTTTCTCATATTCTCTCGCTTTCTCTCTGCTTGCAAATAAGGGAAAAAGGGGGTGCGGGGAGCAGCCAGGCCTGGTAGCACATTCCTTTAATCCCAGCACTCAGGAGGCAGAGGTAGGAGGATTGCCATGAGTTCAAGTCCACTCTGAGACTACATAGTGAATTCCAGGTCAGCCGGGGCTAGAGTGAGACCCTGCCTCAAAAAAAAAAAAAAAAAAAAAAAAAAAAAAAGGGCTGGAGAGATGGCTTAGGGGTTAAGGCGCCTGCCTCCTAAGCCTAAGAACACTGGTTCCAATCTCCAGCGGTTCCAATCTCCAGGTCCCACGTTTAGCCAGATGCAGTGACGCAAGGGCGCAATGCCGCACTTGACCACAAGGGGCGCAAACATCTGGATTTCGTTCCCAGCAGCTGAGACCCTGCTGGCACGCCCATCTCTGTCTTCCTCTCTCTCTCTGTCTCTGTGTCTCTCTCCAAAAAAATAATTAAAAAAAAAGTTAAAAACCAAACAAAACAAAAAAAAAGAGCTGGAGAGATGGCTCAGAGGTTAAGGCTCTTGCTTGTAGAGCCTAATGACCCAAGCTCCATTCCCTAGTATTTATGTAAAGCCAGATGAACAAAGTGGCACATGGGTCTGGAGTTCGTTTTAAATGGCTAGAGGCCATATGTCCATTTTTTGTCTCTCCCTCTCTCTCTCTCTGCTTGCAAATGAATACAAATTTTAAAAAGTAGCTGAGGCCAGATGTGGTGGCTTACGCCTTTAATCCCAGCACTTGGGAGGCCTAGGTAGGAAGATCACCATGAGTTCAAGGCCACCCTGCAAATCCAGAGTGAATTCCAGGTCAGCTTGAGCTAAAGTGAGACCCTACCTTGAAAAAAAAAAAAAAAAAGTAGCCAAGCATGGTGGCACACACACACCTTAAAAAAAAAAAAAAAAAAAAAAAAAAACTTGGGTTTAGCAGTTAAGGCATTTGCCTGCAAAGACTAAGGACCCAAGTTCAATTCCCCACTACACACATAAGCCAGATGCACAAGATGGCACATGTGTCTGGAGTTTGTTTGTAGTGGCTAGAGGCCCTGGCAGGCCCATTCTCTCTCTCTTTCTCTCTCTCTCTTTCTCTCTGTCTCTCTCTCACTTTCTCTCTACTTGCCTCTTTCTCTCAAATAAGTAAATAAATTTTAAAAATTTTAAACTGTGGCTAGAGTGGTTAAGGCACATACCTGCAAAGACTAAGGACCCCAGTTTGATTCTCCAGGTCCCACATAAGCCAGATAAACAGGAGGCGCAGACATCTGGGATTCGTTTGCAATGGCTGGAGGCCCTGGCATGCCCATTCTCACTCTCCCTCTCTCTCTCTGTCTCAAATAAATAAATAAATAAAATAAAATCTTTAAAAAAATTTTTTTAACTGTACTTATATTTACAGAGAGAGATGCAGAGAAGGCAGGTAGAATGGGTGTGCCCAGGGCTTCCAACCACTGCAAAGAATTCCAGATGCATGCGCCACTTTGTGCATCTGGCTTTACATGGGAATTGGGAAATGAAACCTGGGTCGTTATGCTTTGCAGGTAAGTTCCTTAACTGCTAAGCCATCTCCTCAACCCAAAATAAAATAATTTTAATTAGGCCAGGCATGGTGGCACATGCCTTTAATCCTATAACTGGGGAAGCAAAGGTAGGAGGATCGTCCTGAGTTCAAGGTCACCCTGAGACTACATAGTAAATTCCAGGTCAACCTGGGCTAGAGTGAGACCCTACCTCAAAAAGCCAAAATGATGATGATTATTTATTTATTTATTTATTTATTTATTTATTTATTTATTTGAGAGAGGGAAAGAGGCAGAAAGAGAGAGAATGGGCATGCCAGGGCCTCCAGCCACTGCAAATGAACTCCAGATGCCATGTGCCACCTTGTGCATCTAGCTTACGTGGGTCCTGGGAAATTGAACCTGGGTCCTTTGCCTTTGCAAGCAAATGCCTTACCTGCTAAGCCATCTCCCCAGCCCTAATAATAATAATAATAATAATTTTAATTAAAGCAAAGAAGAGTTATTCTTGAAAAGCCCTTAAATTATTAGGGCTAGCATGTTTAGAATTTCAGCCAGTACCCAAACAAGAGGAAAAAAGGAAGGAAAAGTTATACTTTGAGTTACAAGTCTGAAAAGCAGGCAGACTCCACATTGAGAATCTAAGCAACTGCACCACCTTATTTTCTGAGCCAGGGTCTCTCACCTGAACCTAAACCTAACCTATTTGAACAGACAAGCTAGTCAGCAGGCTTCGGTGTCTTCTATCTCCGCCTCCCCAACACATGCCACTGTGCCTAGCTTTTACTTATGTGCTGGGGATCTGAGCTCAAGTCCTTATGCTTGCATGGCAGTTTACCAACTAAGCCATCTCCATAGGCCATTTGTATTCCTTTGTAGCTGAATAAAATTCCATTGTAGGGCTGGAGAGATGGCTTAGCGGTTAAGGCACTTGTCTGCAAAGCCAAAGGACACAGGTTCAACTCCCTAGGACCCATGTAAGCCAGATGCAGAAGGTGACACATGTCTGGAATTCATTTGCAGTGGCTAGAGGCCCTGACACAACCGTTCTCTATCTGCCTCTTTCTCTCTCCCTATCTCTGTCAAATAAATTAAAATAAAATATATTTTAAAAACCCTATCAACCTGGGCGTGGTGCCACACGCCTTTAATCCCAGCAATTGGGAGGCAAAGGTAGGTGGATCACCAGGAGTTGGAGGCCACCGTGAGACTACATAGTGAACTCTAGGTCAGCCTGGGCTAGAGTGAGACCCTACCTTGAAAAACAAAAAGAAAAAAAATCCATCATATAATATATAATACCACATTTTATTTATCCATCTGTTGGTGGGCATTTAAACTGATTCTATAACATGGCTATTAATAATGAATAAACAAGGATGTGATTTAGAATCCCTTGGGTATATACAAAAGAATAGTATATGAATCATATGGCACTTCTAGTTTTACTTTTTTTGTTTGTTTGTTTTCAAGGTATGATCTCACTCTAGGCCAGGCTGACTAGTTTTACTTTTTTTAAAACGATTTTATTTTCATTTATTTATTTATTAGAGACAGAGAGAGGGAGAGAGAGAGTGAGAATGGGCACACCAGGGCCTCTAGCCATTGCAAACGAACTCCAGATGTATGTGCAACCATGTGCATCTGGCTTACATGGTACTTAGAGAATCGAACCTGGGTCCTTGGGCTTCACAGGCATGCGCCTTAACCACTAAGCCATCTTGCCATCTTTCCAGCCCACTAGTTTTCTTTCTTTCTTTCTTTTTTTTTTTTTTTTTTTTTTTCAAGGTAGGGTCTCACTCACTCTGGTCCAGGCATTAACTTTGTAGTTTCAGGGTGACCTCAAACTCACAGCAATCCTCCTACCTCTACCTCCCAAGTGCTGGGATTAAAGGTATGCACCAACACGCCTGGCTAGTTTTCTTTAAAAAAAAAAAAAAAAAGATGTCGCCAGGTGTGGTGGCACATGTCTTTAATCCCAGCACTCGGGAGGCAGAGATAGGAGGATCGCCATGAGTTCGAGGCCACCCTGAGAATACAGAGTGAACTCCAGGTCAGCCTGAACTAGAGTGAGACCCTACCTCGAAAAACCAAAAAAAAACAAAAAAAGATGTTTTATTTATTTATTTGAATGAGAGAGGGGAAGAGGCAGAGAGTGTGAATGGACATGCCAGGGCCTCCAGCCACTGCAAATGAACTCCAGATGCATGTACCCCCTTGTGCATCTGGCTTACATGGGTCCTGGGGAATTGAACCCGGGTCCTTAGGCTTCACAGGCAAACACCTTAACTGCTAAGCCATTTCCCCAGCCCAGTTTTACTTTTTAAAAATATTTTATTTAAGCCAGGCATGGTGGCACTCGTCTTTAATCCCAGTACTTGGGAGGCAGAGGTAGGAGGATCACCCTGAGTTCGAGGCCACCCTGAGACTACACAGTTACTTCCAGGTCAGCCTGAGCCAGAGTGACACCCTACCTCGAAAAACAAAACAAAAAAAGTATTTTATTTATGCCTGGCATCTTGGCACATGCCTTTAATCCCAGCACTCAGGAGGTAGAGGTCGGAGGATTGCTATGAGTTTGAGGCTACTCTGAGACTACATAGAGAATTTCAGGTCAGCCGGACTAGAGTGAAACCCTACCTTGAAAAACCAAAAAAACACACACACACACACACACACACACACACACACACACATATATATATTTGAGAGAAAGAGTGAGTGAGTGAAAGAGGCAGAGAGAGAGATAATGGGCACATCAAGGCCTCTTGCCACTGCATGCACCACCTTATGCATCTAGCTTTACGTGGGTACTGGGGAAGCCAATCTGAGTTCTTTGGCTTTGCAGGCAAGTGCCTTAACCATTAAGCTATCTCTCCAGCCCTACTTTTTATATTTTATTTAAGCCAGGCATGGTGGCACTGCCTTTAATCCCAGTACTTGGGAGGCAGAGGTAGGAGGATCACCTGAGTTCGAGGCCACCCTGAGACTACACAGTTACTTCCAGGTCAGCCTGAGCCAGAGTGACACCCTACCTCGAAAAACAAAACAAAAAAAGTATTTTATTTATGCCTGGCATCTTGGCACATGCCTTAATCCCAGCACTCAGGAGGTAGAGGTCGGAGGATTGCTATGAGTTTGAGGCTACTCTGAGACTACATAGAGAATTTCAGGTCAGCCGGACTAGAGTGAAACCCTACCTTGAAAAACCAAAAAAAATACACACACACACACACACACACACACACACACACACACACATATATATATTTGAGAGAAAGAGTGAGTGAGTGAAAGAGGCAGAGAGAGAGATAATGGGCACATCAAGGCCTCTTGCCACTGCATGCACCACCTTATGCATCTAGCTTTACGTGGGTACTGGGGAAGCCAATCTGAGTTCTTTGGCTTTGCAGGCAAGTGCCTTAACCATTAAGCTATCTCTCCAGCCCTACTTTTTTTGGGGGCGGGGGATAGGGTTTCACTCTAGTCCAGGCTGATGTGGGATTCACTATGTAGTCTCAGAGTGGCTTCGAACTCACAGCAATCCTCCTACCTCTGCCTCCCGAGTGCTGGGATTAAAGGCATATGCCACCACACCCAGCTCCTACTTTTTAGAAAAAAAAAATATATATTTTATTTCTGTATTATTTGAAAGAGAGAAAGAGGCAGAGGGAGAGACAAAGAGAGGGAGAGAATGGGTGCATCAGGGCCTCCAGCCACTGCAAACAAACTCCAGACATATGCATCCTTGTGCATCTGGCTTACGTGGGTCCAGGGGAATCAAACCAGGGTCCTTAGGCTTCACAGGCAAATGTAACTGCTAAGCCATTTTCTCAGTCAATCTTTCTTTGTTTTTTCTTTTTTAAAAATGTTATTTATTAGCCGGGCGTGGTGGCGCATGCCTTTAATCCCAGCACTTGGGAGGCAAAGGTAGGAGGATTGCCGTGAGTTCAAGGCCACCCTGAGACTACATAGTTAATTCCAGGTCAGCCTGGGCCAGAGTGAGACCCTACCTCGAAAAACCAAAAAAAAAAAAAAAAGTTATTTATTGAATCTGGGTCCTTGGGCTTTGCAGGCAAGTACTTTAACTGCTAAGCTAGCTCTCCAGCCCATCTTTCTTTTCTTTTTAAATGTTATTTCAAGGTAGAATCTCAATCTAGTCCAGCTGACCTAGAACTCACAGCAATCCTTCTACCTCTGCCTCTCAAGTACTGGGATTAAAGGCATGCCCCACCACATTAGGCTTATTTTTTTAATAGATTTTTTTTTTTTTTGTGAGGTAGGGTCTCACTCTGGTCCAGGCTGACCTGGAATTCACTATGTAGTCTCAGGGTGGCCTCGAACTCATGGCGATCCTCCTACCTCTGCCTCCCAAGTGCGCCATCATGCCCGGCTTTAATAGATTTTTTAATTTTAGTAGAATATTTAGTAAAAAATACATGGAGGCTGGGCTGGAGAGATGGCTTAGCTGCTAAGGCGCCTGTCTGTTAAGCCTAAGAATGCTGGTCCAGCGGTTCCAATCTCCAGGTCCCACAGTTAGCCAGATGCAAAGGGGCGCAATGCCACACTTAACCACAAGGGGGCGCACACATCTGGATTTCGTTCACAGCAGCTGAGAGACTGCTGGCGCGCCCATTTCTGTCTCCCTCTCCCTCTCTATCTCTCTCCAAAAATAAATAAAAAATAATAAAAAAATTAAAAAAATACGTGGAGGCTGAGGCAGGAAGACTACTATGACTTTGAGGCCAACCTAGGTTATAAGTTTCAGGTTAGCCTAGGTGGCTGCTGCTCCCACAACACAAAACCCACAACCCCAAAGGGAATATCAGCAACCCCACTGAGGGCCTCCAGTGGAATGGGGGCAGGAACAAGGGAAAGGATGGTACCAACACATGGTATATCCATACTAATTAGGTCCGTAATAAAAAAAAAAATCAAAATTAGAGCCGGGCATGGTACTGCACACCTTTAATCTCAGCACTCGGGAGGCAGAGGTAGGAGGATGGCCGTAGTTCAAGGCCACCATGAGACTACATAGTGAATTGGATCCAGGTCAGCCAGGGTTAGAGTGAGACCCTACCTTGAAAAGCCAAAATAAATAAATAAATACATAAAATTTTTTGCTGGGCATGGTGGTACATGCCTTTAATCCCAGCACTGGGGAGGCAGAGGTAGAAAGATAGCTGTTAGTTCAAGGCCAGCCTGAGACATAGTGAATTCTAGGTCAGTCTGAGCTAGTGCAATGCCCTACCTCCAAAAAAAAAAAAAAAAAAAAAAAAACCCAAAAATCTTTGACTTAAAAAGTGTAGTTAGGCTGGGCATGGTGGCGCACACCTTTAATCCCAGCACTCGGGAGGCAGAGGTAGGAGGATTGCTGTGAGTTTGAGGCCACCCTCAGACTACATAGTGAATTCCAAGTCAGCCTGGGCTAGAACGAGAACATACCTCAAAAAAAAAAAAAGTTTACTTACACGCGTGCATGCATGCATGTGTGTCCCATGCATGCTAGAATCTTCTGCTGCTGCCTATTAATGCCTATCTAATTTTATGTGGGTGGCTAAGGAATTGAACTGGGCTGGCAGGCTTTGCAAGAAAGTGCCTTGAATCTCTGAGCCATCTCCCTAGGCCCAAATTTTTTTTTCTTTCTTTTCTTTGCCCCCTTTTTTATTTATTTATTTATTTATTTTATTTATTTATTTATTTATTTGAGGCAAGCACAACAGACTGGCCTTTTTTTTTTTTTTTTTTTTAATGCAAGAGAAGATGGGGAGAGAACTGACACTCCAGGGCCTCCAGCTACTGCAATTGAACTCCAGACACGAATGACCCCTTGTGCATATGCGCAACATTGAGTGCTTGTGTCATTGTGCATCTGGCTTACGTGGGACCTGGAGAGTCAAACATGAGTCCTTAGGCTTCACAACCACTAAGCCATCTCTCCAGCCCTATTATTTTATTTATGTGTGTGTGCATGTTCATGTATGTGTGCATGTGAGTGTGGGTTCATGTATGGCACAGTGTGTTTGTGAAGGTCACAGGACATGTTTTCAGAAGGTCCTCGCCTGTCCGCTCATTTCAGGCAGGACTTCTTGCTCTAGATTCTCATTGTGTAGTTCTTTGCTGCACTGGCCATGACCTTCTGGGAAATCCTCCTGCCCCACCTCCCTTCTTGCATTAGCATCAGTATGCTGGATTAGAGAACCCCACTAAGGTTTACCTGGAGTCTGGGGATCAAACTAGGTACTCCAGCTTGAACAAATGAGGTCTTTATCCTCTGAGCATCTCCTCAGTCCCTAATTTTTGCTTTAAAAAAAAAAGTTTTTTTGTTTTTTTTTAAAGATTTTATTTTTATTTATTTATTAGAGACAGAGAGAGGGAAAGAGAGAGAGGGAGAGGGAGAATGGGTGTGCTAGGTATCTAGCCACTGCAAACAAACTCCAGATGTATACACCCCCTTGTGCATCTGGCTTATGTGGAACCTGGAGAATTGAACCAGGGTCCTTAGGCTTCTCAGGCATGTGCCTTAACCACTAAGCCATTTCTCCAGCCTGGTTTTTTTTTTTTTTTTTTTTGTTTTTTTGAGGTAGGGTCTCATTCTAGTCTAGGCTGACCTGAAATTCACTATCTAGTCTCAGGCTGGCCTTGAAATCGCAGATATCCTCCTACTTCTGCCTCCCAAATGCTGGGACTAAAGGTGTGTGCCACCACACGGAGCTTTAAAATCCCCCTTTTTTTTTTTTTTTTTTTTTTTTTTTGGTTTTTCAAGGTAGGGTCTTACTCTGGTCCAGATTGACCTAGAATTAACTATGTATTCTCAGGGTAGCCTCAAACTCATGGCAATACTACTACCTCTGCCTCCCAAGTGCTAGGATTAAAGGCATGTGCCACTATGGCCCGCTTTAAAATCCTTTTTTTTTTTCCCTAGGTAGGGTCTCCCTATAGCCCAGGATGACCTGGAACACACTACATAGTCTTAGGCTGGCCAAGCTAAATCTTTTTTTAAAATATTTTTATTACAGCCAGGGGTGGTGGTGCATGCCACCTTTAATTTCAGCACTCGGGAGGCAGAGGTAGGAGGATCGCCATGAGTTTCAGGCCACCCTGAAACTACATACATAGTGAATTCCAGGTCAGCCTGGTCTAGTGTGAGACCCTACCTCAAAAAAACAAATAAACAAAAAAAACCAATGCTTTAGTTAACAATACTGGCTGAAATACCTAGATGTTCACATATAAAACAATGAAGTTGGACGCTTCATAAAATATAAACAAAGTAACGTAAAATGATCAATAGCATAAATATAAGAGCCCAAGCAGACTTCTTAGAAATTGAGATAGGTGGGCTGGAAAGATGACTTAGCAGTTAAGGTACTTGCTGTGAAGCCTAAGGACCAGGTTCAGTTTCCCAGTACCCACGTAAAGCCAGATGCACAAGGTGGCGCATGTGTCTGGAGTTCATTTGCAGTGGCTAGAGGCCCTGGTGTGACCATTCTCTCTTTTTCTATCTGCCTCTTTCTTTCTCTCTCTCTCTCTCTCAAATAAATAAATAAGCCAGGCGTGGTAGCACATGCCTTTAAACCCAGCTACCCTGAGACTACATAGTGAATTTCAGGTCAGCCTGAGCTAGAATGAGACCCTACCTCAAAAAAAAAAATGTTTACTTATTTATTTAGTGTGTATGTGTGTTCCTGCATGTGAGTGCAAGTGCATGGGTGCCACAGTGTGCATGTGGAGGTCACAGAACAATTTTTGGGTTTATCATCACCTTCACCTTGTCTTTGAGTCTATGTCTCTTATTGCTCTTTCACCAGGCTCACTGTCCCTGAGCTTCCAGGAAATTCTCCTGTCTTTATTTCCCTTCTTGCTATATGTTCACTGGGATTACAAAACTTCTGGCTTTTACATGAGGGTCTGGGGATTCAAACTCATGTATTCAGAATTTTGTGGCAAGTTCTTTATCCATTGAGCCATCTCCTGATCCCATGGCAGAATCACATAATCTGATGACTATGGAAAGGCTGTGAGTTCATTCCTCAGTGGCTCAAATCCTGAGAATAGTGGTTATTGAATGTTTTTGTTTATTTATTTATTTTTATTTTTTGTTTATTTGAGAGAGAGAAAGAGAGAGTGTGGCCTCCAGCCACTACAAACGAACTCCAGACGCATGCGCCTCCTTGTGCATCTGGCTTATGTGGGTCCTGGGGAATTGAACCGAGGTCCTTTGGCTTTGCAGGCAAAGGTCTTAACCGCTAAGCCATCTCCCCAGCCCTATTGAACTTTTTTGTTGTTGTTCTTTTTAGTGACCCACTGGATTAGATAAGGGTTGCTTGCATAAACATGGATGGGGTCTATTTACTGGAGTATGGACCACTTACTAGTGGCTACAGCACTGAAGAACATGACTCCTCTTCCCCCAGCAATCATTAACTGCCTGTAGCTCCTCTGAGAACAGCTGGGTCTTATCCATCCATCCATGATGGGATGTTGAAGAGCTCAATCTTGTGCAAGAAACCATAGCTGCTGTGAGTGCATGAGTGTGATGGCCACGTCATGTCTAGAAGACAGCATCCCACAGCATTCCTTCCCATCTTCCAGCTCTTACATTTTTTTCTTCCCCCTCTTTCACTATTTTCTCAGCTTTGGAGGGGGTGATATAGGTGTCCCGTTTAGGGCTGAGCACAATGTACAATAGTCTCTTTTTCTCTACAATTTCACCAGATATGTATCTCTGCATTAGCCTCTGCCCACTACAAAAAGAAATTCTGTGACTGAGGCTGGGAGCAGCACTAATCTAGGAATATAAACAGAAATATTTAGAAGGCTTATTGTTGTTGTTGTTTTGTTTTGTTTTTTGTTTTTCAAGGTAGGGTCTCACTCTAGTTCAGGCTGACCTGGAGTTCACTCTGTATTCTCAGGGTGGCCTTGAACTCAGTCCTCCTACCTCTGCCTCCCAAGGGCTGGGATTAAAGGCATGCACCACCACGCCCAGCTCTGTTGTTGTTTTGAGACAGGGTCTCATGTATTCCAAGCTAGCCTCAAATTCATTACAGGGCCAAGGATGATCTTGAACTTCTGATCCTCTTGCTTCTACCTTCAAAGTACTGGAATTATAGGTACAGGTTACTGTGCCCAGTTTATGCTGTAGTGGAGGTCAAAATTAGGGCTCTGCACGTTAGGCAACTACTCTCCCAACTGACATCCCCAACCTCTGAATTTCATATTTCTGAATAGCAGATCCTGTTTTCTTAAAACTGTTTAGTTCAGGGAGATCAAAGGCAGCTTACAGATCATGACTATTGTATTCCTGAAAATTCCTGAAAATTTAGTCTTGGCTTATTCATTTATTTATATATGTATTTTTCACATATTCCTTCAGCAAGTGTGTGCAAATATAAGACAACGTTGGAAATGAAAGGCAGCCTTGGAACATTCAGAACCCAATGCTAGTCTACACACAGATATAAATCTTGCTCTAGAGGACTATGATTATGAATGAAAATCAGAGGCATTTAACCTAGTGCTTTAGAGATCCTGAATGAAATAGGACTTGCATCTCTGCTCTTCAGCAGTACTCATCTCACAGAATGCTGCTCTCTAGTACATTGCACTCTGAACAGCACGTGTGGAATCACACAGGGAGAACAAACCCACACATCTCTCTGACACAGCCCCCAACACACTTAATGTACCACCACTTCATAATCATACCTGCCTGTCTTATTTTTTTAATTAATTAATTAATTTGAGAGAGAGAAAGAGGCAGAGAGAGAGATAGAGAATGGTTGTGTCAGGGCCTCCAGCCACTGCAAATGAACTCCAGACACATGTGCCTCCTTGTACATCGGGCTTACATGGGTCCTGGGGAATAAAATCTAGGTCCTTTGGCTTTGCAGATAAACATCTTAACTGCTAAGCCATTTCTCCAGCCCCTGTCTGTCTTTTTAGCTGTATGTTGAAATGTGTTTGGTGTCACAACCCTTTTTAGGGGAGGTTCAAGTTAGTGTCTCACTCTAATACAGACTGACCTGGAATTCACTATATAGTCTCAGAGTGGCCTCGAACTCATGACGATCCTCCTACCTCTGCCTCCCAAATGCTAGGATCAAAGGTGTGCCCCACTACATCTGGCCTTGGTGTCACACCTTTTTATCCAAACAATAACAGTAGCTGGGTGTGCTGGCTCATACCTGTTATTATGAGGCAGGAGGATTGGTGTGCTTTTTTTTTTTTCAAGGTAGGGTTTCACTCTAGCCCAGGCTGACCTGGAACTCACTATGTAGTATCAGGGTGGCCTTGAACTCACTGTGATTCTCCTCCTCTGCCTCCTGAGTGCTGGAATTAAAGACATGTGCCACCACGCCCGGCTTGGTGTGTTTTGGAGAATAGCCTGAGCTACAAAGTGAGTACCAAGTCCAGCAGGGCTATTTTGCAAAACCGTGTCTCAAAAAAATAAAAATAGGGCTGGAGAGATGGCTTAGCAGTAAAGGCACTTGCCTGCAAAGCCAAAGTACCCAGGTTGGATTCCCCAGGACCCACATCAGCCAGATGCACAAGGTAGTACATGCGTCTGAAGATCATTTGCAGTGGCTGGAGGCCCTAGCACACCCATTCATTCTCTGTCTCTGTCTCTGTCTCTCTCAAATAAATAATAATAAAATTAAAATTAAAAGGATGTGGGGTATGGTGGTTTGATGCAGGTGTCCCCCATAAACTTAATATGTTCTGAATGCTAGGTTTCCAGCTGATGGAGATTTGGAAATTAATGCCTCCTGGAGGCAGTGTATTGTTCGGAGCAGGCTTATGGGTATTATAGTCAGTGTCCCCTTGCCAGTGTTTGGCACACTCTCCTGTTCCTGTTGTCCACCTCATGTTGGTGAGGAGGTGATGTTCACCCTCTGCTCATGCCATTGTTTTCCCCTGCCATCATGGAGCTTCCCCTCAGGCCTGTAAACCAAAATAAACCTTTTGTCCCACAAGCTGCTCTTGGTCAGGTGATTTCTGCCAGCAATGTGAACCTGACTGCAACACTGGGCATGGTGTCATACACCTTTAATCCCAGCACTGGGGAGGCAGAGGCAGGTGGATCATTGTGAGTTCAAGGCTACTTGGGACTATAGCATGATACTCTTTCTCAACCCTCATTCTGAGCCAAGCCCCAGTATTTTTTTAAAAAAATTTTAAACATTTATTTTTAAGCCAGACATCGTGGTGTATGCCTTTAATCCCAGCACTGGGGAGGCAGAGGTAGGAGGATCGCTGAGAGTTTGAGGCCAGCCTGAGACTACGAAGTGAATTCCAGGTCAGCCTGGACAAGTGAAACCCTACCTCGAAAAAAAAAAGTATGTTAAAAAATGATTTATTTTTATTTATTTGAGACAGAGAGAGTGGGAATGGGCACACCAGGGCCTCTAGCCACTGCAAACGAACTCCAGATGCATGTGCCACCATGTGCATCTGGCTTACATGGGACCTGGAGAATCGCAGGCATGCAACTTAACCACTAAGCCATCTCCCTAGCCCTTTTTTTTTTTATTTTTTAAATTATTTAATTAATTTATTTATTTGAGAGAGAGAGAGAGAGGCAGATATATATATAGAGAGAGAATGGGTGCACGAGGGCCTTCAGCCACTGCATACAAATTCCAAGTGCATGGTGCATGTGCCACCTAGTGCATCTGGCTTACGTGGGTACTGGGGAATTGAACCTGGGTCCTTAGGCTTCATAGGCAAGCACCTTAACCACTAAGCCATCTCTCCAGTCCCCCAATATTCTTCCAAAGGAGGTGCTACAATATCTCTTGGGCATACCAAGGTGGTACATTGCCAATGCCACCCTCCATGCCTCTACAGGTGGCTTTCTCAGGCTGGATTGGGCTCTGCCTTCAAGGCGGGCCAACATGAAAGGAGACTGAACAGTGAATGTGTCCTCCCAGCCCCAGCAATTCAGTCTGCGAAGTGATGGGAGTTGGCTCCCTGTGCCTCAGGTGGGAAGATTTCCATTCCTCCTCCAGCATTTCCAGCATCACCTTCCAAAGAAACTTCTAAACTGGGCTTGGTGGTGCATGCTTTAATCCCAGCACTTGGAAGGCAGAGGTAGGAGGATTGCCGAGTTTGAGGCCACCCTGAGAGTATATAGTAAATTTCAGGTCAGCCTGAGCTAAAGTGAGACCCTACCTCAGAAAACCCAAAAATAAAAATGAAAATAAAACAAAGAAACTTCTTACATCCATCTTTGTCTCAAGGTCTGTATCTACAAGAGCCCAAGGTAAGTGAGGGGTGCATTTCCAAGAGTCAACAAAGACTCATGGGTATCAATTTCATCCTCCTTCTAGCCAAAGCAGTCTTTCTTTCACTTCACACAATAATCTAGTTTTGTTTGTTTGTTTGTTTGTTTTGGTTTTTTGAGCTAGGGTCTCACTCTAGCCCAGGTCGACCTGGAATTCACTAAGTAGCCTCAGGCTGGCCTTGAACTTGAACACAAGCAGGCAGGGGTAATTTGGCCAGAGTTCATCTAACAGTAAGTCAAACCTTGTGTTTCTGAAACTCAGGCAGGAAGGATGAGGGAGTAGCCAGGTTTTTATTAATGTTAATTTTTTTTTTTTTGAGGCAAGGTCTCATAGAAGCCCAGACTGACCTTGAACTTACAGTGATCTTCCTACCTCAGCCTCTGCCTCTCTGGAGTGCTCTGGAGATAAAGAAGAGGAAGAATACTGGAGTATAATAATAAGCATGAGCCACCACACCTGGCTTACAAAGCCAGTTTTGACTCCTGTGATTCCCAAGTATTTTTCCTTTGGCTCCAAATATGAAGAGAAAGGCCCAGTACTGAGCTTAATGGAAACTTTTGTAAGGAAGTGGCTTCTCACTGAGGTCAGGACTCCCAGGCTGCACAGATAGCCTCTGCTGAAGGAGACCTGGGGCTGGGGAGAAAGCTCAATGGGTAAAATGCAAACATGGAGACATAGAGATATGGAGACATGAGTTCAACTCCCAGCATCCATATGAGAATGGAGGGAAGGCTGGAGAGGTGGCTCAGCAGTTAAGTCACTTGCCTACAAAGCCTAAGAATCCATGCTCAATTCCCCAGAACCCACATAAGTCAGATGCACAAAGTGGTGCATGCATCTGGAGTTCATGTGCAATGGCTAGAGGCCCTGGCACGCCCATTCTCTCTCTCTCTCTCATAAATAAATGGTTTTTAAAAAAGATTTTATTTTTATGTATTTATTTATTAGAGACCGAGTGAGAATGGGCGTGCCAGGGCCTCTAGCCACTGCAAACAAACTTTTAAATTATTTAATTAATTTATTTATTTGAGAGAGAGAGAGAGGCAGATATATATATAGAGAGAGAATGGGTGCACGAGGGCCTTCAGCCACTGCATACAAATTCCAAGTGCATGGTGCATGTGCCACATAGTGCATCTGGCTTACGTGGGTACTGGGGAATTGAACCTGGGTCCTTAGGCTTCATAGGCAAGCACCTTAACCACTAAGCCATCTCTCCAGTCCCCCAATATTCTTCCAAAGGAGGTGCTACAATATCTCTTGGGCATACCAAGGTGGTACATTGCCAATGCCACCCTCCATGCCTCTACAGGTGGCTTTCTCAGGCTGGATTGGGATCTGCCTTCAAGGCAGGCCAACATGAAAGGAGAATGAACAGTGAATGTGTCCTCCCAGCCCCAGCAATTCAGTCTGCGAGTGATGGGAGTTGGCTCCCTGTGCCTCAGGTGGGAAGATTTCCATTCCTCCTCCAGCATTTCCAGCATCACCTTCCAAAGAAACTTCTTAAACTGGGCTTGGTGGTGCATGCTTTAATCCCAGCACTTGGAAGGCAGAGGTAGGAGGATTGCCGAGAGTTTGAGGCCACCCTGAGAGTATATAGTAAATTTCAGGTCAGCCTGAGCTAAAGTGAGACCCTACCTCAGAAAACCCAAAAAATAAAAATGAAAATAAAACAAAGAAACTTCTTACATCCATCTTTGTCTCAAGGTCTGTATCTACAAGAGCCCAAGGTAAGTGAGGGGTGCATTTCCAAGAGTCAACAAAGACTCATGGGTATCCAATTCATCCTCCTTCTAGCCAAAGCAGTCTTTCTTTCACTTCACACAATAATCTAGTTTTGTTTGTTTGTTTGTTTGTTTTGGTTTTTTGAGCTAGGGTCTCACTCTAGCCCAGGTCGACCTGGAATTCACTAAGTAGTCTCAGGCTGGCCTTGAACTTGAACACAAGCAGGCAGGGGTAATTTGGCCAGAGTTCATCTAACAGTAAGTCAAACCTTGTGTTTTTGAAACTCAGGCAGGAAGGATGAGGGAGTAGCCAGGTTTTTATTAATGTTAATTTTTTTTTTTTGAGGCAAGGTCTCATAGAAGCCCAGACTGACCTTGAACTTACAGTGATCTTCCTACCTCAGCCTCTGCCTCTCTGGAGTGCTCTGGAGATAAAGAAGAGGAAGAATACTGGAGTATAATAATAAGCATGAGCCACCACACCTGGCTTACATAGCCAATTTTGACTCCTGTGATTCCCAAGTATTTTTCCTTTGGCTCCAAATATGAAGAGAAAGGCCCAGTACTGAGCTTAATGGAAACTTTTGTAAGGAAGTGGCTTCTCACTGAGGTCAGGACTCCCAGGCTGCACAGATAGCCTCTGCTGAAGGAGACCTGGGGCTGGGGAGAAAGCTCAATGGGTAAAATGCAAACATGGAGACATAGAGATATGGAGACATGAGTTCAACTCCCAGCATCCATATGAGAATGGAGGGAGGGCTGGAGAGGTGGCTCAGCAGTTAAGTCACTTGCCTACAAAGCCTAAGAACCCATGCTCAATTCCCCAGAACCCACATAAGTCAGATGCACAAAGTGGTGCATGCATCTGGAGTTCATGTGCAATGGCTAGAGGCCCTGGCACGCCCATTCTCTCTCTCTCTCTCATAAATAAATGGTTTTTAAAAAAATATTTTATTTTTATGTATTTATTTATTAGAGACCGAGGGGGAGAGAGAGAGAGTGAGAATGGGCGTGCCAGGGCCTCTAGCCACTGCAAACAAACTCCAGATGCATGCGTCACCATGTGCATCTGGCTTACACAGGACCTAGAGAATCGAACTGGGGTCCTTAGGATTCACAGGCCTTAACTGCTAAGCCATCTCTTCAACCCAATAAATGATTTTTTTTTTAAATGGAGGGCATGGCAGCTCATGACTATAATCCCAACACTGGGGGCGGGGGAGGGGTAAAGACAGGAGGATCTATCACAGGCTAGCCTGTCTATTAATTGGAGACCCTGTCTCAAAAAGAGGTGGAGGGCTGGAGAGATGGCTCAGTAGTTAAAGGCACTTGCTTGAAAAGCCTGATGGTCTGGGTTTGATTCCTCAGTACACACATCTGAAGTTCACGTTCAATGGCAAGGTGCCCTGGTTGCCCATCCTCTCTCATTCTCTTTTTCTCTCCTTATAAATAAATTTTTACAAAAATTTTCCTGGCGTGGTGGCGCACGCCTTTCATCCTAGCACTTGGGAGGCAGAGGTAGGAGGATCGCCGAGAGTTCGAGGCCACCCTGAGACTACATAGTTAATTCCAGGTCAGCCTGGACCAGAGTGAAACCCTACCTTGAAAAACAAAACAAAAAAAAAAAAATTAAAGGAGGTGGACAGGGACTGGAGAAATGGCTTAATGGTTAAGGCATTTGCCTGTGAAGCCAAAGGATCCCAGTTTGATTCTCCAGAACCCACGTAAGCCATATGCATAAGGGGCACATGCATCTGGAGTTCATTTGCAGTGGCTAGAGGTCCTGGTGTGCCCATTCTCTCTCTGTCTGCCTCCCTTCTATCTCTCTCTCTCTCTGCTTGCAAATAAATAAATAAAAATTTTTAAAAAAAAAGAGGTGAACAGTGCTCCTGAGGTTAACACCTAAGCTTGTCCTCTGGCCTCCATAAACACTCCCATACGTGTGTTAAGAACAAGTATAAATAGGGCTGGAGAGATGGCTTAGTGGTTAAACGCTTGCTTGTAAAGCCTAAGGATCCCGGTTCGAGGCTCAATTCTCCAGGACCCACGTAAGCCAGAAGCATAAGGGGGCACATGCATCTGGAGTTCGTTTTCAGTGGCTAGAGACCCTGGCGTGCCCATTCTCCCTCTCTCTCTCTCTACCTGCCTATTTCTGTATCTCTCCCTCTCTCTCAAATTAATAAATAAATAAAAATAAAATATGAAAAAAAAGAACAAGTATAAATATACAAACACACAAAAAGAAAGACCTATGCATGGTGGCACATGCCTTTAATCCCAGCACTCAGGAGGCCGAGGTAGGAAGATTGCTGTGAGTTTAAGGCCAGCCTGAAACTGTGTAGCCTCAGGCTGGCCTTGAATTCATAGTGATCCTTTTAGCTCTGCCTCTGGAGTACTGGGATCATGCCTGGAAATGAGTTTTAAAACATTTTTAGGGATGGAGAAATGGCTTAGCAGCTAAGGTGCTTGCCTGTGAAGCCTAAGGACCTATGTTCTACTCTCCAGATCCCATGTAAGCCAGATGCCCAAAAGGTGAATAAAGTGCAAGGTCGTATATGCCCACTAGGTGGCACAAGTGTCCAGATTCCAACTGCAGTGGCTGAGGACCTGACACACCAATTCTCTCTCCCTCCCTCTCTCTGTCTCTCTTTCATGATCTCTCTAAAATAAAATTAAAATAACAAAAAAACATATTTTTATTTATATACAAGAGAGATAAATAGTATGGGCACACCAGGGCCTCCTGTCACTGCAAAGGAATTCCAGACACATGTGCCACTTTGTGTGTCTGGCTTTACATGAGTACAGGGGAACTGAACCTGATTTGGCAGGTTTTGCAAGCAAGTGCTTTTAACCACTGAGCCATCTCTCCAGCACACCAATGACATTTTCTGTTGCTGCTTTCCCCTTGCCATCAAATGTCACCTAATGGCCACTACTCCAGTACTCACTGGGGTGGTTAGCTATAACATTTAGGAAGAGTACAGGAGTACTCATTCCAATCTTCCATTGTATAGATGGAAAATAGGCCCAAGGAAGGTCAGGAAAATTGTTATTTTCTCTCATAAAGACTGTGGTGGAAAAGCTACTTGGCTTTAAAACTATTTACACACATATCTACACATATTCTAAGTTAAATATAAAATACATATATATATATATATGAAATACACACATAAACTTTTTTTTTTTTTTTTGCAAGGTAGGGTCTCACTCTGGTTCAGGCTGACCTGGAATTAACTATGTAGTCTCAGGGTGGCCTCGAACTCTTGGCTATCCTCCTACCTCTGCCTCCCGAGTGCTGGGATTAAAGGCATGCGCCGACCACGCCCGGCTATAAACTATTATTATTATTATTTTTTTTTTTTTGGTTTTTCGAGGTAGGGTTTCACTCTGGTCCAGGCTGACCTGGAATTCACTATGTAGTCTCAGGGTGGCCTCGAACTCTCAGCGATCCTCCTACCTCTGCCTCCCAAGTGCTGGGATTAAAGGCGTGCGCCACCATGCCCAGCTGTATAAACTATTTTTAGAAAAAAAAATTTTAACTCCAGATGCACTCTTGTGTAGCTGGCTTACATGGATTCTGGGGAATCAAATCTGGGTCCTTTGGCTTTGCAGGCAAGCACCTTAACCGCTAAGCCATCTCTCCAGCTCAACAATTTTTTTTTTTTTAATTTGCAAGCAGAGAGAGAGAGATAGAAGAGAGGCCGACAGAGATAGAATGGGCACACTAGGGCCTCTAGCCCCTGCAAACGAACTGCAGATGCACGTGCCCCTTGTGCATCTAGCTTATGTGGGTTCTGGAGAATCGAACTGGGATCCTTTGGCTTCACAGGCAAATGCCTTAACCGCTAAGCCATTCTCCAGCCCAAATATTTTTATTTATTTGCAAGCAGAGAGAGAAAGAGAGAAACAGAGAGAGAGGGAGGAAGGGAGAGAGAGCACCAGGACCTCTACAAACAAACCTCAGACACATGCACTACCCTAAGCATCTGCTTTACATGGGTCCTGGATAATCAAACCTGGCTTAGTAGGCTTTTCAGGCAAGTACCTTAACCGCTAAGCCATCTCTCCAGCTCTTTTTTGGTGTTTTTGAGGTAGGCTCTCACTCTAGCCCATGCTGACCTGGGACTCACTTTGTAGTCCCAGGCTGACCTTAAACTCACAGTGGTCCTCCTACCTCTGCTTCCAGAGTGCTGGGATTAAAGGTGCATGCCCATCTGAGTTATTTGTGCTTTGTTTGTTAGTTTATTCTACCCATCTAATGATAGGTAAAAAGATAATCTTTTTTTTTTTTTTTTTTGAGATAGGGTCTCACTCTAGCCCAGGCTGATCTGGAACTTACCTCAAACTCATGGCTATCCTCCTACTTCTTCCTCCGAAGTACTGGGATTAAAGGCATGCACCACCATGCCCAGCTGTTTGTTTTATTTTTAATCAAAAAAAAGTTTGTTTTATTTTTAATTGGAAAAAAAGTTTGTTTTATTTTTGTGTATGTGCATGTTTTTCTTTCTTTCTAGGAAGGTTCTCACTCTAGCCCAGGCTGACCTGGAAACTCCTTACTTATTTGCAAACATAGAGAGAGACAGAAAGAGAGAGAGAAGGGACATGCCAGGCCTCTTGCCACTGCATGTAGCACTTTGTGCATCTGGCTTTACATGGGTACTGGGGAATCAAACCTGGGCCTTTAGGCTTTGCAAGCAAGCACCTAAACCACACAGCTATCTCTCTAGGGTATGCCAGGGCTTCCAGCCACTGTAAACGAACTCCAGATGCATGCGCCATCTTATGTATCTGGCTTACATGGGTACTGGGGAATCGAACCAAGGTCCTTTGGCTTTGCAAGCAAACACATTAATGGCTAAGCCATCTGTCCAGCCCCCTCCCTTCTTTTTTTTTTTTTTTTTTTTTGAGGTAGGGTCTTGCTCTAGCCCAGGCTGACCTAGAATTCACTATGTAGTCTCAGGGTGGCCTTGATTTCTTGGCAATTCTCCTACCTCTGCCTCCCTAGTGCTGGGATTAAAGGCATGCTCCTCCATGCCTGGCCCCTCCCTTCTTTTTTTTTTTTTTTTTATTTATTATTATTTTTTTTTTTGGTTTTTCGAGGTAGGGTTTCACTCTAGTCCAGGCTGACCTGGAATTAACTATGTAGTCTCAGGCTGGCCTCGAACTCTCGGCGATCCTCCTACCTCTGCCTCCCGGGTGCTGGGATTAAAGGCATGCGCCACCACACCTGGCTCTTTTTTTTAATTTTTATTTTTTATTGACAACTTCTATACTTAGACAATAAATCATGATATTTCCCTCCCCTCACCCCTTCCCCTTTCCCCTTCAGAACTCCACTCTCCCTCATATCCCTTCCCTCTCTCCATTGGGCTCTTTTATTTATTTATTTTTTTTTTTGGTTTTTCGAGGTGGGGGTCTCACTCTGGCCCAGGCTGACCTGGAATTAACTATGTAGTCTCAGGGTGGCCTCGAACTCTCGGTGATCCTCCTACCTCTGCCTCCCAAGTGCTGGGATTAAAGGCGTGCGCCACCACGCCCGGCTAGGGCTCTTTTATTTTAATGTCATTGTCTTTTTCTCCTATTATGAGGGTCTTGTGAAGGTATTGCTAGGCACTACGAGGTCATGGATATTGAGGCCAATTTCTGTCTGGACAGTTGCATTGTAAGAAGTGGTACCCTTCCTTTGGCTCTTACATTCTTTCCACCATCTCTTCTGCAATGGACCCTGAGCCTTAGAGGGTATGATAGAGATGTTTCAGTGCTAGACACTCCTCCATCCCTTCTCAGCACTATGTTGCCCTTCCTTCTTTTTTTTTTTTAATATATTTTATTTATTTATTTGAAGTCCAGATGCATCCGGCTTACGTGGGTCTTGGAGAATCAAACTAGGATCCTTTGGCTTTGCAGACAAATGCCTTAACAGCTAAGCCATCTCTCTAGCCTGCCTCGCTTCTTTTATAAAGCATGTTTTTGGCTTGGTGTGGTGGCTCTCGCCTTTAATCCCAGCACTCAGGAGGTAGGAGGGTCTTGCTCTAGCCCAGGCTGACCTTGAATTCAGGTGGTCTCAAACTCATGGGCAATCCTCCTACCTCTGCCTCCAGAGTGCTGGGATTAAAGGTGTGCACCACCACACTCAGAAAAAAAGAATTTTTGAGCCCCGTGTGGTGGCGCACGCCTTTAGTCCCAGCACTGGGGAGGCAGAGGTAGGGGATTACCATGAGTTCAAGGCTGCCCTGAGACTACATAGTGAATTCCAGGTCAGCCTGGGCTAGAGTGAGACCCTACCTCAAAAGACAAAAAAAAAAAAAAAAAAAGATGCTGGAGAGATGATTCAGTGGATAAGGCTCTTGCCTGCAAGTCCTAATGACCAGAGTTTGTTTTTATTCATTTATTTATTTATTTATTTACTTAGGAGAGAGAAAGAGAAAGAGGCAGATATATAGAGAGTGAGAATGGGCGCACCAGGGCCTCCAGCCCCTGTAAATGAATTTCAGATGCATGTGCTACCTTATGCATCTGACTTTACTTAGGCACTGGGGAGTAGAACCCGAGTCCTTTGGCTTTGCAGGCAAGCACCTTAACCACTAAGCTGTCTTTCCAGCCCATGACCAGGATTTGATTCCCCAGTATACACATAAAGCCAGATGCACAGTGGTGTATGCATCTGGAGTTTGTTTGCAGAGGCTGGAGACCCTGGCACACCCACTCTCTTTCTCTCTAAGTCTGTCCTTTCTCTGTCTCTCTCTGCTTACAAATAAATAAATAAAAATATATATTAAAAAAAAAGTTGGGCTTGGTGGCTTTTAATCCCAGCACTCAGGAGGCAGAGGTAGGAGGATCACCATGAGTTCAAGGCCACCCTGAGACTACCAAGTGAATTCCCAGGTCAGCCGGGGCTAGAGAGAAACCCTACCTTGAAAAACCAAAGTAAATAAATAAGTAAATAAATAAAATATATATATTTAAATTAGTTAATTTATTTATTCTTTTTTTTTTTTGAACTCACAACAATCCTCCTACCTCTGCCTCCTAAGTGCTGGAATCAAAGGCATTTTTTTTAAATTTTATTTTTATTTATTTATTTGTTTATTAGAGACAGAGAGAGAGAAAGAGAGAGGGAGAGTGAGAATGGGCACGCCAGGGCCTCTAGCCACTGCAAACGAACTCTAGACGCATTCACCCCCTTGTGCATCTGGCTTACGTGAGACCTGGAGAATTGAACTGGGATCCGTAGGCTTCGCAGGCAAATGCCTTAACTGCTAAGCCATTTCTCCAGCCCCGAAGGCATTTTATTTATTTATTTGCAAACAGAGAAGAAAGAGGGGGAACGAGAGAACGGGCACTTTTGCAAAAGAACTCCAGATGCATGTGTCACTTTGTGCATCTGGCTATATGTGGGTACTGGGGAATTGAACCTGGTTGTTAGGCTTTGCAGTCAAGAGCCTTAGCCACTGAGCCATCTCACCAGCCCCTAAAATATTTTTGTTTATTATTTATTTGCAAGGGAAGGAGAGAGAGAAATGGGTATGACAGAGCCTCTTGCCACTGCAACCAAACTCCAGATGTGTGAGCCACTCTGTGCATCTACTTTATGTGGGTACTAGGGAAATTGAACCTAGGCCATCAGGCCTTGCAAGCAAGGCCTTTAACAGATGAACCAGCTCTCCAGGCCCAGCCATTGAACGTCTGATTGTTCTGCCTGTTCTCTCCTGATTGCTGGGATTACAAGTGTGTGCTGACATGCTTGGTTTATGCAGTGTTAGGGATGGAATCCAGGGCTTCACGCATGCTAGGCAAATACTCTACCACTGAGCTTTATTCCCAGCCCTTGATTTCCACTTTCGTATTATGAATGAGATTGAGCATCTCAGATAGAAACCCAGAAGCCTGAGCCAGGCGTGGTGGTGCACACCTTTCATCCCAGCACTCGGGAGGCAGAGGTAGGAGGATTGCAGTGAGTTCGAGGTAACCCTGAGACTACATAGTGAATTCCAGGACAGCCTGGACTAGAGTCCTCCAAAAAACAAAAACAAAAAACAACAAACAAAAACAGAAACCTGTTTGTAGATTAAAAAAAATATATTTATTTATTGTTTTTTCAAGGTAGGGTCTCACTGTAGCTCAGGCTGGCCTGGAATTCACTATGTAGTTTCAGGGTGGCCTTGAACTCATGGCAACCCTCCTACCTCTGCCTCCCAAATGCTGGGATTAAAGGCATGCACCACTCTGCCTGGCTTAAATATTTATTTATTTGCAAACAGAGAGAAATAGAAGAGAGATAGACAGAGAGAATGGACATGCCAAGGCCCATTCCAGCCACTGCAAATGAACTCCAGATGCATGTACCACTTTGTATACTGGCTTTACACAGGTACTAGGGAATTGAACTCAGGTTGATAGGCTCTGAAGGCAAGTGCTTTAACCGCTGAGCCATCTCTCTAGCCCTTTTTTGGTTTTGGTAGGTAGGGTTTCACTCTAGCCCAGGCTGACCTGGAATTCACTATGTGGTCCCAGGGTGGCCTCAAACTCAGAGACATCCTCTTACCTCTGCTAGGATTAAAGGCGTGCGCCATAACACCCGGCTCCTGTTTGTAACTGGATAGGGTTTAGCTGTTATCTCAGGTTGAGTTGCTAGAGCTCCCTACTCCCAAAACCTGCACATAAGAAGTGGCTGGACAGCCTGGGCCCTCAGCTCTCACCCCTTTACCTAGTATGAGTAACAGTTTCTCCTGAATGACTGGAAGAGGCCTGCATTCAGCAACCCCTGTCTGTCCTGCTTTTCAGTTCCCGAGGGCTGGGACTTGGCCTCTGATGTAAAGTAGGAGGGTTTGTAGCTGAAGAGTGGCAAGATGAGACCTGCTAGTATTAGAAGTAGCGCCAGGTACATGAGGGGTGGGGAGGTGGCTGCAGCAGTGAGGGAAAATGAGTCCAAGTTGAGCAGCGGGAATGGACCCCGAGATATGCCCGAAATGGTCCCCAGGACTGAATGGATGAGATAGAGGAGGAAGAGAGGCAGACTGGTAAACCTGGGAGAAGGGGAGAGGTTAAGAGGGAGGATGGGGAGTGGGGTGGAACTTGCCAGTTGGATGGACCGAGGAGAAATATTTTTGGGGACAGGTGTGGTGGTGCATACCTTTAATCCCAGCCGGGAGACAGAGGTAGGAGGATTGCCATGAGTTCGAGGCCACCCTGAGACTACATAGTTAATTCCAGGTCAGCCTGGACTAGAGTGAAACCCTACCTTGAAAAAAATTTTTTTTCTGGATGAATGTCCTCCCGGGGGCCATAGGAATACAGTCATCACATGTCCAATGGAGGGATGTGAATGCAGCCAGTCTGGCCACATCAGGTTGAACCACCTCTGGGGTGTGTCCTGCCCCTGGCTTCTGGAATGATATCATCTGGCTCCTTGGGAGGTTGTTAACCCCAGACCTAAGGCTCCTCCTCCTTGACAGCCTTGGTCTAGTTCTACCTCTACTGACCCTGAGGAAGAGGCACTGGTGGGATGGGGAGTGGCTCTTGGCCTGCTAGGGACAGATCTTCAGGGGCTTGAGGGAACATCAGGTCAGAGGTTGGGGAGCTGGTACCAGCTGAGTGGAGCCTTTCATCCAGGCTTCCAGAGTGTGTTTGTTGCTGGCCTGAGAGTAGAAAGTGGTTAACCAGGCCTGGAGGTCATTGCCTTCAAGGTTTCAGATTTCTAGATCCTTCTGCTCCAACCCATATTTCCTCCCCGCCCCAGGTAAGGTCTCACTCTAGCCTAGGCTAACCTGGAACTCACTCTGTAGTCCCAGGCTGGCCTCAAACTCACAGAGATCCTTCAATCTCTGCCTCCTGAGTGCTGAAATTAAAGGCATGCACCACCATGCCTTGCTTCAGCCCATTTTTCTTCTTGTAACTTTTCTCTCTGAGTTCCCAGTCCCAAAGGAAGATTTTTCTCACATGGCAGTAAAAACACCCACTGTAGGGCTAGAGGAGTCTCAGCAGTAAAGCACCTAGCATACATGAGGCACCTCCCACAAATAAACAAAGTCCGAACATTCTAAGCATTTTATCTCTCTTGTTAGGGTTGTCAGTTAAATTTGAATTTATTTATTTATTTATTTTTAGTATTTTGAGGTAGGGTCTCGCTCTAGCCCAGGCTGACCTGGAGTTCACTATGTAATTTCAGGGTAGCCTCAAACTCATGGTAATCCTCCTACCTCTGCCTCCCGAGTATTGGGATTTAAAGGTATGCACCACCATGCCCAGCTCAAATTTTAATTTTTAATTTTTTGTTGTTTATTTGTTTTATTTGAGTGAGAGAAAGAGAGAGAAGAGAGAGAGAGGAAGAGAGAATGGGCGCACCAGGACCTCCAGCCACTGCAAAGGAACTCCAGATGCATGTGCCACCTTGTGTGTCTGGCTTACATGGGTACTAGGGAATCAAACCTGGGTCCTTAGGCTTCACAGGCAAGTGCCTTAAACATTAAGCCATCTCTCCAGTCCCTAAATTTGAGTTTTGTATAGTGAATTTTATTTATTTATTTGAACTTGAGAGAGGGGGGTGAAGACGGGAACATCAGGGCCTCTAGCCACTGCAAACGAACTCCAGACTTGTGCTCCACCATGTGCATCTGGCTTATGTGGATTCTGGAGAATCGAACCTGGGTCCTTAGGCGTTGCAGGCAAGTACCTTAACCATTAAGCCATCTCTCCAGCCCCTGTATAATGTACTTTTAAGTGTAATATGCCTTGTAATATTTGGTATATACTTGAGCTAAAAAAATTAGTTGTTGGGGGCTGGGGAGATGGATTAGTGGTTAAGGCACATACCTGTGGAGCCTAAGGACCCCAGTTTGATTCTCCAGGCCCCACATTAGCCAGATGCACATGGTGGTGCATGCGTCTGGAGTTCATTTGTAGTGGCTGGAGGCCCTGGCCCGCCCATTCGCACTCTTTCTCTCTCTCTCTCTGTCTCTAATAAATAAATAAAAATTTTTTTATTTTCAAAATTAGTTGTTGGGAGCTGGAGAGATGGCTTAGTGCTTAAGGCACTTGCCTGCAAAGCCCAAGGGCCCAGGTTTGATTCCTCAGTACCCACGTAAAGCCAGATACACAGGTGGCACATACGTCTGGAGTTTGTTTGCAGTGGCTGGAGGCCCTGGAGCACCTGTTCTCTGTGTGTATCTGTCTTCTCTCTTTCTGCTTGAAAATAAATTTTAAAAAAATGTTTAATTAAAAAGATTAGTTGTCAGGGATGGGGTTATTGCTCAGTGACAGGGCATATGCTAACAGACATGAATCAAACAAAAACATTGAAAAAAGAAAATAAAATTTGTTCACATGAAATTTGAATTTAGCTGCATGTGGTGGCTCTTACCTTTCATCTCAGTACTTGGGATCTGAGGCAGGAGGATTTCCATGAGTTCTAGGCCAGTCTGGGGCTACAGAATAAGTTCCAGGTCAGCGTGGGCTAAAGTGAAACTCTGCCTCAAAGGAAAAGAAAGAAATTCAAATTTAACTATTCTCTGTCTCTATCTCTTTCTCCCCCACACCCCCAGCACACATACTCCTGATAGTGAGGTTATGCATCTCAGTGTATCCTGGAAGGTGTGATCCTCCTGCCTCACACATGCTTTGGTCCTTTAGAACACAAGGGGCTCCTTTAACTCCAGCCATGGTTGCCAAGACTCTGGGGTGGGGGAGAGTAGCTCACTCTCCTTTTCTGGAAAAGGAAAATGAGTTCCTAAGAAGGTAAGTCACTTCCTAAGACTACAGGTAACCAAGGACAGGATCCTAGCATCAGCCAGCCTGGCTGCAAAGTTGCAGTACCCTCCTCCCCAGCCCAGGAAGGTCTTCCATCTTGCTTTCCACCCGGCAATTCACACCAAGGGAGGGAGAAAGGCAAGACAGCTTTTGTGCTAGAATATTCAAAGTGATTTTTCAACTAAGCGCCTCTTAGTAAGAACAATACCAACCTCAGTTATTTGCATAACTTTCGCAATTGACAAAGGGTGTCCCCGGCAGTTAATTAGAATGACAAAGAAGGCAGATGGGCGCGAGAAAGGCCTTTTCTACCCTGGGTACTGGGACTTTTCCTGAGTACCCCAAGGTCTCGGGTGGGTGTTGGGCAAACCCTCCCCAGCCAACTTCCAGGAACCTGAAGGCTCTGATCTGCTCAGCAACTTCTAAGACCCTGGAGAGTGTGCTCACCGGGCACTTCTTGAGGGACTACATTCCCCACCTTGGCTCGTCTTTACTCAGCCAGTCTGAAAGATGGGGCCGGGCGGGGCACGGAAGGGAGGGGGCAGGCGCGGAGAACAGCTGCCAGGGTGAAGACAGTGGAAAAATGCGGTCAAAATGAGTCTTATGTAAATTAGACATTTCAATTTGGGTCCTTTACCTCAGGCTTTGAGTTGGTGAAGGTAGCGAAGTGTGGGTGTTTAAGTTTTCTTCCCCTTTTTTGCAGATGTGGGGCAATGAGCTGGTGATGGGAAGGGAAGACATGGGCTTTGGGCCACCAGAGTTTAAGGTATGGACCTTAAGGAATGTTTAATTTTTTTTTCTATTTATTTATTTGCAAGGAGAGAGAGAGAGAGAGAGATGCCAGGGCTTCTTGCCACTGTAAATGAATTCCAGATGCATATGCCACTTTGTACATCTGGCTATATGTGGGAACTGGTGAATTGAATCCAGGACATCAGGCTTTGTAAGCAAGCACTTTACTGAACCATCTCTCCAGTCCCAGGAGTGTATTTTGTTTTATTTATTTGCTCTCCCCCCCCCCCCCAGGTAGGGTCTCACTCTGGTCCAGGCTGACCTGGAATTCACTATGTAGTCTCAGGGTGGCCTCAAACTCATGGCGATCCTCCTACCTCTGCTTCCCAAGTGCTGGGATTAAAGGTGCCACCACGCCTGGCTAAATTTTTAAAATTTAGAAAAAAAACTCAAAACACAACAAAATACACAACAAATTTAAAAAAAAATCACCACGTAAAAATCTATGTTCTGAGTGAAACTCAAAACAGTCCTCAAAGCTTTATATCAGTTCACCCCAGAGACTAACTGGGCAAGCTCTCTTGAAATGCCTCAATTTCCCAGCATTGACTAGCAATATCTCTGACCCTGTGCCTTGTTGGCAGACACTGCCAAATCTAAGTGGAGGCTGGGCATGGAAGCTCACGCCTTTAATCCCAGCACTTGGGAGGCAGAGGTAGGAGGATCACCCTAAATTCACTGAGACTACATAGTGAGTTCCAGGTCAGCCTGGGCTAGAATGGAGACCCTACCTCAAACAAACAAACAAACAAACAAACAAACAAACAAACAGACAAACAAACAAACAAACAAAAAACTAAGTGGAGGAGAGGAGGAGTAGGGGAGAGAACCCCTCTGACCCTATTGGAAATGTATAGGCTCCAGAAACAATTCCTATCATTCTTTAGACAGGTGCCTGCAGGAGGGAGTAGGTGGAGGTGGAACTTTTTTCGAATTAATTTGGAATTAATCTCAGGCTGCCCTTGAACTCACAGCCATTCTCCTACTTCAGCCTCCCTAGTGTTGGGATTAAAGGCACGTGCCACCATGTCAAGCTAAAGTCGTAATTTTGTGTGTGTGTTTTTCTTGTGGTGGGTGGGGAGGGATGGTAGGTTTTTATTTTTTAATATTTTTATTTTTATTTATTTATTTGCAAGCAGAGAGAGAGACATAGAAGAGAGGCAGAGAGAGAATGGGCATGCCAGGGCCTCTAGCCACTGCAAACGAACTGCAGATGCATGTGCCCCTTGTGCATCTGTCTTACATGGGTCCTGGGGAATCGAACCTGGTTCCTTTGGCTTCGTAGGCAAAGGCCTTAACTGCTAAGCCATCCCATCAGCCCAGGTTTTTTTTTGTTTGGTTGGTTTGTTTTTTGACTTTCAGGCTGGCCTGGAATTCACTATGTAGTCTCAGGGTGGCCTTCATCCTCCTACCTCTGCCTCCCGAGGCTGACCACCACGCCCGGCTTGTTTTTTGACTTTTCGAGGTAGGGTTTCATTCTACCCTAGGCTGACCTGGAATTCACTATGTAGTTTCAGGGTGGCCTCAAACTCACGGGAATCTTCTTACCTCAGCATCCCAAGTGCTGGGATTAAAGGAGTGTGCCACCATGTCTGAAGGTGGTACTTTTGAGAGTTGACTAGGTGCATATCTTCCTCAGTCCGTGTTTAGTAAGGTGAACAGTTTGGCCACAGTATGATATTTACATGAAGGGAACTGGTGCTTGCTGTAGGACCCTGTGCCACAACATTGGAACTAAGTCCCCATTTCCAGATTCCTGCTGAAGCTCTTCAGCTGACCCTACTGAGCAATGGCTGTGCTCCAGGAGAGAGACTTGTGGCAGGACCAATGCAGGGCTGGCAGAGATGAGGAAGCAGGTGGGTATAAGGTGGGAACAGGCATCTTGGACTTATGGATGGCTTATTATGCAAAGCAGTGCCTACCCTCCTAGCCTTAGTGCACCCAGGTGTGTCTGGCATGATGGTGTATGCATGTATGTGTGCAGAAATGCATGCATGTTGAGGTCAGAGGAGAACGTTCTCCTCTATTGTTCCTTCACTTTATTTCCTTGAGACAGAATCTCACTGAACCTGGAGATTGGCTTACCAGGAAGTGCAGTGATCCTCTTGTCCCTGTCCACCTCAAAACTGGAGTTATAGGCAAGTATGGCCATGATTGGCTTTTTACATGGGTGCTGGAGATCGAACTCAGGTCCTCATGCTTGCATAGCAAGCGCTCCTACCCGCTGAACCATCTCCCAGGCCTCTTAGGTATTTATTTGACCAAAACGATGCTGAGAGCCACAGGGGAGGAAAAAGCCCACCTTTCATTCTTCCACAGCTCCCTTCCTTCCACCCTAAGTGCGACCTAGTGTTAGCTTCGATAGATCCCAAAATGGAGTCACCAAGGATAGCAGGATGGCAACAGAGACATAAGGAAGTGCATTATCCACATTCCTCAGGAAACCGCCCAGCCATTATCCTCTCCTTGCCTGCAGTGCCCCCAGGTCATGGTTTCCTGCCCCCTTATTTTTTTTGTTTGTTTCTTTTTTTTATTGACAACTTCTATACTTACATACAAAAAATGCATGATATTTTCCTCCCCTCCACCCATTCCCCTTTAGAACTCCAATCTCCATCATATCCCCTCCCTCTCTCCATTAGTCTCTCTTTTAATTTGATGTCATCATCTTTTTCTTCTGTTATGAGGGTCTTACGAAGGTATTGCTAGGCACTGCAAGGTCATGGATATCAAGGCCAATTTCTGTCTGGACAGTTGCATTGTAAGGAGTTGTACCCTTCCTTTGGCTCTTATATTCTATCCACCCCCTCTTCCTCAATGGGCCCTGAGCCTTGGAGGGTGTGACAAAGATGTTTCAGTGTTGGGCACTCCTCCATCCCTTCTTCTCGGCACTATGTTGCCTTTTGGGTCATCCCAGTGGTCATCGCCATCTGAAAAGAGAAGCTTCTCAACCAGAAGTGAGAGCTGTCCCCTTATTTTGTAAGTCACCTGGTGGCTAATCTGATGTTACTCTGGCTATCTTAGATCTCCTCTAAAGGAACCTTTCTTATTCAGCTCTTCCTTTCCTCACCTTCCCCCAAATGACCCTACAAAGCCCACTGCCTGAGGAACTTAGGTGGGCTGTGCTCCGCCCTTGTGAGCCGAGCCAGCCCTGGCAGCTCATGCTTTTCCGGAATAAAAGCTTTCATCTTTGCCTCAGAGTAGTTTGCATGGTCGTGGTCACTCCTGAACCTTATATCTGATGCCATGACTCAGATAGGAGGCTTCCAGTTGCTCTCTTGGGTGGCCAGACCTCCTTTCCCCTGACCAGACCACCGAGCTGCCATTTACCCTCTGATGGCTTCGAACTATCTCTGCCTGATACCAGCTTTCACATCCACCACAATTCGGCCTCGCCCTTCTTCCCTTCGTCTCCTCCCTCCTTCTCGGTAAGTGTCCCTCTCGGGTTGGCCTGCTCCCAGGTTTAATCCCTCCTTGTGGAAGCTGTGTTGGCATACCAGGCTACACCTCTTGCCCGCTGCTGGGCCCCAACCCCAGGTCTAGAGAAAGATGCACTCTTGACACCTCAGGTGTCTTGCTCTCTGGTCGCCGTACCCTAAGAGGTGCCTTTTGGTTCAGTTGCATTATCTTGGGACACTCCCCCTTCCTCCTCTGCCTCCTGAGGTCTCAACTTTCACTGCCAGCTGCTTTCACCATTGGGAGCACAGGTGCCCATCTTTCCCACTAACAGGCTAAAAAGCCAACAGTTGTGATCTGTATGGCCTCTGCCCATGTGGGAGGTGGAGGCCCCGTTCACCCTAATGGGCCAGGGGGTCATATTGGTATTCTGTGTCAACCCAGATTAAGCCCTGGATCCTTTCTCTCACCCTTGTTTTGCTCTTTCCCTGTCTCCTTACAACTCTTGGACAACATCAAACCTCATCGTCTGATCTTTCTCTGCAACTCTGCCTGGCCACAAAGCTGGACAATGGGTCCAAGTGGCCTAAAAATGGTACTTTTGACTTCTAAATTCTCACTGATTTAGAAAACTTCTGCCAATGTACAGGCAAATGGTGCAAAATTTTTCACTCTGTGTGCACCGTCTTTCTCTGCTCTACCATGCTCCCACTAACAAGGTTGGTTTTTTTGTCTCCAGAGTTGTAAATAGCATAGAAATTTAAAATGAAAATGCATAGCTTCTGAGTTTCATTCACTCATATGAGGGGAAATGGTTGTCTGGAATCTATATGAAAAGAACACTTAAAATGAATGTGTGTTTTGAGTATATATGTTGCTCACAGCCCTAAGGTTATAGAATGATTTCTGTTCTGAACAGTGCCATTTCATTGATGTTTTCCACCAAGCCCACTATACTAGCTTGCATGGCCAGCTTTTACTGTTGAATGTCCCCCAGAAGAAGCACTGAAATTAAGCCTGGTGTGGTGGCATACACCTTTAATCCCAGCACTAGGAAGCAGAGGTAGGAGGATCATTGTGAGTTCAAGGCCACCCTGTGACTACATAGTTAATTCCAGGTCAGTCTGGGCCAGAGTGAGACCCTACCTCAAAAAAGACCACTGAAAGTAATTGGGGGGTTATGCTAGCCCACTGTATTCTCCAGGGACAAGAAGTAGATCAAAAAATAATTTAACTTCTGGGCCAATATAGGCAGACATACCGGTAATGTGTTACTTAGTGAAGAGCTTGATTTGTAGATGGCCAGGTGGTCCTGGGAATAAGAGTGGAAACCTAACATACAAATCTCATTGTTGGACAGAGAGACAAGACACAGATCTCTCTGGGGTTTATACTGCCCCAGGAAAATCCTCAATGGCTTTTTCTTAGCTTCCTGCCTTGTAGAGCCAGGGGTTGCAGACACAGGGAATCTTAGGATCCTGGCCCTAGCATAATGGGTGAATGCCAAGTTGCTATGAATAGATGGGGTCTTCTTATAAGAATTTGTGTGCTGGAGAGATGGCTTAATGGTTAAGCACTTGTTGTGAAGCCTAAGGACCCCGGTTCAGGTTTGATTCCCAGTACCCACGTAAGGCAGATGCACAAGGTGGCACATGCATCTGGAGTTCTTTTGCAATGGCCAGAGGCCCTGGTGTGCCCATTCTCTTTCTCTGCCTCTTTCTCTCTGTCTGTCTGATGCTCTCAAATAAATAAAACAAAAATTAAAAAGAAAGAATTTGCAACTGTTTTAAATTTACTTTCCCTCTCTATGCTTCTGTGGGACGACTAACAGAAAAACAGTCTCAAGATTTATGTTTAAATTTAGACGTGCTCAATACTGAATTTGTAAAAAAATTTCTAATGATGTGTGAACCTGCTTTCATATTTAAAAAATAGTATAAGTCAAGTCTGGTGTACTCTTTTATTAAAAAATTTATTTTAAAAGGCCTTTTATTAAAAGTCTTATGGTAAGGATAATGAAAGTTTTTGTTGGTAGTTATGCGATGAACTGACTAAAAGAATGTAGATAATGGTATGAGTAAAGTATGTGGATGAAGGCATGAGTAAATTTAAACAGAAGGTTAAAGTACTTAATCAGATTACAGACTTCTTGAGATATAAAATGACTATCAGCCTAGGGCTTGCATCAGACTAACAAAGTATGGTCCTGGCTGGTGGCAGGTTGCTAATGTATTCAGGTTGTAAACTTAACCTTAACTCATTGATGTTAATTTACATCATTACTGAGCAAGTTTACCAAAGTGCCACAGACAAAATTACAGAGTTGATTAAGGTTTGAGTAGTTATAGACTGTGTCATGAAAATTTGTGTATGTTTGGAATTCACTACAGTTCTATAAAATTGAGTTGGAGTAGATTAAAAATATTTCTTTTTGGCTCAACAGTTAAAGGTGCTTCTTTGCAAAGCCAGATGTACATAGTGGAACATGCATTTGGAGATTGTTTGCAATAGCAAATGGCCCTGGCATGCCCATTCCCTCTCTTTCCATGAAACTTGTCTCCTTTTTCATTAGATCATGGCAGTTTAATCCAGTTCCTCTATTCTTTGGGTATATTAGATATAGCTGAATTAATTTCAGAAACTGATTTGTAGATTGATGGACATCTTATTTAGCTTTTTTTTTTTTTTTTTTTTTTTTGAGGTAGGGTCACTCTAGTCCAGGTTGCCCTGGAATTCACTATGTACTTTCAGGGTGACCTCAAACTCATGGCGGTCCTCTGCCTTGAAAACATGAAATTATTTAAATGAGTGCTGGGATTAAAGGTATGCACCACCACACCCAGCTTATTTAGCTTTTTAAAAGTGCTAAATTGCCTCATTAAAAAAAAAAAAACAATAGGGCTGGAGAAATGGTTTACAGTTAAGGCACATGCCTGTGAAGCCTAAGGACCCTAGTTCAATTTCCAGGTCACACTGGAGCTAGATGCACATGGTGGCACATGTGTCTGGAGTTTGTTTGCTGTGGTTAGAAAACATTAGACCCATTCTCACTCTTTCTCTCTTTTCTCTCCCTCTGTCTGTCTCTAATAAATAAATAAATAAATAAATAAAAATAAAATCTTTTTTTTTTTTTTTTTTTTTTTGTTTTTCAAGGTAGGGTCTCACTCTGGCCCAGGCTGACCTGGAATTAACTAATGTAGTCTCAGGGTGGCCTTGTGTTCTCAGCAATCCTTCTACCTCTGCCTCCCTGAGTGCTGGGATTAAAGGCGTACTGAAACGCCTGGCAAAATAAAAAATCTTTTAAAAATCTTTTTAAAAATAATATTATAAAAGGTATCCTGACTGATGAACTTTAAAAATTGTAAAAGTTTTCAGGTCTTCATATTTAAGCCAAAAATGTTACCACATAATATAGATTTCTTATTTATTTTAAATTCTGTTAGCAGATCTTTCCCTTGTTTTGTTTTTTTGTTTTTTCAGTTCTCACTCTAGCCCAGGCTGACCTGGAATTCACTATGTAGTCTCAGGGTGGCCTCGAACTCACAGCGATCCTCCTACCTCTGCCTCCCGAGTGTTGGGATTAAAGGCGTGTTTATTACCCCAGTCTTACATCAATATTTTTATAAACAAGAACTTAAGATACCAGAAAGCGACACAATTAATTAAGTGAAACCTTGACTGAGACTGAGTATACATAGTTTATAAATAAAATAAAATTTGGTTTTTGTTGAGTTAAAAAAGCCCGATTCAATATACATTAGAGACAGAGAGAGAAAGAGAGAGAGAGGGGAAGAGGCAGAGAGAGAATGGGCATGCCATGACCTTTTCAGGTGCTGTGAACGGACATGTGCACATGTGTGACATTGAACTCTTGCTTCACTTTTGTCTGGCTAAAAGTGAGACCTCGAGATTTGAACAAGTGTTCTTAAGCTTTGCACAGGCTTATCCACTAAGCCATCTCTCCAGCCCAACATAAAGTAATTTTCAAAATAAGTACTTTTTACTATTGAACAATTTTAAGGCCCTAGAAAATAATCTTTTATTTTTATTTATTTATTTGAGAGAGAGGAGAGAGAGAGAGAGAGAGAATGGGTGTGCCAGGGCTTATCACCCTGTAAATGAACTCCAGATGCATGTTCCCCTGTGCATCTGGCTTTTGTGGGTCCTGATGAATCAAACCAAAGTCCTTTGGCTTTGGGAGCAAGTTCAACCACTCCCACAATTCCTTAGCCAGAATCCGAGCTTTTTCTCAGGCCCTCTCCTTCCTTAGCTTTCCTCCTTCCTTAGCCCTTACCCTATCTCATCCAGAAATAAGTACACCATCACTTTAAGGGACACTCTCAAACTTAAACTCTCTCATGTACCTACTTTTCCCTGATCCCAAAACATTCATGCCCCTTTGCCTCCTCTGTCTTGTCCCAAGCCCTACTATCCTCACCTCTGAGTGCTCATCCTCTCCTTGCACCTGATGTTTTGATGTCATAGCTGTTGACAAGGGTAACAAACTCCTTAATTCTTCCTTCTGTCCTGTCAGGAGGTGCACAGAGCCCATCTCTCTGATTTTACAACGGATGTCGCCAGCAACTGGCCCCCGTGCCAGCTCAGGTACAGGGATGGTACAAGGAAGTCTCTGCTTCATTCAGGACCAAGTCGTAACAGCATGCTACACTGGCGCTGATGGAGGATGCTCACTCTGTCTCACCACTTGAGACCTCTAGCCACCACGGAACTGCGCCCTCATCACATCCCTGAAGGGGCTGACCCATCAACCACATTATCCAGCCTTTCCATGAACTCACAGCACAGAGAAATGTAACCTTTTATATAGGTATTATCATTAACAAAAGGCTGGAATGTTAGGTCAGACAGGTCCCAAAATGGAGTCACCAAGGACAGCAGGATGGTGACAGAGACATAAGGAAGTGGATTATCCACATTCCTCAAGAAACCACCCAGCCATTATCCTCCTTGCCTGCAATGCCCCCAGGTCATGGTTTCCTGCCCCCTTATTTTGTAAATCACCTGTTTCTGTTCTGATGTCACACCCTGGCTATCTACAAAAAATGCATGCCTTTCTTCCCCAGCTCTTTCCTTTAGAACACCTTCCCCAAATGACCCTATAAAGCCCACTGTCTGAGGAACTTGATGTCATCATCTTTTTCTTCTTGTGAGCCAGCCCTGGTAGCTTGTGCACTGCAAGGTCATGGATAAAAGCTTTCATCTTTGCCTCAGAGTGGTTGCATTGTTGTGGTGTACCCTTCCTTTGGCTCTTATATTCTGATCCACCCCCATGGAAAGAAATGGGCACATGCCTTGGAGGGTGTGACAAAGATGTTTCAACTTGGGCACTCCTCCATCCACTTCTTCTCAGCACTATGTTGCCTTTTGGGTCATCCCAGTGGTGAGCGCCATCTGAAAGAGAAGCTTCTCAACCAGAAGTGAGAGCTGTCCCCTTATTTTGTAAGTTACCTGGTGGCTAATCTGATGTTACTCTGGCTATCTTAGATCTCCTCTAAAGGAACCTTTCTTATTCAGCTCTTCCTTTCCTCACCTTACCCCAAATGACCCTATAAAGCCCACTGCCTGAGGAACTTAGGTGGGCTATGCTCCACCCTTGTGAGCCAGCCCTGGCAGCTCGTGCTTTTCCGAAATAAAAGCTTTCATCTTTGCCTCAGAGTAGTTTGCATGGTCGTAGTCACTCCTGATGCCATGACTCGGATAGGAGGCTTCCAGTTGCTCTCTTGGGTGGTCAGACCTCCTTTCCCCTGACCAGACCACCGAGCTGCCATTTACCCTCTGATGGCTTCGAACTATCTCTGCCTGATACCAGCTTTCACATCCACCACAATTCAGCTTTGCCCTTCTTCCCTTCATCTCCTCCCTCCTTCTCGGTAAGTGTCCCTCTCGGGTTGGCCTGCTCCCAGGTTTAATCCCTCCTTGTGGAAGCTGTGTTGGCACACCAGGCTACACCTCTTGCCCGCTGCTGGGCCCCAACCCCAGGTCTAGAGAAAGATGAACTCTTGACACCTCAGGTGTCTTGCTCTCTGGTCGCCGTACCCTAAGAGGTGCCTTTTGGTTCAGTTGCACTATCTTGGGACACTCCCCCTTCCTCCTCTGCCTCCTGAGGTCTCAACTTTCACTGCCAGCTGCTTTCACCATTGGGAGCACAGGTGCCCATCTTTCCCACTAACAGGCTAAAAAGCCAACAGTTGTGATCTGTATGGCCTCTGCCCATGTGGGAGGTGGAGGCCCCGTTCACCCTAATGGGCCAGGGGGTCATATTGGTATTCTGTGTCAACCCAGATTAAGCCCTGGATCCTTTCTCTCACCCTTGTTTTGCTCTTTCCCTGTCTCCTTACAACTCTTGGACAACATCAAACCTCATCGTCTGATCTTTCTCTGCAACTCTGCCTGGCCACAAAGCTGGACAATGGGTCCAAGTGGCCTAAAAATGGTACTTTTGACTTCTAAATTCTCACTGATTTAGAAAACTTCTGCCAATGTACAGGCAAATGGTGCAAAATTTTTCACTCTGTGTGCACCGTCTTTCTCTGCTCTACCATGCTCCCACTAACAAGGTTGGTTTTTTTGTCTCCAGAGTTGTAAATAGAAATTTAAAATGAAAATGCATAGCTTCTGAGTTTCATTCACTCATATGAGGGGAAATGGTTGTCTGGAATCTATATGAAAAGAACACTTAAAATGAATGTGTGTTTTGAGTATATATGTTGCTCACAGCCCTAAGGTTATAGAATGATTTCTGTTCTGAACAGTGCCATTTCATTGATGCTCTCCACCAAGCCCACTATACTAGCTTGCATGGCCAGCTTTTACTGTTGAATGTCCCCCAGAAGAAGCACTGAAATTAAGCCTGGTGTGGTGGCATACACCTTTAATCCCAGCACTAGGAAGCAGAGGTAGGAGGATCATTGTGAGTTCAAGGCCACCCTGTGACTACATAGTTAATTCCAGGTCAGCCTGGGCCAGAGTGAGACCCTACCTCAAAAAAGACCACTGAAGGTAATTGGGGGGTTATGCTAGCCCACTGTATTCTCCAGGGACAAGAAGTAGATCAAAAAATAATTTAACTTCTGGGCCAATATAGGCAGATGTACCGGTAATGTGTTACTTAGTGAAGAGCTTGATTTGTAGATGGCCAGGTGGTCCTGGGAATAAGAGTGGAAACCTAACATACAAATCTCATTGTTGGACAGAGAGACAAGACACAGATCTGTCTGGGGTTTATACTGCCCCAGGAAAATCCTCAATGGCTTTTTCTTAGCTTCCCTGCCTTGTAGAGCCAGGGGGTTGCAGACACAGGGAATCTCAGGATCCTGGCCCTAGCATAATGGGTGAATGCCAAGTTGCTATGAATAGATGGGGTCTTCTTATAAGAATTTGTGTGCTGGAGAGATGGCTTAATGGTTAAGCACTTACTTGTGAAGCCTAAGGACCCCGGTTCAAGGTTTGATTCCCCAGTACCCACGTAAGGCAGATGCACAAGGTGGCACATGCATCTGGAGTTCTTTTGCAATGGCCAGAGGCCCTGGTGTGCCCATTCTCTTTCTCTGCCTCTTTCTCTCTGTCTGTCTGATGCTCTCAAATAAATAAAACAAAAATTAAAAAGAAAGAATTTGCAACTGTTTTAAATTTACTTTCCCTCTCTATGCTTCTGTGGGACGACTAACAGAAAAACAGTCTCAAGATTTATGTTTAAATTTAGACGTGCTCAATACCGAATTTGTAAAAAAATTTCTAATGATGTGTGAACCTGCTTTCATATTTAAAAAATAGTATAAGTCAAGTCTGGTGTACTCTTTTATTAAAAAATTTATTTTAAAAGGCCTTTTATTAAAAGTCTTATGGTAAGGATAATGAAAGTTTTTGTTGGTAGTTATCGATATGAACTGACTAAAAGAATGTAGATAATGGTATGAGTAAAGTATGTGGATGAAGGCATGAGTAAATTTAAACAGAAGGTTAAAGTACTTAATCAGATTACAGACTTCTTGAGATATAAAATGACTATCAGCCTAGGGCTTGCATCAGACTAACAAAGTATGGTCCTGGCTGGTGGCAGGTTGCTAATATATTCAGGTTGTAAACTTAACCTTAACTCATTGATGTTAATTTACATCATTACTGAGCAAGTTTACCAAAGTGCCACAGACAAAATTACAGAGTTGATTAAGGTTTGAGTAGTTATAGACTGTGTCATGAAAATTTGTGTATGTTTGGAATTCACTACAGTTCTATAAAATTGAGTTGGAGTAGATTAAAAATATTTCTTTTTGGCTCAACAGTTAAAGGTGCTTCTTTGCAAAGCCAGATGTACATAGTGGAACATGCATTTGGAGATTGTTTGCAATAGCAAATGGCCCTGGCATGCCCATTCCCTCTCTTTCCATGAAACTTGTCTCCTTTTTCATTAGATCATGGCAGTTTAATCCAGTTCCTCTATTCTTTGGGTATATTAGATATAGCTGAATTAATTTCAGAAACTGATTTGTAGATTGGATGGACATCTTATTTAGCTTTTTTTTTTTTTTTTTTTTTTTTTGAGGTAGGGTCTCACTCTAGTCCAGGTTGCCCTGGAATTCACTATGTACTTTCAGGGTGACCTCGAACTCATGGCGGTCCTCTGCCTTCCGAGTGCTGGGATTAAAGGTATGCACCACCACACCCAGCTTATTTAGCTTTTAAAAGTGCTAAATTGCCTCATTAAAAAAAAACAATAGGGCTGGAGAAATGGTTTACAGTTAAGGCACATGCCTGTGAAGCCTAAGGACCCTAGTTCAATTCTCCAGGTCACACGTTAGCCAGATGCACATGGTGGCACATGTGTCTGGAGTTTGTTTGCTGTGGTTAGAGGCCCTGGCGCACCCATTCTCACTCTTTCTCTCTCTTTCTCTCCCTCTGTCTGTCTCTAATAAATAAATAAATAAATAAAAATAAAATCTTTTTTTTTTTTTTTTTTTTTTTTCAAGGTAGGGTCTCACTCTGGCCCAGGCTGACCTGGAATTAACTATGTAGTCTCAGGGTGGCCTCGAACTCTCAGCGATCCTTCTACCTCTGCCTCCCGAGTGCTGGGATTAAAGGCGTGCGCCACCACGCCTGGCAAAAATAAAATCTTTTTTAAAAATCTTTTTAAAAATAATATTATAAAAAGGTATCCTGACTCTGATGAACTTTAAAAATTGTAAAAGTTTTCAGGTCTTCATATTTAAGCCAAAAATGTTACCACATAATATAGATTTCTTATTTATTTTAAATTCTGTTAGCAGATCTTTCTCGTTTGTTTTGTTTTTTGTTTTTCGAGGTAGGGTCTCACTCTAGCCCAGGCTGACCTGGAATTCACTATGTAGTCTCAGGGTGGCCTCGAACTCACAGCGATCCTCCTACCTCTGCCTCCCGAGTGCTGGGATTAAAGGCGTGCACCACCACGCCCAGTCTTACATCAATATTTTTATAAACAAGAACTTAAGATACCAGAAACGACACAATTAATTAAGTGAAACCTTGACTGAGACTGAGTATACATAGTTTACAAATAAAATAAAATTTGGTTTTTGTTGAGTTAAGCAAGCCCGATTCAATATACATTAGAGACAGAGAGAGAAAGACAGAGAGAGGGGAAGAGGCAGAGAGAGAATGGGCATGCCATGACCTTTTCAGGTGCTGTGAACGGACATGTGCGCATGTGTGACATTGAACTCTTGCTTCACTTTTGTCTGGCTAAAAGTGAGACCTCGAGATTTGAACAAGTGTTCTTAAGCTTCACAGGCTTATCCACTAAGCCATCTCTCCAGCCCAACATAAAGTAATTTTCAAAATAAGTACCTTTTACTATTGAACAATTTTAAGGCCCTAGAAAAATAATCTTTTATTTTTATTTATTTATTTGAGAGAGAGAGGACAGAGAGAGAGAGAGAGAATGGGTGTGCCAGGGCTTATCACCCTGTAAATGAACTCCAGATGCATGTTCCCCCTGTGCATCTGGCTTACATGGGTCCTGGGGAATCGAACCAAAGTCCTTTGGCTTTGCAGGCAAGCGCCTCCCACTTTCCTTAGCCAGAATCCGAGCTATTTCTCAGGCCCTCTCCTTCCTTAGCTCTCCTCCTTCCTTAGCCCTTACCCTATCTCATCCAGAGATAAGTACACCATCACTCCAAGGGACACTCTCAAACTTAAACTCTCTCATGTACCTACTTTTCCCCTGATCCCAAAACATTCATGCCCCTTTGCCTCCTCTGTCTTGTCCCAAGCCCTCTATCCCTCACCTCTGAGTGCTCATCCTCTCCTTGCACCTGGCGTTTTGATGTCATAGCTGTTGACAAGGGTAACAAACTCCTTAATTCTTCCTTCTGTCCTGTCAGGAGGTGCACAGAGCCCATCTCTCTGATTTTACAACGGATGTCGCCAGCAACTGCCCCGAAGCCAGCTCAATACAGGGATGGTACAAGGGAAGTCTCTGTTTCATTCAGGACCAAGTCGTAACAGCATGCTACACTGGCGCTGATGGAGGATGCTCACTATCGATCTCACCACTCGGCCACCTCTAGCCACCACGGAACTGCGTCCTCATCACCTGCCCTGAAGGGAGACCCATCAACCACATTATCCAGCCTCTCCATGAACTCATCAGCACAGAGAAATTAACCTTTTTCTCTTATCATTAACAAAAGGCTGGAATGTTAGGTTGGACAGGTCCCAAAATGGAGTCACCAAGGACAGCAGGATGGTGACAGAGACATAAGGAATTGGATTATTCACATTCCTCAAGAAACCACCCAGCCATTATCCCCTCCTTGCCTGCAATGCCCCCAGGTCATGGTTTCCTGCCCCCTTATTTTGTAAATCACCTGTCACTGTTCTGATGTCACACCCTGGCTATCTAAAGGAGCCTTTCTTGTCCAGCTCTTCCTTTCTTCACCTTCCCCCAAATGACCCTATAAAGCCCACTGTCTGAGGAACTCAGGTGGGCTGTGGGCCTCTCTTGTGAGCCAGCCCTGGCAGCTTGTGCTTTTCACGAATAAAAGCTTTCATCTTTGCCTCAGAGTGGTTTGCATGGTTGTGGTCAATCCCGAACCTTACACCAAGGAGGGGGCTGAGGTACAGGAGCATGGAAAGAAATGTACACATGTCCCACAGACAGAAGACAAACCAGGGTCCAACTTCCACCCCAAGGCTGTCACCAGCTCCCATCTCGCTTGTATTAATTCCCCTCCTAGTGGTGAGCTGACCAACTGGACTCTGGCCTTGCCTTGGAGTGACAGCTTAGCATTCTCTCCTCGTTCTTTGGCGACACCTGGTGGCCACTTGATCATAATTGCGCTCACTTGCCCTAAAGACAGGTCTTCAGAAGCAGTTTCTGGGAGAGCCCCTGCTAATCAACCTGAAGTCACACACCACAATTTATTCTTTCCCTTTTTTTTTTTAAACTTAAACTGGGCGTGGTGGCGCATGCCTTTAATCCCAGCACTTGGGAGGCAGAGGTAGGAAGATCGCCATGAGTTCAAGGCCACCTTGAGATTACATAGTGAATTCAGGTCAGCCTGAGCTAGAGTGAAACCCTACCCTGAAAACCAAAAATAAATAAATAAATAAATAAATAAATAAATAAATAAATAAATAAATAAATAAAAAACATATAGTTAATTTTTTTATGTACTTATTAGAGACAGAGAAAGGGAGAGAAAAAGAGAGAGAATGGGCATGTACCAGGGCCTCTAACCACTGCAAATGAACTCCAGATGCATGTGCCACCATGTGCATCTGGCTTACGTGGGTACTGGGCAATAGATCCTCGAACCGGAGTTCTTAGGCTTCACAGGCAAGCGCCTTAAGCGCTAAGCCATCTCTCCAGCCATCCTTTTCTTTTTAAAAAATATTTATTTAGGGCTGGAAGGATGGCTTAATGCTTAAGGCGCTTGCCTGCAAAGCCAAAGGACCTCGGTTCGATTCTCCAGAACCCACATAAGCCAGATGTACAAGTGGGTGCATGCATCTGGAGTTCATTTGCAGTGGCTGGATGCCCTAGCACACCCAATCTCTTTTATCTCTCTCTCTCTCTCAAATAAATAAATAAAATATATTTCAAAAATATTTATTTATTATGTATTTATTTATTTTTGAGATAGGGTCTTGCTCTAGCCCAGGTTGACCTGGAATTCACTATGTAGTCCTCAAACTCATGGCAATCCTCCTACCTTTGCTTCCGAGTGCTGAGATTAAAGATGTGTGCCACCACACCTGGCTAAAAATATTTATTTATTTTAGTGGCATGTCTGTTATGGGGGAAAACAACCCCTCTCTAATTGGACTGGAGGCCCACTCCATGGGAGGGAATACATGCCCAATATTGAAAAATCTATGATGGGGGTAGTCATAAGCACTATGTAACACCTATAACACGTGCTGGTACCTGGTTAAATGTATATATTATGCTCACCAAACTGCCCAGTAAGCACTTCTTTTAATGTTCATACCCATATATTAATGCTACTTTCATTTTTGGTTAGAGAAGCTTCTCTTTTTAGATGGCAGAGACCTTTGGATGACTCAAAAGGCACCATAGTGCTGAGAAGAAGTGACAGAGGAATGCTCAGCACTGAAACATCTCTATTACACCTTCCAAAGCTCAGGGTGCATTGTGGAAGAGGTGGTGGAAAGAATGTAAGAAGAGTCAAAGAAAGGTAGGACTTCTTACAGTGCACTCCTCAAAACACAAAATGGCCCGGATATCCATGACCTCACAGTGCCTGACACTACCTACACAAGACCATCATAATAGGAGGAAAAGATGATGACATCAAAATAAAAGAGAAACCGATTGAGAGGGGAATGGATATGATGGAGAGTAGAGTTGTGAAGGGAAAAGTAGGGGGAGGGAGGGACTTATCATGTTTCATTGTCTATAATTATGGAAGTTGTCAATAATAAAAATTTTTAAATTATTTATTTTAGGGTGGGCACATGCCTTTAATCCCAGCACTCAGTGGGCAGAAGTAAGAGGATCACTGTGAATTCGAGGCCAGCCTGGAACTACATAGTGAATTCCAGGTCCACCTGGGATAAAGTGAGCCCCTACCTGGAAAAAAAAAAAAGCTGGAGAGATGGCTTAGTGGTTAAGGCACTTGCCTGCAAAGCCAAAGAAGCTAAGTTTGATTCACCAGGACCCACATAAGCCAGATGCGCATGGTGGTGCAAGTGTCTAGAGTTTGTTTGCAGTGGCTGGAGGCCCTGGTATGCCTGTTCTCTCTCTATCTGCCTCTCTCTCTTTGCTTCTTTCTCTCTCTCAAATAAATGAATAAAATATTTTATTTTATTTATTTATTTGAGTGGGGTGTGGGGAAGGAGGTTAAGAGAGAATGTATGCCAGGGCCTCTTTCTGCTACAAAAGAACTCCAGGTGCATGTGCCACTTTGTGCATCTGTCTTTACCTGTGGTGGGGAATCAACCCCAGGGTGGTCAGACTTTGCAAGCAAGTGCCTTTGACACTGAACCATCTCCCAGACTCCTTTTCTTTTCCTTTTTTCTTCCTTCCTCCCTTCCTTCCTTCCTTTCTTTCTTTTTTAGATTTATTTTTATTTATTTATTAGAGTCAGAGAGAGAGAGGGAGACACACAGAGAGAAAGCGAGAATGTACATGCCAGGGCCTCTAGCCACTGCAAACAAACTCTAGACCCGTGTGCCACCATGTGCATCTGGCTTACATGGGACCCAGAGAATTGAACCAGGGTCCTTAGGCTTTGCAGGCATGTGCCTTAACTGCTAAGCCATCTCTCCAGACCTCTTTTCTTTTTTCTTTTCTCTTTTCTCTCCCTCTTTCTTTCTCTCCTTTCTCTCTCTCTCTCTTTCTTTCCTTTTTTCTTTTCCCCAAGATAAGGTATCATTCTAGCCCAGGCTGATCTGGCACTCACTCTGTTGTCCTAGGCTGGCCTCGAACTCACAGCAATCCTCCTACCTCTGCCTCTGGAGTTTTGGGATCAAAGGCATGTGCGAACACACCCAGCTTAAAATATTTAAAAATTTTTGATATTTTTATTTATTTGCAAGCAAATAGGGAGGAAGACAGAAGAGAGACAGAGAATGGGGATGCCAGAGTCTCTAGCTGCTGCAAAGGCACTCCAGATATGTGTGCCACATTGTGCATTTGGCTTTTGGCATATTTGGGAATCACACCTGGGTCATTAGGCTTTGCCTAAACTGCTGAGCCATCTCTCCAGAGCCCCCTTTTTTGTTGTTTTTTCAAGGTAGGGTCTCTTTCTAGTCCAGGCTGACCTGGAATTCACTATAGAGTTTCAGTGTGGCCTCAAATTCTTGCCAATCCTCCTACCTCTGCTTCCCGAGTACTGGTATTAAAGGCATGCGCCACCAAACTCAGTTTACCTTTCACATTTTTTTCTTTTTTGGTTCTTTTGGAGGTAAGGTCTCACTCTAGTTCAGGCTGACCTGGAATTCACTATGTAGTCTCAGGTGGCCTCAAACTCTCAGCAATCCCCCTACCTCCGCCTCTGGGGTGCTGGGATTAAAGGTGGGCCTACCTTTCACACTTTTGTTGTGTGTATCACTACAGAATTATGGTCAGGCCTATAATTTGATATAATGGTCATAACTACTTTTTTCATGCTTGTGTTGCCTTATTATCAAGTGATACAGAATCTTTTATTTATTTATGATAGAGAGAAAGAGAGAGAGAATATGAGAAAATGGGCATGCCAGGGCATCTTGACCCTACAAATGAACTCCAGACACATATACCACTTTGTGCATCTGGTTTTATGTGGGGCCATCAGGCTTTTCAAGTAAGTATCTTTAACTGCTGAGCCATTTCTCTAGCCCCTTCCCCCTTTTATTGGCTTTCGAAGTAGGGTCTTGCTCTAGCCTAGGCTAACTTGGAATTCACTATGTAGTCTCAGGCTAGCCTTGAAACTCATGGCGAGCCTCTGACCTCTGCCTCCTGAGTGCTAGGATTAAAGGTGTGTACCACCACACCTGGCTGCATCTGGCTTTAAAAAAAGTATTTTATTTATTTATTTGTTTGAGAGAGAGGGAGAGGCAGAGAAAAAGAGAGAATGGGCATGCCAGGGCCTTCAGCCACTGCAAAAGAACCCCAGACCCATGCACCCCCTTGTGCATCTGGCTTACGTGGATCCTGGGGAATTGAACCTGGGTCCTTAGTCTTCACAGGCAAACACCTTAACTGCTAAGCCATTTCCCCAGCCCATACATCTGGCTTTTTGTTGGTACTGGGAAATTTAATCTGAACCGGCAGGCTTGGGAGGCCAGCGCCTTTAACCTCTGAGCTATTCCCCTAGCCCCTAATCCAGGCTCTTGAGACCACCCTGAGTTATACAGAAATTTTCAGTTATGTTATGCGTTGAATAGTTCATGGTTGATATAGCTTCTTAGGACCACATGGTGTCACTATTGAAACCTGATCTAACCATCCAGAGGGCTTGCTGGTGAGTGATTCCTTCTGACCCTGTGCTGAATTCAGCGAGGAGGATCTCAAGCTAGTGGTCCTGAGTGCTCAGACGCTGTTTTCACTGCATGTTTTCTGCTATCTGCATTGCCCACTCATTTCAGAGCCTTGGGTTAAGCCACTTTTGGTTTCTGTCACTTCTGCAAACTTTCCTTTCTTTCTTGGGAATCCATGCTAGGAGAGCATGTAAAGGGCCAATCATACTTTGTTTTCATGGGAATGTAGATGTGCATTTCCTGTTGTAGGAACATAGCCTCTCAGGCGTCCAGGTAATTGTCCATCTGTGGAAGAAGTCTGCTCACTCATCAGCTATTTTTTTCTCCTTCCTCACGGGTCAAGGTGGCCTCCTGCAGTACTCAACTTCCCAACTTCTCTTGCAGGAAAAAAAAGGGGGGAGGGCTGGAGAGATGGCTTAGCAGTTAAGATGCTTGCCTGCAAAGCCAAAAGACCCAGGTTCAATTCCCTAGGACCCATGTAAGCTAGATGTACAAGGTGGCACATGCATCTGGAGTTTGTTTGCAGGGGCTACAGGCCTTGGTGCACCCATTCCCTCACCCTGTCACTCTCTTTCTCTTTCTGCCTCTCTCTCTCAAATAAATAAATAAAATTTAAAAAATAAAGCTGGGAGTAGTGGCACATGCCTTTAATCTCAGCACCTGGAGGCAGAAGTTAGAGGATCACTGTGAGTTCCAGGCCACCCTGAGACTACATAGTGAATTCCAGGTCAGCCTGAGCTAGAGTGAGACCCTACCTCAAAAAACCAAAAATAAATAAATAAATAAATAAATAATTTAAAAAATGAAAAATTATTTATGAAGAGAGAGCTGGACATGCGACTCCATCCTTGTCAATGGGCCTTGAGGGAAGGGAAAGCCAACTGGGGAAAGAAATCCTGGATGTTTGTCTTTGACAAATGCACATGGACACAAGTTAAAAGGAGTTTCCTCCCTTGGGCTGGAGAGATGGCTTAGCTGTTAAAGTGCTTGCTTGCAAAGCCAAAGGACCCAGGTTCAATTCCTCAGGACCCATGTAAGCCAGATGCACAAGGTGGCGCCTGTGTCTGGATTTTGTTTGCAGTGGCTAGAGGCCCTGGTGTGCCAATTCTCATTCTTTTTTTTTTTAACTTAAAAAATTTTTTTGTATTGACAACTTCTATACTTACATACAAAAAAACGTATGATATTTCCCTCCCCTCCTCCCATTCCCCTTTAGAACTCCAATCTCCATCATGTCCCCTCCATCTCTCCATTAGTCTCTCTTTTAATTTGATGTCATAATCTTTTTCTTCTATTATGAGTGTCTTGTGAAGGTATTGCTAGGCACTGCAAGGTCATGGGTATCGAGGCCAATTTCTGTTTGGGCAGTTGCATTGTAAGGAGTCATACCCTTCCTTTGGCTCTTACATTCTATCCGCCCCCTCTTCCGCAATGGTCCCTGAGCCTTGGAGGGTGTGACAGAGGTGTTTCAGAGCTGGGCACTCCTCCATCCCTTCTTAGCACTGTGTTGCCTTTTGGGTCATCCCAGTGGTCATCGCCATCTGAAAAGAGAAGCTTCTCTAACCAGAAGTGAGAGTAGCATTAATATGTGAATATGAACATTAAATGTAGTACTTTCAGGGTAGCTTAGTGGGAATAATATATACATTTAACCAGACAAGTGCAGGCTTTATACCCCTAAGGCTCATGACCTCCCCTGCCATAGACTTTTGCTTAGGTTTTTCAGTACCAGATATGTATTCCCTCTCATAGAGGGGGCCTTCAGTCCAATTATGGAGCAGTTGGTTACTCCAAGAGCAGACATGCCACTATTGCACCTGTTCAGTCATTGGGCCTGTATGGCCAAACTTGAATTTTCAGTGTCCACTGTTTTCACTGCTCATGACTTCTGTCTCCCATAGGGCTGCATGCACTGCAGCTTTTTTTACAGCTTTCAGTTGGCTGGTCTACAGGGAGAAGGTTTTCTGCTCAGCACCAGCTTGCTTTCTTAGTGACCTTGACTCTTAGGCAAGAGATGTCTTCAGCAATAGGGTCTTATCATCTGTTTCTCAAGGGCAACCAAGGGCTTTGGCAAAAGCCTTTAATGTTTTGGAGGCGACTGGGATCACCTTGGTCAACAACTCACTGGAAGGTATCCCATCCCAGGCACTGAAAATTTTCTAGTACCAATAATTTTTTTTTTTCGAGGTAGGGTTTTACTCTAGCTCAGGCTGACCTGAAATTCACTCTGTATTCTCAGGATAGCCTCGAACTCATGGTGATCCTCCTACCTCTGCCTCCCAAGCACTGGGATTAAAGGTGTGCTCCACCATGCCCGGCATTAAAAAAAAAAAAAAAACAACTTTAATTTATTTATTTGAGAAAGAGAAAGAGGCAGAGAGAGAGAAAAAATGGGCATGCCAGGGCCTCCAGCCACTGCAAACGAACTCCAGATGCATGCACCACCTTGTGCATCTGGCTTACGTGGGTCCTGGAGAATTGAACTGGGGTACTTTGGCTTTTCAGGCAGTTGCCCCAACTGCTAAGCCATCTTTCCAACCCGTATTCTCATTCTTTCTCACTGCCTCTTTCTCTCTCTAAAATACATACATACATACATATATGTATAGGTATAGCACACTTTTATTTTACTTTATTTTATTTATTAGAGACAGAGAGAGGAAGAGAGAGAGTGAGAATGGGCGTACCAGCGCTTCTAGCCACTGCAAATGAACTCCAGCCACACCACCATGTGCATCTGGCTTACATGGGACCTGGAGAATCAAACTGGGGTCCTTAGGTTGCATAGGCATGTGCCTTAACCACTAAGCCGATGTCTCCAGCCCCAAAGCACACTTTTAATCCCAGGACTCAGGAGGTAGAGGTAGGAGGTCAGCTTGGGCTACAGTGAGCCCTACCTCTAAAAATCAATATATGTATATGGAGAGAGAGAGAGAGGTGTCTCCTCTTGACAAGCCTTAGGATGTGGCTCTAGTAACCAGCTCCAACCAGTCTTTATTATTATTATTATTTGTTTTAGAGAGAGCAGGAGCACACGCAAGAGAGAGACAGAGAGAACTGGTATGCCAGAGGCCTTGGTCACTGCATTCAAACCCCAGATGCTTGAGCCACTTAGTAGCCATGTGAGACCTTGCGCTTGCCTCACCTTTGTGCATCTGCTTACATGGGATCTGGAGTTGAATATGGGTCCTTAGGCTTCACAGGCTAGTACCTTAACCATTAAGTCATCTCTCAGCCTTCCAACCAGTCTTAGCATCAGAGCCATCTCTCCAGCCCCTAAAATATATTTTTTTTTTTTTGGTTTTGCGAGGTGGGGTCTCACTCTGGTCCAGGCTGACCTGGAATTAACTATGTAGTCTCAGGGTGGCCTCGAACTCTCGGCGATCCTCCTACCTCTGCCTCCCGAGTGCTGGGATTAAAGGCGTGCGCCACCACGCCCGGCTTCCCTAAAATATTTTTTATAAAAAGAAAATTTAATCCCAGCACTCGGGAGACAGAGGTAGGAGGCCACCCTGAGACTACATAGTGAATTCCAGGTCAGCCTGGGCTAGAGTAAAACCTTACCTCGAAAAACCAAAAAAAGAAAAAAAATTTATTTAGCCAGGTGTGGTGGTGCATGCCTTTAATCCCAGCCCTGGGGAGGCTGAGGTAGGAGGATTACTGTGAATTCAAAGCTAGCTGGAGATTATATAGTGAACTCCAGGTCAGCCTGGGCTAGAGCGAGATCCTACCTCGACCCCTCCCCCTAAATTTATTTATTTATTAGAGAGAGGGAGAGAAAGAGGCATATATATGTATGTAGAGAGAAAGAGAATTTATTTATTTATTTAAAAATTTATTTAGAGAGAGGCAGATAGAGGGGCAGGAGAGATGGCTTGACATTTATGGCACATGCCTGCGAATGCTAGGGATCCAGGTTCAATTCTCTGGGTCCCACGTAAGCCAGATGTACAAGGTGACACATGCATCTGGAGTTCGTCTGCAGTGGCTGGAGGCCCTGGCACACCTATTCTCATTCTCTCCCTCTCTCTGTTGCCACAGCAGGGCCTCTGGCCACGGCAAACAAACTCCAAACTCATGCACCACATTGTGCGTGTAGCTTACTTGGGTCCTGGGGAATGAACCTGGGTTCTTTGGCTTTGCAGGCAAGCATCTTAACCACTAAACCATTTCTCCAGCCCCTCAGCTCCTTTTTTTTTTTTTTTTTGAGGTAGGGTCTCTAGCTCAGGCTGACCTGGAATTCACTATGTAGTCTCAGGGTGGCCTCAAACTCATGGTGATCCTCCTACCTCTGCCTCCCAAGTGCTGGGATTAAAGGCATGTGTCATCACGCCCAGCTTCTTCTTTTTTTTTTTAATGTATTTTATTTATTTATTTATTTGAGAGAGAGAAAAAGAGGAAGAGAGAGAGAGAGAATGGGCACACCAGGGCCTCCAGCCTCTGTAAACAGACTCCAGATTCATGTGCCCCCTTGTGCATCTGGCTTACGTGGGTCCCAGAGAATTGAACCGGGATCCTTTGGCTTTTCAGGCAGACACCTTAACTGCTAAGCCATCTCTCCAACACCCACAGCTCCTTTTTTTTTTTTTTTTTGAGGCAGGGTCTTACTTTAGTCCAAACTCACCTGCAACTCAGTCTGTAGCCCAGGATAGCCTCAAACTCACAGTAATCTTCCTACATCAGCTTCCTGGGTGTTGGGATTGCAGACATACACCACCACACTCAGTTTAGAAACAGTATTATTTATTTATTTATTTATTTATTTATTTATTTATTTATTTAATTTTTCAGGTAGAGTCTCACTCTAGCTCAGGCTGATTGGGAATTCACTATGCAGTTTCAGGGTGGCCTCAAACTCATGACGATCCTCTTACCTCACCTCCCAAGTGCTGGGATTAAAGGTGTGCCCCACCACACCCAGCTCAAGAAACACTATTTAAAAAATTTTTTTTTCAGGTAGGGTTTTACTCTAGTCCAGGCTTACCTGAAATTCATGATGTAGTCTCAGGGTGGCCTTGAACTTATGGCTCTAATAAAAATTTTAAAAATAAAGCCAGAGTAAGATCCTACCTCAAAAAAAATTTTTTTTATTAGACAGAGAGAATGGGTATACAAGGATCTCTTGCCCCTGCAAATGAACTCCAGATGTATGCATCACTTTGTGCATCTGGCTTTTATATGGGTAAAGGAAATTGAACCTGGGCCATCAGGCTTTGCAAACAAGTGCCTTTAACAGCTGAGCCATCTCTCCAGCCCAGAAACACTGTGTTCTTTTTCTTTAATATTTTATTTATGTATTTGCAAGTAGAGAGATATAGAGAAAGTAGGTGGGTGGGGGGGGGGAGAGAAATATGGCACACGAGAGCCTTTAGCTACTTTGTGCATCTGGCTTACATGGGTACTGGGAAATCTAACACAGTCTAAGTCTTCAAAAAAAAAAAAAAAAAAAAAAAAAAATCCAAAAACAAAAAACCAAGAAGAGCCAGCTTGGTCTATGTAGTGAAACCTTGTTTCAAATATAAAAGATAGGCTGGAGAGATGGCTTAGCTGTTAAGGCATTTGCCTACAAAGCCAAATGACCCAGGTTCAGTTCCCCAGGACCCATGTAAGCCAGATGCACAAGGTTGCTCATGGGTCTGGAGTTCTTTTACAGTGGCTGAAGACCCTGGAGTGACCATTCTCTCTCTCTGCCTCTTTCTTTCTCTCAAATAAATAAAAAAATAAAATAAAACAAAGATTTCCTCAGTTTGGGTTTTTGATGTTTCCTTATGATTAGATGCAGTTATACATTTCTGGCTATGACCTGTGCTGGGCTTCTCACCTGTGGAGGCACCCAACCTCTTCTGACTAATAGATGGTTATGTTAATCCCTCTGACAAGGTATCTGATCCCTCTCTTGTACAGTTACTCTTTCTTTTTGTGTGTATGTATCATGTGTGTTTATGTGTATGCGTGTATGACATGGTGTTTGTGCGGAGGGGAGGAAAACTTTTTTTTTTTTTTGTTTTTTCAAGGTAGGGTCTTGCTCTAGCCCAGGCTGACCTAGAATTCACTATGTAGTCTCAGGCTACAATCCTCCTACCTCTGCCTCCCAGTACTGGGATTAAAGGCGTGCACTACTATGTCTGGCTGAGAAAAAACTTTTTCTTTTTCAAAGTAGGGTCTGTCTCTCTAGTCCAGGCTGATGTGGAATTCACTATGTAGTCTCAGCTGGCCTTGAACTCACTGCGATCCTTTTAGCTCTGCTTCCCGACTGCTGGCATTAAAGGCATGGGCCACCATGCCTGTCAGAGAATAACTCTGAGTATGGGTCCTTGCCCTCCCCTCTCTGCTTCCTTTGAATCAGGGTCTCATGTCGTTCACCAGTATACCAAGTACCAAGACTTGCCCCTCCCCCCAGACTTTGAAAGCTGATGGTGAAATCCCACCAACGAGCTTGAGGGCTCAGCAGGAACCTGCGATAAGATGTCTAACAGTTAGAGGTCCGGTTTGAGGTTGGGAGATGTGGGAAGGGGTGACGGGGGAACCCACAGGAAGTGACTTGGTGCTGAGTTGTGTCTTTGCCCAGCATCCGTCTTGGGACAGGAGCTGCAACTGGCACAGCTGGGGAATGTCTGCAGGATGTTCCAGTTCTGGACCAGGAGGGTCACAGGGCCAGGCCCTGGGGTCAGGTAGGCAGTATGGGGCCTTAGCCTCTGGTCAGTGTCCTTTTCCTTCCACACCCATCCCCTGGAGCCTGCCGGGCTGGAGACTGTACGTAGCTGCTGCGGTTCTCTGCTACATCAACCTCCTGAACTATATGAACTGGTTCGTCATCCCAGGTGAGGAGAGCAGGGGCATATCCTGGGCAGCACCTGTGGGTCTCCCTAACCCTACTAGCCAGCAACCACACAAACCCAGCATCCTTTCTTCTCTTGCTGTCTCCAGTCACATTTATTTATTTGTTTTTTTTTTTTTTTTTTTTTGGTAGGGTCTCACTCTAGCTCAGGCTGACCTGGAATTCACTATGTAGTCTCAGGGTGGCCTTGAACTCATGGCTGCAATCCTCCTACCTCTGGAATTAAAGGCATGTGCCATCATGTCTGGCCTTCCAGTCACTTTTTAAAATTTATTTATTTATTTATTTATTTATTTGAGAGACTGAGAGAAAAGAGGGAGAGGGAGAGAGAGAGAGAATGGGCATACCAGGACCTCCAGCCACTGCAAACAAACTCCAGACACATGAGCCACCTTGTGCATCTAGCTTAAGTGGGTCCTGGGGAATTGAACTGGGGTCCTTTGCAGGCAAACACCTTAACCATTAAGCAATCTCTCCGGCCCCTCCAGTCACTTTTAAATAGCCTGAAATTGAAAGGGGACATAGTGCATGTCGGGGCAGGGATACAAGGTGAGTGAGAACAGTAGGGAGGACCAAACTTGGCAAAGGCCTTGAGGTTACAGGTGGCACTGCAGGTGAGGTGATGGAGGGTGGAGCAGCTTAGCCCAGCTCCCAGGTGAGAATGGCTCTTACTGGAGCTGTTTCTGGGACAGCAGGCTGCATAACCTTGCACAATCTGCATTTCTTCTTGTACTCCGCAGGGTACAACATACTTTTGTCTTTGGTCACTCACTCATTCCATGGTGACTGAAGCTCAACTCGGTTTCTCTTCTGCTCTCTTATTTGTTCATTCATCCATTCATTCTGTTGTTTTTGGTTTTGGTTTTCCTCTTTTAAAAAAATGTTTAATTAATTAATTTATTTGAGAGAGACACACACAAAGAGGCAGAGAGAAAGAGAGAATGGGCACGCCAGGCGTGTATGTCCCCTTGTGCACATGTGCTACTTTGTGCACCTGTTACCTTGTGCATCTGACTTATGTGGGATCTGGGGAGACGAACATGAGTCCTTAGGCTTTGCAGGCAAGTGCATTAACCACTAAGTCATCTCTCAAGCCTTGTTTTTTTTTTTTTTTGAGGTAGGGGGTAGGGTCTTGCTCTAGCCCAGGCTGAGTTGGAATTCACTATGTAGTCTCAGGGTGGTCTCACACTCATAGTGATCCTCCTACTTCTACCTCCCAAGTGCTGGGATTAAAGGTGTGCAACATGACGTTTGGTTCTCAGCCTCTTTTTTATTTTAATTTTATTTTTTTGTCTTTTTTGTTTTTCAAGGAAGGGCCTCACTGTAGCCCAGACTGTCCTAAACTCACTGTGTAGTCCAGGTTGTCCTCAAACTCATGGCACTCTTCTTACCTCTGTCTCCCAAGCACTGTGATTAAAGGTGTGTGCCACCACAATCAACTTCTTATTTTTAATTTAATTAATTAATTAATTAATTAATTAATTTTGGTTTTCCTGGGTAGGGTCTCCCTCTAGCTCAGGCTGACCTGAGTTGGAATTCACTATATAGTCTCAAGGTGGTCTTGAACTCATGGCGATCCACTTACCTGTGCCTTCCAAGTGCTGGAATTAAAGGCATGCACCACAATGCCTGGTTTATTTTTTTATTTTTATTTATTTATTCATTTTGTTTTTTAAATAATTTATTTATTTATTTGAGAGACAGAGAGAGACAGAAGGAGAGAGAAAGAGGCAGATAGAGGATGGGCCCTTAGGGCTTCTAGCCACTGCAAATGAACTCCAGACATATGTGCCCCCTTATGCATCTGGCTTATGTGGGTCCTGGGGAGTTGAGCCTGGGTCCTTTGACTTTGCAGGCAAATGCCTTAATGGCTAAGCCATCCAGCCCTATTTTTTTAAAAAAAAATGTGGTTATTTTTGTTTTTTTGCTCTTCTTTACTTCTTTATTTATTTATTTGCAAGCAAAGAGAGAGAGAGAGGGAGAGAATGGGCATGCCAGGGCCTTTAGCCACTGCAAGCGAACTCCAGATGCATGTGTCCCTCGTGCATCTGGCTTATGTGGATCCTGGAGAATCGAACCGGGATCCTTTGGTTTCTCAGGCAAACACCTTAACCACTAAGCCATTTCTCCAGCCCCCTAGTTTGGTTTTTTGAGGTAGGTTTTGCTTTAGCCCAGGCTGACCTGGAATTTATTATGTAGTCTCCAGTTGGCCTCAAACTCACAGTGATCCTCCTACCTCTGCCTGGGCTAGAGTGAAACCCTACCATGGGGAAAAAAAAAAAAAAAAACTGGCCAAAGGGAAAAGAAAGCAGGAAGAAATTCCCAGAAGGTTGTTTGGGGGCAAGATCACTGGCTTTTTTGGTGCCAGCTCAGAAGCTTGGATACTTTCTTCTGTAGACAATGTGGAGCCAAGGGGAAAAGTTTTAAGTGGGAGTATATAATGAGATTTGAGACCTTGATGGACACAACATAAACTGGGAAGGTCAGTTCAAAGGGTACTGAAGAGGGCTGGCGAGATGGCTTAGTGGTTAAGGCACTTGCCCACAAAGCTTAAGGACCCATGTTCGACTCTCCAGGTCCCACATAAGCCAGATGCACAAGGTGATGTGAGTGTGCAAGGTTGTACATGTGCACAAGGTGACACATGTGTCTGGAGTTCAATTGCAGTATCTGGAGATCCTAGCATGCCAATTCTTGCTCTCTCTCATAAAAAAAAAAATTACAAAGGGCACTGAAGGGATCAGGCCAAAGGCTAACAGGCTTGAGTTGAGTGTGGGCCAAGGGCACAGACATACCCTGCTTTGAAAAAAAAGCTAAAACTAAAACATCGTGCAGCTTTCTGAGTCCTGAGCCGGGACTGGGACATTTCCCTTGCTTGCCTTTGGGATCCCTGGCTGGGCTATCAGACTCTGAGTCCTGTCTGACCCTGGTCCCTTTCCCTTGGGACTTCCGTTGGTTGTGGTCTTTGTGGGGTGGAGACTTGGAGAAGTGAAACCACACTGAGCTCTTAGGGAGTGCTAGGGACTCGTGGTAGTGCTGCAGCCAAGGTTTTCTTGTGGGGACAACTCCTCAGAGGGCTAGGGTAAGCTGGGCATGATGGCACTGAGGTAAGGGGATAGCCACGAGTTTAAGGCCAACCTGGGGCTACAGAGTGAGTTCCAGGTCAGCTTAGGATGGAGTGAAACCCTGCTTTGAAAAAATAAAATAAAATAAAGAAAGCCAGGGTGGTAATAGATGCAGGGTAAAGAGAGGCTGGCTTCACCCTTGGCCTTGGGTTACTCACAAGGTTGAGAGGAGCACAGGAGGAGATGAAACAAGGTGAGGGCTGGAGAGATGGCTCAACAGTTGGAGCGCTTGCCTGCAAAGCCTAAGAACTCCAGTTCGATTCCCTAGTACCCACTTAAACACAGATGCACAAGTTGGCCCATGCATCCAGAGTTTGTTTGCAGTGGCTAGAGATCCTGGTGCACCCATTCTCTCTCCCTTTCTCCCTCTCTCTCTCTTTCTCCTGCCTCTTTTTCTCTTTCATAAATACTTTTTTTTTTTTTGTTTGTTTTTCAAGGTAGGGTTTCACTTTAGCCCAGGCTGACCTGGAATTCACTCTGTAGTCTCAGGGTGGCCTTGAACTCTTGGTGATCCTTCTACCTCTGCTTCCCAAGTGTTGGTATTAAAGGCATGTGCCAGCATGCCCAGCTACATAAAATATTAAAAAAAAATCCCAAAGTGACTTTTTCATAAGAGTGGGAGATGAGTACAATTACAGAGGGTTTTGGAGTAGCCTGCTTGTGTCGTATGTTGTTTTTCTCTCTAATGACTGTACCATCTGGGTGTTCTTGAACAGTGAAAAGACATACAGCTTTGAATGCTTGGATGCTGTGGCAATTGAGCCAAACTTAGATGCCTAAATAAACTCTCTTGCTCGTTACCTCGGATTCTTTGATTTCCATTCACCCTCTGGCAGGTCTCAGAGGGATGGAGGTTTCTTGGTGGGGTGGGGATGTTCTGAAGGGCCCCATCTGGGGGCTTTTATTTCCCTTCAGTGGGTCATACCTTTGAATCTCCAGAACTTTGAGCTACTTAAAGAAAACCAACCTCTTTTCATCATTCCAAAGCTCCAGTGTTTTGTCATAGCAACCCAAAATGGACTAAAGACATTCTTTTTCACAATAATGGCAGTGCGCGAGCCCTAAGGCTCTCATGAGCAGGTACCAGAGACCCTGGCCCTTTCTAAGATACTATGGTGGGTCTCAAGTGACTTCATAGAACAGAACCCAGTGTCCGAGGAGCCAATCTCTTCTCTCTGCATTGGGCTGAGCACACACCAGGTACCCCAGCCCATGGCATAACAAGATTGCACAGGGCTTCAGAGACTCAGTTAGTGCAGTGTAGGAGTCTGGTACCCTCAGGGCAGTGCCATACAGGCTGACCTGCATATCATGCTCTTGTCTGCATGCTGAAGCCTGTGGAATAACATGCTGTGTGTACATGCATGTGGGCTAGGGAACCCATATCTTTGTACGTACACTCTCGTATGTATGTCTATGGTAGTCTGGTGTTTGCACAAGCATGGGTTCTGTGTCACACACTTGAGGGACTTTCATTTACACAGTGGTCTAGGTAAAGGGCTGGATATTTCCAGTCACTCTAAGTATATAGTTAGTGGCTGTCCTGAGTATGTGCATATATACATGCATGCTGGTGGATGTGTGTTTAAATGTGTATATCAGTGTAGGTGTGTCTTGTGTATATGATGCACTGTGTACATGTCTGTGAGTACAGGAATCTATGTGGTACCTATGTTTGTGTAAGCATATTTCTCTGAAAACACCTGTTCATTTTTCTTTATTATTAATTAATTAATTAATTAATTTTTTGTTTTTCAAGGTTAGGTCTTCCTCTAGCTAAGGTTGATGTGGAATTAGTCTCAGTGGCCTTGAACTCATGGCGGTCCACCTACCTCTGCCTCCCAAGTGCTGGGATTAGAGGTGTGTGCCACCATGCCCAGCTAGTTTTAATTTTTATAATTTTATTTATTTATATTTATTTGAGAGAGAGATTAAGAGAAAGAGATAGAGAGAGAGACAGAGAGAGAGAGAGACAGAGACAGACAGAGACAGAGAAAAAATGGGTGCACTAGGGCCTCTAGCCACTGCAAACAAACTCTAGATGCATGCACCACCCTGTGCATCTGGCTTACATGGGTATTAGGGAATCAAACCTGTGTCCTTAGGCTTTGCAGGCAAGAGCCTTAATTGCTAAGCCATTTCTACAGCCCCTTTCTTAATTTTTTGTTTTGTTTTGTTGGTTTTTTGAGGTAGGGTCTCACTCTAGCCCAGGCTGATCTGGAATTCACTATGTATTCTCAGGGTGGCCTTGAACTCACAGCGATCCTCCTACCTCTGCCTCCCTAGTGCTGGGATTAAAGGTGTGCACCACCACGCCCGGTTTCCCTTCTTTATTTTTTAAGTATTATTTATTTATTTATTTATTTATTTATTTATTTATTTGAGAGAGAGCGAGAAAGAGTCAGGTAGAGATGAGAGAGAGAGAGAGAGACAGAGGCAGAGAGAGAGAGAGAGACAGAAGTAGAGAGAGAGAAGTAGAGAGAGAGAGAGAGAGAGAAAAATGGGCATGCCAGGGTCTCTAGCCACTGCAAATGAACTCCAGATGCATGTGCTACCTTGTGCATCTGGCATATGTGGGTACTGGGGAATTAAACCTGGGTCTTTAGGCTTTATAGGCAGTACCTTAACTGCTAAGCAATCTCTCCAGCCCCCTTTTTGTTTTTATTTATTTATTTTTCATGTTTTGAAAACACCTGTTTGTATGTACTTATGTGTACCTGCATATCTTCAAGTGCATGCTATGCATGTGTATGTCTGTCTGGGATACTAGTTTCTGAATGCATTTTAAAAGAACTTTTATTTTCTTTTATTTATATATTTGAGAGAGAGAAAGAGACGGAGACACATACAGAGAGAGAATGGGTGTGCACCAGGGCCTCCAGCCACTGCAAATAAACTTCAGATGCATGTGCCACCATGTGCATCTGGCTTACATGGGTCCTGGGGAATAGAACCTGGGTCCTTAGGCTTCTCAGACAAGTACCTTAACTGCTAAGCCATCTCTCCAGTTCCTCTGTGTGCATCTTCTTGCAAGCAGAAAGAGAGAAAGAAAGTGAATGGACATGCCAGGGCCTCTAGCCACTGCAAACAAACTCCAGATTCACGTGCCACTTTGTGCATTTAGCTTTACGTGGGTACTCGGGAATCAAACTTGGGTTGTTAGTTTTTTTTTTACTATTTTATTTTTATTTACTTGACAGAGAGAAAGAGGGGGAGAGAGAGAATGGGCATGCCAGGGCCTCCAGCCACTGCAAACGAACTCCAGACATGTGTGCCTCCTTGTGCATCTGGCTATTGTGGGTCCTGGGGAATCGAACCTGGGTCCTTTGGCTTTGCAGGAAAATGCCTTAGCTGCTAAGCCATCCCTCCAGGCCTTTTTTAAAAAAAATTGATTTATTAGAGAGAGAGAGAGAGAGAGCGAATGGGCGTACCAGGGCTTCCAGCCACTGAAAACGAGCTCCAGATGCATGTGCCACCATGTGCATCTAGGTTACATGGGATCTAGAGAATCGAACCTGGATCTTTAGGCTTTGCAGGCAAGCACCTTAACCGCTAAGCCATCCCTCCAGCCCCAGGTTTTTGTTTTTGTTTTTTTTTTTTTTTTTTTTGGTAAGATCTCACTTTAGCCCAGGCCAACCTGGAATTCATTCTGTAGTCCCAGGCTGGCCTCGAACTCACAGCAATTCTCCTACCTCTGCCTCCCAAGTACTGGGATTAAAGGCATGCACCACCAGGCTTTGCTGGCTTATTAAGTTTTGCAGATAAGTACCTTAATAACTGAACTATCTCTCCAGCCTTATAATATTTATTTATTATTATGGTTTTTCGAGGTAGGGTCTTGTTCTAGCCCAGGCTGACCTGGAATTCTCTATGTGGTCTCAGGGTGGTCTCAAAGTCACAGCAATTCTCCTACGTCTGCTAGGATTAAAGTTATGCATCATCACGCCCAGCTCCACTTTTATTTTTAATTTTTTGTTTACTTTTATTTATTTATTTGAGAGTGACAGACAGAGAGAAAGAGGTAGAGACAGAAAGAGAGAGAATGGGTACACCAGGGCTTCCAGCCAGTGCAAACGAACTCCATATGCATGTGCCACCTTGTATATCTGGCTTAAGTGGGTACTGGGGAATGGAGCCTTGAACTAGGGTCCTTAGGCTTCACAGGGAAGTGCTTAACTGTTAAGCCATCTCTCCAGCTCCCCACTTTTATTTTTGTTTATTTATTTTAATTATTTTATTTTATTTTTCTATTTTTCAAGGTAGGGTCTCGCTCTAGCCCAGGCTGACCTGGAATTCACTATGTACTCTCAGGGTGGCCTTGAACTCACGGCGGTTCTCCTATCTCTGTCTCTTGAGTACTGGGGTTAAAGGCATGCACCACCTTGCTTTATCTGTTTGTTTTTGGTTTTTCAAGGTAGGGTTTCACTCTAGTCCAGGCTGACCTGGAATTCACTATATAGTCTTAGGGTGGCCTCAAACTCATGGTGATCTTTCTACCTCTGCCTCCCGAGTGCTGGGATAAAGGTGTATGCCACGATGTATGGCACAATGCAGGTCTGGCCCTAGCCAGACCGCATGGCAAAAGAAACCAGGAAGTGGCTTCTGTGAACATGGCATCCTGCACAGGCCTGGCATGATAACAGCTACAGTCCCATGCTTGTGAGAAACCTGCTACGAGATGATCTGTCTGGAGACAGGCTGTCATTGGTCACAAAAAGGGGACCATCCCATACAATGATTGGCCAGCCAAGCCCCTTAAAATCCCCTACACTTTTTTGAATCAACGAGTTTGCTGCAGCTCATCCTCTGCCTGCTTTCACCCAACTCCCGGAGTCTGTGTCATGATTCCGTGCTTCTAATCCCCAACTTGGCAGAGACCCTGCTGTCCCTCCTGGGCTGGCCCTAGGGGGGACCCCAACACCACGATACCTGGCTTTATTTTATTTTTTTATTTTAAGTATCTTATTTATTGAGAGAGTGAGAAAAAAAGAGAGAATGGGTACACCAGGGCCTCCAGCCCCTGAAAACAAACTCCAGGTGCATGCCTCACCTTTTGAATCTGGCTTAAGTGGGTCCTGGGGAATGAACCTGAGTCCTTTGGTTTTGCAAGCAAGCGCCTTTACTAGTAAGCCCTATCTCCAGCCCTATTTTTATTTACTTAAATTTTTTAAAAATTAAAAAATTATTTTATTTATTGTTGGAGAGAGACAGACAGAGAGGGAGAGGGAGAGGGAGACAGAGATGGGTGCGCCAGCAGTCTCTCAGCTGCTGTGATCGAATTCCAGATGTGTGCGCCCCCTTGTGGACAAGTGCGGCATTGTGCCCTTGCATCACTTTGCATCTGGCTAGGCGTGGGACCTGGAGATTGGAACCAGCGTTCTTAGGCTTAGCAGGCAGGCGCCTTAACCACTAAGCCATCTCTCCAGCCCTTAAAAAAATTTTTTTTTAAGCCGGTTGTGGTGGCGCATGCTTTTAATCCCAGCACTTGGGAGGTAGAGGTAGGAAGATCACTGTGAGTTCGAGGCCATCCTGAGACTAGACAGTGAATTCCAGGTCAGCCTGAGCTAGAATGAGACCCTACCTTGAAAAACCAAAAAAAAAAAAAAAAAAAAAAAATTTTTTTAGAGAGAGAGAAAGACAGAGAGGCACACACACACAGAGAATTGGTGCGATGGGGCCTCAGCCACTGAAGTTGAACTCCAGATGCTTGTGCCACCTAGTGAACAGATGTGACTTTGTGCTTGGCTCACCTTTGTGTGGCCGGCTAATATGAGATCTAGAGAACAAACATGGATCCTTAGGCTCCACAGGCAAGCGCCTTAACTGCTAAGCCATCTCTCCAGCCCTTAAAAAAATATTTTTATTTATTTATTTGCAAGCAGAGAAAGATAGAAGAGAGACAGACAGAGAGAATGGGTGTGCCAGAGCCTCCATCTACTGCATATAAACTCCAGATGCATGTGCCATTTTGTGCATCTGGCTTTCGTAGGTAGTGGGGAATCAAAGTTGGGGCACCGGGCTTTGCAGGCAAGTGCCTTAACTGCTGAGCCATCTCTTTACCCCCCTCCATTAATTAATTAATTAATTTTTTTTGAGGTAGGGTCTCACTCTGGCCCAGGCCGACCTGGAATTAACTTTGTAGTCTCAGGGTAGCCTCTAACTCACAGTGATCCTCCTACCTCTGCCTCCCAAGTGCTGGGATTAAAGGCATGCACCACCACACCCAGCCCCTATTTTTATTTTTAAAGAGTTGTTTGTTCATCTCTGTTTTTCTTTTCTTTCTTTCTTTTTTTTTTTTGGTAGCCCAGGCTGGCCTTGAACTCAGATTTCCTTCCTTCCTTCTTTCCTTCTTTTCTTCCTTCCCTTCCTTCCTTCCTTCCTTCCTTCCTTCCTTCCTTCCTTCCTTCCTTCCTTCCTTCCTTCCTGTCTGTCTTTCTTTCTTCCTTTTTCTGTTTTTTTGAGGTAGGGTCTCACTCTAGCCCAGGCTGACCTGGAATTCACTCTGTATTCTCAGGGTGACCTCGAACTCATGGCAATCCTCCTACCTCTGCCTTCTGAGTGCTGGGACTAAAGGCATGCGCCACCACGCCCGGCTAAACTCAGATTATCTAGCTACCTCTCAAGTATGTCTGGCTTCAGTGCATGTTTGATGTGTTCCTGTTTCTCTGTGTGGCTGCTGCTGGTGGTGGTGTGTGTGTGTTTGCACAAATGTACAGGCAAGAGAAAAAAGGACAATGGGTCCAGTTGCCATGTCCAGTGCCGGCTGGCCATCTACACCTGACCCGCTTTTCAGAGGAAGCTGCCTTTGGAGGCCCATTTGCTACTTCTCTCTTCCTGAACTCTGTCCTTCTGTCCCCAGGAATGCTGCTGGATGTCCAGGACTGTTTTCAGATCAGTGACAGCCATGTTGGTTTGCTTCAGACAAGTAAGGAGCGAGCCTTGGGAGTTGGGGCTTCCTACTCATGCTTGGGTGGGGTTCTATGCCAGCTCAAGCTCCTGGATCCCAGGCACAGAGAAAGGAGGACTTGCACAGAGGCAACCGCTGTGGGAGGAGGAGGAAAGAGGTGGAGGTAAGGTCCAGGACTTCAACAGTCCTGAGGACTGGAGTGTTGGATGCTGCAGATGCTGAGATAGCTGGGGTGGGGAAAGCGTCCTGTGTCTAACTTTTTCCTGTCGTGTTTATAAGCTCAGCTGAGTATTCTTCAGAGAGGAAAGAAATCCTGGTGTGTGCTTTTCTTTTTTTAAAATATTGTATTTTAATACACTTTATTTATTTATTTATTTATTTATTTATTTATTTATTTGTTTGTTTGAGAGAGAGAAAGAGGCAGAGAGAAAGAGAAAGAGAGAGGGAAGAGAGAGAATGGATACTCCAGGGCCTCTAGCCACTGCAAACGAACTCCAGATGCATGTGCCCCCTTGTGCATCTAGTTTACATGGGTCCTGGAGAATCAAACCAGGATCCTTTGGTTTTGCAGACAAACGCCTTAACCGCTAAGCCATCTCTCCAGCCCTAAAATATTTTATTTTTATTTATTTATTTGAGAGAGAAAGAGAGAATGGGTGCATCAGGGCCCCCAGCCACTGCAAATGAACTCTAGACACATGTGCCACTTTGTGTGTCTGGCTTATGTGGGTCCTGGGGAATTGAATCTGAGTCGTTTGGCTTTGCAGGCAAACGCTTTAACTACTAAGTTGTCTCGCCAGTCCTGGTGTGTGCTTTTCTCTCACACCCTGACTCCTAGGTGGGCTTAGAATGGCTCTGGACCCCAAAGAACCTAAAGTCTAGCAAAGGGAGTAGCTGTTTACCCCATTCCAGGGTGGCAGTGTTCTGGGTCATGACTCATAGGCTGAGCTTCCTCCATGAATGCCCAGTGGTGACATTTACACACACGCATTGACACACGGGCACATGGTCACAGCACAGAACACCCTCTACCTACCACTAGTGCACCTGTGGCTTCTCTCTGCAGTCGCCTCCTCCTCCTAACAGCCAGCAATACGCTGCTCTCAAACTAGGTTCCAGGACCCCTAGGGATGTGGGAAGACCCCCTAAGGGCTGCACACATGGTCATGAAATTTGCTTCCAGCCTGTGCATCCCTTTTCTAACATGATCAGCCTGAAAACAAGCCTGTGCCTGGCCAGTGGGTTCTCTGTCACCTCTCCCATATAATTGCCTGACCACTGTCTGAAGCAGAAACAGGCACCCTAGCCAGATGCTCTGCTTGGCAGAGTACAAACTGGAGTTACCAAGTGGAAGGACTTACTGCAGATTCTGCAGGGAGGTCCAGGGCACCAACAGACAGCCATCCACAGAAACACTCTGGGGACCTTCCCAGAAGGCCTCATGGCCCTGGCGAGGAGCCCAGTCTTATCTAGCCAGCTGCTGTGACTCTCTGCTGTTTATCTATGAATTTGAATTCAGAAGTGAGATAGTCTCAGGGATGGGTGTCAACACATGGCTTTCAATTTGAGAAGAATTAAGCCCACAGTTGTTTCTTCACTATCAGTCTTGATTTGTTGTGTTGGTTTGGCAAAGCAGGGCTGGCTTTACTATTTGGAGCATACAGAGGCCTGTTCCCATAAACTGAATGAACTCAACTTGCCCCTCCAAGTGCTTGATGAAAATAAAGCTTATAAAAATATAGTCTTCTCTTAGGTTCCAGGACTCCAGGCATACGAAATCCACAGATGCTCGAGGCTCTTATATAAAATGGCATTGTATTTGCAGATACCCTAAGAACACACACTTGTCTCTTTAAGTCATTTCTAGGTTTTTTGAAATACCCAAATGCAATGTAGATCTATGTAAATAATTGTTATAGTATTTTACTTAGGGAATAATGACAAGGAAAAATGTCTGCACATAGCCAGGAGTGGTAGCACATGCCTTTAATCCCAGCACTCAGGAGGCAGAGGTAGGAGGATCACCATGAGTTTGAGGCCACCCTGAGACTACATAGTGAATTCCAGGTCAACCTGAACTAGAGTGAGACCCTACATCGAAAAACCAAAATAAGTAAATAAATTAATTAAATAAAATAAATATATATATAAAAGTCTACACATAGTGTGGATGCAATTTCTTTTGAATAGTTTCAATCTGTTTTTGGTAGAACCCAAGAATGTGGGTCCTAGGGACCCAGAGGGAAGTTCATATACAGAATTCTGGAATCACATACTTCCCTACTACTTCAATTTATTTATTTATTTTTACTTATTTATTTGAGAGAGAGAGAGAGAGAACGAGGGAGAGAGAGAAAGAGAAGAGAGAGAGAATGGGCACACCAGGTCCTCCAGCCACCACAAATTGCAGACACATGTGGCACCTTGTGCATCTGGCTTACATGGGTCCTGGGGAATCGAACCTGGGTCCTTTGCTTTAAAGGCAAGTGCCTTAACCATTAAGCCATGTCTCCAGCCTCACTACTTCAATTGAAGTCGAATCTCACTCTAGCCCAGGCTAACCTGGAACTCACTTTGTAGCCCTAGGCTGGCCTTGAACTCAGAGTGATACTCTTCCTCAGCCTTCTGAGTGCTGGGATTAAAGGTATGTGCCAACATGCTTGGAAAAAAAAAAAAAAAGAACTTTTTGAGACAGGGTCTCATCTATGGCCCAGACTGGCCTTGAACCTGGTATGTAGCTGAGGATAACTTTGGACTCCTGATCCTCTGGCATCTATCTGCTGAGTGCTAGGATTGCAGGAATGATCCATCATGCCTGACTAGGAATAAGTAGTTTTAAAAATTAAAAAAAAATTTTTTGTGTGTTTTTGTTTTTTAAGGTAGGGTCTCACTCTAGCTCAGACTGACCTGGAATTCACTATGTAGTCTCAGGGTGGCCTCGAACTCTTTGTGATCCTCCTACCTCTGCCTCCTGAGTGCTGGGATTAAAGGTGTGTGCCACCATGCCCAGCTACTTTTTTTTTTTTTTTTGGTTTTTTCATTTTTCAGTTTTTCAAAGTAGGGTCTCACTCTAGTCCAGGCTGACCTGGAATTCACTGTGTATCTCAGGGTGGCCTCGAACTCATGGCGATCCTCCTACCTTTGCCTCCCGAGTACTGGGATTAAAGGCATGTGCCACCACGCCTGGCACTTTTTTTTTTTTGAGGTAGGGTCTCACTCTAGCCCAGGCTGACATGGAATTCACTATGTAGTCTCAGGATGACTTCAAACTCACAGTGATTCTTTTACCTCAGCCTCCTGAGTGTTGGGATTAAAGGGGTGTGCCACCACACCTGGCTTTTTATTTTTTATTTTTTGAGAGAGACACAGAGAGAGAGAGAGAGAGAGAGACAGAGAAAGCTGCTGTGAACGAACTCTAGATGCATACACCCCCTTGTGGGCAAGTGTGGCATTGCATCCTTGCATCACCGCATCTGGCTAAACGTGGGACCTGGAGAATCAAACGGGTGTTCTTAGGCTTGGCAGGCAGGCACCTTAACTGTCAAGCCATCTCTCCAGCCCTATTTTTAAAAATTAATTAATTAATTTGAGAGAGCAAGAAAGAGGCAGAGAGAGAGAGAGAGAGGGTGGGCCTCCAACCACTGCAAACAAACTCCAGATGTATGCGTCACCTTGTTTATCTGGCTTATGTGGGTCCTGGGAGTCAAACCAAGGTCCTTTGGCTTTGCAGGCAAATGCAAGCCATCTTTCAAGCCCCCCCTTTTTTTTTTAAAAAAAATTATTTATTTGTTTGAGAGAGAGAAAGAGGCAGAGAGAGAGACAGAGACAGAGAGAGAGACAGAGACAGAGACAGAGTGCCAGGGCCTCCAGCCATTGCAAACAAACTCTAGACACATGTGCCCCTTTGTTCATTTGGCTTATGTGGGTCCTAGAGAATTGAACTGGGATCCTTTGGCTTTGTAGGCAAATGCCTTAACTGCTAAGCCATCTCTCCAGCCCCCCCTTTTTTAAAAAATATTTTATTATTTATTTATTTATTTGAGAGAGAGAAGATACAGAAATAGGCAGGGAGAGAGAGGGGGGGGAGGGAGAGAATGGGTGCGCCAGGGCCTCCAGCCACTGCAAATGAACTCCAGATGCATGCACCCCGTTGTGCATCTGGCTTATGTGGGTCCTGGAGAATCGAGCCTCGAACCGGGGTCCTTCGCTCTCACAGGCAAGCGTTTAACCGCTAAGCCATCTCTCCAGCCCCCCCCCTTTTTTTGAGGTAGGGTATCACTCTAGCCCAGGCTGACCTGGAATTCCCTATATAGTCTCAGGGTGGCCTGGAACTCTCGGCGATCCTCCTACCTCTGCCTCCTGAGTGCTGGGATTAAAGGCATGCACCACCACGCCTGGCTGATTTATTAAGTTTATTTAGGGAGAAATCAGAAATTGTGGGGTTTATTTAAGGGAGATTGGGATCTACGAAGGCTAGAGCAGAGTCATAAACAAATGGGAAGTAGGAACCATGCTCTCATGTGGAAACACTGCATAATTTTTAAGGTTAATTTAAGAGAAATTGAGGTTTTTGGGAAAAAACTGGTATAGAGCTGCAATCATGTAGAGAGGAGTTAAAGTGAGGTTTTCAAGGAAAGATTGAGGTAGAAGCTGGGTGTGGTGGGGTACCTCTTTAATCCCAGCACTTGAGAGGCAGAGGTAGGAGGATCACTGTGGGTTCAAGGCCACCCTGAGACTACATAGTAAATTCCAGGTCAGCCTGGGCTAGAGTGAGACCCTACCTCAACCCCCCCACCACAATTTATATGTGTATATGTAGGGAGAGTTAGAAGAACACACATGGCATCTGCAGTGTGCTTTCCCATGGAGGAAAGAGGGTAAATGGTGAGGCTCAAGGAACAATAAGAAGGAAAATATCAAAGCAGAGACCAAGAAATTCAGAGGAGAAACGAGTAATGAAGAGAGTTACACCCCAAGTTTAAAGAAATTAAACAGAGCACTTGCCGGTGAAGCCAGAGGACCCCAGTTTGAGGCTCGATTCCCCAGGACTCCATAAGCCAGATGTACAAGGTGGCACATGCATCTGGAGTTCATTTGCAGTGGCTGGAGGCCCTGGTGCACCCATTCTTTCTCTCTCTCTCTACCTCTTTCTCTCTCTTTCTGTCTGTCGATCTCAAATAAATAAATAAAATTAAATTTAAAAAAAAAAAGAAATTAAACAGGTAGCAGGTATAGAGTTAGTGAAAGAACCCATGTGGTGGATCTGGAGTGTAAGGGAAATACGCATTTGGTAGATTCAGAGACAAGAGGAAAGTTATGCATATAATCAAAGTGAAAAGTTCCCCCAAACTATAAAGCAGAGAGAAGCAGAAAAGTTCTCCCAGACCAAGAAACAACAGTTTTATACTCTTGCCCTCAAGCCAGGATGGGTGGGGGTAGGGGATAGAGGCCAGTCTTATGTGAATCCCAAAGGAAGGCAGGTAAAGCAGAGCAGTGGAGAGCAAGCAGTGCAGAGCAGCCTTTATATGCAAGGGGAAGACCCTGATGATTTGTAGATTTGGAGGCTGGATCCCAGAGCCAGCCCACCTGGGCCTTCTATAGGTAGCACACTAGACTGTGGGGAGCAGGGGCACTATAGCTCAGTCTTGATCAAATATGAGTTCCATTTCTGCCAAGAGTTCTGTTCTTGTGCCAGGACATGGTGGCATGTGGGGTGGCATCTTCTGGTTCTCTGTGGGCCTCAGTTTCGAACTGAAGCTACCTTAAAGAAGCTAGCTTTCAGGGCTGGAGAGATGGCTTAGCAGTTAAGGTGCTTGCCTGCAAAGCCTAAGGACCCAGGTTCAATTCTCCAGGTCCTACGTAAGCCAGATGCACAAGGGGGTGCATGCATCTGGAGTTCGTTTGCAGTGGCTAGAGGCCCTGGTGCATCCATTCTCTCTCTCTCTCTTTCTCTCTCTCTCGTCTCTAATAAATAAATAAATAAAAATAAATATTAAAAAGAAGCTAGCTTACCGGGCGTGGTGGCGCACGCCTTTAATCCCAGCACTCGGGAGGCAGAGGTAGGAGGATCGCCGTGAGTTCGAGGCCACCCTGAGACTACATAGTGAATTCCAGGTCAGCCTGGACCAGAGTGAGACCCTACCTCACAAAACCAAAAAAAAAAAAAAAAAAAAGAAGAAGAAGCTAGCTTTCTCCTATCGTCCTTCACTTGGACACTCTTCCCTCAGCTACATGGTGAGCATGGGGACCCAGAGCAGCCACACCATCAAGAAGTCTCATACATCTTCAGTGACCATGGCTTCCCATGACCACTTCAAGGAGCTCCTTATCCCCACTCAGGACTATGGAGACACCCAAGAAATTCAGTGGGGCTCACTATGTCGGGATGACCCACACGGATATTCTTTCCTAAGACTTGGGTTGAGGGTTCACTAACAGAGCATAGAGACTCCACAGCAGCATGTCTGAGGAGCTCCCTATGTTGGGGAAAGCCCATGGAAGCTCTTACCTCAGTCTGAGGGTGAGCACTTACTGACAGCATGGGGAGTCCAAAGAAGTTGCTTGATGGAGCTCCCTATGTCGGGATTGCCCCCAAAGATGTCTTCTCTCAGTCTTGGCATGAGGGCTTACTGACAGAGCTTGGAGTCACCAGAGCAGCACTTCAGTCAGACCCACTGTGTCAGGATTGACTCCATGGATGCTCTTCCCTCCACCACCGGTGAGGGCTTCCTTACAAAGCACGGAAACTCCAGAGACACCGCTTCAATGGAGCTCTTTCCTTTCCTTTTTCTTTTTGGCTTGTGCATAACACAACTGTCTTTTTTTCTTTGTTTGGTTTTTTGAGGTAGGGTCTCACTCTAGCCCAAGCTGACCTGAAATTCACTGTGTAGTCTCAGGGTAGCCTCAAACTCATGGCGATCCTCCTACCTCTGCCTCCCAAGTGCTGGGACTAAAGGCATGCACCACTATGCCTGACTTTTTTTAAAAATTTATTTATTTTTATTGACAACTTCCTTAATTGTAGACAATAACTCATGATAATTCCCCCCTCCCCCCTTTCCCCTTTGAAACTCCACTCTCCATCATTCCCCTTCTCCCTCTCAGTCTCTTTTTTTTTTTGATGTCATGATCTTTTCCTCCTATTATGATGGTCTTATGTAGGTAGTATCAGGCACTATGAGGTCATGGATATCCAGGCCATTTTGTGTCTGGAGGAGCACGTTGTAAGGAGTCCTACCTTCCTTTGGCTCTTACATTCTTTCCACCACCTCTTCCGCAATGGACCCTGAGTCTTGGAAGGCGTGTTAGAGATATTTCAGTGCTGAGCACTCCTCTGTCACTTCTCAGCACCATGTTGCCTTTTTTTTTTTTTTTTTTTTTTTTTTTTTTCGAGGTAGGGTTTCACTCTGGTCCAGGCTGACCTGGAATTAACTATGTAGTCTCAGGGTGGCCTTGAACTCACGGCAATCCTCCTACCTCTGCCTCCTGAGTGCTGGGATTAAAGGCGTGCACCACCACGCCCGGCTATGTTGCCTTTTGAGTCATCCCAAGGTCACTGCCATCTGAAAAGAGAAGCTTCCCAAACCAAAAGTGAGAGTAGCATTAATATATGGGTATGAACACTAAGAGAAGTGCTTACTGAGCAGTTTGGGGAGCATAGTATATACATTTAGCCAGACACCAGCAGCCATTACACCCCTAGGGCTCATGACTACCCTGTTGTAGGTTTTCAGTATTAGGGAAACATTCTCTCCCATGGAGCAGGCCTCCAGTCCAATTAGAGAGGGGTTGGTTTCCCCATAACAGACATGCCACTATTGCACATGGCTGGCCAAACTTAAAGCTTGCAGTGTCCACTGTTGAGTATCCCCATGGGTGACTTCTCTCTCTCCCATGGAGCTGCATGCAGTGTAGCTTTTTCCAGCTTTCTGTCAGCTGGCCCACATGGAGGAGGTTTTCAGCTCAGCTCCAGCAGGATTTCCCAGTGACCTTGCAGCCCAAGTATGTGGAGTTTTTAGCAATAGAGTTTTACCATCTATTCCTCATGGGAAACCAAGAGCCTCAGCAATAGCCTATAATATTTTAGTGGTATCTGTCACCTTCCTGGCCAACAACTCACTGGAAGGTATTCCATCCCTGGCACTAAAAATATTCTAGTAACAATCTATGGCTTCTGAGTGTTCCATTGTCCAAAAAAGTAGGTTTCCATATGACTTATTTATATCCTCTTAGGTTTTGATTAGCTCTGCCTCCACCTTTCCTTTACTCAATCAATGGAGCTCTTTCTGTCAGGACTTCCTCCCTAGATGCTCTTCCCTCAGACTCAGGTGAGGGCTTCCTTACAGAGATTGAACTCCAAAGAAGTTTCAGGATGGAGCTCCCTATGTTGGGATTTCCACCATAGATGCTCTTCCCTCAGGCTTGGGGTGAAGTCTTACAGAGCATGGAAACTTACAGAACAGCACTTCAGTGGGGCTCCCTATGTCGGGATTACCCCTGCGAATGCTCTTCCCTCAGTCTCAGGGTGAGGGTTTATTTAAAGATTATGGAGAGCTCAAAGAAGCCGCTCCAATGGAGCTCTCTATGTCAGGATTACCCTCTAAATGCTCCTCCCTCAGTCTCAGGTGAGGGCTGACTCTACTGAGATTAGAGACCCCAGAGAAGCCTCTTGATGGAGCTCCCTAAACCAGGATGAACTTGCTGATGCTCTGATGTTCAGTCTCAGGGTGAGGTTGTACTTACAGAGCATGGAGACAGACTCCAGGGCAGCACTCTAGCGGGGCCCACTATACCAGGATTACCCCTGCAGATGCTCTTTCCTCAGGCTTGGGGTGAGGGCTTACTTAGAGATCAAGGAGACCCCAAAGAAGCCACTTCAGTGGAGCTCATTTGTCCTTGATCATTCACCATCCATATTGTTTACCTTGCATTCGGCTGGTATAAAGGGAACCTGAGATATCAGAGGGGTCTGATGACCCTTCCCACATCCTCACAAGTGAATTGTACCAGCTGCATTTGATAAAGCTAGCAATAGTTGTTCACTGCCATATAACAGCTACTTTGTCCTCATTAGCCACAATGAAATTGTCTTTAACTTTGTCTGTTTTTTTTTTTGAGGTGCCCGAGATCTAACCCATGTTCTGACACATGCTTCATAAGTACTCTATGTATGTTAAGCTACTCCTTCAGCCCCCATTTTTAAAAATTTTAAAAACTTTTTATTTTTATCTATTTATTTATTTTTGGTTTTCCGAGATAAGGTCTTGCTGTAGCCCAGGCTGACCTGGAATTCACTATGTAGTCTCAGGATGGCCTTGAACTCATGGTGATACTCCTACCTCTGCCTTCTAGTGTTGGGATTAAAGGTGTGTGCTACCATGCCTGGCTTAACTTTTTATTTTTTTAAATTTTATTTATTATTATTATTTTAAAATATATATTTTATTTATTTACTTGAGAGAGAAGAAAGAGGCAAAGAGAGAGAGAGAGACAGAATGGGCACCTCAGGGTCTCCAGCCACTGCAAATGAACTACAAATGCATGCACCCCCTTGTGCATCTGGCTTACGTGGGTCCTGTAGAGTTGAACCAGGATCCTTTGGCTTTGCAGGCAAACGCCTAAACCACTAAGCCATCCCTCCAGCCCAACTTTTTATTTTTGAGACAGGCTGTTGCTCTATGACCCAAGCTGACTTGAACTCTGAATCCTCCTGCCTCAGCCTCCTAAGTGCTAGGATTATAGGCTAGTGCTGGGCTGTTTGTAACTTTTAGAAAAGAAACTATATATAGTTAGATGTGTTGGCACATGTCTATAATTCTGGCACTTGGGAGGTAGCAGTAGGAACATCTAGATTTCAAGGTCATCTTCAACTACATAGTTTGGGCTACATGAGAACCTGTTTCTAAAAAAAAAAAAGAAAAGAAAAGAAAAAAGGAAAAAGAAAATCAGCAAAATTCCATTTGTTTTTCATTAGATGAACAAAAACAAAATGACAGCTCATATCAGGTGTCATTGAGGATGCTGGTGTATACTTGTGTGTGACAGTAAATTGATACGGCCTTTTTGGAATCCCATTTTGGCAGTACCTATTAAAATTTTAAATGCCATTGACACCAAAGATCACTCTCTGTGGAGTACTAGGTTGAGTCATATTAAATTGCTGGTTTTGTAGGTCAAAAGTGACCCAATTTCCACAAGTGCATATGGCTTAGAGTACTAGAGCAGGTCATGGAGAGTGGGAGGGGCTGGGACTAGAGCTGGGAAGAATTTGAGCATTCAGTGGGCTCAGGTGATTGTACTCATGTATGCTCAGCCAGTGGAACCCAGGTGTTGGGCAGGGCCTTCCGAGGCCTTGGAGCTTGGTGGGATTCCTTGTCTACCTGCCAGCTCGCCCAGCCTGGAGGCAGGGACTCACCATCCAAGAAGGGAGGAGGGGATTTTATTTAAAGCACCGAAGGAGTGCCTGTGTTTATCCAAGTGGCAGATAGCCAGGAAAAACCATGACTTCTGCCTTGTCCTCGCAGAATACTGAACAATATTGCTAAGGACTTTTGTTTTCTAACTTTTTATTGGCAGTCTCCCTCCAGACATATAGACAATATATCATGATCATAATCCCCTCCCACTACCCTTCTTTTTGCTCTTCCTATCTTCCTAATTTCCCCTTCTTTCCAACTGGTCTTTTTTTTTTTTTTTTTTTTTTTTTTTTTCTGAGGTAGGGTCTCACTCTCGCTCAGGCTGACCTGGAATTCATTCTCTTCTCACCGAGGTCCTTCTACCTTGGTCTCCCAAGTGCTGGGATAAAAGTGTACCACCATACCTGGCAATCTTACATTCTTGTTTTTGTTATTTTGAGACAGATTTTGCTATGTAGCTCAGTTTGGCCGTGAATTTCTTTTCTTTCTTTTCGAAGTACGGTCTCACTGTAGCCCAAGCTGATCTGAAATTCACTCTGTAGTCTCAGGGTGGCCTCGAATTTACGGCAATCCTCCTACCTCTGCCTCCCAAGTGTTGGGATTAAAGGCATACACCACCATGCCTGTCTTGAATTTCTTTTTCTTCTCTCTCTTTAAAAAAAATTAGTTATTGCCGGGCGTGGTGGCGCACGCCTGTAATCCCAGCACTTGGGAGGCAGAGGTAGGAGGATCGCTGTGAGTTCGAGGCCACCCTGAGACTACAAAGTTAATTCCAGGTCAGTCTGGAGAGATGGCTTGCAGTTAAGGCCCTTGCCTGCAAAGCCAAAGGACCCCAGTTTGATTCTCTAGTACCCATGTAAGCCAGATGCACAAGGGGCACATGCGTCTGGAGTTCGTTTGCAGTGGCTAGAAGCCCTGATGTGCCCTCTCTCTCTGTCTGTCTCTCTTCTATCTCTTTCTCTCTCTTTTTTGCTTGCAAATAAATTTAATAAAAAATTTTTAAAAATTATTTATTGATTGATTGATTTGCAAGCAGAGAGAGAGAATGGGTGCTCCAGGGTCTCTAGCCACTGCAAATAAACTCCAGATACATGTACCACTTTGTACATCTGGCTTTTTATGTTGGTACTGGGGAATTGAACCTGGGCCATCAGGCTTTGTAGGCAAGTGTCTTAACCACTGAGCAATCTCTCCAGCCCTTGTTCTCTCTTTTTGAGTGTGTAGCATGTATGGCCTGTGTGTGTGTGTCTGTATGTGTGATTTGTATGTGTGTGTGTGAGAGAGATGTGTGTGTGTGTGTGTGTGTGTGTGTATGTGGTATGTATGCATATGTGCATATATATGAAGGCCTGAGGAGGATGTCGTGTCCTTCTGCCTTATTTCCTTGAGACAGAGTCTCTCACTGAACCTGGAGCTTGCCTTTTTTCTTTTGTTTTGTTTAGTTTTTGGTTAGTGAGACCCAGAAATCCTATCTCTGTCCCCCTTAGTGCAGGGTTGCAGGCATGAGCAGCCATTCCCACCTTTCTATTTTATTTTGTCTGGGGATGGATCTCAGGTCCTCATGCCATCTCTCCAGCCCTCCCTTTTTTTGAGACAGGGTCTCATTCTAGCTCAGGCTGACCTGGAACTCACTCTGTAGCCCAGGGCAGCCTCAAACCCACAGCAATTCTCTTAACCCACCTCCCAATTGCTGGAATTACAGGTATGAGCCACCATGCTTGGTTGGCCTTGAACAACAACAACAACTACTACTATTACTTCTTCTTCTCCATCTCCTCCTGCTCCTTCTTTTCAAGATAGGGTTTTGCTCCAGTCCAGATTGACCTGAAATTCACTAGTCTCAGGAGCCTTGAACTCCTGTTTCAGCTTCCCGAGTGCTAGGACTAAAGGCGTGTGCCACCCTGCCTGGCTGGCTCGATAAGGGTTTATGTACAAAAGTGAAATTGAGGGCTGGAGAGATGGATTAGTGGTTAAAGCGCTTGCCTTCAGAGTCCAAGGATCCAGGTTCCATTCCCTAGTACCCACGTAAGCCAGATGCACATGGTGGCATATGCATCTGGAGTTCGCCGGCAGTTGCTAGAGGCCCTCTCTCTTTTTCCCTCTCTCTCCGTAATAAATAATTAAAAATAAAATAAAATATTTTTTAAAAGTGGGATAGACACAGTGGTTGATGTGGGAATGTTTTTGGTGTGGGCACATTAGCTCTCCTCCAGCCTCTGCATCATTACTGCTTGTTTTAAGTTCCTCCTCCGCTGGTTCAAGCTGGCTCCAGGCTGAACTCCCTTTCCTTCTGCAGGCAGCAGGTGTCTGAGTAACAAATCAGACCAGTCCTAGCACCCAGGCTCACAGAGATCACATATTCTTGCAAAATCAGGAGGCTGAACCTGGTGGCTGGGCTGGTTAGCTCAGCCCACATCCAGAACCTTCAAAAGACCCCAGTCTGGGTCTCTAGGTAGGCTTTAAACTGCTCCTACCTTCTCATGGGCAGAAGCTCTCTATTCTCCCTTCTCGATCTCTCTTTTTTTTCCAAGGTAGAGTCGCTCTAGCCCAGGCTGACCTGGAGTTCACTATGTAGTCTCAGGCTGGCCTCAAACTCGCAGTGATCCTCCTATCTGTACCTCTCCAGTGCTAGGATTAAAGGTGTGTGCCACCACGCCAGACTTTTTTTTTTTTTTTTTTTTTTTAGGTAGGGTCTAACTCTAGCCCAGGCTGACCTGGAACTCACTCTGTAGTTCCAGGCTGGCCTCAAACTCACAGCAATCCCCTACCTCTCTGCCTCCCAAGCTTCCTTCTCTTAAACTCTCTGTATATAATCTAATTTAACTTTACTACAAGCAAACTGGGAGGCTAGGAGTCACTCCATGTTGAGGAGGGGGGTGGGGCTACACATTTCCTTCTCATGATCCCTTTATGCTGTCTGGAGAGGGGTGTCAGCTTCCCCAGGCTGAGGTGATGCTCAGAGACCCTGCATAGCAAGCCTGTGGCAGAGCTGGGATTTGGTCCAGGCTGTGGGGTTCTGTGTTGGCCTAGTACTGTGAGATTCGCCTTATCTTTTCCTCCTCATGCCCTGGGCCCACTGCCAAAGTGCCAGCTTGTGGCCTCTGAGCCAGGCCCCTTTCCTGGCCAGCAGAGTTGCCTGCCCACCCATGGTCTTGGAGGATCCAGGCTGCCCTTGTGTGTTTCTTCCAGTTTTCATTGGCTGCCTGCTGGCGTCTGCACCTGTATTTGGCTACCTGGGTGACCGCCACAGCCGCAAGGCCACTCTGAGCTTGGGGATCTTCCTCTGGTCAGGGGCTAGCCTCTCCAGCTCCTTCATCTCCTGCCAGGTAGGGCCCACACCCCTGCCCAGTCTCCTCATCTTCTTTGACCCTGATCCAGCCCCTTCAGAACAACCTCTGGCCTAGGCTAGTCAGGATTGTGAGATCAGGCATGGGGGAGGGGGAGGAGGAGGAGAACACAGCTTCTAGGCCCGAGTGGGGAGCCCCTTAGACTTTCTAAATAGGAGGCTTCCTTACCCTGCCTTTACTTCATTTCCACTTCCGCTATCTCTGATAGGGCGTAGGGTGGGGGTCAAGTTGGGGAATTGGCCTGGTAAGCAAAGAGACTCAGGGGAAGGGCTCCCTTAGGTGCAAGGCAGGCCTGTCTGAAGGCACCAGTAGAGGGCACCCTTGTGATTGCCTCACCTGGAGTGAGAGGTGAAGGTGTAGCTGCAGACGCAGTCCCCCACTTCATTCCCCAGGGGGCTTTGTCCTGAGGTCCTCTTGGTCCCTTTGACACATCCTTGGGTATCTGGCCCCGTGGGGCAATTTCTGGAACTCACAATGGTCTTATGCCTGGCTTGCCCAGTATTCCTGGCTCTTCTTCCTGTCCCGGGGAGTCGTAGGTACTGGTGTAGCCAGCTACTCCACCATTGCACCCACTGTTCTGGGCGACCTCTTCGTGAGGGGCCAGAGGACCCGTGTGCTGGCTGTCTTCTACATCTTCATTCCTGTTGGAAGGTTGGTACCATCCTCGTATCCGTTTCCCGGGGCCCAAAGAAATCACGACAGGGGCTGTGCTGGGGTTACAAGAGGTCAAGTCAGGAGGGCTGTCGCCTGAACCCCATCACTGCTTCCCCTCCCCCATCACTGAACCTCTTTGAGCCTCAGTTTCTTCATTGTAAATGGGGACAGTACCTCCACTTGGTGGGGTTCTGGGGAGGATCAGAGATGACAGCGATGACTAATGTTTGCCTGGAGGGGTTGAGGAAAGCAGTGTGGCCCGCTTGGGAGGGCAGCCCTCCCTGGGAGACTAGCGAGGAAGTGTGTCAGGGTCCCGCCCTGTAGGGAGGATGGAATGGGATTTGCAGTCAGGCACCTGAGCTCTGACCCCCGTTTCCTGAACCTGAACCTGAACCTGCCTGACTCTAGCAGGGGTGAGCTTTGGGCACACAGGTGGGGTTGGTAGTGGGGTCTGCATACCTTATATGGAGTGAGTAGCACTGGGGGCTGGGTTAGAATACAGAGGTCAGGAAGGACTTGGCCAAGGGCAGTGAACACCAGGGCCTCCGTGTCTCCCCCTCTCCCTCACCAACCCAGAGGGCTCTGAACCTGCAGAAAGCTGGCTCCCTGGGCAGGGTGCTCCCAGCCTTGGGCTCTGCCTTTTACCCATCACTGCCCATCTCTCTCTCTCTATTGTAGTGGTCTGGGCTACATGCTGGGATCGGTTGTGGTAGAACTGACTGGAAGCTGGCGTTGGGCCCTTAGGGTGAGTCCGGCTTCCTTTTCTTCCCTCTGCTTTCCCCCTGGGCCGGCAGGGACTTTCCAGCCTCCTGTGGCCTTAGCCACTTGGCACAATACCTGGCGCCATGGGGGATGCTAGACATCAGCAACTTTGGGCATTTAAGGCCTTATGGGGAACATGGGCTGCGGAAGTTGTGACCTTGGGGTCAAATCCCAGTTGTTCAGTTGTGTGGTTTCAAACAAGTTGCCAGCTTCTTTGGAGCCTCAGCTTGCCTCTGTAAAGTAAAAGCTATCCTATAGAATCTCGAGGATTATTTGAAGACTGGAAAGTTCCTAGACCAGGCCAGGCACATAGCTGCACAGGCACATAGAAGTGGCAGCAGGGGTTAACCAGCAGTGGATTCAGAACACTGGGGAACAGACCTGGGTGGCCCTATTAGGCTGCAGCCATCCTTAGAACAAGGATAGGAACCACTCAGAAGATTATGGAAAGCAGAGGCTGGACCCTGGGGTGGGGTAGGCTGCAAGGAAGCTAGCCTGACTTGTCTTGAATGCAAACCTTCCCATGGTTCAAGCTGGTTTGAAGTTGCCCCAATGCAGGTAGTGAGATCCCCATCCTTGAGGACATGGGCAGGGATGCCAAGAGAGGATGGCAGGGCAGGACTAGCATGGAAGATGAGACATGGACTAAGAAAATGGCCAGTTTTTGGGGCAGTGAGTATCAGTGGCCTGAGCTCCCATTTTCTTTTCTGTTTTCAATTTTATTATTATTATTATTATTGTTATTTTGGTTTTGCAAGGTAGGGTCTCACTCTGGTCCAGGATGACTTGGAATTAACTATGTAGTCTCAGGGTGGCCTCGAACTCTCGGTGAGCCTCCTACCTCTGCCTCCCGAGTGCTGGGATTAAAGGCATGCGCCACCACGCCCAGCTTTTAAATTTTATTTTTAAAATATTTATTTATTTACTTATAAGAGAGAGAGAAAGAGAGAGAGAGAATGGGCACACTGAGGCCTCTAGCTACTGCAAATAACTCCAGACACATGCGCCACCTTGTGCATCTGGCTTTACGTGGGTACTGGGGAATTGAACCCCGGTCATTAGGCTTTATAGGCAAGTACTTTAACCGCTGAGCCATCTCTTCAGCCCTGAGCTCCCATTTTCAATTACCTTAGGCTTCCAATTAGAGGAGTGTCTGTACTGGACAGGTAGGCATTAATCAGGTCTCAAGGGGACTGCACTCACTAGAGAAACTCTACCCTCTATACAGGGGTGAAGGCCCATATTCTGGCCAGCTCTTTGTATAACCAACACCTAGGACCCAGAGCCAGACCAGAGTTCAGATCCTGTGGCTAATCAGTCACTCCTAGTCTCCCAGATTGCTGTAGCATTTGGCCCTGAGCTTTCTGGGTCCTCCTGTTCTCCAGATCATGCCCTGCCTGGAGGTCATGGCCTTGATCCTGCTCATCCTACTGGTTCCAGACCCACCCCGAGGAGCTGCTGAGAAGGGAGACGTGGCTGTGGGTGCCCCTCTGAGCAGCTGGTGGGAGGATGTCAGATACCTGGGGCAAAAGTGAGTACCCCTGCTCCTGCTGCAAACCCCAGCAATCCCGACTTCCTTCTGTCTGCCTTCATGGAGCCCCCTTGGCGGTCCCAGTGTTCATGATCCTCTTCCTCCTCTGACCTCCCCCCTCGTCTGTTACTTGAGGTTCAGCAGCCTTCGTGCCCTCGATATGTGGCAGATGTGTGGCTGGGAGCCAGGCAGGTGACATGAGCTCTAACTTTGCTTCTGAGTCAGGGGATCTGACCGTCTCTGTCCTCATTCATGCGGTAGGCATATTTCTCTAGGTCACTTGCTTCCCTGGGCTGCTGGGAGGATGCTGGGAGCTCGTGGCTCACCTCTGCAAGCCATATGGGCAGCAATATCACCCTCTGTCTCAGGTCCCCCGGGGCAGGCAGAAATAGCCACCCACAGGCTGCAGGAATCACTGCAGTGTAGGGGATGACAGCACCCAGCTCTTGGGGGTGGAGCATGGTTACAGAACCATGAGACCCACTGAGGGGACTCCATGGGAGTCCAAGGATAGCCTCCTGGATACTGTGATGTTGGCTGGGGCCTCTCAGGATGGGCTGTGTAGTCCTGTGGAAGAGGGAGGAAAACAGTGGAGTAGGGAGTTGGAGGGTCACAGAAGGAGTCTCAGAACATCCAGGATGCTGGAGCCTGCATACCCAGATCAGATGGGGGCAGTGGTTGGGCCCCTTTAACCCTGGCCTTCTTCTGGCCTGAGCTAGTACAATGTCTCTTGCAGCTGGAGTTTTGTGTGGTCGACCCTTGGAGTCACAGCCATAGCGTTCGTGACTGGAGCCCTGGGTTTCTGGGCACCCACATTTCTGTTTGAAGCCCGTGTGGTCCATGGGCTGCAGCTTCCCTGCTTCCAAGAGCCATGCAGCAGCCAGGACAGGTAAAGGGGAGCCAGGGACACACGTGTAGCACATGGACTTTTGCTGGGGCAGTTTCCAGGAAGCTGAGAGTGCCAGGATCAGTTTTTCCATGTGCACGGTGCTCTGTGAAGAGGACTGTGTTGACGACCTAGTGGCAAGGCAGAGGCAGAGGTTCCAGCTCTGGCTGAGCCTGCTACCTTATATGGCCTTATGTGTAGCTCCCTTGGTCTCTCTGGGCCCATCTTCCTACTACAGGGGCTGCTATGGGGGATCTAGAAGGCATCAGAGGGGGAAAGGGTGAGGCTTATGTGGGGTGTAGAGAGTGATGGGAATCTTAGATGACCACCCTTTGTCTTTCAGAGGGGGGCTATTATCTTCTGTAAGGTCATATCATACAAATTGTAAACTGAGGCAGCAGGAGACCACTTTGTGTGTCTCCCTTAAGGTTCATTCTTTCTCTGAGGTATCAGCAGTTAGAGACTCAGGTGGGAGGAGTTGCACTCTGCCCTGGGGGAGGTCTACCCCCTGCTTGGCTGGGTCTTTGTCCTTCAGGGTTCCTCTGCTGTCAGCACTCTTCCTGCCCCATTCTCCAAAGGCTCTAGTGATCTGATGGGAGCCAAAGACATCCCAGGGCCTTTCTTCCTTGTGTTCCCTCCTCCTTAAGCTTGCCCCTCTGTCCTTGCCCCCTCTTCCTCTCCATTGGTGCTCTCCCTCTCCTGGTTCCTTTTCCTTTAATCCTACTTTGCTGGTTCCTTGTGCTTTGTGCCCTTCCCAGGAGCCCCATCGCCTTCCCTAGGGTCTTGGTGATACTGGATTCTGTTGACCTCCCCAGTCTCCTGACTTGTCTCTTCCATACTCCCTATGCCCAGAGGGAGCTTGGGTTACCAAAGAGTCCATGGCTTCTCACTTGTCTTCCTCTGCTCTCCTCTTTCTGGAGCTCCCTCCTCCTCCCCCTTCTTCTTTTCCGTCTTCTCCTCTCTTCATCCTCTTCCTGTTCTCCTCTTCCTCCTTCTCTCTTCTCCTTCGCTTCTGTCTTCTTCCTCTTCCTCCTCCTTCTCCTCCTCTTCTTCCCCTTCTCCTCCTCCTTCTTTTTTTTTTAAAATTTGTTTATTTATTTGCAAGCAGAGAGAGAGAGAGAGAGATAGAAGAGAGGCAGATAGAGAGAGAACAGGCACGCCAGAGACACTAGCCACTGCAAACAAACTCCAGATGCATGTGCCCCCTTGTGCATCTGGCTTACGTGGGTCCTGGAGAATCGAACCGGGATCCTTTGGCTTGGCAGGCAAATGCCTTAACTGCTAAGCCATCTCTCCAGCCCTGTTTTTTTTTTTTTTTCACAGTAGGGTCTTGCTGTAGTCCAGGCTGACTGGAATTCATTTTGTTGCCTCAGGCTGGCCTCAAACTCACAGTGATCCTCCTACTAAGACTCACTGCTCTTTTCTCATCCGTACTTATTCAACTTAAAAAAAATTTTTTTTAGGCTGGTATGGTGGCTCATGCCTTTAATCCCAGCACTCAGAGGCAGAGGTAGGAGGATCGCTGTGAGTTTGAAGCCACCCTGAGACTTCATAGTGAATTCCAGGTCAGCCTGGACTAGAGTGAGACCCTACCTTGAAAGCCAACCCCCCAAAATTATTTATATATTTATTTGCAAGTAGAGAAAGATAGAAAGAGAATGGGCATGCCAGGGTCTCAAGATGCTGCAAACAAACTTCAGATCCATGTGCCACTTTCTGGCTTATGTGGGTACTGGGGAATTGAACCTGGGTCCTTAGGCTTTGCAGGCATGTGCCTAAACCACTAAGCAATCTCTCCAGCCCAGTTTGTTTATTTATTTGTTTGGTTCTTCAAGTTTTTCAGGGTAGGGTCTCGCTCTAGCCCAGGCTGACCTGGAATTCACTAGGTAATCTCAGGGTGTCCTTGAACTCACGGCAATACTCCTACCACTGCCTCCTGAGTGCTGGGATTAAAGACGTGCGCCACCATGCCCAGCTGTTTATTTGTTTTGACACAGTGTCCCACTTAAGCCCAGGTTGATCTGGAACCTACTCTGTAGCCCAGGGTGGCCTTAAATTCAAAGCATTCCTCCTACCTTATGCTTCCTGTTTGAATAGTCAACCCTAAGTCTTACAAAGGTCTTGAGAACCCACCACAGCAAGCTCAGAGCGGGACTCGAGTGGAATTCTGATATGGATAATGCTCATTAGGGATCTGGGGTTATTTGTCTTGGCTGAACCCTCTGCTAGAGCCTTGCTCAGCTTGGAATGCTGGCAAGGTTTGCAAGGACTGTTATTGCCAAGGGAAATGCATGCTTCTGCCTAGTGAAAGAGGGCTGGCAGGCAGTAGCTCTGTCCTTGAGGGGCTGTGTGACCAGGCAAGTTCCTGGCCTCTCTGGGCTCCACAGCCCTCCTGCACAAAGGTAGATAGGCCCATAGTCCCTAGCCTGTGGGGTGATTTTTCAGGCCCTCAGTTCATCAGTAACCAGTCTTACACAGCCATCCTTACATCCTGGTGGGAACTGTGGCCTCCCCACACAATTCTGCAATATGCAGATCTGGGAGGGGACACGGCCAGAAGAAGAGAGGCATGTGTGGGGGCAATAGAGCTCCAGAAACAGTGCAGGCCAAGGCAGTCAGCCTGCCAGAAGGCGTATGGGCTGACCAGAGAAATATGTCATTCGGGTCAAGGGAGCGAGGGAGCTGAGAGGGGACACCACATAGGCCAGAACAGCTGGTCTCAAAGGGCCACTGTGCTGGCCAGAGGCCTTACACAGATAAAGGGAGCCACTGAAGGGCTGGAGGAGCCTAATTAGACTTGGCTGTCAGAGTTCATGCTAGTCACAGACTCAGCTGGGTCTTTGAGCTTCTTTTGTTTATATATTTTTTATTTTATTTATTTATTTATTTATGAGAGAGGGGAAAAAAGAGAAAGAGGCGGGGGGAGAGAGAATGGGCACACCAGGGCTTCTAGCTACTGCAAATGTACTCCAGACACATCTTCCACCTGTGTATCTGGCTTTATGTTTGTACTGGGGAATCAAACCCAGATCCTTAGGCTTTGCAGGCAAATGCCTTAATTGCTGAGCTATCTCTTCCTCTTTGAGCTTCTTTAAAAGAGGTTTGAGGGCCGGGCGTGGTGGCGCATGCCTTTAATCCCAGCACTCGGGAGGCAGAGGTAGGAGGATCACCATGAGTTCGAGGCCACCCTGAGACTACATAGTGAATTCCAGGTCAGCCTGAACTAGAGTGAGACTCTACCTCGAAAAGCCAAAAAAAAAAAAAAAAAAAAAAAAAAAAAAAAAAGGTTTGAGGGCTGGAGAGATGGCTTAGCAGTTAAAACACTTGCCTGTGAAGCCTAGAGACCCATATTCAACTCTCCAGATCCCACATAAGCCAGACACACAAAGGTGAGGCAAGCGCAAGGTCATACATGCACACTAGGTGGTGCAAGCATCTAGAGTTTGATTTCAGTGGCTGAGGCCCTGGCACACCAATTCTATTTTCTTCTCTCTCTACCTCTTTCTCTCATTCTCTCAAATAAATAAATAAACAAACAAACTAGTGGCCAGGCTCTGAGATTACACAGTGAATTCCAGGTCAGCCTGGTCTAGAGTGAGACTCTACATTGAAAAATATAAATTTATTTATTCGTGTATGAGTGTGTGTGTGTGTGTGTGTGTGTGTGTGTGTGTGTTGCATGCCAAGGTCTTTTGCTGCTGCAAACAAATGCCAGATGCATGCAACACTTTGTGTCTGGCTTTATGTGGTTCCTAGGAAATCAAAACCAGGCTGGCAGGCTTTGCAAATAAGGGTCTTTAATCCCTGAGCCAACTCCCTACCCCTTTGTTGCTGTTGAGATAGAGACTCATGTAGCCCAGGCTGGCCCTCAAACCAGATACATAACTGAAGATGAAGTTGAACCTTAAAATTCTGATTCTCCTGCCTCTTCCTCCAGAGGACTAGGATTATAGCTGTAAACACCAAGACTTGTTTGTGTGGTACTGGGCATTGAACCCAGGGCTTCACACATGGTAAGCAAGCACTCTTACCAACTGAGCCATGTCCCCAGCCCTACATCTGCCTCTTGAGTTCCATCCTGTCCCTTCCTGGCTCTGCATACTTCCCACACCTTTTTACCTTTCCTTTCCTGCCCACTCCTACTCCCTCTTCCACTCTACCTGGCTCCTATGAAGACTTCCCCTCCACACAGCTCCAGGAAAGTGCTTCCTAAATCACAGTTTGTCCATGTCTCTGTCCACCTCCTGTCCCACACCTTCCATTAGCTCTCAAACACCCACCAGATCTGAACCCAACTCCCTATGGCATATACTTTTCTTTTTCTTTTTCTCTTTCTTTCTTTCTTTCTTTCTTTCTTTCCTTCCTTCCTTCCTTCCTTCCTTTCTTTCTTTCTTTCTTTCTTTCTTTCTTTCTTTCTTTCTCTCTCTCTCTCTCTCCTTTCTTCCTTTCTTTCCTTCCTTCTTTCTTTCTTTCTTTCTTTCTTTCTTTCTCTCTCTCTCTCTTTTTTTTTTTTTTGGTTTTTCAAGGTAGGGTTTCACTCTAGTCCTGGCTGACCTGGAATTCACTATGTAGTCTCAGGGTGGCCTTGAACTCATGATGTATCTCCTACCTCTGCCTCCTGAGTGCTGGGATTAAATGTGTGCACCCCCACGCCCGGCCCTTAATTTTTTTTTAAAGCAAGTATGTGCAGTTCTCAGACAAGGGCAATGGAACTGTATAGATCATAGGAACCAGTACATTCCACTCTAAGCATCGGAGGCAAATGGGACCCTACAGTTAAGATTTTTTTTTTTGCTTTTTGAGGTAGGGTCTCACTCTAGCTCAGGCTGACCTAGAATTCACTATGTAGTCTCAGGGTGGCCTTGAACTCATGGCAATCCTCCTACTTCTGCCTCCCAAGTGCTGAGATTAAAGGCATGTGCCACCATGCCCAGCAAGATTTTTAATAAAGATTTTTTTCATAATATTTATTATTATTATTATTATTTTTGAGGTAGGGTCTTGCTTTAGCCCAGGCTGACCTGGAATTCACTATGCAGTCTCAGGCTGGCCTGGAACTCACAGTGATCCTCCTACCTCTGTTTTCTGAGTGCTGGGATCAAAGGCATGCACTACCATGCCCAGATATTTTTATTTATTTATTTATTTGGTTTTTGGAGGTAGGATTTCACTCTAGTCCAGGCTATCTTGGAATTCTCTTTAAAAATTTTGTTTTAAATTTATTTGAGAGAGAGAGAGAGAATGGGCACTCCAGGGCCTCCAGCTGCTGCAAATGAACTCCAGACGCACATGCCACCTTGTGCATCTGGCTTACATGGGTCCTGGGGAATAGAACCTGGGTCCTTTGGTTTTGCAGGCAAGCACCTTAACCACTAAGCCATCCCTCCAGCCCTGACCTGGAATTCTCTATGTAGTCTCAGGGTGTCCTCAAATTCATGGTGATCCTCCTACCTCTGCCTCCCGAGTGCTGGGATTAAAGGCATGTGCCACCATGCCCAGCTATTATTATTATTATTTAAAATATTTCTATTTATTTATTTGAGAGACTGTGTGAGAGAGAAAGAGGCAGATAGAGAGAAAGAGAATGGGTGTGCCAGGGCCTCCTACCACTGCAAATGAACATCAGACACATGTGCCACCTTGTGCTTCTAGCTTATGTAGGTCCTGGGGAATCTAACTGGGGTCCTTTGGCTTTGCAGGCAAGCATCTTAACTGCAAATCAATCTCTCCAGCCCTATTTTTATTTAATTTTGTTATTATTTTTTGAGGTAGGGTCTCACTCTATCCCAGGCTGGCCTGGAAATTCACTCTAGTCTCAGGGTGGCCTTGAACCCATGGTGATCTTCCTATCTCTGCTTTCCTAGTGCTGGGATTAAAGGCATGCTATTTAACTTAATTAGTTAATTAATTAATTAATTTATTTATTTTGGTTTTTTCAAAGTAGGGTTTCACTCTAGTCCAGGTTGACCTGAAATTCACTATGTAGGGTTAGGGTGGCCTCAAACTCACAGCAATCCTCCTACCTCTGCCTCTCGAGTGCTGGGATTAAAGGCATGTGCCATCATGCCTGGCCCTATTTTATTATTTAAAAAAATATTTTTATTTATTTATTTTCAAGCAGAGAGAGATAGAAGGGAGTCAGAGAGATAGAGAGAATGGGCATGCCAGGGCCTCCAGCTTCTGCAAACAAACTCCGGTTGCATGTGCCACTGTGCATCTGGCCTCATGTGGGTACTGGGGAATTAAACCTAGGTCATCAGGCTTTTGCAGGCAAGCACCTTAACCATTGAGCCATCTTTCCAGTCCCAATATTTTATTTATTTATTTTATTTATTTTTTATTGACAACTTCCTTAATTGTAGACAATATCCCATGGTACTTCCTTCCCCTCCCACTTTCCCCTTTGAAACTTCACTCTCCATCATATCCTTTCCCCCTCCTCTCTCAATCAGTCTCTCTTTTATTTTATTTTTATTAATTTTTTATTAGTTACTTTTTTGGCCTTTCTTCTTTCTTTCTTCCTTCCTTTCTTTCTTGCTTCCTTCCTTCCTTTCTTTCTCTCTCGCCCTCTTTCTTTTTCTTCCTTCCTTCCTTTCTTTCTTTCTCTCTCTCTTTCTCTTTCTTTCTTTCTTTCTTTCTTTCTTTCTTTCTTTCTTTCTTTCTTTCTTTCTTTTTGGTTTTTGGAGGTAGGGTCTCATTCTAGCTCAGGCTGACTTGGAATTCACTATGTAGTCTCAGGGTGGCTTCAAATTCACAGCTATCCTCCTACCTCTGCCTCCCGAGTGCTGGGATTAAAGGCGTGGCTACCACTCCTGGCTATTAGTTACTTTTTTTTTTTTTTTTTTTTTGCAGAGAGACACAGAGAGAGACAGAGGGAGAAGGAAAGGAAGACAGATAGAGAATGGGCGTGCCAGTAGCCTCTCAGCTGCTGTGAATGAAATTCAGATGTGTGCGCCCTCTTGTGGGCAAGTGCGGCATTGCGTCCTTGCCTCACTTTGCATCTGGCTAAACGTGGAACCTGGAGATTGGAACTGACATTCTTAGGCTTAGCGGGCAGGCGCCTTAACTGCTAAGCCATCTCTCCAGCCCTAGTTCTTTATTTTATTGACAACTTCCTTAATTGAAGACAATATCCCATGGTACTTCCCTGCCTCCCCCCACTTTCCCCTTTGAAACTCTGCTCTCCATCATATCCCCTCCCCCTCTCAATCAGTCTCTTTTCAGTTTGATGTCATGATCTTTTCCTCCTATTATGATGGTCTTGTGTAGGTAGTGTCAGGCACTGTGAGGTCATGGATATCCAGGCCATTTTGTGTCTGGAGGAGCCAATATTTATTTATTTATTTATTTATTTATTTATTTATTTATTTATTTATTTCAGATGGGGTTGGAGAGAGAGAGAATGGGCACACCAAGACCTACAGCTATTGCAAACAAATCCCAGATGCATGCACCACCTTGTGCATCTGGGGAATTGAACCTGGGTCCTTAGGCTTCACAAGCAAGAGCAATCTCTCCAGCCCTAGAGTTAAGATTTTTGAGAGGGGTTATTTTGGGTGGTGAAGTAGAGAAGGTCTCTAAAGGTGAAGTGGGCTGGGACCTGGATGCTTAGCTGCTGGGCAGAGCACTACATGACCAGTGGTACTCCCAGGGTGGGGCAGGAAAGGGCTCAGGGTAGGGAGTACATGGTCCTCTGACTAGGGTGCCTGGGCCCCATGACTCTCATAAGGAAGGAGGGAAACGGTCCGTCTGGTCAAGGACCCATAGCCACATTGCCTGTGGTTTTGGATCATGCACCAGGACCAGGTAGCCAGATGGGGTAGGGATGGGTAAGGATGGATGCAGGGCTGACCCAGTCCTCTCTGATTTTTCCCATCAGCCTGATTTTTGGGGCACTGACTGTTGCGACTGGCATCATGGGCGTCTTCCTGGGGGCCGAGGCAGCCAGGCGGTATAAGAAACTGAACCCCAGAGCCGAGCCCCTCATCTGTGCCTCCAGCCTGCTGGCTACAGCCCCCTGCCTCTATCTGGCTCTTATCCTGGCCCCAACCACCCTTCTGGCCTCCTATGTAAGTGAGGGTCTTTCTGGGAGTGGGTGGGGAGTGCCTGCGGATACACGTGTGCACCAAGCCAGGTCTTTATGTTCACTGTGCTTATCACCTCTTCCAGGCCCAGAGTCAGGGCTGGAGGGATGGTTTGGTGGTTAAGGCGTTTACTTGTGAAGCCAAAGGACCCAGGTTTGATTCTCCAGGACCCACGTAAGCCAGATGCGCAAGGGGGCACATGCATCTGGAATTCGTTTGCAGTGGCTGGAGGCCCTGGCATGCCTGTTATCTCTCTCTTTCTTCCTCCCTCCCTCTTTCTCAAATAAATAATCAATCAAATCAACAACAACAACAAAAGAGACTTAGCGAAAGCTGCATAGCGAGCAAGGGGCAGGACTAAATTTGAACCTAAACCTTGTCAGTCCTGGAGTGAGTGTGCCAGGGTTGAGAAAGTTAGACTCATCTGTCCCAGGGTGTGTTGAGAGCCCAGGAAGGCAGAGGGAATGCTTGCCAGATTCCAGATGAGGAAATCAAGACCCTGGTTGGCCAAAGCAGATTAGGACCTTGTTTGAAGGGGTAGCTGTGGTAAAGACAAGTTTTCCAGGTCCCAGTCCCGTCCCGGTCCCATCCCAGTTCCCTCACGCTCCCCATATTCTAGAAGCCTGGGTCAGAGGTGCCATACTTCCCACCTGCTGCGTGTTTCTGTTCCCTCCACGAAGGGCATGGCTTCTTTTCTGTGCATCTCAGAATCCTTCTCTTTCTGCAAATGCAACACAAAGCTACCTCCTCCTAAAAGACACCCCCAGACTACCTCACATTTTGTCCATGATTCACTGAGCCAGTGTTTGGGTCCCAAATGGTGGCAAAGTATCTTGACAGGGAGCCCATAGGGCAGGGATCAGGTCCCTGTGTGCATTAGTGTCTCTGGATCCCTCCCAGCCCATGTCACCTGCCCCTTCCTGAGTGGGAAAACACTGCTGTTTCTGGGAAGATGGCCCTAGCCCTGCCTCTCCGAGGCAGATGGAGCTCCAGTCCCTTCCCACTTGCACAGCCCTGGAAACTGGACACAGTGCCCTTCTTCATGGGTACCTGTCCATTGGTCCACTGAGTGGGCTGAACTTGGAGAGCAGATTGGCGATGGCTTTACTGTTCTCCCCACCAGGTCTAGTGGCTGTCCCACTATGACTAGGGCTTCCAGTCTAGTTCCACTTCCATCACCACTTCCCCAGTTATCTCTGAATCAAGCGGCTATCCAAGCTGGAAACATTAGCCTGGAAAGAGGGAGCTTATAATGTGCTGTCACGCTCCTTATCCCATCTTCTGTCTCTTGTTCCTGAAGCTACCTCTTGCCAGTGGTTTTGACTCCTGTAGGGCTGAGTAGGTAAGGGAAATGGTCAAGGATTACTCGGGTCCCCAGTTGTTTTGCTGACTCAGTGCCCTTCATGGATAGGTGCTTAGGTGCTGGATTTGGGGACATGGTTATGATGGTTTAGATTTGCCTGATTCCTTGGGGCAGGTATGGTCTCTCCAGCTGGATCCTCCTGCTTTGTAGGCAGTCTCATGAGCCTGGATTCCACCTGACATAGGTTGTGCACAGAGGAGGCCCTCTGTGAATGCCCTTGTTCCAAGGAGGGTCTGTACTTGGCAAGTGCCCAACCAGGAAGAAAGGGAAGCTTCCTTCCTGTCCTCTCTGGGGAAAGGATTCCCTGGAGCCCCTTGCTCACTTAAGAAAGGGTTTCTTCTTTCTTCCATCTCTCTCTCTTTCCTCTCCCTCCCTGTCCCTTCCTTCTCCTCCCCTTTCTCTCTCCTTCCATTTTGTTTCTTGGTTTTTTGAGGTAGGGCCTCACTCTAGCTCAGACCTGGAATTCTCAGGGTAGCCTCAAACTCATGGTGATCCTCCTACCTCTGCCTCCCGAGTGCTGGGATTAAAGGTGTGTGCCACCATGCCCAGCTATTCGTTCTTTTTTTTTTTAATATAAAGTTTTATTTTTACTTATTTATTTGAGAGAGAGAGAGGGACAGGAAGAAGAAGATAGAATGAGAGAATGGTGCGCCAGTGTCTCCACCTACTGCAAACAAACTCCAGACACATGTGCCACCTGTGCATCTGGCTTACGTTGGTTCTGGGGAATCCAACCTAGGTCCTTTGGCTTTATAGGCAAGTGCCTTAACCTCTAAGCCATCTCCCCATCCTCTTTTCTTTTCTTTTCTTTTCTTTTCTTTTTTTTTTTTTTTTTTTGGTTTTTGAGGTAGGGTCTCGCTCTAGCCGAGGCTGACCTGGAATTCACTATGTAGTCTCAGAGTGGCCTTGAACTCATGACAATCCTCCTACCTCTGCCTCTTGAATGCTGGGATTAAAGGTGTGCGCCACCATGCCCAGCTATTTGTTCTTTTTTTATATAAAATTTTATTTTTACTTATTTATTTGAGAGAGAGAGAGAGAGAAAAAAAGGAAGATAGAGTGAGAGAATGGTATGCCAGTGCCTCCACCTACTGCAAATGAACTCCAGACACATGCGCCACCTGAGTGGCTTATGTGGGTCCTGGGGAATCGAACCTGAGTCCTTAGGCTTCACAGCAAGTGCTTTAACCACTAAGCCATCTCTCCAGCCCTTTCTTTCTTTCTTTTTTTTTAAATGTTTATTTATTTATTTGCAAGCAAAGAGAGATTGAGAGAAGAGAGACAGAGAGAATGGGCGTGCCACGGCCTGTAGCCCCTGCAAATGAACTTCAGATGCATGCACCAGTTTGTGCATGTGGCTTATGTGGGTCCTGGGGAAATCGAACCTAGGTCATTAGGCTTTGCAGGCAAGCACTTTAACCACTAAGCCATCTCTCCAGCTCCCTTCCCTTTCTTTCATGTGTTTGATATGTGTGTGTAGGCACATGTGTGCCATGGAGTTCATGTGAAGCTCACAGGATAATTTCTGGTGTTGGTTCTCGCCTTCTACTTTGAGGTAGAGTCTCTCATTGTTCACTGCTGTGTTGGCCAGGCTTGCTGGCCTATGAGCTTCCAGGGTGATTCTCCTGTCTCAGCCTCCCTTCTTGTAGTAGGGGTTACAAACACCCACCACAGCCTTTGGATTTTGTTTTGTTTTGTTTTTTTGTTTTATGAGGTAGGGTCTCACTCTAGTCCCGGCTGACCTGGAATTCACTATGTAGTCTCAGGGTGGCCTCAAACTCATGGTGATCCTCCTACCTCTGCCTCCTGAGTGCTGGGATCAAAGGTGTGTGCCACCACGTCAGGCAGCTTTTGGCTTTTACACGGGTTCCAGGGATCTGAATTCAGTATTCACACTTTCTTGGCAAATGCTTTATCCAATAAGCCATCTCCTCAGCCCCAAAGGGGCCTCTTTTTTTTTTTTTTTAGAGACAGAGAGAATTGGTGTGCCAGGGCCTCAGCCACTGCACTCGCACTGCAGACACTTGCGCCACCTAGTGGACATGTGCAACTTTATGTTTGCCTCACCTTTGTGTGTCTGGCTAACATAGGATCTGGAGAGTTGAACATGGGTCATTAGGCTTTGCAGGCAAGCGCCTTAACCACTAAGCCATCTCTCCAGCCTGGTTCCTCTTTTAATAAGCACCTCTGACCTGACATGGAGACTTTCTTGTGCATCTAGCTGGCCAGCTGCACACAGTGCTTCCTTTTTTGTAGCCAAGGCCTGCAGGTAGACCCTCTTTTTGGGATGGAGTGTGCTGCTCATCCACTGCCACAGCCTTAGGCTTCCGCTGAACTTCTGGAGACCAGCAGAGGCCTGCCATCAGTCCCTTACACACACAGGCGCTTAAACCTCTTGACACTGCCATGCGAAGGTTTTTCACATTCTGCTTAACAGATTGGAAAACTGAGGCCCAAGGAGAAAGCAGCAGTGAAGACAGACAGGAGTCCATCTCAGCCCTGAAGATGCCATGTCTGTGTCCTTGTCACCGCCATGGGAGACAAGCAGCCTGGCAAACACTGGGCACTAATACATGCTTTCATACTTACTGACTGGGTGGTGTGGGGTGATGGAGACTGTCCATTCTGCCAGTGGGATGACGGGGCCAGGGAGATAGAGACCCAGGCAGATGGAGGCCCCATCAGAGGTGTGCCCCTGCACCAGCCATCTGTGGCAGTGGACCCCCTGCCAGCTCTGTTTCTGCCAATGTCTTCATTGGCTTCAGAGGCTGTTCCTTGGCTGTGTTTCGGGGACACAGCTGTCCCCCACCCTGCAGCCTGGCATTGCTCCAGAGCCGCATGGCTCATCTAGAAGTGACATTGTGTCTTGGCTGATCAAATTAGCTGGGGGAACTTTTCTGTGGGCCTGTCCTAGGTTGGGTCTGAGAGGCAGGCAGGTGGGCCAGACCAGGAGGCACCCATCTTCCAGCCCTGGAAGCATCTCAGCCCACAGGATACCCGGTGGACTGAGTCCCCGTAAATGGGTACCACCAGCCCTTACCCCCATGGCTCTGTGTGACCTGCTGTGCCGTGGTCTATCAGGAAGCTCTGGCTGGAGATTCATGCTGTGGCTCTGCCTCACCAGTCATCATTCATGAAGTGCTTACCACCTTCCACTTCCACCTTTCCTACTCATCCCTCTGCTCTGACCTGGATCAGGCCTTGCCAGCTTTCTCCAAGATTGACCTGTGCTATCTTTTTGCTTTCCTACTCCAATAAATCTTTTTCTCACATGCCCAGGAGCTTTCAGACACCATGATCGTCCCTGCTCCAAAGCTTTGCATGGCTCCCTGGTGCTCTGGAACTAGGTCCAACTCTTCATCCTGGCATTCAAAGCTCTCCACAAACTGCCCTGAAACCCTCACTGCTTAGCAAAGTGGAAAGTTGAGGTCCAAGGAGAGCAAGAATGAGGAGGACAGACAAGAGTCCTCTGCGATCCAGCTACGCAGGACCCTTCTTGATTCCCAGGACATGCCCCATGTCTCCCAGTTCCTGCATTCTTCCCCCTTGTCCTTACGTCTAAGTCACTCTGGGCCTTTGAAGGCAGGTACAGCTTAAGGCTGTCTTTCCTTGGAGTCTTCCTGGATTGCTGATCTGGCCTTCTGTCTCCAACATAGAACTCCTCAGCATTCCATCATTTGTTTGTTTGTTTGTTTGTTTTGTTTTTACTTATTTATTTGGGAGAGAGAAAGGAAGGAAGGAAGGAAGGAAGGAAGGAAGGAAGGAAGGAAGGAAGGAAAGAAGGAAGGAAGGAAGGGGCAAAGAGAGAGAGAGAGAGAATGGGTATGCCAGGGCTTCCACCCAGTTGCAAACGAATTCCAGGCGCATGCCCCATCTTGTGCATCTGGTTTATGTGGGTTCTGGTAAATCAAACCTGGGTCTTTTGGCTTTGTAGGCAAGCACCTTAATCAGGTTTTTTTTTAAAAAAAGATTTATTTTTATTTATTTATTAGAGACAGAGAGAAAGTGAGAATGGGCACACCAGGGCCTCTAACCATTGCAAATGAACTCCAGGTGCATGTGCCACCATGTGCATCTGGCTTATGTGGGACCAGGAGAATCAAACCTGGGTCCTTAGGTTTCACAGGCAAGTGCCTTAACTGCTAAACCATAGCAGCCCCTATAACAGGTTTTTATTGTGTGTTGGCCATTGGCCTCCAATTTCAAATGCTGCAGATGCAACCATGACTAAAACAGGCCAAAAAAAAAAAAATCTCTGTCCTAAGGGAACTTGTATTCTACTTTGGAAAAGCAGAAAACAAGTAAGACACTCCAGGAAGAGCAGAGTATGGTGGAGCATGCTTGGGATCCCAGCACTCAGGAGGCTGAGGCAAGAGGATCAGGAGTTAGAGACAGCCTGAGCTACATAGCAATACCTTATCTCAAAACAAATAATATATATCAAGTTGAGTAGAGTTTCAGGGACCAGGGATGGGTGGAGCATTGTTCAGTGCAGCTTTTGCCTGGTAGCCAGTGCTGAGGACATGCTGAGCTTCTTTTGGTCTGTCATCTGTCGGACCACACTCTGCTCTTTCTGAAGCTGAACACCACCTGAACCCAACAAGGCTGACCACTTGTGTAACGTCCAGCAAGCTAGTCCCAGCAATGGTGGTCTGCCTCACCTCCCACTGTCTGGCCAGAAACATGTGAATACTACATCAGTTGTATGTGTTAATGCTATCATTTATAATGCTACATGTTTTTGGATAGAATGTAAAGAAGCAGATAAGATACACTGTCCACATAATTTGGTAGCTAATAACTATAGCCAGGTGAACAGTACTGGCTTTTCTGTTCCATGCCTACTGGTACTCCAGTGCCGACCACTTCTACAGCTAATAACCCACAACTGTCTTCCTTTCCTATTCCTTACCACATAGCTGTTACATCCGGTGCAGCCAATACCACTTTGACTTCAATCTCACAACCCGTGCAGAAATTCCCCTTTGATGAAGCCAGCTTCATTGGAGAAACTGTCCTTGTCTTAGGTGTACAGACTGTAATTTTTTTTTAAAAATTGTTTATTTATTTGCAGAGAGAGGGAGAAAGAGAGAGAATGGGTGTACCAGGGCCTCCAGCCACTGCAAATGAACTCCAGATGCATGAGCCAACTTGTGTACCTGGCTTTACATACATGGGTACTGGGGAATCAAACCCGCCCGGGTCATTAGGCATTGCAGGCAAACACTTTAACTACTGAACCATCTCTCCAGCCCTTTTCTTGGGTCTTTTGAGGTAGGGTCTCACTTTAGCCCAGGCTGACCTGGAATTCACTATGTAGTCTCATGGTGACCTCGAACTCACAGCAATCTTCCTTACCTCTGCCTCCCAAGTGCTGGGATTAAAGGCGTGTGCCACTGTGCCCAGCTTCTTAATATTCTTTCTTTATACAGTCTGTAAATCTAAACAATGAAATTCCCACACCCTAAACAGACATGTTAAATTAATAAGGATTGGCAACTCATAACTTTGTATAACTCATTGAAACCAAAATAGCATCTTCAAGGGAGCGGGGGAGATGGCTCAGTGGTTAAAGGTATTTGCTTGCAATGCCTGTCAGTCTGGGTTCAACTGCCCAATTCCCTTGTAAAGCCAGATCCACAAAGTGGCACATGCATCTGGAGATGGTTTGCAGTGGCTGGAGGACTTGGTGTGCCTCCAACACTCTCTTTCCTTCTGCTCAAAGATATATTTTTGTGTGTCTACAATTATTCATTATTTTTTATTATTTATTTACTTGCGTGTGTATACATATATATGCTTTTTGAGGTATGGTCCCACTCCAGCTAAGGCGTACCTGGAATTCACTATGTGGTCTCAGGCTGGCCTTGAACTCACACCGATCCTCCTAGCCTCCCGAGTGCTAGGATTAAAGGCATGCACCACCATACCTGGCTTTAAAGAAGATATATAATTTACTTATTTGTTTACTTATTTTGAGAGAGAAAGAGAGAATGAGAATGGGCACACCAGGGTTTCCAGTCACTGCAGATGAACTCCCGACACATGTGCCGCCTTATGGCTTATGTGAGTACTGGGGAACTGAACTGGGGTCCTTAGGCTTCCCAGGCAAGCGCCTTAACTGCTAAGCCATTTCTCCAGCCCCACAAATAACATCTAAAAAATATTAACTTTCAAGAAGTCCCATATGGAAGACACTTGTTCTAGGATTTTTAAATTTCCAAAGGATTCATATAGGATATTTTTGAACCTCATCCTTGAAGAAAAAACAGGTAACCCATTTCACTCAACAGGAATATTTAAAATTCTGAAGGAATCCTTGTAACTGACTTATTTTATTTAACATGACTGCAGCTGTGGGATTCTGTCTCTTTCCTTGACATGCCAAATGTCCCTTTTTTGTAATGGAAAATGTCCTAAACAGACAGCCACTGGACTGGCAGTTTAAATTTAGTCATTTTAAAACCTGAAATTGCATTATTTTCATCCTAACTCAAGATGTAATTTAGTGGTCAGAATTGAGAAGAGTGCCAAGAGAGCATGGAGCAGGTGAACTCTGGGCTGTCATTTCAAAAGTGCAGCGCATTTGTCAGCTTAGAACTAAACTGTATTCTTAGAGTAAAATTTTGTGCTTGATAAGTTATTTTTTTCAACATTAAAAATAAGGTGCTATACAGGGACCTACATTCCAAATTTAAAGACATGAAAGGAGGGCTGGGGGGGGATGGTTAAGCAGTTAAAGGAACTAGCTTGCACAGACCAGGATTCAATTCCCCAGCATCCACAGAAAGCCAGATAAAAAAATGGCACATGTGTCTGGAGTACATTTACAGTGGCAAGAATCCTGGCATGACTATATACACACATGTATGTGCACACATACAGACACAAATAAATAAATTGACTTTTAAAAATAAATTGAGCCGGGCGTGGTGGCGCATGCCTTTAATCCCAGCACTCGGGAGGCAGAGGTAGGAGGATCACCGTGAGTTCAAGGCCACCCTGAGACTACTTAGTTAATTCCAGGTCAGCCTGGGCCAGAGTGAGACCCTACCTCGAAAAACCAAAATAATAAAACCAAAACAATAATAATAATAATAAAATAAAAATAAATTGATGTAAAAAAATTTTTTAGGTATCCAAAAATTAACTGGAAAGATGGCTCTGCAGTTAAAGGTGCTTGCTTGCAAAGTTTGACTGCCCACGTTTTATTTTCCAGTGTCCATATAAAGCCAGATGCACAAAGTGGTGCATGTGTATGGAGTTTGTTTACAGTGGCAGGAGGTCCTGGTGCACCATACTCATTCTCTCTCTGTCTCTCTCACTCTCTCTGTCTCTCTCAAATAAGTAAATAAAAATATTTTTTAAAAGTATCCAAAGCCAGACGTGGTGGTGCTCGCCTTTAATTTCAGCATTTAGGAGGCAGAGGTAGGACAATCACCATGAGTTCAAGGCCTGTCTAGGACTACAGTGAGTGCCAGGTCAGCCTGGGCTAGAGTGAAACCCTACCTTGAAAAAACAAAAACAGCTGGGCATGGTGGTGCATGCCTTTAATCCCAGCATTTGGGAGGCAGAGGTTAGGAGGATCACCATGAGTTTGAGGCCACCCTGAGACTACAGAGTGAATTCCAGGTCAGCCTGAGCTAGAGTGACACCCTACCTCAAAAAACCAAAACCAACCAACCAACCAAACAAACAAACCCAAAACAAAGGGCCAAAAATATTGTACTTGAAAGGATTTCTTTTTAAAAAAATTTTTAAGGGCTGGAGAGATGGCTTAGTGGTTAAGTGCTTGCCTGTGAAGCCTAAGGACCCGGGTTTGAGGTTTGATTCCCCAGGACCCATGTAAGCTAGATGCACAAGGGGGCGCTTGCATTTGGAGTTTGTTTGCAGTGGCTGGAGGCCCTGGGGTGACCCTTCTCTCTCTATCTGCCTCTTTCTCTCTTGGTCTGTCTGTCACTCTCAAGTAAATAAAAATTTTTAAAAAATTTAATATTTGTATTTATTTATTTATTGTTTTTCCAAGGTAGGGTCTTACTCTAGCCCAGGCCGATCTGAAACGGAATTCACTATGTAGTCTCAGGCTGGCCTTGAACTCATAAGGATCCTCTTATCTCAGCCCCAGTGCTGGGATCAAAGGCATGTGCTACCACACCTGGCCTAACCTGAGGAGGATTTTTGATCAGATTACTATAGATTTTTAAAAAACATTTAAAAAATTTATTTGTTTGAGAGAGCATGTGAGAGAGAGGCAGATAGTCAGAGAGAGAATGGGAGCACCAGGGCCTCTAGCTGCTGCAAACGAACTCCAGATGCCTATGCCACCATGTGCATCTGGCTTTATGTGGGTCCTGAAGAATCGAACCTGGGTTCTTTGGCTTTGCAGGCAAGTGCCTTAACCGCTAAGCCATTTTTCCAGCCCCAGATTACTATAGATTTTTAATGATTTCCCTTGATAGATTTTTTTCTTTCTTTTTGCTTCCTTTCTTCCTCTTCATTGGCTTCAAGTCCCATAGTATAATTAGTATAAAAAATGCATATTTCTCATCAAGCACTAATTTCTTTTTTTAAAAAGATTTTATTTTAATTTATTTATTAGAGACAGAGAGGGGGGAGAGAGAGAGAGTGAGAATGGATACGCCAGGGCCTCTAGCCATTGCAAATGAACTCCAAACGCATGTGCCACCATGTGCATCTGGCTTACATGGGACCTGGAGAATTGAACCTGGGTCCTTAGGCTTCACAGGCATGTACCTTAACCGCTAAACCATTTCTCTAGCTCCAAGCACTAATTTCTTTTATTTATTTATTTATTTTTGGTTTTTCAAGGTAGGGTCTCACTGTAGCTCAGGCTGACCTGGAATTCACTATGTAGTCTCAGGGTGGCCTTGAACTCATGGAGATCCTCCTACCTCTGCCTCTCGAGTGCTGGGATTAAAGGTGCTTCACCATGCCTGGCCTACTAATTTCTTTTAGAGAGTTATGTCTCCCTTGCCTCTGACACATTGGATTAGTTCAGAGACACTTGTTAAGTTGGAAATGGGATTTTGGTTTCTTATGTCATTGAAGTTATTGTGTTTTAGTTTCTTTAGAGTAACTGACGTTAGCACTTGATTTTCAATATTTAAATTTTTTTTTAATTTTTGGTTTTTCGAGGTAGAGTCTCCATTTGGCCCAGGCTGACCTGGAATTAACTATGTAGTCTCAGGGTGTCCTCGAACTCATGGCAATCCTCCTACCTCTGCCTCCCGAGTGCTGGGATTAAAGGTGTGCGCCACCATGCCCAGCAATTTTCAATATTTTAGATCAGGAAATGACAAATTACTTTGGTTTGTTTCATAAACTGAAACTCCTTGTTTTCTTATAGTTAACTGTTTCTTTGTCACATGCTGGTATAGCTAAAGTTTGTTTTACTTGCACATTTACACACACACCTAATGGTTTCTTTTTTTTTCTAGTTAGGGTCTTGTTCTAGCCCAGGCTGACCTGGAATTCACTATGTAGTCTTAGGCTGGCCTCGAACTCACAGTGATCCTCCTACCTCTGCCTCCTGAGTGCTGTGATTAAAGGTATGTACCACCCTGCCTGGCCCCTCCCCTAAAACTTTTGAAGATAGAGATTTTAAATGATTTTAAATGATGGTGAGACCCTACTGTGAAAAACTAAAAAAAAAAAAAAAGAAGTTTGGGGGGAGAAGCTGGGGAGATGGCTCAGTGGTTAAGGGCACTTGCTTGCAAAGCTTGCCAGCCAGGGTTCAATTTCCCAGTACCCACATAAAGCCAGATGAGCATCTATTTGTAGCAGCAAAGTGGCAAGAGACCCTGGAATGCACACAAATGCACACACACACACACACACACACACACACGTGTAAATAAAATAATTTTTTTTAAGTTTTGGGGAAAGATAGATTTACTGCACATTTTTGTATTTTCATTAGTAATATTTTAGGTACCTCACAGTAATATTCTAGGTGCTGTGGATGCTAGTTTATAGTGAGTGCTAAAATTTATTTGAAAATATATAGAATTTCCCTTCCTTGTAAGATGGCAAAAATTGGCTACAATGGTGTAATTGTTATTTGCTGGAATGTGAATTCCTTGCAGCATATTAATGTCAACACATATAGCAACTTTTTTTGAGAGAGACACAGAAAGAGGGAGAGAGAGAGGGAGAGGAAGACAGAGAATGGGCACGCCAGCAGCCTCTCAGCCTCTGTGAATGAACTCCAGATGCGTGAGGCCCCTTGTGGGCAAGTGTGGCATTGCGCCCTTGCATCACTGCATCTAGCTAAACGTGGGACCTGGAGATTGTAAATGATGTTCTTAGGCTTATCAGGTAGGCACCTTAACCGCCATCTCCCCAGCCCCACATGTAGCAATTTTAAAAAATATTTTATTTTTATTTATTTGACAGAGAAACAGGGAGAGAGAGAATGGGCATGCCAGGGCCTCCAGCCACTGCAAATGAACTCCAGATGCATGTGCCCTGTTATGCATCTGGCTAACGTGGGTCCTGGGGAATGGAACCTGGTTCCTTTGGCTTTGCAGGCAAATGCCTTAACTGCTAAACCATCTCTCCAGCCCTCACATGTAGCAAATTTTGTGAAAATGTAACCATTTGAAGCTTTTGTAATTTTTTTTTTTTTTTTTGGATTTTCGAGGTAGGGTCTCACTCTGGCCCAGGCTGACCTGGAATTCACTATGTAGTCTCAGGGTGGCCTCGAACTCTCGGCGATCCTCCTGCCTCTGCTTCCCGAGTGCTGGAATTAAAGGCGTGTGCCACCACGTCCCGGCTTGCTTCTGTACTTTTTGGCCCTGTTCTAACAGTAGGAAGTCCCACTTTGCAAGTCTACAGATGAGCTCTTGCAACAGGATTCACAGCCTTTGCTGACTCTTCTTTGTTTAGCAATGTAGTATCTTGAATTAATTAATAAATACTCTTTGGGTTTTCTTTTCCAGAAAGTGTGTAAGATATGAGAGAATATGTATATTCGCATCTCTATTTTCATGACATACAGGGTAATGGCTTTAGGATGAGCTGACAAGTGCTCCTTCCTTTCCTGTTCTTTTGGGAAGAGTTTATGAAGGATTTGCATTAATTCTTCTTGAAACATTTGGTAGAGTCACCAGTGAAGCCATCTAGTTCTGGACTTCTGTTTGGGAGAAGTCTTTGATTATGAGCTCAATAATTGTTAAAGGTCAACTCCGATTTTTCTATTTCTTCTTGAGTAAGTTTCACTAGTTTTTATTTTTCTGGGGATATCTACATTTAATCAAGATTAATATAATTTTTTGGCATACAAATAATATTTCCTTTCTTTTCTTTTCTTTTTTTTTTGAGATAGCGTCACACTCTAGCCCAGGATGACCCAGAATTTCCTATGTAGTCTCAGGGTGGCCTCAAACTCTTGGCGATCCTCCCAAGTGCTGGGATTAAAGGCATGTGCCACCACACCTGGCTAATATTTTCTTATAATCCTTTAATTTCTTTTTTTAAGTTTTGTTTATTTTTATTTATTTATTTGAGAGCAATAGAGAGAGAGAAAGAGGCAGAGAGAGAGAGAGAGAGAGAGAGAGAGAATGGGTGCATCAGGGCCTCCAGCCACTGCAAACGAACTCCAGATGCATATGCCACTTTGCATTTGGCTTACATGGATGCTGGAGAATTGAGCCTCAAACAGGAGCCTTAGACTTCACAGGCGAATGCTTACCTGCTAAGCCATCTCTCCAGCCCTTATAATCCTTTAATTTCTATGAAATCAGTAGTCTATCCCCTTTCATTCCTGAGTTTAGTACTTTGAATCTTCTCTACTTTTTTCTATGTCTGTGTTAGTTTAACTAAGGTTTTGTCAGATTTTCTTTTCTTTTTCTTTTCTTTTTTTTTTTTTTTTTTTTTTTTTTCAAAGTAGGATCTCACTCCAGTCCAGGCTGACCTGGAATTCACTATGTAGTCTCAGGGTGGCCTTGAACTCATGGTGATCCTCCTACCTCTGCCTCCCAAGTGCTGGGATTAAAGGTATGTGCCACCATATCTGGCTAACTTGTGTGTGTGTGTGTGTGTGTGTGTGTGGGTATAATGTAGTGTATGTAATGCATTGTGTGTGTAATGTATGTGTACATGTGTGTAATGTGTGTGTTTGTGTGTGTGCAATGTGCATGTGTGTATAATGTGGTGTGTGTGTAATGTGGTGTGTGTGTGTGTTGCACGCAGGTGTAAGTACCCTTGAGGCACCCCATAGACTCACCTGCTGCAGGATTGCTTGTCTGTGGGGCCTGGAGAGGAATGCTGAGTGTTCAAGTCCATCACTCTTCCACCTGGTCTTGTTTTGAGCTGGAGTCTCTTCTTACTAATTCTGAAGCTTGTGGACTCTGAAATTTTTTGGGTCTCTGTTTCCCTGCAAGACTTGGGGGTGGTTATGGGTGCACAATGCCATGCCAAGCTGTTTTATGTCAGATCTGGAGATTTGAACTCAGGCCCTTATGCTTACACAGGAAGCTCACTTAAATACTGATCCATCCCTCCAGACCCAGATCTTCTACCTCCACCCCCCCAAGGAAAACTCTCGGTATAGTCCAGATGGACCTGGAATTCACTATGTAGTCTTGGGCTGGCCGAAATCTTCTACTTCTGCGTCCCAAGTGCTGGGATTAAAGGTGTGTGCCACTATGGCCAGCTCCAAATTTTCTTTCCTCTCTCCCTTTCCTTTCCTTTCCTTTCCTTTCCTTTCCTTTCCTTTCCTTCCCTTCCCTTCCCTTCCCTTCCCTTCCCTTTCCTTTTCTTTCCTTTTTCTCCTCCATCTTTTTTTCTTCCTTCCTTCCTTCCTTCCTTCCTTCCTTCCTTCCTTCCTTCCTTTCCCTTCCCTTCCTTTCTCTTCCCTCCCTCCCTTGTTCTCTCCCCACTTCCTAGAATTACAGGTGAGTATCACTATACCTGGCTATCATTCTGCTGATCTTTGTAAAGAACTAACTTTTGCATTCTTTGATTTTTCTCTGTTGTTTTCTGTTATTGTTATTATTATTGTTGTTGTTGTTTTTGGTCTTTTGAGGTAGAGTTTTGCTCTAGCCCAGGCTGACTTGGAATTCACTCTGTAGTCTCAGGGTGGCCTCGAACTCATGGCGATCCTCCTACCTCTGCCTCACAAGTGCTGGGATTAAAGGCGTGTGCCACCATGTCTGGCTTTTGTTTTTTCGAGGTAGGCTCTCACTCTAGCTCAGGCTGACCTGGAATTCACTGTGGAATCTCAGGGTGGTCTTAAACTCACGGTGATCCTCCTATCTCTCTGCCTCCCAAATTCTGGGATTAAAGACATGTGCCACCACGCCCAGCTCTGGCTTGTTTTCTGTTACTGATTTACATTTAACAGCATCACCTTGGCTACTCTATTGAGAATAGACTAGCATCAGGGGTTGGGTGACAAGGGAAGCAGCAGGAAATGTTGCTATCATGCAAGGAAGAGTAAAAGGGAGCTGGACCAGAGTGACATGGATGGTGTGGTGAGAAGCAGTTGAGTTATAGATGCATTTTGAAGGTAGAGCTATGAGAATTTCCTGGTAGTCTTGGTATGGGCTGTCAGAGAAAGATAAGTCAAAGCTGAGTTCTGAGGTGTTGAATGGAGAGAGACAAGAAAGTGAGTGGGAGCCCTTGACCTTGGGGAAGATCAGTAGCTTAGTTTCACATATTCTGAGTTTGTGGGGCAGGCTACCACCCAAGTGCAGGTGTTGGTAGAGTCTTTTTTTTTTTTTTTTTGGTTTGTTTTTTGTTTTTTGTTTTTCGAGGTAGGGTCTCACTCTAGCTCAGGCTGACCTGGAATTCACTCTGTAGTCTCAGGGTGGCCTTGAACTCATGGCGATCCTCCTACCTCTGCCTCCCGAATGCTGGGATTAAAGGCGTGCGCCACCACGCCTGGCTGTTGGTAGAGTTTTGTAGGAGTCTGAGGTCTAGGGGACATGGCCTCACTCCTAAAACTATAGTGGGTGGGAACTGGCTACAGCTCATCATGATGATGTCATTAGGTTTTGGGGAGCTTCAGGGGTCAGTATTAGAAAGAATGTACAAAGGGGACTGAAGAATTAGCTTTTGTCAGGCTTCAAAATAAGAAGCTTCACATTATCCTCTTCTCCTTTCCATTCATCCATCCATCTACCTACCCATATATCCATCTATTCGTTCATTCCATCTATCCACTCAGATCCCAGGAACCAAAGTCCTTTCTGCAATGCCTCTGCAGCTGAAGGAGCAAAAGTCCTGGGGAGATAAGCCCAGGACCTTTTTTACTTTTTCTTTTGGAGGGTGTCTGTATATGTACTGCTAAGTTCATGCACAAAAGTGTCTGTGAACATGGGCTGGAGAGATGGCTTAGCGGTTAAAGCGTTTGCCTGTGAAACCTAAGGACCCCAGTTTGATTCTCCAGGTCCCACATAAGCCAGATGCACCAGGGGGCACACATGTCTGGAGTTCGTTTGCAGTGGCTAGAGGCCCTGGTGTGCCCATTTTCACTCACTCTCTCTCTCTTTCACTCTATCTCTAATGAATAAATAAATAAATAAATAAAAATTTAAAAAATTTTTAAAACTGTGAATATATTCTGGTTCATGGATAGGTTTCTAATTGGATATATGTCTGCTCTTATGTATATACATTGCCAAATATATACATATTAAGGCTAAATATATATTGAGCATATGTGTAGAATCATGTTAACTTATACACCTATGTTTAAGGTATATAACAGTGTGTCTGGTTGGGTGTGGTGGTACACGCCTTTAATCCCAGCACTTGGGAGGCAGAGGTGGGCAGATTACCATGAGTTCGAGGCCACCCTGAGACTACAGAGTGAATTCCAGGTCAGCCTGAGCTAGAGTGAGACCCTACCTCGAAAAACAAAAAAATTAAAAATAAATAAATAGAGTGTGTCTGCATGTGCTGTGTGGATGCGTGTCTGTACATGTGCATGAGGGGATGCAGATAATTGCATGGCATGTGTGTGCACATGTGTGTCTCTGGCTGAATTTAGCTTTTCTCTTTCTTCCGTGGCTGCAGCTGCGTTGTGTGGGAAGGAGGGGTTTTGGTGGTACAGCATGTCTGCTCCCAAATTTTCTGGAGTAAAGACCAAATTGTTCTATGAGTTTCATGGAAACCAAGTTTCCTGAACATATGAAGTCTGGTCTGGTCCTTTGCTGTGGGGAGTCCAGGCCCTGTGGCCACCTGCAGGTGTGAGGACTCCATCTCTCTCACCCTTCAGGCCTCTTGGCAAGGGAGGTGGACTTCCCGGCTGTTAATTAGGATCCAGACACACACACAGCAGGTCTTGGCTCACACCTCTTCCTTGGCCTTCTTCCCAGAGCTGCTGCCCTTCAGAGAAGGGGTTTGTCCTCTGAGGAGGACTAAGCCTGGGATAGGGGCTGTACCGTTGCTGACCTGGTAGCTGGGGAAAGTGGCTGGATATTGACAATCCCCACTTGAGTAGGCTTTGTGTTCAGGATATATGAAGGGATGTGGGAGAGAGCATACACTGAGCTGCTTGAAAGACTTGCTGTCATTCCTGCTCCTTCATTTACTAGCTGTGTGACCCGGGGCAAGATCTTGACCTTGCTGAGCCTTAATGTTCTCAGCAATAGGATGGGAGGCAAAGAACCTGCTCTTGACTCCATTGGGGACACAAATGAACTTTTGAGCCTGTTCTAGTTACTGTGGTTACATAAGGAAACTTAATGGCTCAAAACACCACAAACATTTGTTTTGCTGACAGATTTTCTGTTTGGTCCAGGCTCAGCTGGGGGGCAAAAGGGTGACATTCTCTTTTCTACCTGAAATCAAGCTAGGCAGATGGGGAGGGCTGGATCACAGAAGCTTGAGTTGTGTAGCTGGTGGGAACTTAGCTGAAGCATCTGCATGGGGCCTCTCTGTGGTCCTTGGGCTTCCTCACAACATGGTGGCCAGATTCCAGTAGAGACAGCAAGCCAGGTAGAGCCATATTGCTGAGTGTGACCTTCCCTAGAGAGTTGCCTTGAAAGTGACACTTTAACTTGAGCTTTTGCTTGAGCCACAACTCCCAGCTCAGGTTAATGCGTGAGGAAATAGAGAACACTTCTCCCTCTCTTTTGTGTGGATGTTTCCATGTGTATGTGTGTATATATGTGTGTGTTTGTGCACGTGTGGCAGTCAGAGGACAAGTTTGGGTGTCAGTCCTTGCCTTCTACCTTGTCTTGAGGAAGTAGAGTCCCTCTTAGTTGCTTAGCTTTGCCAGGAGAGTCAGCCTGTGAGCTTCAGGGAAATTCTTCTGTCTCACCAAACGTATGCTGGGATTACAGAAGTTTGCCACAACTTCCAGCATTTTGGGGGGGCGAGGTTGAGGTAGGGTTTCCCTCTCTAGTGCTGGGATTAAAGGCATGCGCCACCACACCTGGCCTCTGTTTTTTGTGAGGTAGGGTCTCACTGTAGCCCAGGCTGACCTGGAACTCACTCTAACAGTCCCAGGCTGGCTTTGAACTTACAGTGATCTTCCTACCTCTGGGATTAAAGGAATGGACCACCACACCTAGATGTTTATAACTATTTAAAACTTTTCTTATTGAGAATTTTTTTTTGGAGAGAGGCAGAGAGAGACAGAGAGGGAGAGGGAGACAGCAATGGGCGCGCCAGCAGCCTCTCAGCTGCTGTGAATGAAATCCAGATGTGTGCACCCCCTTGTGGTTAAGTGCAGCATTGCGCCCTTGCGTCACTTTGCACCTGGCTAAACGTGGGACCTGGAGATTGGAACCGCTGAAGATTGGAACCAGCATTTTTAGGTTTAGGAGGCAGCCATCTCTCCAGCCCTCTTATTGAGAATTTTAATACATTAACATATTGTAATTTGATTATATTCCTTTCCTACTACCTTCTTTTGTCTGCCTCACCCACTCCTCTCCCACTGAGCCCCCTACTCTTTCCAAGCAGTCCTTCTTCTGTTTTGACCTCTCATTCTTTTGGTCCTCCTCCATCCTCTATGTCAAAATGTTGATGGCTCAGGATTGTGTAGGTTTTGACAATCACTATAAGGTCATGAATGCACCAGTCAGTTCATGTCCAGAGGACAGTACTTCAAAGTACTCCTTCCCAGAGTCCACCATTTGATGGGAGGATCAGCGATCTGAAATAACACGTGAGACTGAAAATATTGTCATCTTTGCAAAAATTACTTTGCGAAGTGCCCAAGGGTCTCCTTGGGACCCTGTGGGTCCTACTGAGGTTTCACTTGCAGGGAAAAGGGTCTGCCCACATGGCTGAGAAGCTCCCTAGGTGTGGGTCTCTAGCTCCATACTCTTTTGGTCTCACAGGTAAGAAGCCTGAGGCTGAGCCTCCTGAGCTGGAGGAACTGAAGTGTATAGGCCACAAGGGGCAGAGTTGAGGCCATGGTGAGTCAGTAGGGAGGCAGGAGCCAGAAGGAACAGCAAGGACCCCATCCCCTTAAATATTTCCTATGTTTCAGACACCATTCCAGACATGGGGAGCGGGTGGTGCGACAGTATTGAACAAAACAGAGCAAAATATACACAAAGCCAGGCATGGTGGCATATGCCTTTAATCCCAGCCTTCGAGAGGCCGAGGTAGGAGGATCACCATGAGTTTGAGGCCACCCTGAGACTACATAGTGAATTCCAGGTCAGCCTGGGCTAGACCGAGACCCTACCTCAAAAAAGTACACATTAACAAAATACACATGAAGTGAAATAAACATGTAAAATAAGTTCTGTGGAGAATAACAGAGCAGTGAAAGAGACACTAGGAGTGCGGTGCAGGGGTGCCAAGTGAGGGGTCTGGGGAGACCTCACATTGATGCTTCAGTAATGACCAGACAACCAGCGAGGGAAGGAGCTGTGTAAATGTGGAGGTGGAGTTGATAAGAACCTTCCATGCAGGGGTAACAGCAGGTACCCAGGCCTTGAGGGAGAAGGCATAGTGGTGGAATGGGGGAAGCCTGTCTGAGCTGGGATGAGCCATGGAGGGGTGGAGATGAGTTCAGAATGATAGAAGTGGGAGTTGTGTGGGAGTGCAGATACTGTAATACAATAACTTGTTTTCAGTTGCTAGGGACTACTGAGGGGTGCTCTGTGTAATTATGGTTTGTATTGGGTGTCTATTACTGCCTAACAAAGCTTTAAACAATTATTATTATCATTTTATTTTTGTTTTTTCAAGGTAGGGTCTTGCTGTAACCTAGAATTCACTATGTAGTTTCAGGGTGGCCTTGAACTCACAGTGATCATCCTACCTCTGTCTCCCGAGTGCTGGGATTAAAGGTGTGTGCCATCATGTCCAGCTTATTGTTTTATTTTATTTTATTTTTATTTATTTATTTATTTATTTATTTATTTATTTATTTATTTATTTTTATGTGAGAGAGTGAGAATGGGAGTGAGGGGTGGAGATAATTGGCATGCCTGGACCTCCAGTGAGTGTAATTAAACTCAGATGCGTGTGCCACCTAGTGCTCATGTGTGACCTTGTGCACTTGTGTTACCTTGCATCTGGCTTATGTGGGACCTGGAGAGTCAAACATGGGTTCTTAGGCTTCGCAGGCAAGTGCCTTAACTGCTAAGCCATCTCTCTAGCCCATATTTTTTTTTTTTTTTTGAGGCAGGGTCTTGCTCTAGCCCAGGCTGGCTTGGAATTCACTCTGTAGTCTCGAACTCACTGTGATCCTCCTACCTCTGCCTCTTGAGTGCTGGGATTAAAGGCATGCGCCACCACACTTGGCTTTTCTATTTTATTTTTTTATTTTATTATTTTATTTTATTTTTTAAGGCAGTGTCTCACTCTAGACCAGGCTGTCCTGGAAGTTACTCTGTAGTCCCAGGCTGGACTCAAACTCCTGGTCATCCTCCGACCTCAGCCTCCCGAATAAAGACGAGTGCCACTACTGCTGGCTCCAATCATTACTGTTTATGATCTTGTGGGTTGGCAGGACGTTTCCTCTGCAGGCTTTGCCTGCGCTCTCTCATGGTGACTTCGAGTAGGCTGGCATACCCAGGCCAGTCTCCCATGGTTCTTCTGTGTGATTTTGTGTCCTTCACTAGTAAACCAGCGTCCCCTGTTGTGGTTTCAGAAGAGAGTCTAAGAAACAAGAGTGGAAGTTGCAAAGTCTCTCAGGCCCAACCAGGACCACAAACACCATCACTTCTGCCTTCTGTTATTGGCCAAGGCAATATATAGGGCCTGCTCAAGTTCACCAAGGGTGAGAACAATACAAAGGTATGAACTTGAAGTGGGACCGACTGGGGCTGCTCTACAGCTATCATTCCCATGGTCTAAGGACCTTTCTTTGAGAGAGGATAGAAAGAAAGAGGCAAGCCAATGAGGAGGCTGTTGGCTTGGACTGGGGTGGTTACAGAGGAATTGTGGAGAAGTGGTTAGATTCTGGGTGTATTTTGGAAAGAGAACAACAGGATTTCCTGACAGAGCGGGTGTAAAGTGTAAAAAAAGGGAGGAGTTGAGGGCTTCGCTGTGGTTTTTGACCTGAGCACCTGGAAGCATGGAGCTACCATTTACTGGGGAGGGGAGGGCAACTTAGGGAGGGACTGGAGGGTTATTTTTAAATTTTTGTGGGAGGAGTGGATTTGGGGTTCCAATTTAGTCATGTTAAATTTGGCTATTAGTTACTTTTCTTGTTGCTGTGACCAAAATAACAAAAACGACTTTAGGATGGACGGGTTTATTTTGGCTCTGGTTTGAGAGCACAGTTATGGCGTAAGGAAGGCATGGCTGCAGGAGCGTGAGGCACATGATCACATTGTACCACAGGCGTGAAGTAGAGAGATGAATGCTGGGGTTCAGCTGGAGTTTTCCTTTTTATTCAGTGTGGGAGCCCAGCCCATAGGATGGTGCTGCCCACATTCAGGGTGAGCCTCTCCACTTCCATTAATTCTCTCTGGAAGCAGCCTCACAGACACACCCTGAGCCACATTTCCTAGGGGACTCCAAATCCAGTCCATCTGACAGTAAAGCTTAACCACCTCAGGCTGCCTCTTAGGCCAGCAAATTGTCACTGTTAAGGGGCAGGTGAATATATATGTGCACCTGGAGTGCAGGAGAGAGATCTAGACTGGTGATTTAAAGCCAGGAGCAAGCTGGGCATGGTTGAGCACACCTTTAATTCCAGCACTTGGGAGGCAGAGGTAGGAGGATCACTGTGAGCTCGAGGCCACCTTGAGACTACATAGTGAATTCTAGGTCAGCCTGGGCTAGAGTGAAATCCTACCTGGAAAAACCAAAACCAAAACAGAAAATAAAAAGAAATATCTTAATTAGAGCTAGAGAGATGGTTTAGAGGTAAAAGGCACTTGTTTTCAAAGGCTGAAGGCCAGGGGTTGATTCCCCAGTACCCATGTAAAATCAGATTCACAAAGTGGTGAATGTGTCTGGAGTTCATTCGCAGTGGCAGGCAGCCCTGGCATGCCCATCCTCTCTCTCTTCTCTCTTTCTTCTCTCTCTCTCTGTCTGCCTCTTTCTGTCTCTCTCTCAAATAAATAAATAAATAAATAAATAAATAAATAAATAAATAAATATATGCTGGGATTAAAGGCATGCACCACCAGGTCCAAGTTAGAAATATTTTAATTAAATTAGGCTCATATAGTCATGTCAGGTAATTTAAAAAAATAGATTTATTGGTTTATAGAGATGGTTCAGCAGTTAAGGTGCTTGCTTGCAAAGCCAAAGGAACTAGGTTCAATTTCCCAGGACCCACATAAGCCAGATGTACAAGGTGACACATGTGTCTGGAGCTTGTTTGCAGTGGCTGGATGCCCTGGTGTGCCCATTCTCTCTTTTCCTCTCTTTCCCTCACTCTGACTCTTTCTCTCTCTCAAATAAATTGAAAAAATATTTTTAAAGAAAGAAAAAAATTAAACTTAATGAGATGATTCATGTGCCATACAATTCATCCATTGAAAGTGTTCAATATTTTTTGTATAAGCACATTAATTTTAGTGTATGAGATATATTATGTTGTTGTGTTGCCCAGGCTGGTTTTGACCACCTGGGTTCAAGTGATCTACCTTAGCCTCCCAAGTCCTGGGACTGTAGGTGCATACCACTGTGCCCAATGACCACAATGATTTTAGAACATTTTCTTCACACCCATTAGCATTCTTTTCCCATTTCCAGCACTCTATCCTTCCATCCTACCCCTGTCTTTCAGATTGCCTAATCTAGACATTTCCTAGATATAGAATCATAGAGTATATTTAATTTATGTGAATCTACCTGAAGAAACCAAACTGAAATCAAAAGCATTAAATTCAAATAATTGTAAAACTTTCGATTTATTCATGATTTTTTTTTTTTTGCTATAAAAGATAATTCCTGAGTGGGAGAGATGGCTTAGTGGTTAAGGGACTTGCCTGCAAAGCCTGAGAACCCAGGTTTGGCTCCCCAGAACCCATTTAAGCCAGATGTACAAGGCGACACATGCACATAAGGTTGCACATGTGCATGAGATGGAGCATGCATCTGGAGTTGGATTGCAGTGGCTAGAGGCCCTGATGCGCCAATTCTCTCTCTCTTGTTCTCTCATAAATAAAATATTTATTTATTTAGTTATTTATTTATTTATTTATTTCACAGACAGAGAAAGAATTGGCACACCAGGGCCTCAGCCATTGAAATTAAACTCCAGACGCTTATGCCACCTAGTGAGCATGCATGACCTTACACTTGCTTCACCTTTGTGCATCTGGCTTACATGTGATCTGGAGAGTCAAACGTAGGTCCTTAGGCTTTGCAGGTAAACACATTAATTGCTAAGCCATCTGTCCAGCCCAAAATAAATAAATTTATTTATTTATTTTTATTTTTTTTTTTTTCAAGGTAGGGTCTCACTCTAGCTGAGGCTGACCTGGAATTCACTATGTAGTCTTAGGGTGGCCTTGAACTCATGACAGTCCTACCTCTGCCCCCCAAGTGCTGGGATTAAAAACATACACCACCATACCCAGCTCCAAAATAAATTTAATTAATTTATTTTTGTTTTTTTGAGGTAGGGTCTCACTGTTGTTCAGGCTGACCTGGAATTCACTATGTAGTCTCAGACTGGCCTTGAACTCATAGTGATCCTCCTACCTCTGCCTCCAGAGTGCTGGGATTAAAGGTGTGTTCCACAACGCCCAGTCCAAAATATTTTTAAATTTTTTATTTATTTATATTTATATAGAGAGAGGGAAAAAGAGAGGGGAGAGAGAGAGAGAGAGAGAGAGAGAGAGAATGGGCGTGCCAGGGCCTCCAGCCACTGCAAATGAACTCCAGACACATGCTCCACCTTGTGCATCTGGCTTGTGTGGGTCCTGGGGAATCAAACCAAGGTCCTTTGACTTTGCAGGTAAATTGCCTTAACCACTAAGCCATCATTCCAGCCCCCAAACTAATTTTTTTGTTGTTGTTTTTTCGAGATAGGGTCTCACTCTAGCTCAGGCTGACCTGGAATTTGCTATGTAGTCTCAGGGTGGCCTCGAACTCACAGTGATCCTCCTACCTCTGCTTCCCGAGTGCTGGGATTAAAGACATATGCCACCACGCCCAGCTAAAAATAAAATTAAAAAAAAAGATAATTCCTCCTTTCTTTTACTCTCAACTTCTTCAGTTTTGCTATATTTTTATTTTTATATTTTTTCTAGAGATAACATCCACAATCTGTTCTCTGTACATAAACCTTGCAGTTGCTCGACAGGGGTCCCATATTTAAATGGATTCAGTGCTCATTAAATTCCATTGCTGAATTCTTTATTTTGTTTCATCTCCTAACTGTGTATGTTTTGGGGTTAAATGGTTTGAGACAGTCTTTCCTTTTCGAGGCAGGGTCAGATGAAAATCCTGAGTGGGCAGGGAGTTGTTTGCTCTTCTACCACTGACAGTTCTGGGCCGTTGGGTGCCAAAGGCTTATGGGCTGAGCTGACAGGTTCGAAGGTTTATAGCGCCAGGCCATGAGGACTAGAGACTTACGGCTCCAGGTACTTAGGTTTGAGGCATATGGCTCTAGGCTTTTGTTGCCAGTGGTCCAAGCACTTGGCAGCTAGTGAAATCCCTTGGCTTTTAAGCTGCAGATCTTGGGAGCACCAGGCAGCACCAGCCCTAAGCCTTGGGTGTTGAGACCCTTGGTTAAGACTTGGTAGCTTTCTGGAGGTCTTCCAGGAACTAGGTCCCTTCATCTCTCATCTTTGGCTCCCTGTAGCATCTGCCTTCTTCTATATTCCACCATCCTTCATCATCCTTGCCACCTCTGCTCCCCACGATCTCTGCCCTTACTTACTCTAGGGAACTATTCAGCCACATTCCTGCCACCATGGCTGCTACCACTGCTACTGCTTGTTTGTCCTGTCACTTTCATCAACTCGTGATGTTATCTGCTCACTGTGCTTCCCCACATAAATATGATAAATAAGCAGGAAAAGACCATCAGGATAAGCCTTTTTTTTTTTTTTTTTTTTTTTGGCTTTTCGAGGTAGGGTCTCACCACTCTGGCCCAGGCTGACCTGGAATTAACTTTGTAGTCTCAGGGTGGCCTCGAACTCTCGGCGATCCTCCTGCCTCTGCCTCCTGAGTGCTGGGATTAAAGGCGTGCGCCTCCACACCCGGCTAGGATAAGGTGTTTTTTTTTTTTTTTTTTTTTTGGTAGGGTTTCACTCTAGCCCAGGCTGACCTGGAATTCAGGCTGGCCTCGAACTCATGGCAATCCTCCTACTTCTGCCTCCCAAGTGCTGGGATTAAAGGCGTGTGTCACCACTTCTGGCTAGGAGAAGCCTTTGATTGGACCTAATGATGCAACATCAGGTGGGCAGCCCGGGAGGGTGCCTCCTAGCTGACTCTGTAAGTGAGCTGAACAACCTGGTTACATAGCCAGAAACGGGTTATGACATAGCTGTGGAATGGACATCAGTAACCTCAGCACTTGGAAGGTGGAGGCAGAAGGATTAGAAGTTCAAGGTCATCCTTGGCTCATAGCAAGGTGGAGGCCAGCCTGGGCTACATGAAACCCAGTCTCAAAAAAGCAAAAATAAACGAAGATAAACAAAGAAACAAAAACCCTAAAACTAAACCGAACTAAACCAACCAACAAAAACAACAACAACCAAAAAAACCCAACTCAGCCAGGTTGTCTTGGAGGCTGCTTGGCTGATATTTTTCTGTTTGAGGCAGCCAGGATAGGAGAGGATATGACAACTGCCACTCAAATGTCTGAGTGTTTATTGCCAACAGTTCAAGCTATTTGAAGGAAAAAAAAACATCAAGGGAGTGTATACATCAAAGAATTAACATGAAATTAGCAGTGCTTAACAGAGTTGCCTTCTTACAGTGCACTCAGGAGGCAGAGGTAGGAGCATCTCTATGAGTTCAAGGCCAGCCCAAGACTACATAGTGAATTCCAGGTCAACCTGAGGTCGAGTGAGATCCTACCTTGAACCCCCCCCCCCCCCGCAAAAAAAATATTTATTTGAGTGTGACAGACAGAGAGAGAGAAAGAGAGGCACATGCCAGGGCTTCTTGCCCCTGCAAACAAGTCCAGATGCATGTGCCACTTTGTGCACATGGCTTTATGTGGCTACTAGGCTCTTGAACCTAGGCCATCAGGCTTCGCAACAATTGCCTTTTACCTCTGAGCCATCTCTTCAGCCCTCATAATTTATTCTTTTTTTTTTTTTTTTTTTTTTTTTGAGGTAGTATCTCGCTCTAGCCCAGGCTGACCTGGAATTAACTATGTAGACTCAGACTGGCTTTGAACTCACAGCAATCCTCCTGCCTCTGCCTCCCGAGTGCTGAGATTAAAGGTGTGCACCACCATGCCAGGCCATCATTATTCTTGAAATTCAGTAGCTAGCTAGTGGGTTAGTCTATATTGCTGTGTTACAAATCATTTCATTGGTAGCCTATGTGGGTTATGATTCCAGACACAGCTTAACCTGATTTCAGCTTTATGGTCTCTCTCAAGGCTGCAGTTGAGGGGCTGAAGATTCAATTGGGGAACCATCAGTGTTCAGATCCTTGGATAGAAGGCCTCAGTTCCCTGCTAGCTGTTGGTTGATTCTGCTCTCAATCTACTTATTTTCCTAATTGTTTTTTTCTCATCCTCTTCTTCCTCCTCTCCTCTTGTCTTCTTCTTCCTCCTTTCCTCTTCCTCCCTCCTCCTTCTTCCCCTTCTCCTCCTTTACCTCTTTTTTCTTTTCCTCCTTCTGCTCCTCTTTCTCCTCCTTTTCTATTTTTTTTTATTTGAGAGAGACAGAGAGAGGAGGAAGAAGCAGAGAGAATGGGCACACCAGGGCCTTTTCAGCCACTGTGAACGAACTCCCAGACACATGTGCCCCCTTGTGTGCATGTGTGACATTGTGTCACTTTGGTGTCTGGCAATACGTGGAACCTGGAGATTTGAACAAGCCTTTTTAGGCTTTGCAGGCAGGCGCCTTAACCACTAAGCAATCTCTCCAGCCTTTCTATTTTTTTTTTTTTTTCAGTCCTGGGATCAAACCTAGGGCCTCAAGTGTGCTAGGCTCTACCACTGAACTATTCCTCTAGCACCGGACTTTTTTACATGGTAGATTGCTTCATCAGAGCATGCAGACTGAGGACAGTAAAAGGAAGTCACAGTATTTTACAACTAATCCCAGGATTGGTATCCCATCACCTTCACTGTATTTTACTCATTTGAAGCACATCACCAGGTCCAGCTTACTCTAGATGAAGGAGGACTATATAAGGGCAAGAATTCAAGGAAGCCGATCAGAAGCTGCCACCCACAGTCAGGAGATGTGCCCATGTTAAATACACCATATCATCTCAACATTTACCCAGGGCAGTGCCTTTTCTATCTGTGGAGTGTTAAGTGCCCCTTTCTCATTATAACTCTTTGAGAGAGAGAAAGAATGGGGTGTCAGAGCCTCCAGCCACTATAAATGAACTTCAGACGCATGTGCCACCTTGTGCATCTGACTTTATGTGGATATTGGAGAATTGAACCCTGGTCATTAGGCTTTGTAGGCAAGCATCCTAACCATTAAGCAATCTCCCCAGCCCTATTTGTCAGTGTTTTTCAAGATTATTTATTATTTGTTTATGAGACAGGGAGAGAATATGGGTGCACCAGGGCCTCTAGCCATTGCAAACGAACTCCAGACGGATGCACCACCATGTGCATCTGGCTTATGTGGTTCTGGAGAATCTAACCTAGGTCCTTTGGCTCCGCATGCAAGTGCCTTAACCACTAAGCCATCTCTCCAGCTCTATTTGTTAGTGTTTTTACTTGTATTGGATCATGGTTGAGGCTGGCATTAGAACGAGGCAAATGAACATCTACAGAGCAAATGTTGTTGTTGTTGTTGTTGTTGTTTTGATTTTTCGAGGTAGGGTTTCACTCTAGTCCAGACTGACCTAGAATTCACTATGTAGTCTCAAGGTGGCCTCGAACTCATGGTGATCCTACTACCTCTGCCTCCTGAGTGCTGGGATTAATGTTTTTGTTTTTCAAGGTAGGGTCTCACTCTAGCCCAGGCTGACTTGGAATTCACTGTGCAGTTTCAGGGTGGCCTTGAACTCAAGGCAATCCAGTACCTCTGCCTCCCAAGTCCTGGGATTAAAGACATGCGCCATCACGCCCGGCTCTACAGAGCAAATTTTAAGGAGGCTCTCACTCCCAGATGCTGACCCTGTCCTGTGTAGCCTGAGAGTGAGCAAGCTGCTGGTTAACACCATAGATAACTTTTCTCCCCAACACGCTGCATAGCTCTTTCCAGTATCCTGAAATAGGGAGGAGGCATCCAGCTCAGCTCCAGCTTGATTTCTCAGTCTCACAGTTCTTTTCTTTTCTTTTCTTTTTTTTAATATATATTTTGGTTTTCCAAGGTAGGGTCTCACTCTAGGTTGGGCTGACCTAGAATTCACTATGTAGTTTCAGGGTGGCCTCGAACTCATGGTGATCCTCCTACCTCTGCCTCCTGAGTGCTGGGATTAAAGGAGTGCGCCACCACGCCCGGTTAATATATTTATTTATTTATTTATTTGCAAGAAGAAAGAGACAGAGAACGAATGGGCATGCCAGGGTCCCCAGCCACTGCCAGCAAACTCCAGATGCATGCTCCCCTTTTGTACATCTGGCTTTATGTGGGTACTAGGGAATTGAACTCTGGTCATTAGGGTTTGCAGACAAGCACCTTAACCACTGAGCCATCTCTCCAGCTCAACCTCACAGTTCTTTGACTTAGGTCTAAGCTTCTCCATGACCATCTTCTTTGGCTCAGGGGCTGTAGCTTGAATTAAGCATTAGGCGCCAAAGACTTGTCTTCTGTCCTGAGGGAATTGCAGGGCTAAGACAGAAGGGAGGAGTCTTCAGTAGAACACCTGGGCTCTGCTCCCTCTTCTGGGATTTAGGTAAGTGCTGCCTATGAGAGTGTTCCTCTGTTTAATTGATGGGTACATCTCCTGGGATTGGGGCTTCCTCCTCCTCTGCTCAAGTGGAGGTAACACCTAGAATCGTTCACTTTCTCCATTTTTGCCCTTCTCCCCAGTAGCTTGTCTCACTGACTCTTCGCTAAGGACATCTCCTCACTGTATTTAAACCCCTTCAGATAGGAAGGTTTTGTGGACTGGCTCAGGGGAGGGAATCTGAGCAGGGCGATATTCCAGAATGATTTGCCTTTTTGCTTGCATGCCAGTATTTAATGTTTATTTCATTAGATTTTGTCCTTGTCTTTGGTGAAAAACATTTTTTTTCTTACTCTTTTTGGTTCCTGGGAGAAGGAAAGTCTATGATACAAACTCTGTCCCCCATCTTAGGAGTTGCCCCAGATAACCCCTAAGGCCCTTTCCAGCCCAGGCTTGAGCATGACTGAGTTCCCTCCCTGGAGTGGCGCAGAGCCAGTGGGGCTGTCCTTGAAACGTTTACATCCTGAAGACTGTCTCAACGGTTATCAGGGATGATCCAGGACATACATCCCTTGTAGCCATAGTCAGTGGTCATCTGAGGGTCTGCTCCTGGCTTCTGGAGTGGTGCTGACAGCAGTGCCGTGCAAGTGCCTGGCTCTGTGGACCCCTCTTATCACTTCCAGGTGTGTCCTTGGGGATTTCTTCAGTAAGTGCTCTTGCTTTCTGAGCCAGAATAACCAGGCCTCCCTGTACCTGCCTCAGAGGGGCTGAGAGAGGCTTACCACCCTTCCTGGAGGGGCCCCACCTCCCTGCCAGTATCAGTAGGGGCCTTTAAAAATCTTTTATTTAGCCGGGCATGGTGGCGCACGCCTTTAATCCCAGCACTCAGGAGGCAGAGGTAGGAGGATCACCGTGAGTCCGAGGCCACCCTGAGACTACATAGTGAATTCCAGGTCAGCCTGGACCAGAATGAAACCCTAACTTGAAAAACCAAAAAAAAAAAAAAAAAAAAAATTTATTTATTTATTTATTTATTTATTTATTTGAGGGCGGGCAGGAAGAGAGAGAAAATGGGCCTCTACCATTGCAAATTAACTCCAGATGCATGTGCCACCTTGTGCATCTGGCTTTATGTGGGTACTGGGGAATTGAACCAAGGTTGTTAGGCTTTGCAGGCAAGCATCTTTACCACTGAGCCATCTCTCCAGCCCTAGTTGTCTTTCATCACATGCCAGCACAGCCCACTAGGGGACCTCACAACCTGAAGGACCCCTGAGCTAGCCCCTTCATCACCTCACTTTCCAGCTGCTGTCAGCCCCTGGAGACCTGGTGGTGCCCTTATGCTTCATGCCAGTCCCTGCAGCTACAGGTTGGCAGACCCAGGAGCAGAGAATGCCAGCTACACAGCAGCTTGCTGGTGGCCAGGCTGCACTCTGGGTCTGTGTCCTGACTGGCTTAGCCTTGCTGGTGCATAAGCAGTGAGGGTCAGGCCTCAGGTCTGCCTCGGGAATGGTATCAGGAGTCCAGGGAGCACAGTGGCCTTTTCCCTTCCAGACAGGGTCTTGAATCTTTTCCTTGGAGCTCAGAGATGAGTCCTTGCCCAGATGGAAGATTGAGATAGGCTCAGGTTGAGACACAGGCTTTCCACCCCTCGGGGACTGGACCTCTTCACCTTCCCTCCTGATGTCTACCTCTGGATGCGCATGTGCACAAGGAAAAGCTGTGCATGTTAGAAGGCATGAGTGTGTACACACCGCACGCATGAATGTGCGCAAGGGTGAGGATGAGAGCATGTTTTTGTGTGTATGAGAAAGACTCGCTGTGCCTCTTAGGAGACCACAGCATATGGGCATGCTCACCCACCCTTCAGCAAGTGCTCCTAGCCTGTGTCAGGATTCAATGCTGCCATCTATTTGCTTTATGTCCTTACCATGTGTTCTTGTTTTTGTAAAAAATAATTTATTTATTTATTTATTTATTTATTTATTTATTTATTTGTTTGAGAGAGATAGAAGAGAGGCAGATATAGAGAGAGAATGGGCACACCAGAGCCTCTTTGCAAATGAACTCCAGTTGTATGTGCCACCTTGTGCATCTGGCTTACGTGGGTCCTGGGAAATCTGGCCTGGGTCCTTAGGCTTTGCAGGCAAGCACTTTAACCATTAAGCCATCTTTCCAGCCCATGTTCTTGTTTTTGAGATAGTATTTTGTTATGTTGCCTCCTGGACTCAAGTGATGCCCTGCTTCAGCATCCTGAGTAGCTGGGACTTACAGGGTGGGCACCACACCTGGTGCCACATGTGTTTTGATATTTGAGAGCTTATTTGGAGGTTATAGCAGGGAAGCTCAGCTACTCATATATCCATGACCAAACACCGGTCCTCCCCTGTTCAGGACACACATGGAGCGGTGAGGAAGGAAGGGGATACTCCCTAGCCAGCCAGATCAGTCAAATCAACTCTGGTGATCAATGGGGTGACAGATGCCACAGCCAGATCACCCTCATATCCTGTTTTTTTTTTTTTTTTTTTGTTTTGTTTTTTGAGGTAGGGTCTCATTCTGGCCCAGGCTGACCTGGAACTAACTATGTAGTCTTAGGGTGGCCTTGAACTCGCAGCGATCCTCCTACCTCTGCCTCCCAAGTGCTGGGATTAAAGGCGTGTGCCACCACGCCCAGCTCTCACATCCTGTTTTGATATTTGAATGTCACTTCTTTTTTATTTATTTTATTTATTTTATTTATTTTTTTTTTTTTTTGCGATTTGAAAGTGACCTGGAGAACAGAGAAAGAGCTGGGATTAGAGAGAGTTCATTTTATTTATTTGAAAGCGACAGACAGAGAAAGAGGCAGAGAGAGAGAGAGAATGGGTGCACGAGGGCCTCCAGCCGCTAGAAATGAACTCCAGATGCATGTGCCACCTTGTGCATCTGCCTTACGTGGGTTCTGGGAAATCGAGCCTCGAACCAGTGTCCTTAGGCATCACAAGCAAGCGCTTAACTGCTAAGCCATCTCTCCAGCCCTTGAATGTCACTTCTATTACCTACATTTGTGTGTACCTGTGATATGTGCGTTTTGTATAAGAGTGTGTGTGTACACTTGTGTTGAAGCTCATGCACATGTGTGAGGTATTGTAACATGAAGTTGTATGTGCAGGAGTCTGTATGTTTGTGGAGTTGTGTGTGTGTGTGTGTGTGTGCATGTGCATGGGTGACAGTATGAACATGGGCATATAACTCTCTGGGCAAGAGACCAAAGCCAGGCATACCCTTCATTATTTCCCCAGCTCAAGGGAGAAATGGCAAAGGCCAGAGGCTCTCAGACTCCATCCATTTTCTCAGGCCCCAGGCAAGTGTTTCCAGGCCTCCTCATCCGAGGGGACTAAGTCAGGATACAAGGAAGCTGGCCAGGCCTCACGCAGGCTGGGGACAAAACCACATTCCTGTCTTCTGCCTGCCTTCTTTCCTTTCCTTCCTCCCTTCTTCCTTCCTTCCTTCCTTCCTTCCTTCCTTCCTTCCTTCCTTCCTTCCTTCCTTCCTTCCTTCCTTCCTTCCTTCCTTCCTTCCTTCCTTCCTTCCTTCCTTCCTTTCTTTTTTTAATTTTTATTTAATTGCAAGCAGAGATAAATAGAAGAGAGAGAGAGAGAGAGAGAATGGGCATGCCAGGGCCTCCATCCACTGGAAACAAACTCCAGATGCATGTGCCACTGTGCATCTGGCTTTATGTGGGTACTGGGGAATCAAACTCTGGTCATTAGGTTTTGCAGGCAAACACCTTAGCCACTGAGCCATCTCCAGTCCTTTCTTCCTTCCCTCTCTCCCTTTCTCTTTCCCTTTCTTTTTCCTTCCTTCCTTCCTTTCTTTTTTCCTTCCTTCCTTCCTTTCTTTTTTCCTTCCTTCTTTCCTTTCTTTTTTCCCTCCCCCCTCCTTCCTTCCTTCCTTCCTTCCTTCCTTCCTTCCTTCCTTCTCCTTCTTTTTTTCAAGGTAGGGTCTCACTGTAGCCCAGCCTGGCCTGGAATTCACTATGTAGTGTCAGGGTAGCCTCAAACTTATAGCGATCCTCCTGCATCTGCCTCCTAAATACTGGAATTAAAGGCTGGCTCTTACTCCCCCCACCCCACCCAGAGGTAACGTCTTGCTCTAGCCCAGGCTGACCTGGAATTCATTATGTAGTCTCAGGGTGGCCTTGAACTCACGGCGATCCTCCTACCTCTGCCTCTGGAGCGCTGGGATTAAAGTCATGAGCCACCATGCCAGGCTCTCTCTCTCTCTCTCTTTTTTTTTTTTTTTTTAGATTTTTTGACTATCATACTCCATTTACATATTCAGTATATTCACATATATTCTCAGTGTGAAGGCACAGCATACTCCCAGCATACTTTAATGACCCCATAACAGCAGTATAATTAGATGGTAACAAGGACAGATACATAGTATGTAACTGTTTTCTGATCTTTACATAAATAGATCTATTAATTTTTTTGTTTTTTTCCAATTTAAAGATTTTTTAATGTTTGCTATTATTAACAAGATGTTTCATATGGATATATCATGTGTTGGTAACCTCTTTTCCCTCATCCCTGCCCCCATTCTGTTGGGGACCCTCCTCAGTGGGGTTGCAGGTAGTCCCCATGGGGTTGTGGTTTATGCATTGTGGGAGCAGCAGTCAGTTATTTTGGGGGGAGGCAATGCCTCTGGGCATGATGTTTCAAACTGTGGCTCTTACAATCTTTCCACCCCTCTTCTGCAAAATTCCCTGAGCCATGGTGGGTGAGTTTTAAGTCTACTTCAGTGATGAGCTCTTAGGAGCCTCTGGATCTCTGCTTTGGTAGGTGTGGAGCATCCTCAGGGTCTGTCTCCTATGCCCTGTCGCTGATTATCAGGTTCAGCATGGAAGCAGCACTCTTGCTCATCTCCCCACTCCTCTGTGGTTTCACCTGGGCCTTGGCTAAAGTGTGAGGCGTGGTTTATCTCCTTGGGTCTCACTACCTTCTAAAAAAGAAGAATAGATTCTCCAATGGAGAGTGAAGTCAGCATAGTTTAATTGGGATAAATATTACTAATTTAGGGAGAATTTGATGTATATAACTCCTCTTTTAGCCAAAGACTAGTGAGAGTTTGACAATGGAGAACCTAATCTTTGTCTCTATCAGATTCTGATCTGGTTCCCAGTTCCGGATATGGGTTCCTTTACACTGAGCAGATCTCTTACAGCTCTTTGTTTTTTGAGACAGAGTCTCACTCTGTAGTCCAGGATGACCTTGAACTTGAGGCTTTAGCCCCCCAAGTGCTAAGAATTATAGGTGTAAACCACTATGTTTGTCTTTTAAGATTAAAAAAATTTTTATTTATTTATTTGAGTGAGAGAGAGAGAATGAATATGGATGCACCAGGGCTTCTAACCACTGCAAACATACCACTTTGTGCATCTGGCTTACGTGGGTACTGGGGAATCAAACCTGGGTCCTTAAGCTTTGCAGGCAAGTGCCTTAACTTTTAAGCCATCTCTACAGCTCCTTTTTTCTTTTTAATTTTTTTTTTTTTTTAAGGTAGGGTCTCACTCTAGCTCAGGCTGACCTGGCAGGGTGGCCTCAAACTCATGGCGATCCTCCTACCTCTGCCTCCCAAGAGCTGGGATTAAAGGCGTGCACCACCACACCCGGCTTCTTTTTAAATTTTATTTTATTTATTTATTTGGCGGGGGGGGGAGAAATAGGCAGGTAGAGAGAGAGAGGGAGAATGGGCACACCAGGGCCTCCAGCCACTGCAAACAAACTCCAGATGTGTGTGCCCCCTTGTGTATCTGGCTTATGTGGGTCCTGAGGAATTGAACCAGGGTCCTGTGGCTTTGCAGGCATGCACCTTAACCACTAAGCCATCTCTCCAGCCCTCTTTCTTTCTTCCTTCCTTCCTTCCTTCCTTCCTTCCTTCCTTCCTTCCTTCCTTTCTCTCTCTCTCTCTCTCTCTCTCTTTCTTTCTTTCTTTCTTTTTGGAGAGAGACACAGAGGCAGAGAGAGAAGGAGAGGAAGACAGATAGAGATGGGTGCACCAGCAGCCTCTCAGCTGCTGCAAACAAAATCCATATGTGTGCACCCCCTTGTGGTCAAGTGCAACATTGCACCCTTGCGTCACTTTGCATCTGGCTAAACGTGGGACCTGGAGATTGGAACAGGCATTCTTAGGCTTAGGAGGCAGGTGACTTAATCGCTAAGCCATCTCTCCAGCCCTTTGCTTTCTTTTTAAAAAAATACATTTTATTTATTTGAGAGAGAGAAAGAGCAGAGAGAGAGAGGGAGAGAACAGGAGTGCTAGGGCATCCAGCCACTGCAAATGAACTCCAGATGCATGCGCACCCTTGTGCATCTGGCTTACGTGAGTTCTGGAGAATTGAACCAAGGTCCTTTGGCTTTGCAGGCAAACACCTTAACCACTAAGCCATCTCTCCAGTCCCCTTCTTTTTCTTTTTATTTTCTTTTTTTAAATTATTTTATTTATTTTTGGAGAGAGACACAGAGAGAGACAGACAGAGAGGAAGAAGGAGACAGAGAATGGGCGCGCCAGCAGTCTCAGCTGCTGTGAACGAAATCCAGGTGTGTGCGCCCCCTTGTGGGCAAGTGCAGCATTGCGCCCTTGTGTCACTTTGCACCTGGCTAAACATAGGACCTGGAGATTGGAACCGGGTTCTTAGGCTTAGCAGGCAGGCGCCTTAACCACTAAGCCATCTCTCCAGCCCTTCTTTTCTTTTTTGGAGAGAGACAGAGAGAGAGAGGGAGAAGAAGACAGAGAATGGGCTTGCAAGCAGCCTCTCGGCTGCTGCGAATGAAATCCAGATGTGTGTGCTCCCTTGTGGGCAAGTGCAGCATTGCACCCTTGTGTCACTGCATCTGGCTAAACGTGGGACCTGGAGATTGGAACTGGTATTCTTAGGCTTAGCAGGCAGGCGCCTTAACTGGTAAGCCATCTCTCCAGCCTTTTTCTTTTTTGAGACAAATTCTCACTATGCAGCCCAGGCTGGATTGGAACTTGTGCTGGGATTATAGGCATCCACCACCATGTCTTGCTTTCTTTTCTTGTGTGTGTGTTTTTTGTTGATATCACTTATCATGTGTTTTTAAAAATATTTTATTATTTATTTATTTATTATTTATTTATTTATTTATTTATTTGAGAGAGAAAGAGAAGCAAATAGAGATAGAAAGAATGAGAGAATGGGTGTGCCAGGGCCTCCAGCCACTGCAAATGAATTCTAGATGCATGTGCCACCTTGCACATCTGGCCTACGTGGGTCCTGGGGAATCAAATTATGGTCCTTTGGCCTTGTAGGCAAGTGCCTTAACTGCTAAGCCATTTCTCCAGGCCCCATGTATTTTTTTTTTATTAAGTAGAAACTTTGTATGGACACATCTTGTGTTGGTATCATCATTTCCCTACTCCCTGCTCCCATTCCACTGAGGGTCCTCCTCAGTGGGATTACTGGTATTCACCATGGAGTTATGGGTTATGAGTTGTGAGAGCAGCAGTCAGCCATTGGAGAGGTGTTTTTTGTTGTTGTTTTTTTTTAATAAAAATATTTTATTTTTATTTATTTGATTGAAAGAGAGACAGAGAAAGAGAGAGAGAATGAGCATGTCAGGGCCTCCAGCCACTGCAAACAAACTCCAGAGGCATGCACCACCTTGTGCATCTGGAGAATTGAACCTGGGTCCTTTGGCTTTGCAGGCAAACATATTAACCACTAGGTCATCTCTCCAGCCCTGTCTTTTTTTTTTTTTTTTTTTTTAAACTGAGAAACCCAAGTTTGAATCAGTCGTGGAAATCATTGAACTAGGACCTCAGTTGATTTGCACCCTGCCTGTGGGAGCCACAAATATGTGTCATAAGGTCTTCCGCTTCAGGATCCTTGTTGCCATAGGAGCTCCCATCATTGCACTGTGGGAGAAACCAAGACCCAGAGGCAGGGACCTCCCTAGGGTGTTCCAGCAGGCAGGGTGGGGCCAGACATTCACAGTACAGGTCCTACTCTATGTGACAGAGCCCTCCTTGAGCCCAGACAGCTGGGCCTCCACTACCTCAGGAGCCTCTCTAATTAGGGGATTAGAAGGCAGCCTCTCCCTGGCTGGCCCTCACTCCACAAAGCCGCAAGTAGAGCCATGGATTTGGTGGTATCGTGCTTGTTCCAGGTGTGTCTGAGGAAACCTGGCACCCTTGGGCGGCTTGTTCAGTCTGAAAGGCCCCTTTGTGGCTACAACCTCCCTTTGAGGAGCTCTATTTTGGGGTCAGGATCCACCCTGCTCCAGCTGGAGGAAGGAAAAGGTGTATTTCACTATGTCCTGTGGGTGTGGGGTGTGGAGAGGCAGGAGAGACACAAAACAGGAGTGCCCGTGGCTCCAGCGATGGGTGTCTGGCCTGCATGGAGGGGGAGGATGCAAAGACAGACTGGTAGGGGGAGAGGAGAGGCCACTGGCCCAGGTGGAGGTGCCCCCTTGACAAGACATCCCAAAGGAGGGGGCTGTGAGAGCTGGGCTAAGCTTTCATGTGGTCCTAGAGGCTGAGTTGACAGGCTCTGTCAAAATGGAATGCGGGTCTGCGGCCTGCCAGGGCCTCACCCGAGTCCTACCCACCAAGGACTTCCTGTTTCCCATTGCTGTGGGTGCCCAGCCCATGTCCTAGGCCCACAGGGAGACTCACCCTGCCCTCAAGGCCCTCCCAGTTTGGTTGACAAGGTCTAGAGGTTATAGCCACAGGCGGTAGGGTTGGGCGCAGAGATCACAGGAGCTGCTTGGCCTCCTTCTTCCACCTGAGCGGGCCACATTCCTGCCCCACTCAGCACAGTGGCCACGTTCCAGCCTCTTGCCTCTGCTCACAAGGGTTGTCTGCCTCTTGTGGTCTGGAAGCTCTTCTTAGCCCACACTGACCACTCCTCAGGGCGCTGCCAAGACCACCTCAGCCCAGAGGCTCCCAACACACCTGACTCCTCCTGCTGGCCTTTGAAGGGTTGGTGGCCTCTGGAGGCCTCTCAGAGCTGCTCTTTTGGCCAAAGATCTCCTCACTTTACTATGTACTGGTTGGCTGGACACGAAGGGAAAGGGCTTTTCAGAATGTGGTCCTTGGGCCTGGGTTCCCTAGTCTGTGACATGGGTATGATGGCAAGGCCTGATCAAGTTGCCTGACTGGAGAGGGGTAACAATGGCAAACACCTTGGCATGAGTTCTGGTGTTGGGCCTTCATTCCTCTCTCCTGAGGACATCAGGCCTGTGAGTGTCAGCTTGGGCTGCCCTGGGCATAGCCCCGTGACTCCAGGAATGACTAATTCCACCCCAGCCGTCTAGGGAGCTGGGAGAAATGAGTGTGTTTTCCTCTTTCTTCTACTGTTTCATTAAGCTCTTCTTGAGTGAGGGGAATGGGGATTGTCCTAATCCTCTGGCACGAGGTAGCAGCTTTCAGGAGACTGGGTGAGCTGGGGAAGCAGTAGCCAAGAGTTCCAGGGGACAATGAGAGCAGGGCAGGGAGTGGGTGCTTGACAGGGCTGTGCAGGCAGGCTGGCTTTACCCTGGGCCAGCCACGACCTCAGAGAAGCCCTGGCCTGTTCTGAGTTTCATCTCACTGCACAATAGATGTGTTAGGCCTTGCTCATCTCCCTGCACTGCTCTGGGTGGGGGGGAGTCTAGGAAAAGAATGTCTTGGGAGGGGCCATTTGTGGAGCTCCTGGGGCCTTATCCGTGTATTCAGGTCTCAGGAGAAAACAGAGAGGGGTGGACAAGCTCTGAGAGGCTTGGCTTTTCTGCTCTGAGTCTGTTTCCTCACCTTTGAAAGTGCTCTGGGAGTCCTGCTTGTTTGCCTCCCCTGGGAGTCTGTGGTCATCCTGAGGGCTGGGTCTTGGGTGCTGTGCTGGAAGGTGAGTGCAGTTCTCAGATTTGGGCCTGTCTACTAGCCCTCAGGGCTGCTGGAACTGGAAAGTAGTTCCAGATCTCTCCTACACAATGCCTTATTCTGGGGAGCCTCGGTTTCCCTCTACACACATGAGAAGAGACACGTGGGAGATTGGGAGATCTGGGTACCTGAGGCAGGACAATCCCTTCAAGCTCATCCTCTGTTCACAGGTGTTCCTGGCCCTGGGAGAGCTGCTTCTGTCCTGCAACTGGGCTGTGGTTGCTGACATCCTGTTGGTAGGTGTGGGTTGCAAGATGTGTTTTTTTTTTTTTTTTTTTTTTTGGTAGGGTCTCACTCTAGCCCATGCTGACCTAGAGCTCACTCTGTAGTCCCAGGCTGGCTTCGAACTCACAGCGATCCTCCTACCTCTGCTCCCAAATGCTGGGAATAAAGGTGTGCACCAACACACCTGATGGCTCTGTACTTTTGAACATCCTGGGGATTGGGAAGGACTTCTACTGGGGCAGGCAATCAAGGTTCCTGCACAGTTCCCTTGGGTGGAGGCCTGCTTGACACTCTCAAACGTCTCTTCTGACCACCACCTCTATTCTGCAGATGAACTTGGAAGCTCAAAGAGGCCAATACCTGAGCGCCAAGGTCACAGTGTCAAGGCGCTGAGCCAAGATGGGAGCCCAGGTTTTTGGGCTCCCTTTTTCTTTTTCTTTTCCTTTTTAAAAAACTTTTATTTATTTATTTATTTATGAGAGAGAGGCAGAGAGAGAGAGAGAGAGAAGAGAGAGAGAGAGAGAATGGGCATGCCAGGGCCTTCAGCCTCTGCAAACAAACTCCAGATACATGCGCCACCTTGTGCATCATAGTGGGTCCTAGGGAATCGAACCTGGGTCCTTTGGCTTTCCAAGCAGGTGCCTTAATAGCTAAGCCATCTCTCCAGCCCTGGGTTCCCTTTTTCTTCACCATGCCACTTTTTAGCAAGTGGGCTCCTTGTACCCTGTAGCCGCAGATGGGGATGCTGGACTTAGGGCAATAGCCACAACTGTGCCCAGCCCACCCGACCTCATACATGAAGCCTGGTGCTGTCCTGAGCACATGCCCATGGTGTCCTGAGTTCAGCTTGGTCCCTCCCCAGCCTCGCTTGATCCAGACTTCCTGCCTCCTCCTGGGAGGCATGCATGAGAAGACTCTGAATACGGAGATTGATATTGATCACAGGTTCTCAGTGCCCTCCTGCTACCTCCAAACAGGATGGCATAGTCTGGCTCTGGGCACAGGGAGCCTGGGCAGCCTGGCTATGGGTAGAGGGCTGTCTAATGCAGGGTTTCAGGTTAGATTTGGGAGGCAGACCTGGACTTCAGCCCTGCTTCTGGGTTTTTAGGTTTGATTTGGGCCTTGGTTTTTCCAGAAAAATAGCATGACCTGGGCACTTCAGCCTTGCCTGCAAAGCCAAATGACCCTGGTCTGCCTCAGGACCCACGTGATGTTTTAGGTAAGTTGCTTTGTCTCTGAGCCTTCTGGTTTTTCTCTTTCCCTCTCTCAAATAAATAAAAATTAAAAAAAAATTTTAAAAGAAAAATAGCATGAGATGGTATTCCTGCTTCCTGGATTGCTATGAGGGTTGAGTGAGATAATCCACTCAATGCTGCTAGGATTCCCACAGCAATCACAGGCTTCCATTGCTCATCTCCTAGACCCCAAAGATGCCTTCCTGGGGTCCTAGGATCTGGCTTTGGAAGGGTTAGTGGAGATGTGGATCATTTAATTCGCCAACAAGGCCTGCTTGAATACTACTGTTGACAGGATGTTCATTCCCTCTCTTGGCCCCGGCTCAGCCAATGTGAAAGGGCCGCCCTGTCTTTGGCTCTGGTGAGCCATGAACAACAAACATATCGGCTGCAGGACACTCTTACACCCTTCCCCCAGCCCAGACTCAGCCACACACCTGCTGAATGGCCCTGACCCTCAGTTCCTTGTCTATATATAAAAAAAAAAAAACAGTAATCATAACTGTCCCAGTGAGGTTGAGACAACCTGTGGGAGCCCTGCCTCTAACATAGCCCATCTCTCTCACGCTGTTCTAATAGTGGCAGACCTGCCCCCTGCAGCTTCCTCTGCTTGCCCCCCACTGCGGGTCCCCTTTCCACATGACAGCCCCACAGATATGTGAAGGCTGTGTGTTGTCCCAGTGTCTGTGTTTGCAGGAATCATTAACCTGGTAGAGCCAGGCTCTCTGCAGAACTAAAGCGCATGTCCACGGTGGGGGGGAGGCAGAGGCTTTCCAGTGGCCCAGGGCCTGGCTTGAGGCTCACCCATGGGAGGCTGCCTGGAGCTGCCTGAGGAGCAGGAGTGACTGTATCCAGCCCAGCCCACAGTCCCTGTGTCCTTGCCTGGAGATCTCGGGCCCACAGTTAGCAAAGTTCAGCATCCCAGCTAGCTTCTTATTCTCTTCCCCGCCTTCCCTCCTGCTCCAAGCCCTGTGGTCCCCATGGCCTTTGGGCACTTAGCGGACAGAGCAGGTCCAATCCTTGCAGCCCCTGTAGTCAGCCGCCTTCCATGTTCTTGGTTCCTTGGCAGAGAGACAGATGCTCAGCAGAGATGGTCTCGGAACACAGGTAGATAAGAGAGGACTTTGTGTGTGGACATGGCAGAAGATGCCAAGAAGCTGACCTTTTACCAGGAGGCTGGAGAACACTCTAGGGGAAAGAAAGAGGATCGGCATGGACCAGGGGGTCCCTGGAAGAGAGCAGGGATGGGACTCAGGACAGACCAGGACTTGTGTGGGAATAGGTATGTGCTCCCTGCACTGGGCCATGCTTGCTCCTGAGGCAGGAGGAGAGCTTTTCTTTGGGTAGGGTCCCAGGGTCCTGGTGTGCATGGTGCAGAATGAACAGTCAGGGTGCTGAGGAGGGGGGACATTGAAATGGAGAGAGCCAAGAGGAACTAATGGGACAACAACAGAGAAACTGGTTTTCTCAGGGATGGAGCCTGTGGCCGGGTGAAAGCGGAGAGGACAGCAAAAGGCAGTCGTCACTCTGCAGCAACCTTTCTAGTTCTCATGTCCAGCCCTGCCACGCACTACTGGGCCTTTTGGCTCTGTTATAAAATAGGCAGAGAAGTAATACCTACAAATTCTGTGTCAGGCTATAAGGAAGAAATGAGCTTAGGCCTTAGGCCTACACCCTGAATATTGCTGAGGGGTGCCATGGGCCCTCCAGTCCTGTCTGAGGACAGTGCTCTCTTTGATCCCTAGTCCACAGGAGAGAATCCAGGCTCCTTTTGGAGAAGGGCCTGTGGGGCTGTCTGCTCTTGTAGTTTTCATACTTCATTCTGCCTGAGTCAAGCTGGGGGAGCTTGTCACTGATTCTGGGCCCTCTGCCCTCATTGTCTGATTTGATGGATACCGGGATAGCATTGCTATTGAATTTCCTGGGGGTGGGGGTGGGGATGGGGGGCGTGACCCAGTGCTCTTCAGAGCACACCTGCCAAGTGGGCGTTGGGCTCTGGCAGTCAGCTCCCCAACCTGCAGCAGACCCTATGCAGACTTCTCACCATCCCGTTGATCACATGCCCTCATGGGGGGCTCAGTCCTTGCACCCAGCAGGCCCTGCCTCCTGGCAGGCTCTATGTTTCTGAAAATGATCCAGCTCCGTGACAGCTAAGACATGTCTCTGGGGACCTCCCCTTGGTCCTGCTAGTCTTGCAAGGTTATCTATCTGTTTCTTCTTTCTTTTCTAACCACCCTAATAGACAGTTGTTACAATGTTTTTGTTTATTTTCTTGTTTGTTTACTGGGGCTTGGGCCTTGGGCAAGCCCTGTAGCCCTGAGCTATAACAAACACTGACAATCCCTTTTCTGTCTCTAAACCTGCGCCTGTAACCTCCAGCTCCTTCCCAGCCCTGCTGTCTGGCTGGGCACCCCCAGGCTGGCCCTGGGTGTCTCACCCCACCTCTCAACGTGTTGACCTGAGTTGAAGGGTGCTTACTGTCTCTTTCCTAGGTTTGTCTGCTGGGGATCCAGGCTCCAGCCTCCAGGCTCCTCTCCCACTTCCTTAGCATACCTTCTTACCCTCTGGGGGTCCTCTCTCTGCACCTTGTCTCAATACTTCTCTTCTGGGCCCTTCCCACCAGGTAGCCAGCTACTTAGGCATGTGTCTCACCATTCTAGGGGTGCCTGGTTGTTGGGGCTAAGTGGGGAATGCAGGAGGCAGGCTGCCAGGGAGTCTGCACCTGATGGTTGTCACTCTGATTTTTCTGAAAGGCTCTGGCCCTACTCTTGCTCTGGGCCATAAAGCCAAGTATTCTTCTGAGAAGGGCAACCAAAATCAGAGGTGGTTTTGTCTCAGAAGAAATAGAACCTGGAGTTTTGGGAACCTAAAAGGCATTCATTTTTCAAAATGATTCCCTGGGCTCCCCGGGTGCTGTTGGGCCCAACCTTTGTCCTCCTGGCTGTAGGGGATAGCAGGGATCCACAGGAGGAGGGCAGGGAGAAGCTTTTGTGATCCTCTGCTGGTCTGGGTCCATCAGGGTGGGACACCTGGACACAGGAAAGGACAGCCTTATTATGAGGGTCTCAGCAAGCTCCAACCCCACATGGACCTGTGTGGACACTCGGAGGGCCTCTGTGTAGGAAGTGGGGCCTGTATCCCAGAACCACGAGTGACTAATCACCTAATTATGGGGTGAGAAGGAAGTCCCAGGGAAGGTGCAAAGCTGTGGTCAGTTCCTCATCAGGCCTGTTGGTAGGTCCCGGGGATGGCAGAAGTCCCAGTTTCTCTCACTACCTGGGCAGTGTGGTTCAGCGCCAGTGACCTCGAGACCCACCAGCCACTCTCATTGACTCCCAGGCTTGGCCCTGCCCACCCACAGGCTCCTCTCCAACAGACCCCTGTGTCTGTTTTGTGAGGTCCTGGAATCCAGAGACTGTGCCTCTGGGTTCCTGCTTCCGCCCTGCCTGGGCACCCTTTGCCCCCTCTCTGCAGGGCCATGGAGGATCCTGGCCTTTGTTTTTCTCTCGACCTTCTAAATGCTCTGCAGCAAAGACGTTAACACTGCTGGAAGCACTGGCTTCCCTCGATCCTAATAGCAGAGGACTCTCACCCCAAAAGGGAAGATCTGACATCAAACCCAGCCCTAACACCTTCTGGCTGGACCACCTAGACAAGTTACTTACCCTCTCTGTGGCAGTTTTCTTATTTCTACAATGCTAGAAATAATCACATCTCCCTCGTGGGTAATTTGAGCTGCTATATAAAACATATACAGGAAGTAGCTAATAAATGCTAGTAATTACTATTATCACTGTTCTTATTTTCTGATGAGTTCAGATTATGGACACTGAGGCCTTGGGAACAAGGCTTCAGAGCAGCATCTCCTCTGTGGCTTCCCTAGTGGGCAGAAGCCCTAGGCTGGCAGGGTCTCTCTTGAGACCACTCTTCCAACCAGAACATTCTATTTGATTCCTTTATTGGCAAACTTTCACTAGTCCCTTCTATTCTCACATCTTGCCATATTTCAGGGACCCCAGGAGAAATTAGGGGCTTTACTACCAACACAATGTAAAGGTTGAACTAAGAAAGAACCTTTGAGCTCCAGCTTCAGGGGCAAGCATTCATTTAACTGTCATGATTAACATACATCTCATAGCAGACCCCTCAGCCCTGGGAAGGCCTCATAAAGGAGGTGACCTAAACTAAGTTCTAGATATGAAATAGAGATGACCTAGCTGGTACTAGAGAGGGGGGCGCATGCCAGGCAGGAGGCACAGCATGTGTGAGAGATGAGAACATTTTGCCAGCAAGGCAGATGTTCACAAGAAGCCTCTGGGTACCAGCTGAGTAATGACAATGAACTTCAAGGTGGGTACTATTATTATCCCCACTTAGAGACGAGAAAACAGGCATGAAGAGATGAAGTGACTTGCCCAAAAGTCACATAGCTAGTGGGTGGGGTTCAGGCGTGGAACCAGACAGTGTGACTCCAGAAGTCAGATTCTTGATCTCCTCACCATGTTCGCATGGGCAGGAACCTGGCTGTGTTCCCTGCTAGGCTGCCTCCTGTCTCAGCTGAGACACCCATGCCCATCACTGTGGGTATAGCCATGCCTGGCCCTACCTGGTTTAAGCTCAGACTCCCAAGGGGTGGCTCTGGAGCCTTGGGGTGTTTGTGTTCCCTTCCATGCATGTCTCTGACTTGGTCAGTCTGCCACCTCTAGGCAGAGCCTAGGCAGGTGGACATAGGAGGAGGGGTGGGGCTCACCCCATGTACCTTCACTTCGGGTTTTCACCCCTGGGACTCCTGTGTTTTGCAGTCCGTGGTGGTACCCAGGTGCCGGGGCACAGCACAGGCACTTCAGATCACAGTGGGCCACATCCTGGGAGACGCTGGCAGCCCCTATATCACTGGACTTGTAAGGCTTGTCTGAGTGTGTTGGGGTGGAGGGTTGGGGTGCATTTGTTAAGGCCCCAAGGCTGCCTGATGGCCCTGGAAGACACCCCTTCCTCCTCAACAGATCTCCAGCGCCCTGAGGAGTGGGCGCTCCAACTCCTACCTGCAGCACTTCCTCAGTCTTCAGCAGAGCTTCCTGTGCTGTGCCTTTGTCATTGCGCTGGGTGGTGGCTGCTTCCTGCTGACTGCGCTGTACCTGGAGAGAGACCAGGCCCGGGTCCAGTCTGCCACAGGTACTCCCACCCCTCATATCTCTGCCAGGCTCAGGACTGAACAGGGGTAGAGAGGATCAACCACCACCCTTACCACCAGCTAGCTCACTTGTTCATTTATTCCAGAGCATCTATTATATTCCTGCTATAGGCCAGACAGGATGGCAGGTGTTGGAGAGAGCTAGAAGTAGGCTCAGTCTTGGGCCTCCATGGAATGGACACTCCAGTGCCTGGAGATAGACTAGAAGTGGAACAAAGTGTGAGAGAAAATGTGTTCAAGCTGATAAGTGCTGTAGAGACAAAAGGTGGGCAGGGCAGTTGGGAGGGATGGATGTGGTGGGTTGCAGTTATTCACAGGGTGGTGTGCCGGGGCTTCTCACTGCCCAGCTGACATTGGAGAGAAGATGTGGAGGAGGTGAGAGGGTGAGCTGTGCAGTATGTGGTGGAAGGTGTTCCCAGCAGTGAGGATGGCTAGTGCAAAGCTCCCACTATGTTAAGGACTGACAAGGTGGCCAGAGGGGCTGGGGCAGGAATGAGGGGACAGCCATGGGCATGAGGATAACAGCACGGGGGAGATCTTTGGAAGGACTGTGGCCGTCACTGAAGGAGATGGGAGTCACTGTGACATTACTAGAGCAGGAGTCCTGGGGGTCCAGGCTGCTCTGTGAAAACATCCTCAGGGCTGCTGTGTTGAGAACAGACTGCAGGGTGCCAGAGCTGGTGCAGAGCGGCTGTAGAACACTCTGGAACAGTGGTGCTAGCCCATCGTGGTGGCCTTGAAGGCAGTGGGAAGGGATCTGATCTGGGATTTCTTCTGCACATGGAACCTCAAGGACTTCTTGATAGATTGTCCCTAGCGCTGCTCTCAAAGCCCCTTCTGCTTCTTATGGGGCTGGCTGAGCCTCTTTCCTCTTGCAGGAACCTTGGACAGCAAGGATATGGACAGAAAGGACCCTGAGAGCCAAGGCCTGCTCCCTGGCACCAGCGCCCCCACAGAGGAAGCCCTAGTCCCTAACCTGCAGTGAGCAAGCCCTGCTGGCTCCACCCACCTTGGCTGTGACTCAGGGATCCCAGTGGAGCTGCACCTGCCACTTGTTCACGCCCAGCTAGGGAGCTGGCAGAGCCCAGTTGGGTGGGCTGGGGATTGAGTTGTTAGCACCTTCTAGGGAGGCTGGAGCCTGCCCTGTACCAGCAGCAGGCTCCTCCCACCCAGACCCTCAGCTTGGCTTCTCAGAGGCTCCCATTAAAAAGGGCAGTGCAAAGCCCATGGATTTCAGACCTTTAGACCAGCCTGCTATTTATAGCCTTGTGGATCCTCTGTGGGAAGGAGGAAGGGGAGAGGAAGAGAAGTCAGGCCAAGGACACACAGTGGCACTCATCGTGGGGTTCCTGAGGGGATTGCTCAGTTTGGGTCTCTGAGCATCCTCACAGTAGATGTCTCAGTCTGACCCAGCTCCCCAAGTCTGAAAGATCACAGGACACTGTCTGTGGGAGTTCACGCTCTGAACGCCTTGGAGGAGGTATCCCCTCGACTACTGGTGTGGCTATGTGACTCCTCAAAATGCTCAGGCCTGAGCAGATGTGGAAGCAGCTGCCCCCAAACTATGTGGAGGGGATCATGTGGCTGCACATGACCCCTCGCATCCCAGCCCATGTTCTAACCCCAGCAAAGCTGGGGGGAAGGCTGGCTCTGTGGGACCCATGCTTGCCACTGGGTTCTGAGCAGCTGGGCTTAGCGGGCTCTGCAGGAGATCAACAGCTTCCAGGCGGATGGCAGCAGGGAGGCATGTTCTTTCTGCCCATGAACCCCAGCTTCTATCCCCTCTCTTGGAGTCCAGCCAGGCGAATTTGCTCATTGCCACCTTTGCTCGGCTAGACTGTGCCTGCCTCCCAGCAGCTGTGGGCAGAGCAGCCTCCTACATAGCCCTGACCCTTGCCTGTTCTGTCCTGGCCTCTAAAGTTCCTCCTTGTCCCTGATGTTGGCCATGACAGGCCCCAGAAGCTGAACTTTCCAGCTCAGCCCATGCCCCATTCAAGGGTTAGTTCTTCTTAGGAGTAGGAACCTCCAGGCCAACCAGTCCCTGATCCATGACTTGGCATCTAGAACTCATGAAGTAGCAGGCTTGAAGTTCCAAAGAAATGTATCTGTGTGGGGAGTCCACCTCACACCTCTCCCCAGTAGCAGATCCTGAAGCTCTAAGAGCTGTAGAATGTGGATGTCTAGCCCAGGCCCCATGTGACTCTCACTGTGGGGCAATGCACAGTCCAGCGACGGGGGGTGGGAGGGGAGGAGGAATATCCGAAACCTTAGCCGTGCCAATTCTGCAAATACACATTAGTATCTGTGGGCCCCATCAAGGTGTTAGGGCAGTGAGTCAAACACCTCACAGTCTAAGGTTGGACAGGGAAACCCTGGACTAAGCCAAGGAAGATATACCTCCTTTGAGAAGAAGGGGTCACATGACTCATAAGCCTTCTAGGAGATGGCTTTGGGACTGGTTAGGGCAGAAGGTGTGGGGAAAGGAATCCTAGACAAAGGAAATAGGACTAGAATGCAAGGGGTGGGGCAGAAGACCTGTGATGAATCACAGAGGGCTGTGGTATGACCAGAAAGGAAAGTATCCCTGCCACTGGTGGGGGGGCGTGGAGGTGGAAGGAATGGGGAGAGGTGGAAGGAATGGGGAGAGGTGGTGAATGGGATCAGGTGGTGGGAAAGCCTGGCTGGAATCAGAGGGGTCCACATGCCCACCATGGAGCTGCACTTTCATTCTCCTATCCTGTTTTTTTTTTTTTTTTTTTTCTGGTTCAAGTGCATGCTGATGCTTGGGTTCCCAGGATCCGGTAAGATGCTCAACCAGGGGTCATAAGATGTTATCCAAGTGATTTGGGGAATGCTGGAGCACTGGGACTGAGGGACCCTGCCTGGGGGGGCGGGGACAGAGACCAAAATCTCTTCTGCAGGCAAGCCAGGCTCCCACCTCCTGCCTCCTCGGGGCTAGTCACAGGTGTAGGTCAATGAGAGGTTCCCAGAGTTTGGCCAGCCAGAGTAGAGAAGTCTGGTAAACAGAACAGATCTTCCAGGCCTGAAGGGCACTTGTTGGGTAATCCCAGTCATCAACACTCACCACTTATTTGTTGGGAATGTCAACAGGAGTGAAAATGCTGCTCAGCAGGATCAGTCCCCAGGTCTGACCCTACTCACTCCATGTGTTAATGACTAAGCTTGCAGGTGACATCTTGGCAGGCAGGTGTGTCTGCTGGATGCATGCATGTGCTCTGGAAGCCATCTTTCTGTCTCTGTTGGTGTGTGAGCCTGGGAGAGATACTTCTCGGCTGCTGATTAAAGGGCTCTTTCCTCTCCGACCGCCAGCTTGGGGTGGAGGGTGGTTTGAGCATGTTCACCTAGATTTCTGTACCCCAACCATGGCTTGGTCCCCTGCAACCAGTCATTGATCTGTCTGTCCCATTCTCTGAGGTGGGTGACTTTCTCCATGCCTGGGTGGGCTCGTGAAGTTGTTGAACTAAAACAAGGGTTCTGAAGAAAGTTAGCAAGAAGCACTCCTGCTCCCCCGTCCCCCACACAGGGAGGGGTGGGGTTTGGGTTGTGGGGTTGTATGCTACATAGATGGGTTGAGACTACCTTAAGGAGGAAAGGGATTATTGGCAGCGCAGCAGGAGCCGATGGAAGTCTGAAGATTCAGGAGCCAGAGTTCTTATGCCATCTCATTTGTTTGTTGGTGTGTGTGTGTGTGTGTGTGTTTCTTTGTTAGTTTACAGCGCACTAGACATTTTTTTTTTCTCCTATTCTTTTACCACTTACTCAAGATTTAATACCTTAGGCATAAGAGTCCAGTTGAGCTCGCTTGGATCCTATGTCTATACCTTGATTTATAGCTCCATTAAGAAAACCAGGAAACCAGAGAGCTTCTAGGAAGAGGAATGAATTAATTCTGATCATCAAAACAAAATAGCAATGCTAAGGGTGTGGCTCTGAGGTAGAGTGCTTGCCTACCATGCTTGAGGTCCTGATTTTGATCCCCAGCATTGAAACCAACCAACCCACCAACCAACAGAGAAAGCAAGAAGCTAAAGAAAACAAAACAAAACAACAAAACCCTGAAACCTCCAGACAATGAAAGCACCCACCACAGTGATCTTGAGCAGGGCAGAGGACTGGACCCATTGTCCTTCCAGGGACAGTCTGTTTCTGATTGTCTCAGTCCATGATCAAAGGCAATTGAAGTGTCTATAAGAAATGTTAAAAGCCAGGTATGGTGGTGCACACCTTTAATCCCAGCACTCGGAAGGCAGAGGTAGGAGGATTGCTGTGAGTCTGAGGCCATCCTGAGACTACATAGTTAATTCCAGGAAAGCCCGGGCCAGAGTAAGACCCTACCTCGGAAAACCAAAAAAAGAAAAAAAACCACCACCCCTCCCAAAAAAATGTTAAAAATGTCCAAATGCCAGAATAGGAACTTGTGTATTAGTGGGGACTCAGAGCCATCTGTTCTGAGCAGGAGCGAAGCAGAAACAAAATATCCAGAAGAAAACCTGTGAAGCAGACCCAGGCTGGGGGGCAGAGGGGCTCCAATAAGTCCTCAGGGTGCAAGAGCAGAGGGTGTCTTCTCCGAAGCCAGGGTGGTGACCAGCAGGAAGGCTGTTCAAAGGGTGCAGGGAGGAGTCATTAGAGATGTGAAATGCTTTTTCTAGAGGGGCCAGAATTGGAATCTGGCTGGTATCTGAGTCACTCACAGCAACAGATACATGATGCAAATCAACATGTATTTCCTGCACCTGCTAAATGTCATTTGCTCATTCAATCAACAAACATTCTCTGAGCACCTCCTCCGCACTGGATGGTGAAGATGAATCAGACAGGGGATGGGCCCTCGAGGCTCATGTCTTTCAGTGGTGGGGTGATGGTGGGCTCTTAGACAAACATAATCAGAATAATGAGTTTGGTGTGATCGAAGGAAAGACACGCTACTCAATAACCCCGAGGAGGCAAGACCTATTCATTCAGGTGGATCAGGGAAGGCTTCCTGGAGGAAGTGAATTCTGTGCTGAGTTTGTGGAGGACCAGACCCAAGAGTGAGCTAGGCGGTCCAAGTAGACATAGCCCAGCTAGAGGGTCAGGAGGGGGGTGGCTGGCGTAGTGCTCTCCATGGTCCTGATCTAGAACTACATTGGCAGAACAAGGGCTTTTTCTGTTGAGAGGTGGACAGGGACTACAAACAAGTGACCCACTTCTTGTTACTTGCCCAGGCTCCAAGAAGTATGACCGTGAATCTGGGGCTCTCTGCGTCCAGTGTGCTGGAGTGGACTGGAGGTTCCGGAGCTAGAGGGCAGTGAAGCCAAGGAGGTCTATGCTCAGGTCTGGTGTAAGGCAATCATGGAGTCACGGTTGCAATTTGGAAAGTTGGCTAGCAAGCACTGTGGAGAGAAGTCTGGAGGAAGAAGTGAGTCTAAGTGAGATGCAGAGGGGATGAGATATGTCAGTTGACAACAAAAATAAGGGAGTTGAGGGAGAAGCCCCATAGCCTCCAGTCTCTGTTTGGTGAAATTGTGGTTTAGCGATCAAAATGGCTGAGTGTGGTGCCACACACTTTTAACCCCAGCACTCGGGAGGCAGAGGTAGGAGGATCGCTGTGAGTTCGAGGCCAGCCTGGCAATAGTGAGACCCTGCCTCAAAAAAGGGGGGTGGTGGTGCTGGGTGTAGTGGCACACACCTTTAGTGCCAGCACTCTGGAGGCAGAAGTAAGAGGATTGCTATGAGTTTGAGGCCAGTCTGAGACAACATAGTGAATTCTAGGCCACCTTGGGCTAGAGTGAGAACCTACCTTGAAAAACCAAAATAAATAAATGAATCAATAAATAAAAATAAATGCAGCAAGCCCGGCATGGTGGCACACGCCTTTAATCCCAGCACTTGGGAGGCAGGGGTAGGAGGAGTGCTGTGAGTTCGAGGCCACCCTGAGACTACACAGTGAATTCCAGGTGAGCATGTGCTACAGTGAAACCATGCCTTGATAAAACAAACAAACAGCTGGGCGTGGTGGCGCACGCCTTTAATCCCAGCAGAGGTAGGAGGATCGCCGTGAGTTCTAGGCCACCCTGAGACTACTTAGTTAATTCCAGGTCAGCCTGGGCCAGAGTGAGACCCTACCTCAAAAAACCAAAAAAAAAAAAAAAAATGCAGCAAGCTTCCCAGAGAATGTGCCCAGTGAGAAGGAAAGCCACCAAGGCCTGAGCCAGGGAGACCCTCCCATGTAGAGGATGAGCAGAGGGGGAGGACTGAGGTCCCAGTCATCTGCCTTGGGGGAGCTGGTGCTTCTAGACACATTTCTCAGAGTGTGTTCTGCAGAGCTGAAGTCTTCCAAGATGTTCTGTGATCAAGTTCATGTGGGAACATGGTAGCCTCTACTTTCCTCTCCCAGTGTACATTTTTTTTCAAGGTAGGGTCTCACTCTAGCCCAGGCTGACCTGGAACTTACTCTGTAGTTCTAAGCTGGCCTCAAAGTCATAGTAACCGTCCTACCTCTGCCTCTCAAGTGCTGAGATTAAAGGCATGTGCCACCACACCCGGTGTCACAGTGCTCATTCTTACAGTAAAGTCTTAGAAGTCCCTCCACAAGGAAACTTCTCTGTGTTTATCCACCATTTCCCGAATATACTTGCTCTTGTTGTAATAGCCATTGATGTTCTATGCCCATTTTTGTTTGTTTTTTGTCTCAAGGTAGGGTCTCACTCTAACCCAGGCTGACCTCAAATTCACAGTGATCCTCCTACCTCTGCCTCCCAAGTGCTGGGATTAAAAGTGTGCACCACCACACCTGGCTGTCCTATGCCCATTTATTTTGAGGTTTTCAGTGATTTTATTCTCTTTTGGATGTTGTAGTTGAGACAGGGTCTTGCTATGTAGCCCAGGATAGCCTGGACTTGTGATCCTCCAGTCTCAGCCTCTTGAATGCTAGGATTACAGGTGTGTCATCACATCAGGCTTGTTTAGAAATTATTGTCTGGACCTGATGAATGAATGTCAGTGGCCCTGGAGCCATTGCTGAGTTCAGCTTCCCATTGTGCTCAGAAGGAAACCGAGTCCTGCAGAAGCTGAGGGCAGCATGTTGGAAGGCTGAAGACACACTGACTTAGGAAGTAGACACAACTGGCTCCAGTCCAATTCCATCATTTCCTAAGCATATGACCTTGGGTGGATTACTTCTTTTCCTTGTGCCTCTCAGTTTCCTTGTCACTGAGAAGGCCATCTGACCCAGGATGATACCGGGGTTCTCAGAAAGCCCTCATTTGCCCAGGGCCACACAAATAGGAAGGACATCTTGTCCTTCACATCACCCTGCCCCTGGTGGCCTTTTAACCTACACAAGACCAACTGTAGACACTGCTTTTGAATTAGAACACTCCATGGGAATGGCTGGCTTGCTTGGTGGCAGCTCCGAGATTCCTCAAACATGGGAGATCGAAAAATCTGCCTTCCCTGGATCCATCCAGGGGTAGAGAGGGAGAGCCATGGACGAAGGGAGTGACACTGGTCCTCTGTTAGGGCTGTGAAAGCGTAAAGAGTTTGGGGTGGGATATGGAGCATGGGTAGGGTGAAGAGCAATGGCTGTGTGCCTTCACTCTCGGCAGCTGGGCAGCATCCCCAGCAGACACCCTCCGCTGCTGGCACCGTCATACAGTTCTGAGAGTCATTGTGGAGGCTCAGTTCTAGCCCCATGGAACTCCTACATCTGTCCTTGCCTGTTAATTACCTGCCATCCCAGGCCACCCAGTGGAACTTCCTCCCAACTGACTGAGTCCCGAGCTCAGCAAGCTGGAAAGAGACATCAGGGAAGTTTCAGAATGAAATTTGTTTCCCTAACCTTCCCGTCACAGTCATTCATACTCAACACACTGAAGCATATTTTTAGCCACTTCACAGAATTTAAAAGACACCTCGAAGGCGCCAAGAAACACCAGTTTTGGGATGAACTCTGCTCACTAAAGACAGTGGGGGGGGGAATGAGCTGCGTCATCTGTTGGCTATGCTATGATTCACTGTGGCTGACACCTTCACAAGATGTACCTGCTGTGGACATGGGCTCTGGAGCAGCCCATGGACTCCCAGCCCTAGATGATGATTTCAGAGCCCTGACCAGTTGCATGTTTGCAATGGGGTCATTGTTGTGACCTGGGACCTCTTTGTGAAACAGGCAGAAATTACTTGACTTCTGAGGGTCTGTGGGTTCTAACATTCTGTCCTTTGCAGTTTGTACCAGATTTTCTTCTTCCCCCTCTCCCTCCCCTTTCTTCCTTTCCTTTCCTTCCTTCCTTCCTTCCTTCCTTCCTTCCTTCCTTCCTTCCTTTCTCTCTCTCTCTTTCTTTCTTTCTTTTTCTTTTTTAGGTAGGGTCTCACTCTGGCCCAAGCTGGCCTGGAATTCACTATGTAGTCTCAGGCTGGCCTCAGAGTCACAGTGATCCTCCTATAAACCTCTATATTGCATTCAAACTACAAGTGCTGGGATTGAAGGGGTCATGTGCACCACCATGCCCAGCTCTGTTTTTTCTGTCCTCTGCAGTTTGTACCTTTTCTTTTTCTTTCCCTTTTTTCTTTCTTTCTTTTCCTTTTTTTTTTTTTTTTTTTTTTTTTTTTTAGGTTTTCTGAGGAAGGGTCTTGCTCTAGCCCAGGCTGACCTGGAATTCACTACATAGTCTCAGGGTGGCCTCAAACTCATGGCAATCCTCCTACCTCTGCCTTCCAAGTGCTAGTATTAAAGGCATGCACCACCACACCCAGCTCAGCTCCTTTTTCAAATATATATATATATTGGTTTTTTCATTTTTCGGTTTTTCAAGGTAGGGTCTCACTCTAGCCCAGGCTGACCTGGAATTCACTATGTAATCTCAGGGTGGCCTTGAACTCATGGTGATCCTCCTACCTTTGCCTCCTGAATGCTGGGATTAAAGGCATGTGCCACCATGCCTGGCTCAAATATATTTTTATTTATTTGCAAGCAAAGAGAGAGAGAGAGAGAGAGAGACAGAGAGAATATGGGCATGTCAGGGCCTCCAGCTGCTGCAAATTCCAGACGTACACGCCCTTTTGTGCACTTTATGCGGATACTGGGCAATCGAACTGAGGTCATTAGGCTTTGCAGGCAAGTGCCTTAATTGCTAAGCCATCTCTCCAGCCTTGTACTGGATTTTCTTTGTTGTTTATTCATTTCTGGTTGTGGAAATGAACATTCTAGGTAGGTGTGCTACCACTGAGCTATACGGGATTTTAATTTCAATCAAAGTCTTAAAGAGATGATTGGGAGACAGTTATGGGGAGCTTCCCAGAATCGCAGCATCTGAGATGGGTCAGAGTGGTGACAGCAACTCTGGACACTGGAGCTACCTAGTTAGAACCCACAAAGGACAGGATCCTCTTCCCAGCTCAGAGAAGCAAACTCTCTGAATCTGATCCTACCCCAAGATAGAAAGAGACTGTGGGGGCGGGGTGGGAGGGGCGGTTGTCCAGGGTCATGGTACATACCAGAGCAGACCTGGTAGGACCCAGCTTCCTGACAGCCACTGAGGGCTTTGGGCAGATAGTACTCTCAGGACAGGAAGCTTTTCATTCTCTTTGTTTTTAACATATTATTTATTTGCAAGGAGAGAGAGAGCGAAAATTATGAGCATGCCAGGGCCTCTTGCCACTGCAAACGAACTCCAGACACATGTGCCACTTTGTGCATCTGGCTTTACATGAGTGCTGGGAATTTGAATTCCAGGCCATTGGTCTTTGCAAGCAAGTGCCTTTAACCACTGAGCCATCTCTCCAGCCTTCGTCCTCTTTTATTTTTTTCTTTTGTTTGTTTGAGACAGGGTCTGTGTAGCCCACACTGGGCTGGAACGCAAGACTCTACCTCAGTCACCAAGTGCTGGGATTACAGGTTTGCCACACCATGCCCAGCTTTGAGGAGGCCCTGCAGGTTTTGTTGGAGCCTTGGCTCTCCATGCCAGGCCCAGTCTCCACTCTGTGGGGCAGGGATAGGGTCTGGGTGCACACATAGGAGTGGGCCCAGGGTAGGTTGCAGCCTGGAGTTGTTTTCCTGGAAAGTGGGGAGGAGCAAGGCAGCTTTTCATGCTTGGTGGGTCCTGGGCCAAGGCCGCACCAACCTTGCTTAGACAACCTTCCTTGAGCTGACTGATCCGAGGCTATGCTGGAGCCACGGGCTCTCCAACAGGTGCTTCTGTTTTGACCGTAGGTAATCCTTTTCTCCAGATTGTCTTCCACTCCGTTCACAGGGACTAAGTGGAGGGTGTTGAGTAGGAGGAACTGGGGTCCTGTATCCCTCACCCCACCTTCCATTCCTTAGCTCCCCTCACACGCTGTCCAGAACCACCAGTGCTGGGGAGGCCACACGACTCCGGCATGATTGCGCCCCCGTCAGGCGGGTGGGGCTCTGCGGCCAGGCTCCCCCCCACCCCCTGGGGCAGCACGTGCTGGGCGGGGCTGTGGCCCAAGTCCGGCGGTGATTGGACGCGAGCCTGGTGGGCGGGACCGGGCCGCAGCTGTCAGAGCGGCTGCGGCGACGGCGGCGCGTCTGGCTGAACAGTAGCAGCGCCGCAGCCGGGGCCGGAGCGCAGAAGCCGACGGGGTCCCGCCGGGATGGTGCAGCGGCTGCTCCGCCTCGCGTGCACGCACTGAGCGGGCCCAAGCTGGGCCCCGCGCCCCCCGCGCCCCCCGCCGCCGCGATCCCGGCCGGCATGATGTGCCTGGAATGCGCTTCGGCGGCGGCGGGCGGCGCGGAGGAGGAGGAGGCGGACGCCGAGCGGCGGCGCCGGCGCCGGGGGGCGCAGCCAGGGGCTGGCGGTAGCGGGTGCTGCGGGGCCCGGGGCGCGGGAGGCGCTGGAGTCGTGTCCGCCGACGATGAGGTGCAGACGTTGTCCGGAAGCGTAAGGCGGGTCCCGTCCGGACCCCCCAGCATCTCCAGCACCCCTGGCTGCACCGCCGCTGTCAAGGGCCCCGGCGTGCCGCAACCCAAACCTGCCAGTCTGGGCCGAGGGCGAGGGGCAGCCGCAGCCATCCTGAGCTTGGGCAACGTGCTCAACTACCTGGACAGGTACACCGTGGCAGGTGAGCTAGTGCCCCACCCAGTCCAAGGACCAGAACCCCTCCACCTCTGGAGCTTTTTGGTCGCAGCCTCCCTACATCCAAAGCCCTATGAGGAGTCCCTAAGGACTGTGCTCAAGCACTTCTAGGCAAGTGATGCTCTGAGCTTCCGCGGGTCCAATCTAGAGTCCCCCACGGTCACTGGGTCATGGGTTAAAGGAGTCTCCACTCCTGGAGCAGCCAGTGTGTCCTCGCTAGCCCTTGACGGACCATCCGTTGTCCTCTTCTCTGAGTCCCTTTGCCTTCTTGCCTGTGCGCCCCCTCCCGCCGCAGCCGCAGGTTCCAGGGCCTCTCTTCCTCTTCCCCTAAGACAGGCCGTCTGTGCGCCCATGGCCCGTCAGTTCCTTCCTTCCTCGCCCGCCGCCACCCCGCGTGCGTGTGGCGAGTGTGTGCGCCCCTTGCGGGTGTGCACCACAGAGCCCGAGTGTGTGCGCGCGTGGCGGCGCGGATGTGTGTGTGAGCTTGTAAGCGCGTGGCTGACAAAGGCTCGGGCCTGCGGGGAGCCGAGGGAGGGGCGGGGCGGGTCCGCGCTGCCTGGGGACCCAGGATGCGGTTTGCAGCTGGCCCTGGCTAGCGGCCTGGAGACGCCTCCCCCTGCTCTCTGTCGCTTGGGGCCTGGGGCAGGGCACAGGCCTCTGGGGCTAAAGAGCAGTTGCCTCTTCCTCCATGAGGATATCTGAGATCAGCCCCAGGTTTGGGTTCTAGTCGAAGATTTGCTCTGAATGTGCTTAGTGTGTGACCTTGGGCCAGTCTCAGCTTGTAAAAAGGTCTGTTTCCCTGTTTGTGAGTGGACTGATCCTCAGGGCCTCTTGGGATGCATGTGGTTCTGGGATTCCATTCTTCTGGCTTCCCTTCCCGTCTTCTTAGGGGTCAAGAGGTAGGGACTTCTCCTATATGGATCAGGCCCTGCTTGGATATGGTGCAGCTTTGAGAGAAAAGGAATCTGGAAGGCTGGCATGTGGGGGCTCCCTGTGGAGGAGAGCAGTTCTGTATGACGGCCCCATATGCTGGCCTAGAACCTGCAGGGTGGGAGAGAGAAAGAGAATAATTGGATTTTTGTTTTTCACTCTAGCTCAGGCTGACCTGGAATTCACTGTGTAGTCCCAGGATGGCCTCGAACTCACGGCGATCATCCTACCTCTGCCTCTCAAGTGCTGGGGATTAAAGGCATGCGCCACCACTCCTGGCTTGGATTTTTTTTTTTTTTTAAGAAACCTTTGGGGTAATTGGGAAAAGCAAACCTTAGCAAAAACTGCATGCCCCCTGGGCACCTGGGAACCTTTCCCTGGGCCTTAGTCATCCAATGTTGAATGGAATTTTGTGTTAAGTGGAAGGGAATAACTCTAAAGGTAAAACAGAAGCTGCTTCTCCCCCTACTACTGCTTCAACTCCCCCCTTCCACCTCCGCTAGGGCAAAATGGAAGTAGGTACTGGTGGTATCAGTTTCTGGGTTGGGCTGTCCCCAAGAGACTCTTCCCTTGGTCTGGCAAGCTGGAACATGGCATCCCCCTCTGCCCCAAAGTGCACCAACTCTTGACATGCATGTGCTTGGGACCTGGGAGCTTAGAAGCACACTACCAGAGAAAGCAGAGATCAGATCCTGCAGTGCACAGCCTAGACCAGGCATATGGACAGCTCTTGTCCAAGATGGCTCAGAAGGTGGACAGCAGTGCTAAGGTTAGACCTCCTAGTAAGTTTCAGCCTGGGAAAAGGTCTTCATCCCTCTCTGAGCTGGGCAGTGATTGGCTGATTGATTGATTGATTGATTGATGCTGTTTCTGGCACTGTCATGCTTTATGACTTTTTTTTCCCCCAAGGTAGGGTCTCTGCCTAGCCCAGGCTGCCCTAGAACTCACAGTGATCCTCCTACCTCTGTGTCCATGGTGCTGGGATTAAAGGCATGCACCACCATGCCCAGCTTCTAACTTTTTTTTTCTGGCTTCAGACCACCTCTGAGGTTTTTAGAGGAACTGACTGCCAGGGGCAGGGAGAAGAAGTGGGATCAAGGTGAGGGGCTGGTTTATCTGCCTGCACCACTATTTGGGTCAGACCATCAGATAGCAAATTTCTTGTGAATAGGTTGGGGGTGGGCAGTAGGGATGAAGGCCCAGCAAGCATTGAACACCCACCCACCTGAGTTATGTGTCTATCCTTAGGTCCTGCCCAGGACAGGAGCTTGTGTGGCTCCTCCCCAGCCCCCAACACAGCGTGAACCATTTCCTTTCCGGATAAGCCTGCCTCCCTCTCTTTCTTTATGGTGGCCTTCCTTTTCCCCTGCCCCTGAGTTCAGTTTTTAGGAATATTTACAATCTCTATGGTAACTACTATGGCCTGACAGGTCTTCTGCCAGGACCCGAGTCCACTTGCTGTCTACTGGTCCTGCTACAACAGAAGCGAGGATGCAGACACTCTGCTGTTTGGGCCCCTTTGGTGTTTGTGCCCACTTGACCCCTGAGAACCTCACAGTCTGGTCCCAGCAATCCCATCAAAGGATGGAGAGTTACTACTTTGCTTTGTGTCCCTCCTGTACATTTGACTTCCTCATGGCACAGGCCAGCGCTAACCAAAGGGAATTCAGTGCAAGCCACATATTTGTTTTGGATTTTCAGGTAGACTAAAAGAAAGAAAGGCTGGTGTGGTGGTGCATGCCTTTAATCCCAGCACTTGGGAGGCAGAGGTAGGAAGATTGCTGTGAGTGTGAGGCCAGCCTGGGACTACATAGTGAATTCCAGGTTAGCCTGGGCTAGAGTGAAACCCTACCTCAAACAAACAAACAAACAAACAAACAAACAAAAACTTCAGTAGGAGGATCACCATGAGTTCGAGGCCACCCTGAGACTACATAGTTAATTCCAGGTCAGCCTGAGCTAGAGTGAGACCCTACCTCAAAAAACAAAACAAAAAAAAGAGGTGCAATAAATATATTTTATTTAATATGACATATCTATGATATTATATTATTATGGGGGGTATTTTGCATTCTTTTTCATTCTGTCAAACCTGGTACGTAATTTACCATCACAGCCTGTGTCAGAGTCACAAAGGCCAGGGTCAGCAGAAAAGACAGGTCAGTTTAGTCTTTGCCACCAGAGATCAGATCCAGGTACTTCAGCTTGCCAGCTGTGTGATCTTGTAGCCATCCTCTGAGCCTTCTGTGGGACAAGATCTCCCCTTTGCCTCCAGGTGATGTAGAATGAATGGGATTGTATCCAAAGCACCTGGGACCAGGCCAGACACACCTAGGAGGGCTTTGCAAATGTCAGCCACCTGCTCTTTCATCCAGAGGCTCAAGCTGTACCCTGTCCAGAGTGTCCTTCTCCATTCTCTCTGTGTATGACAGTCCCTCTCAGACTGTCCCTTGGGATGCCTCGGTGAGCTCCTTCCTTCTGTACCAGGGCTTATCTCCCATCCTGGGAACTCCTATGGCTTCTGCCAATGTACTAGCATTCCCAGTGCCACCCAATGATCCAGGTAATTATGGGCTCTGCTCTCCATGAGAAACCCCTAAGGGCAGCTGAACTCAGGCCTGGGAAGTGAGGAGCAATCTGTGCTCCTAAAGTGTTGGCTCACTTGAATGACATTGAAGTAGCCCAGCAACCTGGGCTAACCCTCCCCTCCCCCTCCTTGTGCAGATGGAGGGCATTCAGATCTGGAGAAGAAAGGTCCTTATCCAGGGTCCCATGGAACACCCCAGTGCTATATGATTCCCAGCCCTAGGAACTTCTGGTGCAGTGGGGGCCTGTCCCTGCCTCCAGTCTAGAAGCTCAGGAAATACGTGGGCTGGGGCAGAAGCCCTCCTGAGCAGGTGAATTTTGTTTCAGTTTAGCTCCCCTAGGACAAGTGGCTCCATGGCCTCTACTAACAGGGCTTTTGGAGCCCACCTGTGGCTGCCAGATCAGGAGGAGGAGGAAGTCCACATGGCTCCCCTCCTACCTTTGCTCCTTGGGGCCAGAGCTGCCTCTGCCCCCAGCTTCTATTCTTCCATCTGTAAAAATGGAAGCAGAACTGAGGGTGGCCGCTCTTTGCTCCTGGAAGTGGGCCCAGCCAGAGGGAGCTGGCCCAGCCCTAATTATGGTTGATGAATAACTATTTGAGAACTGACATCCTTCTCTGACTTCTGTGGAACACCTGTGCTCTTCCTGAGATCTATTTTCTGTCCCTTTGGTCCAGCCTGTGGCCCTTTAGACACCTGGAGTTGGGAGGTGTGGGGACTGGTAAGGAGGAGCAGAGCCTTACCCTGGAGGAGTCCTTTTCTGCCAAGGAAGCTGAGACCTGTAGCCATGGCAACCGCTCGCTAACACAAGCTCAGAAGGAGTGATGATCACAGGGACCCCACCAGGATCCAGGCCTGCCAGGCTTGGGGTTTCCCCTGAGCTGCAGGGCCGGGTACAAGAACCATGAACCACCCACCATTGCCAGGCTGGGGCTTGCCCTCCTCTTGGCTCTTTGTTTTCCTATCTTGAATCTGTCCAGAGTGGACAGGTGGGGAAATTGAGGCTGGGGGATGGGTCAAACCAGGCACTAAGTCCTTGTGGCTCTGAGGCTATCTCTGTGGATAAGGATAGTCAGATGGTCACCCTAAGAGTAAATACCACCCTGCCACCTTGGGTGGCCCTGCCCGGGCCACTGCTATATTTGCACTGTGGGGAAATCCCTGCTGGGGCCTCAGGGTGGGGCAGCCAGAGCACCTTTCTGGTAGTCGTGCTTGGTGAGTTTCAGTGTCCTGGAATGCTGGCTCCCAGGTGACTCAGCACTGGCTCCCGCTTCTTCCTCAAGTCCCCTTCCTACTGCTTCTGTCAGCACTTCTACTGTTCATCTCTCAAAGTGCCCAGGGACACTGACTACCCCGGATCTGCCTCAGTTTCCCATTTTATGGTTGAGACAGGAAGGCTTTGCAAGGGTTTCAAGATATAGGCTACCCTGGACAGAGCTGTTTGAAGAGGGGAGTCCCTCGTCCTTTCCCCAGACCCTTTCACAAAAGGAAGTGGCTTTTGTTTTTGCCTGGGTGTGGGGGCCTGAAATTTTGAGGACAAGGAGATAAGAATGAAGGAGACAAACTGAACACTGGCTCCATCCCCAGGTTTCTGCGGCTGGGCCCCATGTGAGGCCCCAGTGGCTCCTAGGCTGTTTCCTGTTGCTGGCTTTTCCAGCTTTGCTGTGTAGCTCAACCCAAGCCTACGATTGATTTTGTTTCTCTTGCTGTGTCAAGGTCTTACTCTAAGGGCATCTTGGGCAGTTGGTCTTAGGAATACTTGTGTACTGGCCCTGGTGCTGCCTGAACCTCCCTCCTCCAGGACTACCAGGTCTGCTTCCTAGGATCTACAACTGCCAGGCCCCATTTCCCCAGTGAGTTTTGGTAATGTCTGTCCTCATTCCAGAAAGTCCATCCATTCAGGCTGAGCTGGGTGCCCGACTTTTTTTTTTTCTTTTTTGTGATAGGGCCTCATGTATCTCAGGCTGTCCTGATCTTTCTGCCTTTCAAACACTGCAATTACAGGCCTGTGACATCATACTGAGTTTATGTGGTGCTGAGGCTCAAACCCAGGACTTCATGCCTGCTAGGCAAGCACTCTATCAACTAAGCCACATTCCTACCCTGACTCTCTCTCTCTTTTTTTTTTTTTTTGTTTTTGGTGGTGGTGGTTGTAGGTGTTGTAGGCAGGGTCTCACTCTAGCCCAGACTGACCTGGAACTCACACTGTAGCCCCAGGCTGGCCTCAATCTCAGGAAGATCCTACTACCTCAGCCTCTCAAGTGCTGACTTTAAAGGCCTGGCTTGACTCCTGTTTTTTTTCTTTTCTGTAATTTTTAATATATATATATATATATTTATTTTTGAAGTAGTGTCTCACTCTAGCTCAGACTGACCTGGAATTCACTATGTCCTCTCAGGGTGGCCTTGAACTCACAGTGATCCTCCTACCTCTGCCTCTCAAATGCTGGCATTAAAGGCATGCCACCATGTCTGGTCTTTTTTTTTTTTTTGTAATTTTTTTATTTGCAAGTGGAGAGATGAGAGAGACAGGTGGATGGGGTGAATATTAATATGAATGGGTGTGCCAGGGCCTCCAGCCCCTGTAAAGAACTCCAGATGCATATACCACATGGGTACTAGGGAATTGAACTAGGGTTGCTAAGGCTTTGCAGGCAAGTGCCTTGACTGCTGAGCCCTGCTTCTGTTTTTTTTTTTTTATTTTTAAGAATTTATTTGCAAGCATGGTGATAGAGAGAATGGGAACGCCAGGGCCTCCAGTCATTACAGATATACTCTAGATGTATATGCTACTCAGTGCATCTGGCTTATGTGGGAACTGGAGAATTGAACCCAGGTCTTCAGGCTTTGCAGGCAACTATGTTAACCATTAAACCATCTCTCCAGCCCCCTACTTTTATTTTGTTTTTAATATTCTATATTTATTTATTTATTTATTCGACAGAGAAAGAGGGAGAGAGAGAATGGGCACGCCAGGGCCTCCAGCCATTGCAAATGAACTCCAGATGCATGTGCCCCCTTGTGCAGCTGGCTAACTTGGGTCCTGGGGAATCAAACCTGGGTCCTTTGGCTTTGCAGGCAAATGTCAAAAGCTCAGCCATCCCTCCAGCACCCCCCTTCTGTTTTTTTTGTTGTTGTTGTTGTTTTTTCAAGGTATGGTTTCACTCTAGTCCAGGTTGACCTGGAACTCACTATGTAGTCTCAGGGTGGCCTCAAACTCACGGTGATCTTCCTACCTCTGCCTCCCGAGTGTTGGGATTAAAGGCATGGACCACCACGCCCGGCCCCCCTTCTGTTTTTTAACTGCACTCTGTTCTGTCTCTCTGATGATATATGTTCCTGTATAGGGGTCACTATCTCCCTCCATTCTCAAGGGGCTGACATATCTGTGACCTCAAAATGCATGAGAAGCTGGCACAGACATAGGTGACATTTAGGTGAGCCAGCCCTGTTGACTTCAGAGCGCCTTCTGGAGGACGGGAAATGTACTGGCTGGGTGGACAGGTGGAGAAGCAAGCAGGCCCCTTTGGTGAAGTCTAGGCTTCCCTGGTGGTGGCTGGGTAGACCAGTGCCCTGGCCCAGGGCACACAATGTGCTTTAGGGGGTAGTGTCTCCAGGAAGGAAATGAAAGGAAGTGACAGTTCCTGCCTGCCCAGTCTTCGGTCTTGACAATGGGACCACCTCACTCCCAGGCTGGGCAGTCACTGTGAGCACACAGTGGTGGCTTTGCCCCTGTCTCTCCTGTGGCTAAGGCAGTCAGGGCACAGGTCTGGCCCTAGTCCTGCAAGTGAGGCCCTGTGAATCAGAATGGTGGTCTGCATTGAGCCTGGTCTCCTGGTGCCTGGGAGGTACTAAGCAGGGCCATGAGCAGCACAAGCAGAGGCCACAAGACTGGTCCCCAGAGCAGGAAATACAAGGAACGGGGCTCTTGCCAGAGCTGAGAGGCTCTGACGGAGTTCTGGCCCCCCTCTATCTCCCTTCAGACTTCTCTGCTCTCCCTGCACCCCCGCCGTGGTCTCTGTATCTTTGTTTCCTTTCACTGCTGGGTGAGGCTCAAGGGGTGAGGAGGGCCATTCAGCTGTACAGACTGTGAAAGGTTGGGCCTGGGTAGAAGGGTGGCTTCTGACATGCTTGTGACGACAGCTGGTGTGGGTGTTGAGGGGGGACTTGGGGTGACAATGGGAGCTAGGCCTGGTTGAGGAGCTGAAGACTGGTTGAGTCAGCTTGTCCTGGCTCCTGTCTCATGCATGGCACTGTCTCGTCCATTTCTGCATCTCAATTTTGCCCCTGCAATGTCGGAGCAGGAGTCCCCGTGTTCTGTGGTCACTGGAGCAGGGCACAGGAGGTGGCTGAGGGTGTGTGGGTTTGATCTGATCAGGTCTGGGACTCTTATCTCTTCCCATGCTATCCACACTCCAGCCTCTGCTTACCTCGATGGACACACCAGCCCTACCTCTGAGGGTCAAGATAAGGCTGTGACCACCTTGTCTCTGGCCACGGGTGGTCAGGGTAGTTTCTAGGCCAGGCCAGGGCTAGGATGGCTGAGCTTCCTTTCTAAGGAGTGGCTATGCAAAGCCCCCAAATTGCTAAGGCCAAGTCTGGTTCCAGGAAAGCCAGCCCCAAATGATAGAGTAGAACCACAGGCCGGCAGCCGGCCGCCCACTCTGGCAAGGCACACTGGGAGGAGGAGGGGCTCTCCAGGGTCTGTGGCAGGGTTCTTAAGTAGGGAGAGGTTTTCCCAAGGGGCTAGGCTTGGGACTGGGGGCAGTATTTTCATCATCCCTGCCCCAGTTGTCTCTGTGCTACCCTGATATTAATGGCCTAACTTGATAGGATGAGACTGGGGGAGGAAGAGTCTCATGCTATTCCAGAATGGACCCAGCAAGGATTCACTGGGATCCTGGGCCACTTTTTAGTGTTTTCAAGGTAGGGTCTCGCTCTAGCTCAAGCTCACCTGGAATTCACTATGTAGTCCTTGAACTCATATCAATCCTCCTATCTCTGCCTCTCGAGTGCTGGGATTAAAGGTGTACCCACCATGCCTGGCCTAGACCTCTTTTTTTAAAAAAAAAAATATTTTAGGGCTGGAGAGATGGCTTAGCCAAAGAATCCAGGTTTGACTCCCCAGTACCCACGTAAGTCAGATGAACAAGGGGTGCACACATCTGGAGTTCGTTTGCAGTGGCTAGAGGCCCTGGCATGCCCATTCTCTCTTTCTCTCTCTACCTGCCTATTTTTGTATCTCTCTCTCAAATAAATAAAAATAAAATATTTTTAAAAAATATTTTAGCTGTGCATGGTGGTGAATGCTTTTAATCCCAGCACTTGGGTGGCAGAGGTAGGAGGATCACCATGAGTTTGAGGCCAACCTGGGACTACAGAATGAGTTCCAGGTCAGCCTGAGCTAGTGAGACCCTACCTTAAAAAAAACAACAAAAAAATATTCTTGGGCTGGAGAGATGGCTTAGCGGTTAAGGCGCCTGCCTCCTAAGCCTAAGAAGGCGGGTTCCAATCTCCAGGTCCCACGTTTAGCCAGATGCAAAGTGACACAAGGGCACAATGCCGCACTTGCCCACAAGGGGGGCACATATCTGGATTTCGTTCACAGTAGCTGAGAGACTGCTGGCGCGCCCATTCTCTATCTGTCTCCCTCTCCCTCTCTCTCTGTCTGTCTCTCTCTGTCTGTCTCTGTCTGTGTCTCTCTCTAAAAAAAATTTTTAAATTAAAAAAAAATTTTAAAAATTCTTATTTATTTATGAGAGAGGGAAAAAGAGAGAGAGAATGAATGGCATGCCAGGGAACTCCAGATGCATGTGCCACCTTGTGCATCTGACTTACGTGGGTTTTTGCAAATCAAGCCTCTGGGTCCTTAGGCTTCCCAGGCAAGTGCCTTAACCACTAAGCCACCTCTCCAGGCCTGGGTCTGTTTTTACATGGGCAACTTAGGCTCAGAAGAGGAGTACATGGAGTCACTCAGCTTGTCCCTGGAGGACAAGGCTTGGGCTCGTCTGACTATGTGCGCCTGGGGGGCCAGGTCCTCTGGCTGTGGCTTCTGGCCTTAGCCAGGCTCTTGGGCTTCTGTAACTACTGGATTGGGGGGAGCCGTGGGTAGGGTGCTGAAATGGGGAAAGACTCTCAGAGGGGGACAGCACTGACTCTCCACCCAAGGACAAGGTTCCTATGAGAGCAGTAGAGCCCATCCCATCAGAACCCTAGGACTGATTTCTACAGGTATCTGCCCCATTTCAGAAAAAAGAAAACTGAGGCAACAGTTCTGTATTATGTAGCAATCAGGGATAGTATTTATAACATTTATTGAATACCTAGTTTTAGATTTTTGTTTTATTAATAACTATTTGTGTGTGTGTGAGAGAGAGAGAATTGGTGCTCCAAGGCCTCCAGCCACTGCAATCGAATTCCAGATTCACGCACTACCTTGTGCACATGCATGACCTTGTGTGCATGTATGACCTTGTGTGCATGTATCACCTTGTGCATATGTGTCACCTTATGCATGTGGCTTACATGGGTTCTGGGGAGTTGTACATGGGTCCTTAGGCTTCACGGGCAAGCACCTTAACTGCTAAGCCATCTCTCCAGCCCATTAACATCTATTTTTAATTTATTGACAAGTATATATATTGAGTGCCAGGCAAAAGTCTAAATATTTTACATGGATTAACATATTTAAACCTCACAACATCCATGGGAAACAAAATTAAGCCACATTATAGAGGTGGAAAGTGGTTCAGAGAGGTTAAGTAGCTTCCGTAAGGTCACACAGCAGGGAATGTGGAAAAGTTAGGATTTCAGCCCAGATGGTGTGGCTCTGGAGCCCATTCTCTTGAGAGTTCAGCTTGGCAACCTATTGCGTTACAAGAATCTCTCTCATGCAGGTGAACATGGGGTGATGATGAGTGTGCCTGAGGAACTAGGCATGAGCGCAGGTGGCTCATTCTGGCTGACTAGGCAGGGTCACACTGTCTAGACCTGGTGTCTGAGGCTGCCAGAGCCCAGCAGTATGGCCTTTTTCTTCCACCTGTCCTTTTTGAGGACTCTGTGATGTCAGCAGGCTGGGGCCTGGCTGCAGGAGGAGTCCTGAAGGAATCTTGGGATCTGAACTGATCTCTTGGGATGACCAAAGGACAGACCATGATGGGGGCTCACCACGAGCCTGTGGAACAGCCAGACGCCTGCGTGGAGCCACAGAGGCTGTCTTCCTCTGTGGTCCCTGAAGTTTCAGGCTCTACTTCACTAAATGCCTCAAAAGGAGGGACAGCCAGGCGTGGTGGGGCACGTCTTTAGTCCCAGCACTCGGGAGGCAGAGGTAGGAGGATTGCCATGAGTTTGAGGCCAGCCTGAGAATACAGAGTGAATTCCAGGTCAGCTTGGGCTAGAGTGAGACCCTGCCTCAGGGGAAAAAAAGGGGGCTGGAGGGATGGCTTAGTGGTTAAGGCGTTTTCCTGAAAAGCCAAAGGACCCAGGTTCAATTCCTCAGAACCCACGTTAGCCAGATGCACAGGGGTGCATGGATCTGGAGTTCATTTACATCGGCTGGAGGCCCTGGTATCCCCATTCTCTCTCTATCCCTCTTTCTCTGTCAAAAATAAAATAAAATATTTTAAAAAAAGAAGGAGGGACACCCTGGTGGACATGAACCTGGATCTGGGCCCGAGGATAGGGGAGTAAGACAAGTAGTATTGTTAAGAACAAGTAGTATTGAGCCGGGCGTGGAGGCGCATGCCTTTAATCCCAGCACTTGGGAGGCAGAGGTAGGTGGATTGCCATGAGTTCGAGGCCACCCTGAGACTACATAGTGAATTCCAGATCAGCCTGTGCTAGAGTGAAACCCTACCTCGAAAAACCTAAAAAAAAAAAAAAAAAAAAAAAAAAAAAAGAACAAGTAGTATTGGAGAACCTAGAAAGAGGATATGGTGGTAGCTAGGGCTTAGAGTCTCAAAGACTATGTTGGGCCAGTCATGGGGGGAGAGGGCTGTTTTGCCAGGCTAGTGGTTCTTGGTCACCTGGAAGGTGTGGTTACAGCTTCTGGGGTGTCCCTGCTAGGTTTATTTTTTTAAATATATTTTATTTATTTTTATTTGTTTGAGAGAGAGAGAGAATGGGCATACCAGGGCATCTAGTTACTGCAAACAAGCTCCAGATGCATGCACCCCTCGTGCATCTGGCTTATGTAGATCCTGGAGAATTGAACCAGGATCCTTTGGCTTTGCAGGTAAAGTGCCTTAACTGCTAAGCCATCTCTTCAGCCCTTATTTGTTTTTAATATATATGGGAAGACAGGAGGCTGCTATTCTTATTACTTATTGGTACTAGAGATTGAACCTAGAGTTTCATGCATGCTGGGCAAGTGCTGTACCACTGAGTTATATCCCCAGTCCTGTTTGCGTTTTTTATTTTGTGATAGGGTCTCCCTAAGTTGTATGAGCTGGTCTTGAACTTACTTCATAGCCCAGGTAGGTCTCAAACTCAATCCTCCTGCATTAGCCTCCCAAGTAACTGAGATTATAGGTGTGCACCTCCGGGCCCAGCTAGAGAGGCTGTGGTTTAGCAAGCATCCTATCCAAATGTTACTGGGAGAATTGGGCAGGTTTGGTGACCTCTAGTCTCTCTAGCATGTCCATTTACACAGGAAGAAATGGAAGTTCAGGGAGGTGAGTGGTCACAGGTCCACTTTGCCTGGAGCTGTGTGTCTATGTGTGCATGTGCAGGAGGGACTCTGATGGAGTTAGGCCACATTAGGAAGCCTTAACTGGTGGACATTTGCTTTATTCAGGCAGAAATGGGTAGTCAGGGGACTCTACGTGGCCACAGGAAGTGAGCTAACACCCTCAGAGCCAGGCTTGGCATGTGATGGGTGCTCAATCCATATTAATATGTGCATTGTGGTTGCCAGCTATAGAATTTGATCTAGGGACCCAGGCCAGCCAGTCTTGAGGAAGTCACGGGTGGTTCTAAGGCTGACCTGGAATTCACTGTGTACTCTCAGGATAGCCTCAAACTCATGGCAATCCTCCTACCTCTGCCTCCCAAGTGCTGGCATTAAACGTGTGCACCAACATGTGCAGCCTTTAAAAAATTAATATTTTATTTATTTATTTGAGAGAGGAAGAGGCAGATATAGAGAGAGGATGGGCATGCCAGGACCTCCAGCTACTGCAAATAAACTTCAGATGCATGTGCCACCTTGTGCATCTGGCTTATGTGGGTACTAGAGAATCGAACCTGGGCCCTTTGGCTTTGCAGGCAAACACCTTAACTGCTAAGCCTTCTCTCCAGCCTTTTTTTTTTTTTTTAAATGTGAGAGAGCGAGATCATGAGAGAGAGACAGAGGGAATTGGTATGCCACGGCCTCCAGCCATTATAATAGAACTCCAGACACATGTGCCACCTTGTGTGTATGTGCAACCTTGCTTGCATCACCTTATGTGTCTGGCTTACGTGGGACCTGGAGAGTCAAACGTGGATCCTTAGGCTTTGCAAGCATCTTAACTACTAAGCCATCTCTAACCCCAGCCTTTTTTTTTTTTTTTTTTTTTTTTTTTTTTTTTTCAAGGCAGGGTCTCACTCTAGCCCAGGCTGACATGGAATTCACTCTGTAGTGTCAGAGTGGCCTTGAACTCACGGCAATCCTCCTACCTCTGCCTCCCGAGTGCTGGGATTAAAGGTGTGTGCCACCACGCCCAGCAAGCCCCAGCCTTTTTATTTTATAAGACAGTGTCTCATGTAGCCCAGGCTGGCCTTGAACTCAATATGTATCCAAGGATGACATGGAACTTCTGATGCTCTTGCCTCTATTTCCCAGGTGCTGAGATTACAGGTGTGTGCCAACATGCTGGGGATTGAACCCAGGTCTTCATGCATGCTAGGCAAGCACTCTACCTATGGAGTGATATGATCAGCCCCTTGGAGGGGAGGACTCTTTCAAGAGTTTCTGTTCTTGCTAGGCATGGTGGTGTACACCTTTAATCCCAGCACTAGGAAGGCAGAAGTAGGAGGATTGGTGTGAGTTCTAGGCCAGCCTGGAGCTACAGAGTGAGTTCCAGGTCAGCCTAGGCTAGAGTGAGACCCTCCCTTGACAAAATACAAAACAAAACAAAATTTTGTTCTGCAAGAAGAGTGCTGGTCATGGGGGCAGGTTGGAGTTGCCCTCATAACTGGGATGAGGGGGGAGGCTAGGCTGCCATGTGAGAGGCAGAAGCCAGAGAGAAGCTGCAGCCAGAGGCTGACTGAGGGGGACAAGATCCCTATGAGGAAAAGAGAGCCACCACCCTGAGATCTGGGAGGGGTGCAGTGGCTTTGAGTAGGCAAGAAAATTCAGGGGTTACAGTTGTTCCACAGTGTGTCTTTGGGGAGCAGGGCCTTTTGACTGTGGATTGGAGTGGCTGCCTGGTGGGCTTGCTTTGTGGATGGAATAGTTGGGGGCTGCCCTGGGGTGGGAGCCCCACCTTGAGTGCCCCAGAACTTGTGGGCCAGGGGGCTTGGCTTGGCCTGAGCTATGGGAAGCTCTCCTGGGCGTGAGGCCCGTCCTGTGACCCACCAAACCTCAGCCTTCAGGACAGAGGCTAAAAATAAGGCTGTGGTAAAGAAGGGAGGGGGCGTGTGCCTGAGCCAGGCTGAGCCCAGAGGAAAATGTGAAGCGGCAGGCTGAACTGCTGTGACACATGCTCCCAGTGCCAGCAGCCCCGGGACCTTGCCCTCCTGTGGCCCTGGCCCTTCCTGGCCTAGAAGAGGGTAAACAACACAGGCTTCAAGGGGTCTGGCCTACAGGAAGGCTCTGCTCTCTGGGAAGGTTCTCTCTGACCTCCTGCCTCCAGGTCTTGTACCTATGGCTGTGGGGCATAGGGGACGATTTCCTGTGACCTGGGTTCTACACTGTCCAAGAGTTCCTGGTGACCTTCAATGCCCATCTGAATGTGGGGAAATGGGAGAAGTCAAGGGAGACTTCCTGGAGGCGGAGGCAAACATGGGGCCTTGAAATTGTTGGATGATGAGTGAGCAGTTAAAAGGCTGTACAAGTTTTGTTCTAACTTCCAGAGCCATGTCCTTCCTTTAAGGAGTAGTTTGTAGTTCCCACTTCCTCCTGACCACTCATACTTGTGTTCACCCCACACTGAAACTGTGACTGTCCCTGTTGTGACATCTGGAGATGAGGCCACTTACCTGTCTATGCATCCACTCCATGTGGTCCCTTGGGGCTGGCTTGGCACTGAGCCCTGCAGCGGGGAACAGAAGCAAAGCAGGAAGATGCAGGGGCCACAAGAGCCACTATGGCATGCATTTGGTCTTTCTCTTGCCTCCTTACACAGACCCCTAAAGATTTTGGAATCTTCAAAATGATCAGTGGGTTTTGGTACGCTAATGAGTTGACTGATGTCTAGTGGCCCCTGGGTAGCCAGGGTTGGTCACAGAGAGGACTCAGGTAGGACTGCAGCGTTGGGACATTCAGGGACTGGAGGTTGAATTGATCACCACTGAGGAACCAACAACTCATGCCTGTGTCACGAAAGCACTGTAAAGCCTCAGCAGGACAGGGTTTGGGGACCTTCTCAGAGTTGAACATGGGAGCCTCCTATAGGGTATCGGTCAGGAAGGAGGCAGTGCACTCCTGCTACATACATTGCATTACACATCTGTCATCTTTGCCTCAGACACGTGGATGTCAGAGGCATGGGCTAGACAGCCTGGGGCTGTAATGAGCATCTGAAGAGGAGCAGCCGCCCCGGGGACTGAGCCCATAACCTGAAGGGTCCAGTGCCACCTCAGGTAGACAGTGTTAGCTGAAGTGGACACCTCACTAGTATCTTCTGTGGGCTCGATGACTTGTGTGTCGTGTGGGGACCCCTACCCTGGTCTGTGCTCACAGAAAGCTGTGTGTGTGATGAGAGCATACAGGGAGAAACTGATTTTTTTTTCAGTATTTTCAGACCTGGTTTCAAAGCCCACAAGCAAAGCTTGATGTGCTGTGTCATGAATCTCTTCCCTCCTTCGGCCTTGGTTCACATCATAATGGAGGTGTAGTCTCTAAACCAAGCCGCCCAACAGCAGACTTAGATGTGCTGGGAGACCCAGAACTTGCTGGGAGCAATCACTAACGTCCCTTAGTTCCTGGCTACAGTGGGTCTAAAGAGCTCACCTCCATGCCTCTGTGTGACTTCTTTTTTTTTTTTTTTTTTTTTTTTTTTTTTGAGGTAGGGTCTCACTCTAGCTCAGGCTGACCTGGAATTCACTATGTAGTCTCAGGATGGCCTTGAACTCTTGGCAATCCTCTTACCTCTGCCTCCCTAGTGCTGGGATTAAAGGCGTGCACCACCACGCCCGGTTCTGTGTGACTTCTGTGTGGAAGTAACTCACCCTGACCTATCCCTTGGATGAGTGCTGACACCAGGATGGACTGGGGAACACTGGAGCACTAGTTGAGGGTGGCAGGAGGGGAGAAGTTAGGGAAGACTTCTTAGAAAAGGAGACATTGGCCAGATGTGGTAGTGCACACCTTTAGTTCCAGCACTCGGGAGTCAGAGGTGAATGTGAGGCCAGCCTGGGACTACAGAGTGAGTTCCAGATGAGCCTGGGTTAGAATGAGACTCTACCTTGAAAAAAAAAAACAAAAAAAAAAGAAAAGAGAAAAAAGAAAAGACATCAGAACTAGCCTGAATGGCAGGGATTGGCATAGCTAGCAAGAGGGGTGCCAAGATAAAAAAAAAAAAAAAAAGTATTTGGCTAGGGAAATGACTCAGTGTTAAAGGAACTTTATTGCAAAGCCTGCTGATCTAGGTTGACCTGGGTTCGATTCCCCAGTACCTACATAAAGCCAGATGCACAAAGTGACGCATGTGTTTGGAGTTCGTTTGCAGCTGCCAGAGACCTTGGTGTGCAGTCTCTTTCTCTTCCTTCCTCCCCCCTCTCTCTATTTCCTTCTCACACTCTCACTCTCGTTCTGTTTCTCTCCTTGCAAATAAAAAAAGGTATGTGGGATTAGGGATGGGCATGGGTACTTTGAAGGTTGGCATCTGAGGTGTGAGGCTTGAGGTCATGGCTGGCAGAGCAATGGATCTGTTGTCCGTGGCCTGATAAAGGTTTTGAGCACCAGGAAGCCATAAGTAATTATGAGAGAGAGGGATGTGGCAATAGAGGGCTGGCTCCAGATAGGAAATGGGCTATGGGGCTAGAGGCGAGTGTGGATGGCACCTTACAAAGGTTAGGCCTATCAGTATTGCCCCTGTGCTTCTGAGGCTGGTCAGGACATCTCAGGTCCCACATGGTGGCCATGCCATCTGCAAGCCCAGCCCCAGCCATCCACCAGACCTCAGCTATTAAGCCATTAGCTGGCCTTCACACTGCCTTTTCATTAGGGTAATTACAGTGAATCCACTCAGGGCATTAACAGGGAGGTTGCCTCTTCCTCCTGGCTGTCAGGCTGCCAGCCACCAGTCAGAACTGACCCTGAAGTCTAGGAAATCCCTCAGCTGCCCATCTGGGCCTTGAGAGGGACAGTGACATTTGGCACCCTCACCCCAGTTGCCAGACTGGACCTGGGCACAGTGTTCAGTGAGCTCTATCTCTGACTTCCCTATTGGTGACTTTGAACCCATGGCTCAATGCCTTTTTTTTAAAAAAAATATTTTATTATTTATTTATTTGAGAGAGAGAGAGAGAGATACAGAAATAGACAGGTAGAGAGAGAGAATGGGCACGCCAGGGCCTCCAGCCACTGCAAACAAACTCCAGATGCATGTGCCCCCTTGTGCTTCTGGCTAACGTGGGTCCTGGAGAATTGAGCCTCAAACCGGGGTCCTTAGGCTTCACAGGCAAGCACTTAACCGCTAAGCCATCTCTCCATCTCTTTTTTTTTTTTTAAACTTTTTTATTGACAACTTCCATATACCATGATCATAATCATCTGCCACAACCCTCCACTGAATCCCTTCTTCTTTCCAACCAGTCTCTCTTCTACTTTGATGTCATTGCTTTTTTCCCCTTTCCTGTTATGTGGGTCTGAAGGTCTTGTGTAGGTAATGTCAGCCGCAGTGAGGTCATGAATATCAAGGCTACTTTGTGTCTGGAAGATTGCATTGTAAGCACTCCTCCCCTTCCTTTGGCTCTTACATTCTTTCCTTTGCCACCTCTTGCTCAGTGCTCCCTGAGGCATGGCTCAGTTTCCATGCCTTAGCTCCCTGACCTGTCCAGTGGGACAGCAGCGGCAGCCTCGCAGGCTAGATGAGGACTAAACAAGCCAAGAATGTCAAGCCTGGCGACGCAATAGTCTACCATCATTTACGGCGCTGTCACTGCCATTGTAATGAAGAACTCTGGGAGTCCCCAAGGGCCTCTGTCCCCTGCATGGACAGCTCCCAGAGGCAGGGCGTTGTCTCTTCCTCCTTTCTCTCCTGCCCCTTCTCAGGGCAGATATGGTCAGGGGGCTGTGGCCCCTGTGGTCTTGCTGTCCTCAGAGATAAGCCGAGGTGGGCCCAGGGCCAGTGTGCCTGGGGGTTGTGCTAGCTCAGGAGCTCTGGCTGAGAGCTGTGAGAATCTGGAGTTCTGTGCGCCCTGTGAGGCATAGCTCTGTCTGTCTGTCTCGGCAGTGGATGCTTCAGAGGTTTTCTGTTGCTCCTTTTGCCTGGCAGGGCTGTAATGGAGAGCGGAGGCAGTGGATTGAGGAGCAAACAGTGTCAAGAACTGTGTGCCGGGCAAGTGGTCTGGAGGCTCGCCCACTTCCCTGAGCCCTGTCTCATGTGTCGAGAAACAGGCTCCTGGTTATAGCCTAAATGGTAGTTACATGACTGCATATGCATGCGCTTGTGAACATGGCGCATGGACGCGTGAACACGCACACACACACCTGTGCTTGTATACACGAATAGGGGAGCTTGTGTGAGTGCTGCTTCTAGCCACCCCATGCTTTCTTTAGCCACAGGGCATCCTGCTGTTGGCCATGTCTGTGCTCTGCTCCCTGCCTGGGGACTTTGGGACTCTGAGGGCCAAACCTAGGCCTATGGCTCAGGTCCCAGTCTACCATCTGTGGCTGGGCCACAGGTGGGTCAGAGGTCGAGCTGGTAAGTAGGTGCATAAGTGGGTGCAGAGCAGCCCTACCTGGCTTCGTACCTCAGACCCCTGCAGTAGCTGACAAGTAGGACTCTGTTCCAAGATGAGTGTGGAGGGCCCCAGTGGATACAGGAGGAAAGCCTCACTCCCCAAGCTCCTCAGTGACCTGACTAGCCTGGGCAAAGTAGAATCACAGCAGGGTGGGAGTGCTGGTGATGGGCCAGGCTGGGCGGGGACCATGGGCACCTGGGGGTTATGGGGTTCCCAGGCGTCACACTCTGCAGTGAGCACCTATGTCTCCCCTGCAGGCGTTCTTCTGGACATCCAGCAGCACTTTGGGGTCAAGGACCGAGGCGCTGGCTTGCTGCAATCAGGTGAGGCCCTCATTCTCCACAGTCCCTTCCTGTCCTGACATCTAGACTGAGTATGAACATTATCACAAACAGCCTCCACTTTTCTTATATAGAACACATGCCAACTGGGCATGGTGGCACACGCCTTTAATCCCAGCACTCGGGAGGCAGAGGTAGGAGGATTGCTGTGAGTTTGAGGCCACCCTGAGAATACATAGTGAATTCCAGGTCAGCCTGGGCCAGAGTAAGACCCTACCTTGAAGAAAAAAAAAAGCCACCTGCCCTGGGGGGCTATGGAAGACAGCAAGAGCATAGGTTTGGGCCCAAGCCCACTGAGGTAACCCTACTTCTGTGTCTCAGGTTCTTCTCACTGGGACCCAGTGTCTAAGCTTAGCAGAGGCTGGTGAAGAGAGCTTCTGGTACCAGTGAGCTGAGTGATGCCAGCAGAGTCCTGGTGACCTGTTTCCACCACCTGTCCCTTCCTCCACTTCTTCCATGACTCCACCTGAGAACTGCCTCTTGGATTACTAGCAAAGCCTCTGTTGTTAGACCCTGAAGGAGTCTGAGGTTCTGGGTCCTGGTTAGGCTCTGCCTGAGAAGCCCTCGCACTCCTCCCTAGGGTCCCAAGAGGCAGGCCTAAGCTGCACTGGATTGCAGCAAACAAAACAAAGGCCACACAGATGCCCCTGGACAGTTGTCCCAGCCTTTCCGTCCCTTTTCTGGGAGACATTATGTCTCTTTTCTCCTTGCCTTTCTTCCATAGGATGCCTTGGGATGCTATGCTCCTTGGCTTCCTGACCTGCTCCCTTGCTGTGGCCGCACAGCTGTGCCCTCAGCAGGCTGGCTTGGGGCTGCTGGTGCTTCAGTCCAGTTCAGGATCCCAGGGCTGGAGGCAGGCTATCTACTCCTAAAGCCTGGCTATCTTTATGCCATCAGTTCTGGAGTTCATCTGGCTGTGAGCCCCAGTCAGTTTGGTGTGTGGGAGAAGATCTCTGGTGTGGATTCCAGCCCATGAACCCTTCCCTAGCCTGGCTGTCCTCAGAGGGTGGGGGTGGAGGGAGCAGCTCTGTCCAGGAACCTGCCTGACCTGTCTAGGTGGCATTCCATATGCAAGGTGCCTCCTGGAGCTCACAGAATGCCACAAGTATGCACCCCAACTCCCCCCTCCCCAACTGCCTTGTGTACAGATCCCAGATAGGGTCTAGGGGGCTTAGAGAGAGGCCATGTACTGGCTTCAGGACTCCGTTCTAGTAAGTGACACTAACTGTGCCAGGATGGGGCATGGATGTGTGGTTCAGTGTCCCCCCCAGTGGTCAGGCCCCTGTCCTGGCAGCTGTCCCTTGGTCCAGGTTGTGAGCCAAACTTTTCCTTCCCCTTCCTGGCCTCCCTAGCTGAGCTGCCCTGTGGGTCCCTTTAGCTCCTGGACTGCATTCACAGTGACCAGCTGTCATGGGGAAGAAGGGATCCCAGCTAGTTGGAGGAAGTGGGCTGCCCGGCCAATGAGGGAAGGGTGGGGGGACCTTTGCCACATGTCCCTGAGTCTTGGGGGAGTTGGTTGATTTCATCCCTATGGACACAGACTTGCTGGCTGATCTAAAGAGAAACTGCACTCCACGCCTCCTCTGTCAACTCCCCTGTATATGGTCAGGCCCAAATGGCCTCCCAGAGAGAGGATGCAGGAGAGGATAGTAGTCTCAAGGCAGGTGGAAGCCCCTATTTATGCCCAAATCAGGGATTTGGCTGAAAGTGGACAGGTCACTCACAGGCATGATCTCCTTGGATTCTTCCAACAACCCTAAGGTCCCCTTCGCCAGTCTCCCTGACATGAGGAGGAGGGTCAAGGGAAGGAAGCAACTTGTTAAGGTCTCATGGTGAGAGAGGAGTCATCCTGGAGAGAGGTCCTGCTGTCCTCTTGGTTTGAAGGGTCTGAGTGCCTGGCATCTAGTGTTCCCACAGTGGGTGCCTCTGTGCCAGGGTGAGAATTCTGAGCCTTCTCAGGGTCTCATGAGCCCTTGTCCCATGGTCTTGACCCTGCTGTCTACTATGATCCAGCTAGGATGGTGGCTTCTGTGAATGTCCTCCCTCACCTCTTTGGCCACCCAAGCTAAGAAGCTAGGTGAGCTGGACCAGGATGTAACTCAGTGGGCAACAAGGCAAGGCACCAAACTGGCCTGTGCTCCAAGCACCTGTCTCTTCCCAAGCCTGATAAGGTCAGAGCCAGTGGAGGGCGCCAGCCAGGTGTTGCTGCTTGCCCAGATCAAAGGGCTGGGGCTGAGAGCAGCCGCCTGCTTATTTGTGGGCACCAGGGGCTGTGCAGGGCTGGAAGGCAGGGTGGAGGAGATGGAGAGTTTGGCCTGGGCCTGCCCTGACTGTCCCCCCCCACACACACACCTGGGAAGGGTCTGCTCTTAGCACCCTCTTACACATCATTGCCAGCTCAGTTCCAGCCTCAGTGACAGCCATGGCAGAATCCCAACACTTGGATCATTGCCATGTGGTGAGCTGGGTAACCCACACTGAAAGGAGCAGTTGCTACTGGACCTACTGTTTGGCGGGCCCTGTGCTTGTGGTTGCCCACACTCAGTCCCTGCCCACAGGCAGATTCCGTCTGTTGATAAGACCTGAACGTGGATCATCCACTCACTACACAGACCTGGACACTGTGGGATCCTGGGTGATGGCAGACATGTACCTAGCTCCAGCCAGTGGCCAGTGGGGATGGCTACCCTTAGGAGTGGACATTTCACTGGGATTTTGAAAGAAGAGTCAGGGTTCACCCACAGGAAAGGACTTCTGGCCAGTTTGTCAAATTGAGTGGCTGTGAGAACCCCGCCCCTTTCCCCTCCAAGCCAGAAGAGATATAGAAGAAAGCATGTTTAAGTTACATAGCTGTGCTTGAAAGCTAAAGCTAACAGGGAAGTTCCCAGGTGCCAAAAGTGAAGAGCTGGAAATGAAAACAAGTGATTCAGAGTACTGGGGATCAGATATACATCCTGGAAACGTGTTGCAGTGTATTTCATATAAACATTTTTCGTGAAAAATCTGAACATACACAAAAGTAGAATACCTCAACATGCTTCCATATGCTCCTCACCATCTGAGCAGCTCAGGGCGTCTTCTCCCAGAGGCCTGACCAGAGTCAGCTTGGGGTTCAAGGGTATGGGGCTGATTTGGTCTCCTCCCAGAGCCTAGGCAAGCACCCCAACCCCAACCTATGTCCGGGTTGGCAGGCAGCTCTCCTGAAGTTCCTGCTCCCAGGTAAACACTTCCCTCCTGGCTCTGGTTTTCTGCAGATCCTGGTGCCAGTCCAGACTGCTTCAGGTCTGGCACTCTACTCCTTTTTCCATGGGGGCCATACATTTCCAGGTTCCCCAGCAGAGGCAAATTCCAAACTGCCTCTCAGGATCTGCCTTTATGATCCAGAGCCTACATAGGACACAGGGGACAGCTCCTTCTGAAAAGAAACTCAAATTCACAATCAACAGTGCACACAGCTGAGCTGAGGATGTAGCTCAGTGGTAGAGCACTTGCGTCACATGGGCGAGGCCCTGGTTTTTACCCTAACACAGTGGGGAGGGGGTGCAGATAGAGCACACAGGAACCTCATCTTTGTGAGAGACATGCAGCTGGCCCTGGAAACAGCTTGAAGAACTACAGAGCACAGTCTCGATTTAAGGGGATTTTAAAATTCCGTGTGCTAGCTGGGCATGATGGCTCACACTTGTAATCCCAATTCTAGGGAGGAGGAAACAGGAGGATTGCCATGAGTTTGAGGCTAACCTGGGTTACATAGTTCCAGGTTAACTTAGGCTACATAAAAACCCCATGTCTCAAAAAAAAAATAATAAGAAAATTAGGTTTGCTTAGTTTTTAAGGCTCAAAGGAAAGCATAATATTTATATTTAAAAAGTATAGCAGAGCTGGAGAGATTGCTCAGTGGTTAAGGCACTTGCCTGCTAAGCTAAAGGACCCAGGTTTGGGTCCCCAGAACCCACATGAGCCAGATGCACAAGGTGACACAAACATCTGGATTTTGTTTGCAGCAGCTGGAGGCCCTAGAGTACCCATTTTCCTCTCACTTTCTCTCTGCCTCTTTCTCTCAAATAAATAAAAATGAAAAAAGAATAACACATTATGACAAAAGAATAGAAAAATTCTTAAAAGACCCAAATTTTAAAATTTAAACATTAAAAAAAATTTAAGGGGGCTGGAGAGATGGCTTAGTGGTTAAGGCGCATGCCTATGAAGCCTAAGGACTCTGGTTCTATTCTCCAGGTCCCACATAAGCCAGATGCACAAGGTGGCGCATGCGTCTGGAGTTCATTTGCAGTGGCTAGAGGCCCTGGTGCGCCCATTCTCACTCACTCACTCTCTCTCTCTCCCTCTCTCTGTCTCAAATAAATAAATAAATAAATAAATAAATAAATAAATAAGTAAATAAATAAATAAATAAATAAATATAAAATCTTTTTAAAAATTTAAGCATTAAGGAATATAACAAATAGATGAATTAATGAGTAGACGAGATACAGGTGAAAATAAGCAAAATTAGACGATGGGTCTGAGGGATGGGCACAGTGCAGTGCAGGGAAGGGGCGGTGAGAGTGGTGTTTGTGACTTGTGGTCCTTTTGGTCATGGGCTGCAATGTGGAGAAAATGGGAGAGGAGGTCAGGACAGTGGGCCAAGCATGACTGTGAAAGCTTGAAGACTGGGAAAAGGTCCCTGGGTTTTGTCTGGGGGCAGTAGGGAGCCAGAGAAGGCTTGGGAGCAGGGCAGGCCCCTGTAAGATGTGCACATCAGCATGTTCACTGGGTGCCTGGTGGAGGAGGCTGGAGGCTACTCAGGCTGGAATGTGGGGCCAGGATGGGGTGAGGAAGTAGGGGGAGAGGGGACAGAGGAAGAGCTGGCTCAGACTGAAACCAGACAGTGCCTCTGCTGCAGGGCTGAGTCTCAGCTCAGCAATGCCCTCCGCTTCATTATACTTGGGTTCTGTAGGCGAAGTTGGGCAGCCTCATGGCCACCCTCCAGGGTCTGCTGTTCAAAGGGAGGCCCAAGAAAATATCTTTCCATCTGCCCACTCCCAGCCGAAGGGTCCATATAGGCCGTTCTGCCTGCTAGAAGGCTGAATGTGGAGATTCCAGACACCAGCAGGACCATGCATCCCACATCTTCTGCATCATCTAGGCTGGCCTAGGCTGTCCCTTGGATGGCAGAAGCTGCCCACATCCTCCCTGCCCGAGTATCCTCCCTGCCCACAGGACATAGAGGGTGGTCTGTCTTCTGTAAATAGTAGCCACCTGGAGTCTGGACTTGGGAAATATAGCTTGGTTCAGCACAGGCCAGGACCAGACAAGAGGAAGGCTCCACCAGCCACCACCTTGCCTTCTCCTCTGAGGCCACCTTTTGGGGTGAGAGAGGCCCATGTTGAGTAAGGGTTTCATCCTCCACCATGAATGGGGATTATCTATCAAGATATAATCCCCATGGGACCTGATCTGAGCTTCTGGGTGCTGTGAGCATGCTGAACCCTGTGGCAGCCTATCCAGAGGTAGATAACACCTCAAGGTATGTTTTCCAACCCACCCCACTGTTTTTTACTTTTGTGCTCCTGAGGATTGAACCCAGGGTCTAGCACCTGCTAGGCAAAGGCTGTGCCACTGAGCTGCATCTCTAGCCCTTTTTCCTTCCTTCCTTCTTTCTTCTTCTTCTTTTTATTTTTCAAGGTAGGGTCTTATTATAGCCCAGGCTAACCTGGAGTTCATATGTAATCTTAGGGTGGCCTTGAACTCACGGTGAATCTATCTCTGCCTCCCAATTGCTGGGATTAAAAGCATGCACCACCATGCCTGGCTCGCTCTTTCTTCCTTCATTCCTTCCTTTCTCTCTCTTTTTCTTGTTAATATATTTTATATGTTTATTTGAGAGCAGAGAAAGAGTCAGAGACAGAGAGAATGGATGCACCAGGGCCACTAAACACTGCAAACTCCAGATGCATGCACCACCTTGAGCATCTGGCTTATGTGGGTTCTGGGGAATCAAACCTGGGTCCTTTGGCTTTGCAGGCAAGTGCCCTAACTACTAAGCCATCTCTCTAGCCCTCTTACTTTTAAATAAATTCTTATTTTAAAATTTAGAAAAAAAAAACTTTTTTTGAGGCAAGCTCAACAGACTGGCCTTTTATTTATTTATTTATTTATTTTTATTTATTTATTCATATTCATATTATTATTATTATTTTGGCTTTTCAAGGTAGGGTCTCACTCTAGCCCAGGCTGACCTGGTATTAACTATTCTCAGGCTGGCCTTGAACTCATGGTGATCCTCCTACCTCTGCCTCCCAAGTGCTGGGATTAAAGGCATGCACTACCATGCCTGGCTCAGACTGGCATTTTTAAAAATTATTTTTATTTATTTGTTTTTTATTTTAGAGAGAGAAAAAGAGAATTGGCATGCTAAGACCTCAGCCACTGCAATCAAACTCTAGACGCTTGTGCCACCTACTGGGCATGTGTGACCTTGCACTTGCCTCACCTTTTGTGCATCTGGCTTACATGGAATCTGGAGAGTTGAACATGGGTCCTTAGACTTTGCAGGCAAGCACCTTAACCGCTAAGCCATCTGTCCAACCTCCAGCCACTGTAATCAGACTCCAGACACATGCACCCCTTTGTTCACACTTACATCACTTTCTGCTTCTGGCTTATGTGGGGCCTGGAGAGTTGAATGAACATGAGTCCTTAGGCTTCACAGGCAAGTGCCTTAACCACTAAGCCATCTCTCTAGACCATTTAGAAAAAAATTTTTTTTGGCTTTTTGAGGTAGGGTTTTGCTGTAGCCCAGGCTGATCTAGAATTCACTATGTAGTTTCAGGGTGGCCTCAAACTCACAGTGATCTTCCTACCTCTACTTCCTGAGTGCTGAGATAAAGGTAGGCACCACCACGCCCTGCTCTAGAAATATATATATTTGGTTTATTTGTTTGTTTTGAGGTAGGGTCTCACTTTAGCCCAGGCTGACCTAGAATTCACTATGTCATCTCAGGGTGGCCTTGAACTCATGGTGATCCTCCTACCTCTGCCTCCCAAGTGCTAGGATTAAAGTGTGCATCACCATGCCTGTCTTTCTAAAAATATTTTTTAAAATCTTTTTCAGTGGGCTGGAGAGATGACTTAGCAATTAAGGCACTTGCCTGTAAAGCCTAAAGACTCAGGTTTGATTCCCCAGTACCCGTGTAAGCCAGATGCACAAGGTGGCTCATGCATCTGGAATTTGTTTGCAGTACTTAAGAGGCCCTAGTGCACCCATTCTCTCTATATGCCTCTCTCTCTATCAGTCAAATAAAAAAAATTTTTAAAAATGTTTTTCAGCCAGGTGTGGTGGCACATGCCTTTAATCCCAGCACTCGGGAGGCAGAGGTAGGAGGACTGCTGAGAGTTCAAGACCACTTTGAGACTATATAGTGAATTCCAGGTTAGCCTGGGCTAGAGTGAGACCCTACCTCGAAAAATCAATGTGTGTGTGTGTGTGTGTGTGTGTGTGTGTGCGCGCACGCGCGTGTGGATATCTTTCTTTCTTCTTGCGTGTTTGCATGTTGATGTATGGCGTATGCATGTGTGTGTGCAGGTGTGCATGCCCCGTGCACATACATATGGAGGCCAGAGGAGGGTATCAAGTGGTCTTCTCTTATTGTTCATCAGCATACTTCCTTGAGACAGGATCTTTGACCTCAACTCTGGTATTTTGTCAGGAAGCCCAGTGAGTGTCCAGTCTCTGCCCCCCCCACCCCTTGCAGACTAGTGTTATTGGTGGACATGGCCATGCCCAGCTTTTTATGTGGGTTCTGGGGAGTTGAACTTGGTGGTCTCTGGCCTGAGGTCTCTCTTGCTTAAGTGGCAAGGGCTCTTAACCATTGAGCCATCTCCCCAGCCCTTGATTTCTTTTTTTTTTTTTTTTTTTTTTTATCGAGGTAGGATCTCACTCAGTCCAGGCTGACCTGGAATTCACTATGTAGTCTCAGGCTGGCCTTGAACTCACAGCAATCCTCCTACCTTTGAAACAAGGTCTTGGTATGTAGCCCAGGCTGGCCTGAAACCTGCTTTGTAGCCCACATTGGCTCAAACTTGCAATTCTCCTGCTTCAGTCCTCAAGTGCTGGTACTGCAAGTGTGTACCACCCATTTCTGGCAACACTCCCTTTAGCCAGCCCTGTGAAGAAGAGGTAGTCAAGTTTGGCGCCCAAGTTCCTGCTGCAGCGCTAGGCTTGACTCCTCCCATCTTGCCATCCATAGCCTGGCCCATCCGCCCTACCTCCCCCCCCTCACCGCCCTGGCTCCCTGCCCTGCAGTTCCATTGTCCCAGACCTGTGGGCTCAGCACACGTGAGCTGAGTGAGGGCTTCCCTACACCCTGGCCACAGGATGTCCTCGTGCATATGGGAACTGCTGGGAAAACCACCCTCCTGACTGGGGAGGGGCAGCCAGCTTGGCCTGAAAACTCTTCTCCCACAAAGACCATGGTGGTGGTGGGCACAGGAAGCTTCTAGCCTGGGCTGATTTTTATTTCTAGTAGAGCTGCCTGCTGGCCGCATGAGCACTCGAGTCCCCATTGTCCTGTGGGACAGGACTCACATGAGTGCAGGCCATTGCCTGGACTGTTCTTTTGCCAGGACAGGTTTCCCTCCTGCCTGTGTTTAGGGTTCTGCTTCAGGCCTGTGATGCCCATGAAGGCCAGTAGGGACCTGGGGAATGAGGCTGCAAAGATAGCCTGGCTCCCTCCTGATCCTGGATTCCTTTGCCCCCAAGGGGAAAGCACTGGGGCCCTGCTTGCTTTGTGTCATCTGGAGCAAGTTCCTCCACTCCTTGGAGTCTCAATGGCCCCAACTGTAAAATGGGTACATAAAGGTGGGGTTCAGGTGAGCTGAGGGCATGGAGGGATTTGGGGACTGTAGCCAGGTTGAGGCTGGCAGGCAGGGACAGGGGTACCTGCTTTGGGGATGAGTCCACCAGCCCTGGCACCCTTGCCTATTGCATGAGCATGGGTGGGAGAGCCAGAAAGCTGTCTTGCTTCAGGACAATGTGGTCTGGCTAAGGCCTGGGGTACCAGCCTTCAGCCATGGGCACCTTCTCATGCTGCAGTCTGACCATTTTCTTGCTGCCCTCAGAATGCCTCAATCTTGCTCTGAGTTTGGAAATGTCAGCCAGCACCACCTCCTTCCTTACCTGGCAACCTGCTATAGGGCAAGGGCTCCAGAGTCAGATAAACGGTGGTTTATTTTTTGGCTCAGCTACATCACTTCTTTTAGCTGTATCATCTCTGTAAGGTGCAGATAATAGCGAGAATCAAGTGAGATAATCAATGTAGATGTCAGCGTGCATCCTGGGACTGGCCTGTCATATGCGTGCCATCAGTCCGTATTTTAAGTACAATCATTTTGGTGAACTCCTAGGCATGCTTCAATGCCCTACTTTGACACCATCACAGCCATGATGGGTGTGATGTTTGTTTCCCAGCCTTTTAGCCCTTTAAGCTGGGCAATCCATGAGTGGGACCTGTACCCAGGCCAGGCATGCCTAATTTGATTTTCTGTCCACTCCTCACTAAGCACATTAGGCATAGAAGAACCAATTGTTTCTCTTTCCCCTAATGTATAAGCTCTGATGAGACTCAGCACCCTGCCCACTTCCCTGATATGATCTTGGCCAGGTCTTAGGAGGTGGATCCAGAAGGAAAACATTCTTGCTGTAGATGTGAGGAAATAATATCAGCCCAAGCTAACGTAAACAAGGGCCTGTGTTGACCCAGACCGCGCCTGGCCAGGCGGGGCACAAAGCACCTTCCCCCGCAGTATCTCATCCAATACTCGGAGCCACCCAGAGGAGCTGCTATTTTTATCTTCATTTTACAGATGAGGAAATTGGTGTGCGGGAGCTGGCTCAGACTGGCTCATGAAAGTCGATTGTTAAATTTTCAGGAATTGCGTGAGCTGCTTGTTAGACACAGCCATTGTTTGAAGTTAAATTATATAAACTTACAATGGACTGATTTATAGTAAAAGGAGGTAGGTGATGAGTACTCTAAAGTCATCACTTCCTAAATATTTTCTTAGTTTGTCTATTTGTGTTCTTAGGGTAAATGGATATTGTATCTGAATAGAAAGTCCATACATTGGCACATCCTGTGCCTCTTCCTAGCTCTGAGCGGCAACATCCCTTCAGTGGCTTGGCATCAGCCATGATAGGAGTGTTTATACCATGGAGATGGGCAGACCCCACACATCAGAACTCCTCTCCGGCCCCCTGTTTTTCAGAGAGCCCATTGTAGTTTATCAGCGCACCACAGACCTTTAGACACAGGCTGTGACCTGGTGAACTTTCCCAGCCAGGAAGGTTCGGCTCTAGGCTGCATATATTTCTATGCTGATTCCACCTGATGCCTAAATCACAGACCTGAACCACCAGCTCCCCTGTCCCCATCCTGCCTGCACTTTTGAGGATGGTAAGGGGGCAGTCACACCTCTCTAGCCTAGCTCAGGGAACCTGCTCTCTTTTGTTCCTAGTCCCTTCTCAGGGGCTACAGTCCAAGCAGAGCACAGAGCCATGCCCATATGAGCCTGGTGGGCAGGGGTCTGGAGATGCTCATCTGCCCACCCCAGCCTTTGTCTGGCCATCTGCACATTGGCTGTGAAAAGGAGGGGCTGCCTCACTATGTGACCTGGCCTCTACCCTGCCTTCATCCCACCTGGAACTCCAAGATCCCCCATCATTGCCAGTGGTGTCCCCATGAAATCCTCCACAATTCTACTGCTCTCTTGGCCCAGCAGAGCAAGGCCACTCATTACTCTGCTCAGCATCCTCTAGTATTTTCTTTTTTTTGTAACATTTTTGTTTATTTATTTATGTGTATGTTTGTGTGTGTGTGTGTGTGTGTGTGAGAGAGAGAGAGAGAGAGAGAGAGAGAGAGAGAGAGAGAGAATATTGGCATGCCAGGGCCTCCAGCCACTGCAATCGAACTCCAGATATGTGTGCCACTTTGTGCACATGCACAACCTTGTACATGTATCACCTTGTGCTTCTGGCTTACATGGGATCTGGGGAATTGAACATGGATCCTTAGGCTTTGCAGCCAAGTGCCTTAACCACTAAGCCATCTCCAGCCCTTGTATTTTCTTACCCAGGAAAGCCACACTAGTTATAGTGGGCCACAAGGTCCCATTCCATCTGGCATCCAAGCCTTGTCTTCTAACCCTTGCTCTTTGGATTCCATAGCCCCAGACACTCTGGCCCCTTTACTGTTCCTACATGCTAAGCATACTCCTGCCCTCAGGCCCTTTGCATCTGCTATTCTTGCCTGTCTCTGTGAAAATTGTTTCCTATCTTCTACCGGTCTTTGCTGAGGCATCACTTCTCGGACCCTTCTATTGTAACATTTGCTTTCTTTTCTCCTCTTGTAGTTACTTTCTCATCGTTGGGTTAAAGCATCTGACCAAAAGCAGTTGGTGAGAAGAAAGGGTTTATTTAGGGTTAGTCTCAAAGGGAAGCTCCATGATGGCAGGGGGCAGCATGACATGAGCAGAGGCTGGGCATCACCTCCTTGCCACAGCAAGTGGAAAACAACAGCAGGAGAGTGAGCCAGACTAGCACTGGCAAGAGGTAGGGGCTAAGAAACCTCAAGGTCTGCCCTAGCAACACCTCCTTCAGCATGGCCTTGCCTCCCAAGTACCACCAGCTGGGGAGCAAGCATTCAGGACACATGTCTAGAGAGTGCTTAAAGGTGTGTGCCACCAGGCCCTGCTCACAATACACATATTTTAAAAATTATTTAAATTTAAATTTATTAGCCGGGCGTGGTGGCGCACGCCTTTAATCCCAGCACTTGGGAGGCAAAGGTAGGAGGATTGCCGTGAGTTCAAGGCCACCCTGAGACTACATAGTTAATTCCAGGTCAGCCTGGGTCAGAGTGAGACCCTACCTCAAAAAACCAAAAAAAAAAAAAAATTTAAATTTATTCATGTGTGTAACATGCTAAGGTCTCTTGCTGCTGCAAATGAACACTGGTTGCATGCACCATGTACTGCATCTACTTTACATGTGCTGGGAAATTGAACCCCTGTCTGGCAGATTCTGCAAGCAAGCAAAATCTTTATTGCATTAGCATCACCCCAACTTTAACTGCTGAGCCATCTCCCCATATTTAAAAACTACTTGTGTAGCCGGGCGTGGTGGCGCACACCTTTAATCCCAGCACTCGGGAGGCAGAGGTAGGAGGATCACTGAGAGTTCGAGGCCACCCTGAGACTACATAGTGAATTCCAGGTCAGCCTGGACCAGAGTGAGACCCTACCTTGCAAAACCAAAAAAAAAAAAAAAAAAAAAAAAAAAACTACTTGTGTGTGTGTGTGTGTGTGCATGTGTATATGTGTTGTGTGTGCATGCATGCCGCAGTGTGTGTGTGGAGGGCAGAGGACAACTTTCAGCTCCCTCTTCACAGGCCCACCCCATTTGAGTAAGGGTTTCTTTCACTCTTGCTCTGCTGCTGTTTTTGCTACACTCGCTGACAGCCTCCAGGAACTTGTCTTCCTTTCTCCCATCTCCCAGCCAGAGGGCTGGCATTACAGAAGCCTGCCACAGTGTCTGACTTTTTATGTGGGTTCTGAGGATCGAACTCGGGTACTCAGGCTTGAGTGGCGAGTGCTGTATCCACTGAACCATTTTCCCCAGCCCCCCGACATATATGTTTTTGTTTGTTTTTATAAAAGTATCATAATGTTCATTAGACTCCAAGTCAGTGCTTCATCCTATGTATAGGTGGCAAAGGACATCCATGGGTTTAAACAGGAGTAGGATCAAGGGTCCCCTTTATTTCAGGCACAAGGTGCAGCTTGCTTTTTGTCAATCTCTCCATTCCACCTGTGGGGAGGGCACTGTCCCATAGGTTGTCTCCTTGGCTTCTGTTTCTGATGGACGCTTCATCTTCCTCATCCATCTCCTCCACCTGCCCCCGAGGCAAAAGCAGCTGCCGGCCCTGGTCTTCCACACACCTTCTCTTATCGCCTGTCCCTACTCTTTGATCCTCCTGCGTACTCTCACCATCTCATACCACATGTTAATTATGGCTGTTCCTATGTTACCTGTTGTTTTGGTCTATTTCCAAAAGGACAGGAATCTCGTGCTTGCTCACTCATGAATCCTAAACACCTAACACATCTGCCTGGTGCATTGTAAGCTCCCCTCCCACAATTACCGAATTGCTCAGTGGAAGCATGCACCAATGCATGAATGAATGCATGAAGGGTTTTCCAGTGGTAGGAAAGTGTCTGTGGCCCGCTGAGAGGAAGGGTTGCTGTGTGATCTGGGATGCAACGAGAGCCGGGGCTCCAGGCCCAGGTCTACCCTGATTTGCTGTGTGGTCTTCGGTAGACCCTTCCCCTCTGAATCTCTCTCTCAAGTAATAATAAAGCAGTGTGGCAACACTTAAGGAATGCAGTGTCTGGAATCAGGCAGACAAAGGTTCCATTCCCACTGGGACATGCTTGTGAGGACTTGGCAAGTCAATTTTCCTCAGAGTCTGTGTCCTCATCTGTGAGGTGAGACACTGTCCGAGTGCTGTGGTAAGCCCCTGCCATAGTACTTGGTGTGTGGGAGTGTACAAAAGCTCACTGGATGTGATGGAAGGGGTGGAGTGTCTTGGATTTTCTAACTCCATACAGCCCTACCTGCTCTGGCCAAGGGCCACTGAGGTCACCATTCCCGGGGCTGCTTCTTCTGTCGTGGGTCCAGGTTTAGCTGTGTCTCACAGTACCTGGCCTCCCTTCAGGCCCCTTGCCATCACCCCAGCTCTCCTCTCCTCTCTGCACAGTGTTCATCTGCAGCTTCATGGTAGCTGCCCCCATTTTCGGCTACCTGGGTGACCGCTTCAACAGGAAGGTGATCCTCAGCTGCGGCATCTTCTTCTGGTCGGCCATCACGTTCTCCAGCTCCTTCATCCCCAGCAGGTGAGCCCTTCTCCCCGCTCCCGTCCCTGTATCCAGGTCCCTGCACGGGTGCTAGTCTGTGTTAGTCTTCCACTCCTTAGTTTGAAGCCCAAGCAGAATGATGGTAGCTGTCTTTGGACACACCTATAAACCAGCTCTGCAGACAATGGGGCCTTCTCTCCACTGGCCTGGCTTGAGGGGCTGCTTGCCTCTGACTTAGGCAGGACGCTAGGAACAGAGGAAACAAGTCTGGCCTTGACTTCAAGTCCTGGCTCTGAAGTTGTCTTGCTGTGCAAACCTGGATGAGCCCCTCCCTTCTCTGGTTCTGGCTCAGCTTGCTCTTTGTCTGATGACCAGCTGACTCCTCGGGGCCAAGTCCCGGGAAGGGGGCAGAATTAATTCATCATAGAGGTGTTTTGAGAAACACACTTGGCTTTCATGGTTCTGGGTTTGATTAGATTATCCCCACTCAGTTGTCAGTTCAACTCTGCTACCTCATCTCTATGTGTGAGCCTCAGTTTCCTCACTGTTAAACATGGAGATAGGGGCTGGAGAGATGGCTCAGTGGTTAAGTCACTTGCCTGCAAAGCCTAATAACCCAGGTTCAATTCCCCAGTACCCTTGTAAAGCCAGATGTACAAAGTGGCACATGCATCTGGAGTTCATTTGCAGTGGCTAGAGGCCCTGGCGCACCCATTCTCATTCTCTCTCTGTCTCTCTCTGCTCGCAAATAAATAAATTTTTTAAACAATTTTTTTAATGAAGATAGGCTAGGTGTGGTGGTGCATGCCTTCAATCCCAGCACTTAGGTCGAGGTAGGAGGATTATTGTGAGTTCAAGGCCAGCCTGAGACTACAGAGTGAATTCCAGGTCGGCCTGGGCTACAGTGAGAACCTACCTTGAAAAACCAAAGAAAAAGAAAAAGAAAAAATGGAAATAATACTACTCAGTATATTTCCCTGTGAGAAGCACCCGAGCTAGTGGATATCCAGATGATGGAATATAGCGAGTATCCTGCAAATCTTATTTCTGTTTGTTCTTCCCAGGAGGACATACGTTGCCTTTCGATGGTAGTGAGCTTCCCATGGCTAGGAGTATTCAACCAGATGGTGGACAGTCACATGACTGAGATGGAGGGGTAGAACCAGTATTTGTCTGACCTTCTGCCCTGTCTTTAAGAACTTGGGCTGGGAAGATGTGATGGGAGCTGCCAGTGAGCCTTTAAGACATATAGACAGCCAGGTGTGGTAGCGCATGCCCTTAATCCCAGCACTCAGGAGGCACAGGTAGGAGGATCGCTGTGAGCTGAGAGTTCGAGGCCACCCTGATTCTACATAGTGAATTCCAGGTCAGCCTGGGCTAGAGTAAAACCCTACCTCAAAAAACCAAGAAAAAAAAAAAAAGACATATTGACAAATTGCTGAGCACTGAAAAGGGTTTGGTCTCTCACTTCACGGGTTCCAGGAAGGCTTCCTGGAGGAAGCAGCCTGTGAAGCTGGAAGGCAGGACTGGGTGGCCAGGCCTTGTGGTGAAGATGGTCTGAGCAGAGGCCCATGACCATAGATACAGGATGGCAGATTGTGTGGAAAGAATGAGGATGTCATGGCTGGGAGCAGGTCAGGGAGTGCCTTGAGTGCCAGTCTTGGGGCTTGGGCTTTCCTCCCAGGGCAGTGCTGAGCTCTGGAAGTATGGAGGTCACCAAAGACCAGGTGTTCACTGGCGGAGAGGAGGGGATGGAGGGTAAAGAAAACCGGCAGGTCTGTAGGCCTACTGTGCTTCAGGGAGGAGAGTCAGACCCAGGGGAGCTCTGGGCCTGGGCCATGTGGGGGTCTAGTGGGCACAGTAGGAACAAAGATGAGGCCAGCAACCTCTAAAGCCCTGTATCTGGTCCTAACTCTGGCCAGGCCCTTGGGGCTGCTTCTGGGACTGGCCTGAGTCCAGGCCTCCGTCCTTTCTGGGTTGGGGAGAAGAGATAAGCAGAGGCACAGAGGGAAACAGATCACTTCCAATCAAACTTGTAATCCATTCCGATTACTGTCCTGCCCCATGGGGGTGTTTGGTGGATGATGGCAGTGTGATCCTGAAGTTAATTTGGCAGAGAAAATGCCTACGAGCAGCCAAGAACAATGAAAAATAACAATGAAAGGGGATTTGCTCTATCAGTTGTCAAAACAATGGTCGTTGTGACTCAAGCAGTGGAGGGGAGGAGGGAATAAGAAATGAACACAGCCAAGGCCTCAGGTCGTGGGGAGCTGCTGCAGGGCTAGGGGTGCATCTGCCTGGTGGCTTGGGGGAGAAAGGGTAGTCCATCTGGATTAAAAACCAAACCACACTGCAAAATAAACTCCAGTGAGGAGGAAATGAAAGCCAAAGTGGGACTGAGAAATCTATAACTATAAATCCGCAAGAAAAATACAAATAACCAGTAAAAAAACGAGCAAAGGCAAGTCACAGGCTGTTCCAGGAAAACTTACCCAAATGGCCAATAAATGTAGGAAGAGATAGCTCAGCCTCTCGAGGAATCAGGGAAACACAAATTAAAACAACAATGAGATTCCATTTCACACCCATTACATTGGCAACAATTAAAAAGGCTGACAATACGAGTGTTATTACAGCTGTGGGGAATCCAGGACTCAGGCGCTGTTGGTGGGAGTGTAAATTGGTAGAGCCTCTGTGGAGATGAGAATGGTAAAATATTGCAAAATTCTCGCTGTATCCCCGCCCTGCATGGCCCAGCTTCTGCTTGGAGGGATACAGCTAAGAGAGAAACTGACTTGTAGACACCCGTGTGGGACACTTGTTGCAGTACCATCCTAGAGAAAGACCTGGAGAATGACCACCGCAGGGCCTGTGCAGATACACTGGGTGTATTCATGCTGAGAGACTGAGAGAGTCTGGACAGCAGAAGAGTGAACTTGATCTATGCTCACCAGCACCAATGAGTCTCAAAAACACAAAACAAAACAAAAAAGATAATGGATGGGTCTTAGGGATATTGCTCAGTGGTTAAAAGTACTTGCTACACAAGCCTAACAACCAGAGTTTGGATCCCCAGAACCCACAGAAGGGCAGACACAGTGGCACATGTGTCTGTAATCCCAGCATGACTATAGCAATGGGAGAGTCCTGAAGCTCATAGGTCAGCTAGCGTGGCATCCGCAGTGGCTTCAAACAAGAGAATAGCCCTGTATTAAATAATGTGAGAGGAAAGGACCCAGCACACTGGGGTTATCCTCGGATCCATACATGTGTGATGTAGCATGCACATGCCCACACACACATACATAAATCACACACAAAGTAAAGGAAAATCACGTGGTGGGATGAGATACATACAATAATCCATTTTCTATCTATTTGTTGCAAGCATGCAGAGGACACTAAGTGCTGTTCATTGGTACCTATGTGTGCCACATAATCACTGCAGGGTTCAACCCTGTGGGCCCTTGTGGATGTGGTGGGGACACACAGTCCCTTCAGTCTGCCAGTGTGCTCAGGATTGACACATCTCTCCCATTGTCACAAACATGAAATAGAAGAGGATGTTTTTATACTTTGGGGATGAGGACGGCTTTCCAGAACAAGGCATGAAGGAAAAGCTCCACACATTTGACATCATCAAGTTAGACATCAGGAAGGCTGTGAATGGTGAAACTCCATAAATAAAGAAGAAAGAAGGCCAGGGATATTAGTGACACCTGACCCCTAAGGATCCTGCTCCGTGACAGAGGAAAAAGCTAATCTAAATCAATGTAAACAAGACAAACATGGGCTGAGGAGATGGCTCAGCAGTTAAAGGTACTTGACTGCAAAGCCTGCTGAACCAGGTTTAATTGCCCAGTACCCATGTAAAGCCGGAAACACAATATGGCACATATGTCTGGGGTTTGTTTTCAGTAGCAAGAGGCCCTGGTGTGCCCATACTCTCTCCCCTTCCTTACAAATAAATAAATAAAATACTTTTTCAAAAGACAGACATCTCGATAGAAAAACAGGCAGATGATCCCCAGGAAAAGCCAGGCCTACGAGCCAGGGAGAGTGAGGGGGGTCAAGGTAAGAGGATGAGCGCCTGCCGGCAGAGAGACACCCCTGCCAGGGGCAGAGGTGCGGCTGGAGAGAGGGACTGGGTGACTAGGGAAGGGCTGGATGTGGGCAATGCTGGCCGGATGGGTGGTCAGGGTGGAGCTGGGGAACTATGGCCAGGCTGGCTTCTCAGGCTCTGGGCAGCTGGGGGGCTGTCAGAGGGCAAGTCTACATCAAAGGGGTGGGACCACCACAGCTGGCACTACCCCACCCTTCCCTCATTGCTGGCCTTTGATGTGTTGTATGGGAGGGGCTGTGAGCCCACTCTCCATGCACACTGGGTCCTCAGTGCTGCCAGGCCCAGCTGTCCTACTTGGGGGAAGGACATGGAGCAAAGGGTGATTTGTGGCTCTTAAGGTGGGGCCAGAGCCAGAGGAGATGCCCCAGGTGAGCAGTGTCCCCAGTGCTGAAGGGGACTGAGGGACCTATCTGCTCTCAACCTGGGAAGGTCTATTCCTAGTCAGACCTACCGTACGGAGGGGCCCCTCAAGGCCCAGTGTGGACCAAGGCTGTGGTCACTGTGCAGGCCAGGCCTAGGTTCCATCCTCTGCCCTGGCTCCTGGGCCTTGTAGGAGTGGAGCCAGGGGGCATCTCGGTACGGGAAGAGCAGGCTGGGGAGCAGCAACCTCCAGCATTCTCTGCCCTCCCCCACAGTATTTCTGGCTGTTGGTCCTGTCCCGAGGGCTGGTGGGCATTGGTGAAGCCAGCTACTCCACCATCGCCCCCACCATCATCGGAGACCTCTTCACCAAGAACACACGCACACTCATGCTGTCTGTCTTCTACTTCGCCATCCCACTGGGCAGGTGAGGAGCCCTAAGATCCCACTGGACTTTCAGACCCTCTCTGCGTTAAGCAGACAAGCACACGGTCATCTTTGGAGAACTCCCAGGGCTGCCTCTCAGCAGCCTGGCTGTGTGGTAAGGCCACCTCTGGCTTTGTAGACCAGTGAGCACTCACCACTCAGCCTGCCTGACGGGTGTCCCTCTTCTCTGCAGTGGCCTGGGATACATCACAGGCTCCAGTGTGAAGCAGGCGGCTGGAGACTGGCACTGGGCCCTGCGGGTAAGGCCTAGGTTCCCTTCCATGAGGCTTCTGAGTCCAGCCCTTGCCCCAGAAGGTCTAACCCAGGCCTATCTCCAGCTAATTCCCTTGCCTTCCTGGGCTCTGAGGTCTCTTCCTTGTAGGTTAGTTCAGATAGAGGTGTCAGGGATTTAGACAGCCCTGCCATCCACAGTGCCTCAGTCCAAGATTGGGACCCCACCCCCACACCTAGGAGACCCATGGTGAGAGAATGGAGGATTCTCTCACCATGTCAGGAAATTCCAGGTCCACGGTGCAGCTTCCTGCTTCTAGCCCTGGCTCTGTTCTAGGGCGAGGCTGGGACAAGACCTCTATGTGGGGGCCTTAGGGTCTGGAGACACTTCCTGTCCTGCTGGAAGGCCAGGGACAAGTCATCAAGGCCCCAGGACGGGGCAATCGGAGGAAACAGAGATCCCTGTCTCTCAGAGGAGCGGAAGCTCAAGACAAAGTGTTGTTTTCCTCAAAAGCAGGAAGGAAGCAGCCACTGTGGAATTTCTTGCTGGGGGAGAGGAGATGGCATGCAGAGGAACTCCGCAGCCCATGAGCTCCTGGGCTCCTGGTGTGTGGTGGGGGCAAGGCTTCTCTTCTCTCCTGGACTGGTGGAGAGATGATGTTTGGAATCCAGGCAGTCAAGACATTTCCTCTGAGGGAATCTGTTCTCTGGATGTGAGGCTGGACACAAGGAAGTCCCTAAGGAGCCCATGTAGGCCCCTCCCAAAGGATAGCTCACCTTCCTGGACAGTCCTTCTCTAATGTCTAATGAGGAACGTACCTGGGAACTTTCTTAGCCCTGGGGGTTGGATAGGGCTGATATCTGGCTCCCTGCCCCCAGGAAGAAACTGTCCTCCCTTAAAGTCATTATACCCCGTATTTTCCCACCTACCTGTTTCCTTTTCCCATTATCTACCATGTACCACCCACTCATCCATTTATTCTCTGTCCAGCCATTTACCTGTCCTCCCATCTATTCTCCGCCCATCTGTTCAGCCATTTCTCCTCCCTTCCTTCTTGCAGTCTGCCTTCCTTAGATCCAACCTCTGTCCTACCCCCTGGTCTGGACTTTGAGCCCACAGCCCTTCCCGGGCCTCATCCCTGACTCAGTGGCCCCGTCAGGAGGATGGGCAGATACTAACCGAGAGGAAGGGTCTGGAATGCAGAAGGCACATTTGCCTGAGCTCCCCCCACCCTCCGATGCAGCACAAAATTCATGGGACTGAGGATTCCAATTTTGTGTTTCTTGTCCTGCCAGGTGTCCCCTGTCCTGGGCATGATTACAGGAACTCTCATTCTCATCTTGGTCCCAGCCACAAAGAGAGGTCACGCGGATCAGCTTGGAGGACAGCTCAAAGCACGGACCTCATGGCTCCGAGACATGAAGGCCCTGATCCGAAAGTGAGTGCTGCTGGGTAGGGCGTGGTGAGAAGAGGGAGGACGCCTCGGTGAGAAGTGCCCCAGAGTCGCCCCACCGCAGTCCACCCACAACAAGCCCCTGCTATCTCTGCTGCCTGCTGTGCTGACTGACATTTGGCCCAAGAATTTATTATTATTTTTCCGAGGTAGGGTCTCACTCTAGCCCAGACTGACCTGAAATTTACAATGTAGTCTCAAGAGTGGCCTCGGAACTCACTACAATCCTCCTACCTCTGCCTCCCAAATGCTGGGATTAAAGGTGTGCACCACCATGCCCAGCTTCAGTTTATTATTTTAAAAATATTTTATTTTTATTTATTTATTTAAGAGAGAGTGAATGGGCACATCAGGGCCTCCAGTCACTGCAAATGAACTCCAAATGCATGTGTTATCTTGGCTTACATGGGTACTGGGTAATCAAGCCTGGTTCCTTAGGCTTTGTTTTTGGTTGTTGTTGTTATTTTTCGAGGTAGGGTCTCACTCTAGCTCAGGCTGACCTGGAATTCACTCTGTACTCTCAGGGTAGCTTCGAACTCATGGCCATCCTCCTAACTCTGCCTCCCAAGTGCTGGGATTAAAGGCGTGCGCCACCACACCCAGCTGGGCCTTAGGCTTGTAGGCAAGTGCCTTAACTGCTAAACCATCTCTCCACCCCAGAGTTTATTATTGCTCCTGCAGCCTGAACCCTCACCTGAACCTGAGGAGGAGTGTTTCTGTCTGGGGGAGGTGGGAGGTTGTTGGGGAAAGAGACCCAGCCCCCATAGCCTCTTGCCCCAGATCTGAGGGCTGCCCACTGTGGCCCATGGGAACCTTCTCCAGCTTAATGTCACTGCCCTGGTCTCTCCTCAGCCGCAGCTACGTCTTTTCCTCCCTGGCCACATCTGCCGTATCCTTCGCCACAGGGGCTCTGGGCATGTGGATCCCCCTCTACCTGCACCGCGCCCAAGTTGTGCAGAAGACCGCTGAGACATGCAACAGCCCACCCTGTGGGGCCAAAGACAGGTGAGACCTGGCCAGTTGGGGGTGTGGGGGGTTGGAGGGGTGATGACACAGGACGGGAGTGCCTCTGCCCCATGGCCCTCCTTAGTCCATGCTCCACTATCCTCTCTCTCCACAGCCTCATCTTTGGGGCCATCACCTGCTTTACGGGCTTTCTGGGTGTGGTCACGGGCGCAGGAGCTACTCGCTGGTGCCGCCTGCGGACGCAGCGAGCTGACCCGCTGGTGTGTGCCGTGGGCATGCTGGGCTCCGCCATCTTCATCTGCCTCATCTTTGTAGCCGCCAAGAGCAGCATCATAGGTGCCTATGTAAGTGCAGTGGAAGCAGGGACCCAGTCTGGAGATGCAGTCTGATTTTCTGAGCCCTCTGTCCCCATAACAGAGCTCCTGTGTCCCAGCCCTGTGCATGTCCAGGGGCTCTGAGTGCCCTTCAGGTCTATGAGCAAGGCTTGGAAGTCTACGGATAGCCCACTCATTTCTCATGGGCTTGGCTTGGAGGAGGTGGGGGCCCTTTGTGGGGGGGGTTGGGGGACTACTGGTGGGCTGAGCGGTGCCTCATGGTTGCTTTCTTCTGTGTAGATCTGCATCTTTGTTGGGGAGACGCTGCTGTTTTCAAACTGGGCCATCACTGCGGACATCCTCATGGTGAGCTAGGCAGGCTGAAGTCACCTTGTCTCAAACTCGTAACAATCCTTCTACCTCTGCCTGGGTGCTGGGATTGAAGGCGTGTACCACCACGCCCTGCTTTTTTTCTTTTTTTTTAAATTATAGTGTGTGTGCATGTGGAGGCCAGAGGACAACCTCAGGTTTTATCTATCCTGAGCAATATAATCATCTACTTCCTTTAAGAGAAGCTCTCTCATTGGTTTGGAACTCATCAGTTAGGCTAAATTGGCTGGCCAGGCCAGTAAGCTCGAGGTCCACCTGTCTCTGTCTCCCACTTCTGACATTTTACATGGGTACTGAAAATCAAACTCAGGTCCTCATGCTTGTGAGGCAAGCAAGCACTTTATCCACTGAACTACCTTCCTAGCCCTGATCCAGGTTTCTTTGACTTATGGGGGCAACTGAGGAGGGCAGGTGAAAAGCAGGCATAGCTCTTGTCAGGGTAGGTAAACCCAGAAGCAAGAAGTGAATCAGAGATTCTGGGGCCTGTACCCGGGTAGGGCCTGGACACAGAGCGTTGAGCAGGCACATGATGGGATGTGGCTGGCGGGGGAGGGGGGCTTGTCTCGAGGCTCAGGTTTGTGGCTGGGAGGCTGGTGGTGCCAGGCTGGCACTGAGGTGGCATTGCCTGCCAGCACTCCTCCCCCGGGGACTGAGCATCTCTGCACCCTGCTCTCCCAGCTCAGGCTGGGTCCCAGGCGCGCCTGCCGAGTGCCTGCGGCTGGGCTGGGTGGACAGAGGCTGCGTTCACAGAGCCAACAATGGCCTCCAGACCAACCCACCAGGGACAAAGGGCTGTCTGAGCAGCCTGCTGGAGCCTGTGTTCCTGGGCAGGGATGGGAGGAACCCCGGAGGAGTATGGGCTTAGTGACTTGTAGCTCTGGGAGGGGTTAGGGGTGGGGAATGGTTTGGTTGGTGTGACTTTTGTTTCTGTCCTTGGAGGTCAGGAAAGGAAGAGGAATGACAGAAGGTGTAGGACGTGAGGAAGAAAGACCCTCAGGGGTGGAAGGGGGGTGCTGGTAGGTTGATATGGGGCATCCAAGGAGGTCAGAGGCCAGACTGTAGGCCCTCTACTTCTGGAAACCTACTTTGCCCCGCCCCTTGCTTCCCCACATACCTATGTCCCCTGCCCATCTCTGTCCTCTCCCCACCCCGCAGTCCATGAGCTGACTGACTCAGCAGGAGGCAGGGGTGGAGCAGGTCCTGAGTGAAGTTGGTGAGGGTTGGGGCAAGTCTGTCGGAATCCAGAGCCTTTGGAGCTGGGCAGCATGTCTTGCTCTACCTTTCTCCCCAGGGCAGCCCCTGAGAGCTGCCCACAGGGTCTGGGACCCAGGGAAATCATGTCCCAGTTTATGTTTCCAGCTAAGTGACTAATTAGTGCTGGAAACAGGGCCATGCAGTCTCCCCGGATTCAGGACTCTCCTCACCACTGACAGGGCACCTCGTGGGTGCTGGCTGCTCCCATTGTCCATAGCAGCGGATGCCACAAATACGCTAGGCATCTGGTCCCCAGCCTTTTCCTGTCTAACTTAGACTGGAGTCAGGGCCTGCTCCATCTGATGGGGTCCTGGGTCCTGACAACTTTTAGCAGCTGGTGCTGGGGTGCCCGAGTCCAAGTGAAAGCTCATGGGTAGGGTCTTGCTTCACACCTCCATCCCACCTCAGCCCACCTGAACCTTGCTTGGCCCTCATGGAGGGGAACCAAGACAAGTGCTTATATTGCAGAATGGGAGGGCATGAGGCCAAGAGCCCAGAGTCTTAATTCTAGAGCTATATGATTCCATATAGGGTTCCTTAAAACCAGGGACTCTCTGGGCCTTTGGGCTCAGCTCCCTGGGGCTCCAGAAGGCCTGTGCAGATTGGTACCTAAATTGTGATTCCCTTGGCTGGCTCCCAAGAGGGAGGTAGAGCTTCTGGTCTCTGAGGATGAAATCTGAGGCAAGTCAGAGCTGTCTGGGCTGCAGGTGGTGGAGACTGGCACTGTGTAGGTGATGTGAGGGTCAAGGCAGGAGTGGGTGGATGGAGGAGAGCAGAGGGCCCATGTAGCTGACTGAAGTAATCACACTTAAAGGGACAGGGAAGCGGGTGGGGGGAATAAGGACACTAGGGTAGGAGGCTGAGGTTGTGGGGGCTTTAGGAGTATGGGGATGGGGCCAGGTGTGTGGCCCTGGCTCCTCTGGTACTGACCTGCCTCTCTCCTGCAGTATGTGGTCATTCCCACCCGACGGGCTACTGCTGTGGCCTTACAGAGCTTCACCTCCCACCTGCTGGGGGATGCTGGAAGCCCCTACCTCATCGGCTTTGTGAGTGGCTGAGGGGTAGGGCTGGCCTGGAGAAGGTGGGGGCTGTAGGAGGTGGCGCTTCCCTGATGCCCACATCCTAATCCTTGCAGATCTCAGACCTGATCCGGCAGAGCACCAAGGATTCACCGCTCTGGGAGTTCCTGAGTCTGGGCTATGCCCTCATGCTCTGTCCCTTCGTTGTGGTCCTGGGTGGCATGTTCTTCCTTGCCACCGCTCTCTTCTTCCTCAGTGACCGTGCCAAGGCTGAGCAGCAGTGAGTAGGATGGGGTAGGCATGCCATGAAGTAGGGTCTGTCTTGTAGTGGGAGTGGCCCACTTGGCATCCCTAGAGGGGTGACCTGCTGCTGTGTCCCAGGGCTACCCTAAATATGGCCACATGGGGCCCAGGCCTTCCTAAGCCTCATGAGGCTCACAAGCATGTCACAGGCCCAGCCTGTGGTGGCCTGGGCTGGCAGGTGCCAGGCCCATTTGTGGTGGTTGTAGACACTGGTTTTTGTCTAGAGTTGAGGATTTTAAAACTAGGAACCCTACCCTTTCCTTTTCCTCTTATTTTCTGACTTTTTTTTCTTCTCTACTCCTCTTTCTCTCCTCTCCTCACCCTTGGTCTCTCCCTCCTCCCCCTGGGGCTGACGAGGTCCCTGCCCAGCACCTCCGGTCTGCCAGCCCCTGTGATGCGATGTGCCAGAGCTGTGCCTGGGCCCGGTCACCGCTGATGCACCACCCTGACCCCCGCCCGTCTCTCCCCCAGGGTGAACCAGCTGGTGATGCCGCCTGCATCTGTGAAAGTCTGAGGTGGTGAGTGCAGGCCAGGGAGGCCCCGTAGGAGGGATGGCCACAAGGGGACAGAGCTCCTCCTGAGCCATCTGCCTAAGCACATCACCATGGCCTGAGTTTACAAAGACTGAGATCTGTGGGAGCTGTTTCCTTCTTCCAGTAAACCAACTCCCTCCGTCCCTAGAAGGCATTGGTCAGCGCTGGAATTCCCCGCTGTCCTCCCAAATCCTGGATGTGCCAGGGCTCAACTCCTACCCTGACCTTCCCCAGGGCCTGGCCTCTGGAGGCTGAAGCTTCCCGGCAGTACAGAACTTAGGTCATAGCTCCCAAGCCCAGGGCAAGGCCTGTTTCCCCAGATAGCAGAGACTGAAGGAAGCCTCCAAGTGGTCCACAATCCCCCACTACTCTGGCCTGACCCTTCTCCCTACCTACAGGTGCCATTGGGACAGTGATGAACTTCAATTTAGATTCGAAGGCATCCTTCAGCATCCTAGACCTGCAGGGATGTCACAAAGCTTCCTGTGCAACCAGCAGCTGGGGGCTCACCCTCTCTGGCCCAGAACTGAGTGGCCCTGGCTTCAAGAAGCTATGTCCTCAGTTAATCTGGAGGGCTGTGTGTGCTGGAGCCATTCAGTTGGACAGATGCCCAGTCCAAGATTTGATCTGCAGGTTCACTGGGGCCAAGAGAGAAGTCAGCCCCAAGTGGGTGTATGGGAAGAGCCTGGCCTGCCCCCAGCTCATGTGATCCTGCCCTCCCTGGATTGTGGGGCTAGGAGGCTGGAGCCTCCCACATCATACACTGAGCCAGGCATTCTACACAGCTTTGAAGACACAGCGGGTCCTGGGCCATACACTGAAGACCTGGCCCAGGCCTCAGGGCCCCAGTTCCGGCTCTGAAGTTCCCCCCCGTCCACCAGGCTCTGATCTTGGGGACACTGAATTCAATTATGACACATGGAATAGGGTGCCCACTGCTGAGTGCTTCCAGCCTGGTCACTCTGGAGGACACTTTGCTGCCTTGGGCTTGCTGGTTTCCCAAGTGGGGACCACCCCCTTAACAGAAAACTGCATCACCAGGGGTGAAGGCCCTGGTGGCAGCCACATGCCACCTCTACCCAGGCTTAGATCTTTGGGAGTTGCCCCATTCCCTACAGGGCTCCTGTGGTCCCTGGAGTACCTTCTCTAACTCTCCAAAGACCAGAAAACACTCTCCTACAGGCTGGCCTGAACCCTTTCTAGAAGCAGAGCCTAGGGACAGGAGACAGGGCTCTCACACTCTATCCACCTGACCCCTTGGGGCCAATCCCTCACCTCTGGCCTTTGATCACCCCCCCCCCCACGGCGCTTATCCTCAGCTCCACACTCCCTGCCCATGTTGCAACCAAGACTGTGTTGTTCCTTGGGTACTGCTGTGGCCCACAGGACCAAGGACCATCTTGGACAGTGCTCCCTGTGGCCACCCCTTAGTTACTGGCTGTGGCTTCTATGGTGTTAGCTAGTGGAATACCTACCCTACCAAACACTGGGGCACCCCTGGGGTCAGACAAGGGTGGGGCAAGGGTACTATCTCCACCCTCAAAAGACCACCCCACCCCAGCATCAGCCTCAGCAATGTTTTCTTGTTGTACAAGAACCAGGTCCAAGTGTTGCCTCCTCTTCCTTCCGGAAGCTGAACCGCTCCTTTATTTTTTAGAGCTGCTGATTGTGAATCTCAGAGTCTTAAGAGAGAAGCCAAATATATTCCTCTTATAAATGAAGAATAAACCTATTTAAATCATGTCCTGATGGCTCTGGGGACAGAATGGTTGGGAAGAGGCAGGGCATCTATACATGACCAGTATGTCAACCTGCAATGACCACCTGACTCTAGAGCATTGGTTCCTAAGCAAATGGCTCAGGCTGGGCTTGCTGCAGGGGACTCCAAAGGCAGAGGCTGGAATCATACACTGTGGCTTATTAAAACCTCTATAAAAAATAAGTCTCTAGGGCTGCTGGAGGCAGAGCAGCTGTGCTCAGGGAGTCTGCTCTTTCCTCCTGGCCAATTTCTTTCTCTTGCCTCCACTTTGCAATAGGCTGGGGCTCCTGCTGACCACAGACAGAGACATCCTTGACTTTTTCCGTGGCAGGGCAGACTGGGGGGACTTGCTCAAGACTCCTTTTTGGGGAAGAGACTTCCGGCGCTGTTTTTTGCCTGAAAGCTCCGTGGGGGACACAGGAGTGGCTCCATTCACCTGGGACATCTGCTCTTTTTTCTTCTGCAGTTTTGGGGTCTTGGCAGGGGTACTGGGGCTTCGGGTGGAGCTGTCTGGAGCTGGACTCTTGGTGGCGGGTGTTCCATTCATCTGGGTCTGGACCACAACCTGGGCCTTCATCTTCTTCCTCTTTTTTCCTGTGCTGGGAGGCTGGTCTCCTCTGGTGGCAACAGGCGTGGCGTCCTGCTCTGGCACAGCATCCCCTGCCTTGCGCTTCTTCCGCTTCTTGGTCTCTGGCAGGAATCCCTTTTTCTTCCGCTTCATGCTAACGGGGCTTTGGATGTCACTAGGGACAACATCCTTGTCATCCTTCTTCTCTAGCTTGGGGCGCCTGTGAAGAAGTGAGCAAGGTAAAAGTGTGTGGCACTGGCAGGAAGGCCCTGGAGGTGTGAGCCACTCTCCCTCCCCCTCGCCCGAACATACTGAATTCCTAGCATCTTCATGGCCTGCCAATAGAGGTCATAGAGGCGGCTGGAGCCAGAGGAGTGATTCCCCTGCTGCAGGCTCTGCTGCAGCTTCTGCTGCTGGCTTTGCAGCACACCCAGGAGAGTGGAGACGTCCACAGTCAGCTTCTGCAAAGGCAGGCAGCTAGAGTTGCAATGGTGATGGGAGACAGGGCCGCTTGCTGGTGCTTGGGTTCCACTTGCCACCCTTGCCCACTTGTTTCCTATCCAGTGGTCCCACCTATTCCTGGCCCTTTGCCACTCTCACCTCTGCAGCAGTGCTCTCTGCTGAGCAAACAGGAGTCCCTTGGTATGTTTGCCTTTCCAGAGCCCAAATGAGGCCTGGTCTGTATCCTCAGCTCCCCAGTCCTCTGCTGATGGTTTGAGCCACCTTCAGCCCCCTTCAAGGCATCTTTTAGTCCCTTAGGGGACCACCTCTCCAGGTCACATACTGAATGCATTATATCTGAAACCCACCAGCTTCAAAGCTCCCTTCCACTGCTGAGGCCTGCTTCCTTCCCACTCCATGTATGCGATGACCAGTGTTGACAATGAAGACTCCCAAACCTCTTCCTCTGGCCAATTTGGGGAACCTAAACACCCATCTCTAGCTGCTGCCTGCCTCTTCCATCTTGGCCAGTGAGCAAGCATCTCACACTTAAGACCCTCTCTTGCTCCAGGCCTGGAAACATGGCCTCCTTCCAAACTGCTGCCCACCTGGAATTTCTAGTTCCTTCCACTGTGTGCAGCCTTCAAGCCCACCTTAGTGGAGTCTGCTAAGATAGCCCTCATCCTCAATCTTCCAGGCGTAGACATGTTCTCTGCCATCCTATGCCAACCACCTTCATTAGCACAGTGGCTCTGTAATCATTTAAAGACAAGCTACTTTCCCTGGCATCCAGAACCTTCTCCACCAAGTCTGATGCAATGGCTTTTCCATGTGGGGCACTGACTCTGAGGGTGGTTACCATACCTCATGATTGATCATCTTGAAGACAGTGTTCACGAGTTCTAATGAGGACAGCTCCTTCTGGTGCTCCGACTTGCTCTGTGCCTCACCCAGTGTGCGTAGGGTCTAGGGAGGAGGGGCCAGGCTGAGGCACTCCTAAAAGCTGCCCCAAAGCCTTTTTGCTTCCCACACGAGAGACAGTGGCCCACATGAAGGGATATGCCCACTTTGGAAGCTCCAGTTCCAATAGGGTAGTGAGTGGAAGCTCCATGCCTGTTACCTGGGTAACCTTTGCCAACACCTGGCTGATTAGCTGTTCCCACTCAGGGTCCTCAAAACATACTCTCAGCTCCCTTGCAGACAGTGTCTTCTGGAGCAGCAGACAGGCCTGGACCTGCAGCAAGGAGAATGTGGTCAACAGAAGCCTCACTGTTATTCCCTCCTTTCTCATATGGGGAGAGGCAGAGGTCCTAACTGCATAGGGGCAGGACCTCAGAGTAGAACTATTTCTGATCTGCCACTTGAGCAGACACTGTAAGGCTCTAGGCCAGGCAGCAAGTAGTGGCTCTGCCCTCTCGGTCCCTTTGTGCCTACAATGAGGAAGGGCCATCCCACTGGGTGGAACATGAATTACAGTAAAGTCAGTGAAGCAGGGTTCCTGAACCTTGCCGAGCCCATGACCTGGACACACTCTTACCTTACGACGGGGCTGTGACGGGCCAGCCACATGCTGAACCAGGATGGGGAGCAGGTTCTTGCCAATCAGCTAGGGCAAAGGACAAGGGACCATCAGGTGGTATGTGAGCTAGCCAGGGCTCCCAGGGGGCAGGCTGGCCCCAGTACTTACCGGGTACCGGGAGAAGAGGCTGAGGAACATGGGGACAGTGAGAGGGCTGTTGCGCTTGGTCAAAAAGGAGCTCAGCGCTGCTGAGTACACTTGGGTCACAAAATTCAAGTCCAAGCAGTTGGCAGTCTGGGTCTGGTGAGAAAGCTGGGGTGAGGCAGTGACTAGGGCCCAAGCTGCCTTCAGAAGGCTGAGTCTGGGTAAAGGGTGGTCTCAAGTCCCTGCTGAGAACTGCCTGAGCTGGCATTTGGCTCTCACCTCTGGGTCCATGGGCTCGGGCTCTGTGTTGTCTCCTTGCTGGTGTCTCTTGGAGATGTTGCCTTTGAGGACCCGCAGCAGGTACAGAGAGGCATTGAAATAGTAAAGGGCGACAGAGGAGTCAGCCTGGCGGCCAGCTTGCAGCACAAGCCTCTCCACCTGGGCATGCAGAGCCTCCGTGCAGTGCTCCACGTTGTGGCAATAGTGCCGGGCCCGGCACACATCGTGCCTGTGGGTGGGTGGGAAAGAGTGGGTCAGAAGGTTCTCTCTTTCCAAGACAGAAACCCTAGGCCCGTCATGGGTGAGAAAGCTTGAGTCAGAGGCCAGACACCTTTGCCCTGCCCCCCCCATCTGTACCCGTCTTGTGGGACAGTGGCCTCCAGAACCTCTACACAGCAAGGCCAGGGCCCGTGTGCTCAGAACTTATGTGGTCCTGCAGGGCTAAGGGAAAAATGGCTACAAGATGGGACTGAGTCTAGCATGGGGCTGTATGAGGATGTTCTCACCTTCTTTCAGATTTCCCAACTATTATGACACTGAGGGCCAGGGTGGGCAGTATCAGGACAATGGGAAGATTCATCAAGGTCTGTGTGAAGGCTACTTAAGAGTCCTGTTCCCCTGAAGCACAGCTTGGGTTTGAATCTTGACTCCTACTCAAAGCTTTTGGAGCCCTGGCTCTGGGGCCTGCTGACACATGACCCCACACCCATGTGCTCACATGAAGATGCGGGCCGTCTTGTGCAGGAGATCCTGTTCCTGCTTGGTAGATCCGCTGCTACGCATGCTGCGCTGGATGATATTCAGCAGCGGCTCAAGAAGTTCCAGGACCAAAGGGCTCTCAGGCTGCTTGGTCACCAACACCTCAATGAGGTCCAGCACCTGTGGCAGAGGGGTGGTGGTCAGCCCACATACAAGTGAGCATGAGGAGAGGGGGGTGACAGGCAGAGCAGGGTATCCATCTATGCGCTCACCCGGATCTGGAAGTCCCGGCGTAGAATCTTCTCCTTCTGCAGCTTGTTCTTTTCTTCTCGCCGGGCCTGGATGCGCAGCTTCTGCTCAGCAAACAGGCTGGCAAGGTTCTGGTCTAGTGCCATCATGGCCTCATCCCCCAGCTCCTCCTCGTCCTCCTCACTGTCCACACCACCCTGAGAACAGAGGTTTAGCCATCAGCCTGGCCTCTGGAGAACAAAGGGGGCGCACACACACACACTCCCTCCCTCCTGCTCACCAGTGCCTTCCCAGCCTGTAGCACTGCCATCAGCTGCTGGCGGAAGCCTGGATCCACATCCCCATCACGTTCTTCTTCCTCACTCTCCTCCTCGTTCTCACTCTCCCCCCCTTCACTCTCAGAGTCTTTACTGTCCTCACTGTCCTCACCGTCATCCTGTGGAGGTGGGACAGATAGGTTACATCGTCCCTCTGTCATCACGTGCCTGACAGCTGCCCATCCTGCCCCACTCCTGTGGACAATTACCTCTGTTTCCTTTGGCTGCTTCTCACTGGAATCGTCAGTGACCACTACACTGTCGTCCTCATCCGTCTCAGGATTAAGCACCTGAGGAATTCCAAGCTGCTGTTCCAATTGCTAGGCTCCCCACCCTGACCATGTCACTGGGCTCTCCTAGGTCCCTATCTCAGGGAGGAAAATGGAAGGGTGTTCCCTGGACAGCCCTCAGGGCATCCTGGGTCAATCAGGCTAGGATGGCAGTTCTGAGTCCCCTCCCAATGACACTGCAGAGGTGTAGAAGGAACAAGAGGATGTCACTCCCACTACACTCAGTGCTCAACAACCCCATCCCAGGGACCCATTTCCCAAAGGTTCCAACTCACAGCCAGGATTAACTGCAGGGCCCGTGGGGTTAGGTGGGAGCAGATGTGGCCAAACACGTTCCGGGCCACCTGGCGTATCAAGTGGCTGGGCTGGGCCAGTAGGGACAACAGGATCTCCACCATCACCTCTACCCATGGCGGTTCCTGGGAAGCTACAGGTGGGAATGGATTGAACCTGGGCAAAGTGCAGATAGCCTAGATGGCAAGCATCCACTTTGGGTCCCTATGGTGCTCAAACACAGGTCTTCCCACCCTGTCCCAGGAGCAATCACGCACTGTTGGCCCTGGAACGGGAACGGCGGGGTTTCTGCTCCACACTCTTCTTGATGCAGGTCTGGATGTCACCTAAGAGGTCATAGATCTCTGCAGGGGACTGTGGGCAGAGCAGAACAGAGATTCATCAGAAGCAGGCATGGTAGGAGGAACTAGCACCAAAGGTCTTAATTGCTCTAGGCACTGGCCTGTCGCAACCTTTACCATCCATCCAGAATAAGGACTCCAGGACCTTTTCACATTCTGTGTGTAGTCACAGAGAGCCCAAGTACCCCATCAACACCCAGAGGTGAGCGAAGATGCCAGGAAATACCATACACCTAATACACAATGTTACATAAAGCCAGGAGTGCAGGAGCAGAAACTGACTGGAAACCCTTTATAATTAATTCAATTTGAATGCATCTTGCTGGGGATAAGCCCGGGTACCTAGATAGCAGATATTCCACAGAAATTCAAGAGCCCAAACCTGGCCATTGTCTGCCTTTTCTCCAAGGGCTTTAAAAAAATTTATTTTATTTATGAGAGAAGAGGAGGAAGAAAAAATGGATATACCAGGGCCTGTCACTGCTATCAACTTCAGACACATGTACCACTTTGTGCATCTGGCTTTACTTGGGTACTGGGGAATTGAACCCGGGTCGTTAAGCTTTGCAAATAATTGCCTTTAACCACTGAGCCACCTCTCCAGCCCATCAACCACCAGTCAAATTCAAGGTGCCTGGGGCACGTGACAAGGGTGTCTTGACAGAATCATAAGTCCATGCTGCTAACAAGGCCTGACATTAAGCACGACAGCAAAACCTAGAGCCCAGCAGCCAGATAGGAATGAACAGGGGACCTGCGTACTCAGGCCACTAAGACCTGAAACGGGTACCTGAGAGGACAGCCTGGAAACAGAGCTAAGGGGCAAGAAGAAACCAGAAGGGTTAAAAATGTAGCTGAGGGCTGGAGAGATGGCTTAGTGGTCAAGGCACTTGCCTGCAAAGTCAAAGGGGCCGGTTTGATTCCCCAGGACCCATACAAGTCAGATGCACAAGGTGGCATGTGTCTGGAGTTTGTTTGCAGTGGCTGGAGGTCCTGGTGTGCCCCAAATCTCAAATAAAGAAAAATTAAAAGCACCGGCCTTCTGTGAGGGCTCAAAACCCGTGTCTTGGTTCAAAGTAACCAGCAGCAAGCATTTCCTTATATTCACCACCTCTGGCCAGTGAAGTACAATTGGGAAGTCCTGTGTGATCTGAATTCTAGTCCCTGGCAGTGTGCCTTAGGCAACTTGTTTTGCTTGCATCGGGAGCCATTTGAAGTGGCAAGAGGCCCTGGTGCCCATTCTCATTCTCTCAAAATTAAAACAAAACAAAACATGGCTGGAGAGATAGATGGCTTAGTGGCCTGCCTGTGAAGCCTAAGGATCCAGGTTCGACTCCCCAGAACCCAAGTTGAGCCAGACGCACAAAACGGCACATGCGTCTGGAGTTCAACTAGAAGTCCTGGAATGCCAATTCTCTCTCTCTCATAATAAAATAAAGGTCTGGCATGGTGGTGTATACCTTTAATCCCAGCACTCGGGAGGCAGAGGTAGGAGAGTCACCCTGAAGCTACACAGTGAATTCCAAGGTCAGCCTGGGATAGTGTGAAACCCTACCTCAAAAAAAAAAAAAAAAAAAAAAAAAAAAAAAGCCGGAGTGGTGGCACACTCCTTTAATCTCAGCACTCAGGAGGCAGAGGTAGGAGGACCGCCATGAGTTCGAGGACACCCTGAGATTACAGAGTTAATTCCAGGTCAGCCTGGGCTAAAGTGAGATCCTTCCTCAAAAAACAAACAAAAATAAGCAAATAGTGTGTGGTCCCATGTGAGAAAGCCTGTTTTATGTGGGTAGAATGACTTTTTCTTGGGTTATAATTCTATGTGGAACTAGGTTTGCTTAGGTGACTTATCTTCAGTTCCCCAGAGCCTCAGGTCCCAAACCTTCTCTTACAGGCCAACATACCTTGAAGAGATGGAGGCCCACTAAGAGCAGCAAGTGTTGGAAGGCAATGGCCTTGATCTCAGAGGAGCGGGTCTCCAGTTCCTTGAGAGTATCCATCATTCTAGGGTGACAGGAGCATATCTGTAGGTCACTGTTGCCAGCCAGACCTTGGGTGTCCTGCCCACCACCCCTAAAAACCCCATGCCCTCACTGGTTCCAGGCCTGGCGCTGCTGTGCTGTGAAGGGTGTCACAACCACCACATTGCGGCTGTGGTTCAATAGCATATCTGCCAATTTCACCAGGCGATAAGTCCAGGGCTTCCCACCTTCAGACTGGTCTGGTGTCTGTCTGAACTTCGGGTTAAGGGTCTGCAGCAGGCTGGGCAAGGAGTTGGGGTAACAGGACAGTATGCCTATTAGCAAACACAGGCCCTTCTTTCTTTCCGCCCACCTCAAGGCTCAGTTCCCAGCCCCTGGATCCAACAAAACTCCCAGCTCAGAAAAGGGAAAACAAGCATCCCCAAGGTCACCTTCCTAGGTGCCCCAGGCCTACCTGAAGAAGGTAGAGATGATCACCTCTCGGGTCCGGCCATCCAAAGGGAAGGAGAAGTGCTGCTTAGTCTCCGGGATCTGGCCTGTGGCTTTCTTTGTTTTAAAGAATGCGTGAAACAAGCAAAACCTGGGGAAAGTAACCAGCGTTGGATTGGTTAGGCTCTCCTCCTCAGCAGGCACTATGGCGGCAATGACAGGGAGGGGACGGTTCTCTGGTCCAGGCCCCTGGCTGAGCATAGCATGGCCCCATGGGGGGGTTATGTCCAGAAGTGGAACTCCCTCCCACCCTTGAAGCCAAAATGGATGTGAGGCTAAGTTCCATAAGCACAAGGCTGGTGAAGCTGCCTCTTGCCATTGTGGTCAGGGTGAGCAAGCACCCATCTATGTGTGGCAGATGACGGAGGTATAGGGCAAATAGTTTCCTTGACACCACTGGTCTGAACAGGCTACCTGCAGGATTCATGGAACAAGTATGAACCTTTTCAGAGCCTCATGAGTTTCCCGCTCTCCTCTGGCTCTTGGGCATCCTTCTAGATCCCCTAGTGCCTGTTCCCACTGACCATTCAATCCAAGGGATTCTGGCTCCAGGAAGAACCATGCAAGAGCCTAACTCCTTGGCCTCACCACCCACAAGGAGGTGAACGGTCTTGCACCTGGCCACCTGCTCGATCAAGTCCTCATCCTTCTCCAGGTGCAGCTGGTCCACAAGGCTGACAAGGCGGTGGATGATCCACTTCCGCAGCCGGAACACACATCGCTCAGGCCTAAGGGGCAGGAATGGAGGTTATGGAAGCCATCCAAAGATATCAAGAATAAAGTGTTCCATTTTGGCAGGGCTCAGGTCCCTTCCCACTGTGGCTGAGAGCCATGCCACCACAGGAGGGAGCTTTGGACTCTAGAATCCACTCACACATTGACCGAGGCATCCTGAGTTTTCTTCTGATTAGCAGTGCTGAAGTCAACTAAGGAGTCCAGGTTGGGCTGAAGAAACATGTCCCACAACCAGGCCACATAGCTCCTCAGGGCCTCAGGACTCAGGAACCGTGTGACCCGCCAGAAGGTAGGCATGACAGGGAGACCTTGATTGGTGATGGATGAGAAGGCCACTAGCACGGCCAACTGCCGCCCAGGGTCATCCTGGCATCCCTCTAGGAAGTTGCCCACGTACACGCTCATCTCTGGGACAAACTTGAACTGGTTTGGGGGCTGCAAGAGATGGGCATGAGTTGGGGTCACAAGACTCTTCCATGAGAGACTGAACTTACACCTCAAAGTTTCCCTCCGTGTGTATAGTTTGGCTGTGCCTAACCTCATGGATCTTTCACCCAACTGTTATGACTGCTCTAACTTCTGTATCTCCAGCACCAGAAGGGTCCCCTTCTGCCTCACTAGATGGGGACAGGCTATTTTTTTCTGGCTTGATGTATCATGGAGGAGTGCAGACTGATTTGAGTTCAACTCATACTAGGCTAGTAGTTCCTAGCTGTGCCATACCGGGACTCAAAACCTATTGGTTCTTTGTGGGGGATTCCAAACACCAGGTTACTTTTTTTTTTAATGGCAGCTTACTTTTCTTGACAATTCTTTGCACTGGGTCCTCACTATCATTGTATTATAGACGATGTACATGTTTGCCGTGCACCAGGCACAGAAGTACTCCAACCCATTTAAAAGCAAGGAGGATGAAGGCGAAAGGGCTGCTGACTCTACCTGTGGTAAGCAGTTCTGACCTTGCCCAATGTCTTGGTAGGAAGAACCCATAGTGTGGCCCTCTGGGCAGTGCTAAACCCCGTGGGGTGATGCCCACCTTAGCAACGACTATGTGCTCCCCAAAGTGGCGGATCAACTCTCCCCGCATCACCAGCTGCAGCTGCTCCTCAGACAGCAGGGGCAAGGCTGCACCCAGCAGGCGGAAACACAGGTAGCTAAGGAGTGGTGGGACAGAGCCTGGTTAGCGCCCCTGTTCCCCTCAGGACAGATCCCATCCAGACCAGGACTGGGGTGGGGGGGGTGGGACCACACACACACCTGGTCGGCCAAGATGGTTTCTTGAGTAGCCCTTGCTCTACGACCTCCTTCCAGAACTCTGGGAACTTATTCTCCTTGAGTGCCAGCTGAAGCAGGCTCAGAGCCAGCTCTGGCAGTTTTTGCTCCTTTTTCACCAAGATGGCTGCCATCTTCAGCACGTTTACCAGACTGTGGAGAACAGAGGGGACTCAGCAAATACCTCCCAGGGAACAAGAGTGTAGGGCACCTCCAGAGATAGCTCACCCCCCATATACCTGGGAATATTCTCCTCCGTAAACAGATCCACTGTGCCCATCAGTGACTCGAGCTTTGCTGGCACCCTTCGCTGGGCCAAGAGAAAGAGCTCCAGGTGCTTAGGGGAGCTGAGGACCACTTTCAAATCACCCCTCAAGACCTTGGGCAAGATCTCCTCGAACATGGCCTCTGGGACCTGGGGTAGAGACATAGGCAGAGAAAGGGTGGCCTCTCCCCCAGCCACAGGGGATTGGCAAAAAAAAAAAAAAAAAGCCTTCAAATACCCAACAAGCACCCCATGGGCCTGGGGTCACTCTTTTAACTACTTTTTTTTTTTTTTTTTTTAAAGAAACAGCTGTTCTTATGTAAAAGTTCTACATGAAGAGCTGGGCCTTAAATTCTAGTGCTTCTGGGGCTGAGGCCCATCCCTTTCTTCAGTAGCAAATGGTTGCAGGCACCAATGTATCTCAGTCTCCCAGAACCCATGAGGAGGCATCCTTGACCAAACTATCGAATATGTGTTTACTACACTTTCCACGTGCTGGGCACTGTCCTAGACTTGTACTGCCCAACATGGAAGCCCCAGTTGCAGTCATACGGAGTATTTAAAAATGTGCCTAACCTGAATGGACACATGTTGAAAGCCAGAAAGATACATGGGATTCCCAAGATTTACTACAAAAGTAATGCAAAAAGACAAAAAAAAAAAAAAAAAAATCCACCTTCCACCCTTGTGCATTTTTAAACAATCTGCTCTAAGGCACCCTCAAGCACTAACTTGAGTCTTCTCCATGTTCCCAAACAGGCAGCATGACCTGTGGTTCCACAACCTGAAAGGCCGTACCTCTGTGAGGATGTCCACGAGGACCTTCATGGGCTGCCCCTGTAAATGGTTGTAGTGGTGGCTCAAGATCTGCAGCAGCCTCACTGACTTCATCAAGGCCTCCTGGTCCTGGTACCAAGAAAGCAGCGGGTATGAGCAGGGCATACTGTTGGTTGTCTGCTCCTTCCACCAGTCCCAAAGCTCTCACCTTCACAAGACGGCCTGACTGAAAGAGGGCTAGCACCCCAAACAAGTTTGCAAACAGGGCGGGTCTCATCATTGCCTAAAGAAAGATTCCAGATACAGGTGAGAAGGGCACAAGAACTACTCGCCATTCCCCACTTTTACCCCGAGGGCTGGGGTGAGCTTCCTGGGATCACGCTCACCTTCTTCACTTTTTGCAGCTCATATTTTTCTTGTATTTGCTTCAGAATGCTGCACAAGGGGATGTCTTCAAAAGACTGAAGCAGCTGTCAGGAAAAAGGAGCTAAGGAGAGTGGTCCTGACAGAAGTCACTAGACTTCAAACTTCCCTTCTTCCAGCTAAGTTTTAGTCCCTCCTCCCACTCCAAGGATCCCTGTGAAGCTGCTCCCACCCCTCTCAAAAGTGCTCAGGCTGGATTCTCCTGCCCCAATGGATTGACTCTTGTGTCCCTGCTCAGCAGGGCTTTAAAAGGTACTCCTATACCCCTAGACTGCCTGCTCTATCCTTAGAGCCTGCTTTAAGATCCCTTTAGGCTGCCCCTAAATGACTTACTTAGCCTTTACTGCTGTGTTGTAAAAGAACCTCTAAGTGGCCTATAATCAGCTGAGTTCCCTAGCCTTAAGAGCGCCCCCCAGCCTCGAAAAGCCTACCCCAACTTTCACGATGTATGCCAACTATGTATCAGAAACATAACATGCTAAATTTCCATTTCATTTGCCTAGACTCTTGTACCTGGACCTTGCTGAGCACCTTCTCGCTCCCCTCCCCGCAATAAAAGCACGCCTACACATTCTCTCCCTCGCAGCTGCGATGCCCGCCCTCCTCACATTGCACCACGGTCCCCGATGTGACCCCTGCCAGAATCCCGGCCTCACCTGTGCCAGAGCCAGACTGTAGCAGGGCCGAGCGGCTTCTCTGCCCACCCCAAGCCCAGTGATTAGGCGCTTTAAGGCGTATTTCATCTCGGAACCCTGTGGAACCAAGAGCATCCTTTGTGTAACGGTAACAAGGGGTCCGCCCTCACTTTTCTTGGCACCCAGAGTCGTAGCCATGTGTCCCGGTCCCCGCTACCCTACCTCCGGCCTTGTGCGTAAGTACTCCAGCAACTTCTCCGTGGCCCGGAGCCGCGTCTCCTGCTCCGGCTTCGCGATGTCCCAGAAGAAGTCCAAGAACTCGCGGCTGTGCTCCAGCAGGCCATGGCGGTCGGCTGGAGTCGCTCCTCCACCAGAACCAGGCTCTGCGTTCTCCAGATTCTTCTTCTCCGCCATGCTACGCGCAACACGTGGGCTCGGAAGACCTCCTCTTCCAGGTCAGGCCGCGGCGCGTGCGCACTGGGTCCGCGGGCTGGGGCAGGGCCACGGGAGGCCCGCCCCTTCCGCTGTTGCTGTGCGCCGAGAACGCATGCGCGCTGTGCGTCGTCCTGCGCGCGCGCGCGCTGGTACGGGTGTCCCAGGCTCCTACGTCCCCGGCCCCTCCTTCCGCCATCCCCGCTTCCTACCCACTGGGAGCGTCCCCGACGGCCCGGCTCGGAAAAGGCCATCGATCGGTCAGTCTCCTCGCCAGCGGTCCTCGCTGAGCGGCTCAACAGTGACTGGTTCAGCAGTTGTCGGTTCCTGCTTTGTGTGCGCTGGGCCTTGTGCTTGGTCGGGAACAAAGCCACTGCTTCCGTGCACTGACGGCCTTGCACGCGCGTGTGTGTGTGTATACATATATTTGGTTTTCCAAGGTAGGGTCTAGCCAAGGTTGACCTGGAATTCACTCTGTAGTCTCAGGGTGGCCTCCAACTCATGGTGATCCTCCTACCTCTGCCTCGCAAGTGCTAGGATTAAGAGGTGTATGTCACCACGTCTGGCTAAAAGTATTTTTTTAAAAAACAAAAACAGGGCCGGGCATGGTGGCGCACACCTTTAATCTCAGCACTCAGGAGGCAGAGGTAGGAGGATCGCCATGAGTTCAAGGCCACCCTGAGAATACAGAGTGAATTCCAAGTCAGCCTGGGCTAGAGTGAGACCCTACCTCAAAAATTAAAAAAACAAAACAAAAATAAAACCAACCTAAAACAAAAACAAAAACGGCTGGAGAGGTGGATTAGCAGTTAAGGCATTTGCCTCCAAAGCCTAAGGACCTAGGTTTGGTTCCCCACACATAAGTCAGACGTATATGGTGGCATATGTGTCTGGAGTTCATTTGCAGTGGCTGGAGGCCCTGGCACACCCATTTTCATTCACTCTCTCAAATAAATAAATAAAGATTAAAGAAACAAAAATAGGGCTGGAGAGATGGCTTAGTGTTTAAGACACTTGCCTGCAAAGCCAAAGGACTTGGGTTCGATTCCCCAGTATCCACATAAGCCAGATGCACATGGCGCATGCATCTGGAGTTTGTTTGCAGTGGCTATAGGCCCTGGTGTGCCCATTCTCCCTTTCTCTGTCTCTGTCTCTCTCAAATAAATAAATATTAAATATTAAAAAACAAAAAGTAGAGATATATAGCTGGCAGATGGTTGAGAATAGGTGACTTACTGTGTGCACAGCCTCAAGCAAGACATCTAAACCACCTATGATGGTTTGATTCAGGTATCTCCCATCAACTTAGGTGTTCTGATGGAGATTTGGGAATTAATGCCTCCTGGAGGTGGTGTATTGTTGGAGGTGGGTTTATGGGTGTTATAGCCAATGTTCCCTTGTCAATGTTTGGCACACTATCCTGTTGCTATTGTCCACCTTATGTTGGCCAGGGGGGTGATGCCCATCCTCTGCTCATGCCATCATTTTCCCTGCCATCATGGAGCTTCCCCTTCTAGCCTGTAAGCCAAAATAAACCTCTTTTTTTTTTTCCATAAGGTGCTCTTGGTTGGGTGGTTTCTATCAGCAATGTGAACCTGACTACAACACCACCCCTCCAGGACTCAGGGAACCTTGTGGAAGATAGTGGAAAGAATGTAAGAGCCGAGGAGGGCTGCGAAATGCCATCTTCTGGAGATGATATGGTTATTGCACTCTGAATTCATAGCAGCTGTGATTTCCTGCACAAGAATGAGCCTGTTGCTGTTTCCCCATTGATGGGAGAAGGATGCATGAGACCCCACACTTCCCAGAGTAGCTGATGGTAGCTAATGTTTGTTGGGAGAGGGTCATATTCATCAGTAGTGTACCCACACACCATACAAGCAACCCTAATTTAACTAAGTGGGTAAAAAAAGACATGCAAGGATGAAAGATGAGGATTAACAGGGAAGAGAAGGGGTGTTAGTGGAAAGGGGAGAGGGATAAGAGGGTAATTGGAAGAAGATCAAAATACATTATACACATGTACAAAAATGTCAAAATGGGGCTGGAGAGATGGCTTAGTGGCTAAGGCGCCTGCCTGCTAAGCCTAAGAATGCTGGTTCCAATGTCCAGCGGTTCCAATCTCCAGGTCCCACGGTTAGCCAGATGCAAAGTGAGGCAAGGGCGCGATGCAAAGTGAGGCAAGGGCGCAATGCCGTACTTGCCCACAAGGGGGCGCACGCATCTGGATTTCGTTCACAGCCCCTGAGAGACTGCTGGCGCCCATTTCTGTCTCCCTCTCCCTCTCTCTGTCTCTCTGTCTCTCTCTCTCCAAAAATAAAAATAAAAAAATAACAAAACAAATTTTAAAAAATGTCAAAATGGAAGAAAAATGAATCAGCATCACGAAGAATCTATTAAGTCAGAGTTGCTCCTGGCTATCCTTGCTACTTGGCTTAAGGAGCTGTTTCTAGAAAGTTGTGGCCAAGAGACCTTAACCCTAGAAGGTAGGTCAGATCCAACCTTGGCTTTGAAGTTTCACACACCCAATTTCAGACCTTTTGTACCCAGGGGCGTCTCCTACTCACCCCCAAACCCTTCCCTGTGCTATCTGTACTGGAAAGTGAAACTAGATTTACCTTGTTTGTATAGAACAGGAGCAGGCAGGGCAGGGGAAAGCTGAAAGACACCAGCCCAGGCTCTGCTTGCCTCTAGTGCTCGTCACTTGTGCTGCCCATGCCCGTCAAGGACCCTGAAGGCTAATAGGAAATTAACCAAAAAGTAAGGATGGTACTTGGCTAGGAGACTTGGTCTTTATTAGTTTCCATTCCAGTTGAGAAAGATCAGCAGAGATGGAGATGCCAGTGGTACCGCTGGCATGCCCACCTTGCCTCACAGGCCCAGAGCCTAGGCAGGGGCTGACATGTCACTGGTCCTTCTGACATGTCACTGGTCCAGCTGAAGTGCTGGTCCTTCTGGCTCATTCTGAGCCCTGAGCACTGGGGCTGTTTCTTGTTACCCTCAAGTTCCTTAGCTGAGAAAAGAGCCAGACATTCTATCAATGGGGGATTCCTGGAAGCATGGTCCAGCTAGCCCTGGATGCCAGAGCTAGAGCCAGTTAACTGAGTAGGGCAGCGGTCCAGGGGTTCTGATAGAGCAATGAGCCCACCTTAGTCACATTCTCTTTATGCACTTCATTGTCCAGGGTCTTCCCTTCTCCAGCCCTCAGGCTCAAGACAGCTCTGTCCCCTCCACATCCTGTCTCTCCACTAAAACCCCTGGAAGGGGCAGCAGCCACTGGGGACACTGGAGACGTGGGCATGTTCTGCATGGGCTACCACCTGGAGTAGGGTCCCTTGGCCACAAGTACTGGGGCTCTCTGTTGATCTTTGTTGGGCCTGATGCTGGGGATCTTGTAGGGTCTGGGTTTGAGGCTCTGCCAGATGACTGAGCAAGGCACGAGTCATAGTTTTGGCCACCTTGGGGGTCCCCGAAGCTACCAGCCCCAACATGTCTGCCTCTGTGTCATCCAGGCTGCCACGGAGAATGAGTGGGCAGGCCCAGGCACTTGGGGCAGACCTGGCCTCCAGGTTGCTGAGTAGAACCCCAGTGCTTGGGGATAGATGTCTAGAACCAAAGGAGCTATTGAGCGTGGAAGTGAGAAGGAGCATAGAGCCGCTGCTGTCCACAGTGGCCAGGACGCTGCTCACGGGGGTCATGGCTGTTTGCAGGAGTGGTGGGCAGGATTCAGAGCTGGGAGTCCTGGAGTGCAGAGCTGCCTCCACCAGTGCCAGCAGTTCTGGGCCAGCAGAGGGGCTCGGTGTAGTGAACAGGACACCCTGGGGTATGGGAAGCTGCAGTGCTGGTTCCAAGGTGGGCATAGGCTGAGCTAAGGGCCCCTCCAGCTCCAGGTCTCTGGTCAGCAGACTCAGTAGGGCATGGCCAGCAAGGTTTGGGTTGGAGGCCAGTGCTGCCCTGCGCAGCACAGCTGCTAGGTTGGGGTTGGTGACTCGGGCCCCAAGGCTCAAAGGGGTCCCATCAACATGGCAAAGCAGTGGACAGAGGCCCTTTGTGCCCTGGGCTGCCAGTGCGTTTGCCAGTGGTTCATCCACCATGAAGCCCTCCTGAGCCAACATGGCAGGATCCTTTAATAAATGTGACCAGGGCAGGCTGCCAAAGTGTGCATGGAGCAAGTGCAGGGCAGGCAGAGCTGTGGGCAGCCCCAGACCAGGGGCCAGGGTTTGGGTTGGGCCTGCAGTCAGAGCAGTTGAGTTTCCTGAAGAGCTATTGTAGAAGAGACCCCAGAACATGGCACCTGTGGGGAGACAAAAGGGCCACACAGGGGTCAGGGCACTGGCCAGAACTGAGCTCAGGGCCCCCCAGCAACCCAGATGGAGGGTCACTAACTTGCTTGAAATTGAGGTTACAACTGACTAAGCCTGGGATCACGAGTTACTGACCAGACTTGCAGTCAAAGGTCACAGCCTAGGATTGGGGACAGTGCCCAAATCTTATGTCCTGTTCACTAGCTAGTTTTGAGATCAGGGTCACTGATAGCTTGAGTTCCAGGCTCTTGGTTGCAGTTGCTGTCCAGGGCCATGGGCCACTAACCTAGGCCTGTTGCATGAGGATGGACCACTGCCAGACACACAGCTGCTCCAACTCCTGCGTCCACGACGTTACCCCCGGCAACCAGCAGCTTTTGGCCCAGGTGGGAACAGGCAGCTGTGATAAGGAAAGGACTGTGATGGAGACAGGCCTGAGATCAGGGACTCCAACCCCACTCCCAAGCACAGACCTGAGGGGCTGATGATGGCGCCATGGTGGTACACGCCAGGACGATGGGAGTGTCTGCTGGCTGGAGGGGTCACAGAGCCCCCCAAGCTTCCTGTCGAGCTGCTCCTACTATGCAGCTGCCTCACAGTCAGGGAGCAGCTGACAGCCAACAGCAGCAGGCCAGCCAGCAGGCGGGCCCAGGCTCCAGGCAGCCCGCCAACCTTGTTCCTGCAGAGAGAGGTGTTTGAGTCAGGGATGGGGCACGAGGGGGGGGGGACACCCAAGAGCCCCAAGAGAACCTAGAGAATGTTCCCAAAAGGTTTTCATTTTGCAAGAGTACGTATAAGTTTGCCAGAGAGAGAAGAGCTTCCAGGCCGGAGGGCACTGCCCAGGAAAAGACACGAAGGTAGTTAAGACCTGGAGGAACTGGGACCAGCTTGGAGGGACTATCTGCAGAGGAACTGGAGAGGTAGGGGGTTAGCCAGTTAGAGGGATGCCTGAAGGGATTTGCCAGGTAGGGGAGAGAAGGCTGAGGAGCAGGGCACAACCAGGTGTGACCAGGCTCCAACTTGCCCAGCTGGTGCTCCTACATGGAGGTGGGGAGGAGGCCAGGAACCTAAGACAAGCTTGGTACAAATGTCCCTTTAGACAGGCAGGCCTTTGACAGGCTCCCTCAGGGCTAAGGCTACTGCCTAGAGCTCCCTTCCCCCACTCATTCAGAAAGTCCCTGGAGCTTAGCCAAGCACAGGTTGTTTGATCTAGCTAGGGGCTCCAGAGAGAGGGCCTTGCTAGCTTTCCAGTCAGAGTTGCTGGGTGATCAGACCCCTTGCTGACTCACCCCTGGGCATCCTGGGATCGTCTGGGATACAGCCCCAGCGTTATCTCTTCCTCTTCCTCTTCCTCTTCTCCCCCTTCTGACTCCATGTCAGGTTCCCAGAACTGTAGCTTGTGATAGAGCACCGGCTCTGTCCCGGCATCCATGGCCAGTGCTCTCTGCCGTCAGCCCTCCCAGCTAGGACTTGGGCCCTGCCCGGTGGGCGGGCTGGCGGGCCGGCAGGCAGCAGGTGTGGGGTGGCCTTGGGGAAGGGTGGTGTCGGAATAGAGAACAGGTCTAGGCAGGGCGGGGCCAGGGAAGCTGCTATGAACCTGTCCCATTAGGACACAAGGGTTCCCATGAAGGTCCCCATGTGGTTGCCTGTTAAGGGTTACAGCTCAATCAGGTCAGGAGGCGTCCAGCCCTACAGCCATGGACCTTGTGTGAGGGCACTAGGAAGCCGTCCACCCAACTCTCCCTTCAAAGAGCAACCTGGATCCCTGCCCACTCAGTCCTCTAGGGAGTGCGGACATGACTTAGAACTACTGTTTCAGAATGGCCCCCGTGGTGGCTTAGCACTGACCAGTTTGGGTTGTGAGGGGTGTGGCCTCCACGTGAGGTCATGGTCAGCCTGGCAGCTTGAGGTCTGGAGGGGTGATGGCCTCCACACATCACGTCATGGTCCAGCCAGTCGAGAAAACAGGTTTCCAGGTCCTGAGGTCCTGCTGTGCAAGCGGCTATTTGTACCAGATCCACATTGGAGACTGCCCAAGGACCCATTGTAGCAGAACAAAGTCATTAAGTCACCATTCAGACATTGGGATATCTGGAAGCCAAGCAAAATTATGTCTGCCTGGGGGAGCACGAGAAGGAGGTCAGATACGAAGGAGCACACGGTGCAGGCTGGCAAGAGCCAAGAAACTAGACTGGCTGCAAGAGAGACTACACAGGGGTCCTGGGAGACTGATCATGTCTTTTTTTTTTTTTTTTTTTGGCTATTAACATTTAAAAAAATATTTTATTTGTTTATTTACTTGAGATGGATAGGAAGGGAGGGAGGGGCGGAGAAAGGGAGAATGGGCATGCCAAGGCTTCTGGCCACATTGCAAATGAACTCCAGATGCATGCATCAGCTAGTTCATCTGGCTTTACTTGGGCACTGGGGAGTTAAACCTCTGTTCTTTTAAGGCAAGTGTCTTAACCACTGAACTCTCTCTCCAGCCCTTGACTGTTATCATTTTTTTTTTTTTTTTTTGAGGTAGGGTCTCACTCTGGTCCAGGCTTACCTGGAATTAACTATGTAGTCTCAGGGTGGCCTCGAACTCATGGTGATCCTCCTACCTCTGCCTCCTGAGTGCTGGGATTAAAGATGTGCACCGCCAAGCCCAGCTTGAATAGTTTTTTTTTTTTTTTTTCCGAGGTAGGGTCTCACTGTAGCCCAGGCTGATCTTGAATTCACTATGTAGTCTCAGGGTGTCCTTGAACTCATGGCGATCCTCCTACCTCGGCCTCCCAAGTACTGGGATTAAAGGTGTGTGCCGAGCTGGAGAGATGGCTTAGTGGTTAAGGTACACACCTGTGAAGCCTAAGGACCCTGGTTCAATTCTCCAGGTCCCATATTAGCCAGAGGCGCAAGGTGGGGCATACATTTGGAGTTCATTTGCAGTGGCTAGAGGCCCTGGTATGCCCATTCTCATTCTTCTCTCTCTCTGTCTTAAATAAATAAATAAATAAATAAATAAATAAATAAATAAATTTTAAAAAGGTGTGTGCCACCATGCCTGGCTTAACATTTAATTAAATATTTTTTCTTTTTTTCCTATTTTGTTCTTTTCTTTCCTTCCTTCCCCTCCTTAATTTTGAGAAGGAGAGAGAGAAAGAGAGGTGAACCAGGGCCCCTTGCCTCTGCAGATGAGCTCCAGACAGACACATGGCCTCTCTGTGCATCTGGCTGCACATGGGTACTGGGGAATTGAACCCAGGCTGGCAGACTTTACAAACAAACACCTTTAACCTCTGAGTTGTCTTCCCCGTCCTTCCCTCCCTCCCTCCCTCTTTTTCTTTCTCTCGTTCTTCTTTCAGATATGGTCTATGTAGCCCATGTTTGCCTCAAAGTCACTATGTAGCCATGAACTCATGATCTTCCTGTCTCCACTTCCTGAGTACTGGGATTACAAATCATGCACCAGCACGCAAGACTAAGTAAGTTCCACATAAAAATGTGCATGGCTTAATTTTCCTGTCATAGTTTAGCAGGTCCTTTGGAAAAAGGACACGGACTTTTCTGCTCGCTAGCCATTACTTATACTCTTTGCAAGGCTTCTAACATGGTGGAACTGTCCCCTCGGCATTCCTGCTCTTCCAAAAGGTGCTGTTGCCCACTAGCCACAGTCTCTGAACATTTGGTTATGCAAGAGTCATGAAGGAAGCATGTCCCTGCAACATTTCTGGACATGTCTGTCATCATTGAACTTCAGCAATAGCTTCTTATCTGTCACGTTTTTGCCTCAGGAAGGAGAACGTTGTGCCCAGCGTGTGCTCTGTGTACTCAAAGCCAACGTCTGTTTGCTGATCTGGGTTGGTTACATAGTGTGGACACTGTGAACACAAGTCAAGTGGTACACTGGTAATACATGCATTTTTATTTTTTCTGTATTTGATTGGATTTCAATAAAAGCTCAAGTATTTTCCATACTAAATCAGCAGCCATTATTTCATAGAAGTTGAGGATAGAATGTTGGTTACCAAAAGTGGGGAGAGTATGAGAGAGAAATTAATGGGTGCTAAGTTATAGTTATCTGTTATTATAGGACCAAAATCTCTGGTGTGCTATTAGAGGAAAATTGTCTATTTCATTCTCTTTCTCTCTCTCTGTGTGTATGTGTGTGTACAGTTTTTTTTTTTTTTTTGGTTTTTCGAGGTAGGGTTTCACTCTGGTCCAGGCTGACCTGGAATTAACTATGTAGTCTCAGGGTGGCCTCGAACTCTCAGCAATCCTCCTACCTCTGCCTCCCGAGTGCTGGGATTAAAGGCATGCGCCACCACGCCCAACCAGTTTTTTTTTTTTTTTGAGACAAGTTTCCTTATGCATCCCAGGCTATTTCCATTCTCTTTTGTCAGTCTCCTGCCTTAGCTTAGGGCGTGCTGAAGTTACAGGCACGCACCACCATCACATTTCAAAAGGCTAGGCGAGACCTTGGAAGATGGCTCAGTCGTTAAAGGGGCCTGATCTACAAGTCTGTTGCTCAATCCCTAGCCAGATGCAAAGTGGCGCCCATTTTTATAATCCCAACATGCATACAATGGGGGGGGGTACAGCCAGCAAAACAACAACAACAACAAAAAACCCCTAAAAACAAAACAAAACAAAACAAAACAAAACAAGACAAAACAAAACAAAAACCAACAACAACACAAGAGAGGCCCTGTCTCAAACAAGATGGAAGGAGAGAACCCCAGGGTTGTCCTCTGACTTTCACATATGTATACATATATGTACATGCATATACATACACAAACATTAAAAAAGCTAGAAAAAGAGTTTTGAATATTTTCACACAAAGAGGTGATAAATGCTCATGGTGATACAATTGTTTACTCTGATTTTAACATTATATGATGCATACATGAATCCAAAAAATTAGCATTTATTTATAATTATAAATATTTATAATTAATATAATTCTTTGTATTATAATTTTAATATTTTTAATTTTATGTATCTATTAATAAAAATGAGTAATTTAAAAAATGACTGGGCACAGTGGCACATCCCTGCAATCCCAGCACTCAGGAGTCAAAGCAAGAGAATTGTAAGAATGAAGCCAGCCTGGGATGCAAATCAAGACCCTGCCTCAAAAAAAAAAAAAAAAAAAAAAAAAAAAAGCAAGAGCTGGAGAGATGGCTTAGCTATTAAGGCACTTGCCTGTGAAGACTAAGGACCTAGGTTCCATTCCCAGCACCCACATAAAGCCAGACGCACAAGGTGGCACACGCGTCTGGAATTCCTTTGTATTGGCTGGAGGCCCTGGTGTGCCCATTCTCTCTCTCCTCTCTTTATTTGCCTCTTCCTCTCTCTCATTCTGGCAAATAAATAAATAAAATATTTAAAACTAAACTAAACAAACAAACAAACAAAGAAACAAAGCAAGACAAAATGGGGAAACCTGGTGTGGTGGTGCATACTTAGAACCCCAGCACTTGGGATGAGGCAGAAGGCTCAGGAGTTCCATGCCAGTCTTGGCTACATAGCCAGTTCTAGGCCAGCTTGGGCTGAATGAAACTCTGTCTCAAAATCAAAAATAAAATAAACAATAACAGCAAACAAACCACAACAACAAACACGGGCTATGTGTAGCTCAGTGGTAGAGTGTTTGCCTTACATGCACAAGGCCCTTGGCTCCATCCTGAACACTGGAAAAAAAAAAAAAAAAAAAAAAAAAACTTTGCCCCCTACATTTTTCATGTTCTTCTGTTGTTGTGTTTGTGGTGGCACATGCCTATAACCCTGCACTGGGGAGGCTGGTGTAGGAAGATTTTGAGTTCAAGGTCAGTACAGACTACAAATTGAGATCCTGTCTCAGTAAAAAAAAAAAAAAAAAAAAAAAACAACAAGAACAAACAAACAAACAAAAAACAAGAGGGCTGGGGATATGGTGCGATGGGTAAATGTGCTTGTTGTACAGGAAGGATGACCTGAGTTCTGATCTCCAGAACCCAGATAAAGCTGGACACTGGACGCAATAGCATGTATCGACCGTCCCAGTATGCCTATTGTAAGATGGGAGGTGGAGACTGGAGAACCACCAGAAGCCTGAGGGATATCTGGCCTGGCATATGCACCAGAGAGCAGAGCCGCTGCCTAAAATAAGGCGTAAGGCACAGATAGAGCCAACACCAATCTTTGATTTCCTACATGCAGGCCATGGCTCCTGCGTGCTGTGAACACAACACACACACACACACACACACACACACCATACACTTATATAAACCTAAAAAAAAAGAGTAAGAAAATTAAAAATAAAAAAGAATCCAGCTATACATCTAACAGGGGATTAATATCCAGGATATACAAAGAACTAAAAAAACTAAATAATAAGACATCAAACAACCCAATTTAAAAATGGGCTGTGAGGCCAGGCGTGGTGGCGCACGCCTTTAATCCCAGCACTCGGGAGGCAGAGGTAGGAGGATCGCCGAGAGTTCAAGGCCACCCTGAGACTACATAGTTAATTCCAGGTCAGCCTGGACCAGAGTGAGACCCTACCTTGCAAAAAAAAAAAAAAAATAAAAAAAAAAATAAAAAAAATAAAAAATAAAAATAAAAATGGGCTGTGAAACCAAATAGAGAGTTCTCAAAAGAAGAAATACAGGTGACCTAAAAACATCTAAAAAATGTTCTACATCCTTAGTCATCAGGGAAATGCAAATTAAAACTACACTGAGATTCCATCTCACTCCTGTCAGAATGGCTATCATCAAGCAAATGAATGATGTCGTAGAAAGATGGCTTAGTGGTTAAGGTGTTTACCTGCAAAGCCAAAAGACCCAGGTTCAATTCCCCAGGTCCCATGTAAGCCAGATGAACATGGTGGCACATGTGTCTGGAGTTCATTTGCAGTGGCTGGAGGCCCTGGCGTGCCCATGAACGTTCTCATTCTCTCTTTCTCTCTGAAATTAATAAATAAAAAGAAAAGAAAAGAAATGACAATAAATGCTGGTGAGGAGGTAGAAAAAGAGAGACCCTTCTACACTGTTGGTGGGAAGGTAAACTACAGCCATTGTGGAAATTAGTGTGGAGGTTCCTGAGACAGCTACAAATAGATTTACCATATGACTCAGCTATACCACTCCCAGGCATAAATCCTAAGGACTACCTTAGAGATATTTGCACATTCATGTTTATTGCCACTCTTCACAATAGTTAGGAAATGGAACCAGCTTAATGTTCCTCAACTGATGAGTGGATAATGAAGATGTGGTACATTTATTCATTTATTTATTTATTATTTATTTTGGTTTTTCAAGGTAGGGTCTCACTCTACTCCAGGCTGACCTGGAATTCACTATGTAGTCTCAGGATGGCCTTGAACTCATGGTGATCCTCCTACCTCTGCCTCCCGAGTGCTGGGATTAAAGGCGTGCGCTACCATGCCCTACTATTTTTTATTTTTTATTTATTTAAGAGAAAGAGAAAGAAGCAGTTAGAGAGACAATGGGGGTGCCAGGGCCTTCAGCCTCTGAGGATGAACTCCAGATGCATGTGTTACCTTGTGCATCTGGCTTACATGGTTCCTGGAGAATTGAACCTGGGTCCTTTGGCTTTGCAGGCAAATGCCTTAACCAGTAAGCCATCTCTCAAACCCCATACTCTTATATATATATATAATTTTTTTTGAGGTAGGGTCTCACTCTAGCCCAGGCTTACCTGGAATTCACTATGTAATCTTAGGGTGGCCTTGAACTCATGGTGATCCTCCTACCTCTGCCTCCCGAGTGCTGGGTTTAAAGGAATGCATCACCACATCAAGCTCCCATACCCATATATTAATGCTACTCTCACTTTTGGTTAGAGAAGCTTCTCTTTCAGATAGCAGTGACCTCTGGGATGACTCAAAAAGGCATCATAGTGCTGAGAAGTGACCGTGGAGTGTTCAGCACTGAAACATCTCTATCTCACTTTCCAAGGCTCAGGGTCCATTGTGGAAGAGGTGGCAGAAAGAATATAAGTGCCAAAGGAAGGTTAGGACTACTTACAATGCACTCTTCCAGACACAAAAATCCATGACCTTGCAGTGCCTGGCACTACCTACACAAGATCCTCATAATAGGAGGAAAAGATGATGACATCAAAATAAAAGAAAGATCTGGAGACATGGCTTAGCAGTTAAGGTGCTTGCCTGCAAAGCCCAAGGACCCATGTTCGACTTCCCAGATCCCACATAAGCCAGATGCACAAGGTGACACAAACTCAAGGTCATGCATGCACACAAGGTGGCACATATGTCTGGGGTTTGACTTCAGTGGCTGGAGGCCCTGGTGTGCCAAGTCTGTCTCTCATTAAAAATAAATAAAAAATAAAAGCCAGGTGTGGTGGTGCACGCTTTTAATCCCAGCACTTGGTAGGCAGAGGTAGGAAGATCACAATGAATTTGAGGCCACCCTGAGACTACATAGTGAATTCCAGGTCAGCCTGGACCAGAATGAGACACTACCTCAAAAAAACCAAACCAAAAAAAAAAAAAAAAAGACTAATTGAGACGGGAGGGGATATGATGGAGAGTGGAGTTGCAAAGGGGAGGGAGGAAGGGAATTATCATGGTTTATTGTTTATAATTATGGAAGTTGTCAATAAAAAAATTAAAAATAAGTGAACAAATAAAAAAAGAAGAGAAATTTTAAACATGACAATAAAAAAAGGGCTGGTTTGATGCTCAGGAGGCAGAGTGCTTTGGCTACCATGCATGAAGCCCTAGATTTGATCTCCAGCATGGTATAAGCGAGGCGTGATGGTGCACACCTTTAATCCTAGCACTCAGGAGCCAGAGGTAGGAGGATCACTGTGAATTTGAGGCCAGTCTGAGACTACATAGTGAATTCCAAGTAAGCCTAGGCTAGAGGAAGACTGTACTTGAAAAAAAAAAAAATTGGGCATGGTGGCCTTTAATCCCAGCACATGGGAGACAGAGGTAGGAGGATCACTGTGAGTTCAAAGCCACCCTAAGATTACTTAGGGAATTACAGGTCAGCCTTTGTTAGAGCCAGACCCTGCCTCAAACAAACAAACAAAAGAATAAACAAACATCCACTACAAAAGTCCTCCTTTCATTCCACATGCTTTTGCAGTCACTTCCCTTTCCCTTTCCCTTGGTCTTTTCTCAGTGAGGACTGGGGTCTCTAACTTTGGTGTGCTTGTTAAGTCTGACTCTCTAGTTTAACGATTCCTCAGGATGTTTGTAAAGCTTCTCAGGCATTTTCACTATGCAGTCAAGGTTGAGAGCCACTGCTTGATTGAGACTAGTTTTGTCATTTCTGCAACCAGAATCAGTGCTGGTTTAAAACCACAGCAATATCCTGGTTGCTCTCTGCCCTGCTGTCCCACATGGATTGCAACAGAGTCTCTGGAAGTGAGCTTGCCCCAGCATTGTGATAGTTCTTAGAAGTGATTATTCTGAGCAGCTCAGAGAACTTCTGCCTCTAATCTTGTCCTCACAGACATTTCCTGAAAGACTTGCCAGGCATGTATGCCCAGAGAGGAAGCCTAGGAGCTGGAAAACAGTGGAAGGTTGCATGTCTACCAGTCCACAGAGCATGTCCTCTGGCCTTGGGTACTCATGCCATTAAAAAGGGAACAGAGAGATAAGGAAGGACAAAGTCCCACAGCTCCCTGGGGCTCCAGAGGGGACTTTACTGCTCATCATTTCTTTGGCTCAGATCTCAGATCAACCGTGTGTGTGTGTGTGTGTGTGTGTGTGTGTGTGTGTGTGTGTGTGTGTCTCCCACCCAACCCTGTGTCCCTGTGTGGCTTTCCCTAGTTTGGTTTTATAATTTTCCCCACCAACGGGCAAGCTGAGGTTTCATTCCAATTAAAATTTTGAGACCAGCCAGGTGTGGCGGTGCATGCCTTTAATCCCAGCACTTGGGAGGCAGAGGTAGGAGGATAGCCATGAGTTCAAGGCCACCCTGAGAATAATACAGAGTGAATTCCAGCTCAGCCTGGGCTAGAGTGAGAGCCTATCTCAAAAAACAAAAGGCAAAAACAAACAAAAAGATTTAGAGGGCTGGAGAAATGGCTTAGTTGTCTGCAAAGCCAAAGGACCCAGGTTCGATTCCCCTTACAAGGACCCATGTAAGCCAGATGCACAAGGGGGCACATGCATCTTGAGTTCGTTTGTAGCAGCTGGAGGCTCTGATGTGTCCATTCTCTCTCTCTGTTTCCCTGCCTATTTCTCTCTTTCAAATAAATAAAAAAAAAACCATTAAAAAAAGATTTAGGTACAATGTATAGGAATTGGCTTTTACTTGTAAAGTGTTGTCCTTATGATATGACCAGAATTATTTATTTTATTTTATTTTTTATTTTTACTTTTGGTTTTCCAGGCTGACCTGGAATTCACTATGTAGTTTCAGGGTGGCCTTGAACTCTTGGCCATCCTCCTATCTCTGCCTCCCAAGTGCTGTGATTAAAGGCATATGCCACCACACCTGGCTTTATTTTAATATGTTATTTATTTATTTGAGAGGTTGAGGGAAGAAGGGAGAAAGAGAGAGAGAGAGAGAATGAATATGGGCATGCCAGGGCCTCTAGCCATTGCAAACAAACTCCAGATTCATGTGCCACCTTGTGCATCAGGCTTATGTGGGTACTGGGGAATCAAACTTGGGTCCTTAGGCTTCACAGGTGCTTAAGTGCCTCAGCTACTAAGCCATCTCTCCAGCCCCAGAATTCTCAAAAAATAATTCTTTGGACTATGGAGATGGCTCTGTGGATAAAGTGCTTGCAAGTGTGAGTACTTGACTTTGGATTCCCAGAACTCACGCCCAAAGTCTCTCTCTGTCTTGCAAATTTTCAAATAAATAAATAAAAAATATTTTTAAAAATAAAGAAACACCTCACTGTCGTCACTGGGACAAGAAAGGTGTCCTAAGAGCATGTCCCTGCACACTCACAGCTCTAGCTTGTGAAAATGCTAAGTCTTTTGAAAGGACAAAGTCTGCAGGGAATATGCTGCATAAGTGGTTCTCTGCTGAAAAACAACTGTCTGGGGCTGGAGAGATGGCTTAGCAGTTAAGGTGCTTGCTTACAAAGCCTAAGGACCCTAAAGACCTGTGTTTAACTCTCCAGTTCCCATGTAAGGCAGATACAAAAGGTTGCACATGCACACAAGGTAGCACATGCATCTGGAGTTCTATTACAGTGGCTGGAGGCCCTGGTGTGTCAATTCTCTCTCTCCTTCTCACTCTCGCTTTCTCACATAAAAAAGGGAGTCTGTTGGGCTTGCCTCAAAAAAAAAAAAAAACTGTTTAGGAAAAGTGCCTGTTTCAAAATTTTTTATTTTATTTATTTATTTACAAGCAGAGAGAAACAGAGACAGAGAGAGAGGCAGAGAGAGAGAAAGAGAGCTAGAGAATGGGCATGCCAGGGCCTCCAACTACTGCAAATGAACTCCAGATGCCTGTGCCACTTGGTGCATCTGGCTTTACGTGGGTCCTGGGGAATTGAACCTGGGTCGTTAGGTTTTGTAGGCAAGCACCTTAACCACTGAGCCATTCTCTCCAGCCCCCTAGAAAAGTGTCTTCATAGACTCAGCAACTATAGCACAAAGACACTGCTACAGCTCTGGCCCAGGGGCCAGGTTTCATTCTGAGCTGGCAGCATTGTCCACATGGTGCTGGTTTGTAGGCATGAAAGATGTAAGATAGAGGGTCATGGTATCTACTTCCATGGTTTCAGATCGCTGCTGAGGGTAGGCAATGTGGGGCAGGGTCAGACTCCCTGCAAGGAGGTCCTTGTGGGGAGATGTGGGTTAGGCTTGAGTTGTAATGGAGACCCCAGGATATTGGACATTCTGGGACCATGGGAGGTCCACCAAGAAAAGCTGGCCCAGTAGTATGTGTGTTACAGGCAGCAGAGTTGGAGGGGAGGGAATACCCAAACCCTTTGAAGCCTCAAGGATTTCCTTATGAGACCCAGATGCAGGACACAGAACTGCAGAATTTGGTGTTTGCCCTGCTGGGCTTCAGATGTGCTTTGCTCTCATCTTTCCTTGCAGTGCTCCCATTCCTGCCTTCTGGATTGGGAATGTTTACTCTGTTGCATGTCATGTTAGAAGTATGTAATTCATTTTTTGCTTCTTTTTTTTTTTTTGGTTTTTCAAGGCAGGGTCTCACTGTGTAGTCTCAGGCTGGCCTTGAACTCATGGTGATCCCCTTAACTCTGCCTCCCGAGTGCTGGGATTAAAGGCGTGCGCCACCACGTCCAGCTCATTTTTTGCTTCTATGGGGGGTGGTCACTGTTAAGAGACTGCCTTGAGTCTCAGGAGAGACTTTGGACTTTTGAACAGTATTGGAACTGTTAAAAGCTACGGGCATTCTTTTTTAAAAAATATTTTATTTATATTGGGCTAGAGAGATGGCTTAGTGGATAAGGCGCTTGCCTGCAAAGTCAAAGGACTCAGATTCAATTCCCCAGGACCCACATAAGCCAGATGCACAAAGTGGCGCATACATCTGGAGTTCGTTTGCAGTGGCTAGAGGCCCTGGCATGCTCATTCTTTCTCTTTCAAATAAATAAAAATTAAAAATATTTTATTTTTGTTATTTAAAAAAATATTTTTATTTATTTGAGACAGAGAGAGAATGAGGCAGAGAGAGAGGGGGAGAGAGTGGAAGACAGAGAATGGGCATGCCAGGGCATCCAGCAAATGCAAATGAACTCCAGACACATGCGCCACCTTGTGCATCTGGCTTACATGGGTCCTGGGGAATCGAACATGCATCCTATGGCTTTGCAGGCAAGTGCCTTAACTGCTAAGCGATCTCTCCAGCCCATTTATAATATTATATTTATTAGAGAAAGAGAGATTGAGAGAGAGAGCAAGAATGGGCATGTCAGGATCTCTAGCCACTGCAAATGAACTCCAGACACATGTGCCATTTTGTGCATCTGGCTTACATGGGTGGGTCCTTGGGAATCAAACCCCAGTCCTTTGGCTTTGCAGGCAAGCATGTTATCAGCTAAACCATCCCTCCAGTTTAGCTATGGGGATTCTTGAAGTGGGATTAATTTTTTTTTTTTTTTTTGTATCATGAGATGGCCATGAGCCTATGGGGATGTTATAGTTTGAATGTGAAATGCCCCCTATAGGCTTGGGTGCTTAAACATTTGGTCCCCAACTAGTGGCACTATTTGAGAAGGTTGTGGAACCTTTAGGGGGTGGAGCTTTGTTGGAGGAAGTGAGTCACTAGGAGTGGGCTTTGAGGTTTTATGTCCTGGTCCCATTGTCTGTTTGCTCTCTGCTTCCTGACAGTGGCTACAATGTAACCAGCTGGCTGAAGGCTCCCCTCCATGCCTTCTTAGCCAGGATATAATGTATCCATTGGAAACTGGAAATGAGAACAAACAGTTTGCTTTGTTAAGCTGTTTCTTTAATTTTTTTTTTTTCAGGTAGGGACTCACTTTAACCCAGGCTGACTAAGAACTCACTCTGTAGTCCCAGGCTGGTTTCAAACTTACAGAAGTCCTTCTACCTGTACCTCCCAAGTGCTGGAGTTAAAGGCATGTGCCACCATGCCTGGATAAAAAACTTTTTATTGACAACTTCCATAAATATAGACAATAACCATGATAATTCCCTTCCATCACTCCCATTTCCCCCCTTCCAAATCCACCCTCCATTGATTTCTTTCTTTTTAGTCTCCCTTTTATTTATAAAATATTTTTATCTATTTATTTTCAAGCAGAGAGAGAGATAAAGAGAAGAGAGACAGACAGAGAATGGGCACATCAGGGCCTCCAGCTGTTGCAATTGAACTCCAGATGCATGTGCCATTTTGTGCATCTGGCTTTATATGGGCACTGGGGAATCAAACTCAGATTGTTAGTTTTTTTAAAATATATTTTAAGCCGGGCGTGGTGGCGCACGCCTTTAATCCCAGCACTCGGGAGGCAGAGGTAGGAGGATCACCGTGAGTTCAAGGCCACCCTGAGACTACATAGTTAATTCCAGGTCAGCCTGGGCCAGAGTGAGACCCTACCTCAAAAAACAAAAACAAACAAACAAACAAAAAAATATATATATAATTTATTTATCTGAGAGAGAGAGAAAGAAGGAGAGAGAGAGAGAGAGAGAATGGGCATGCCAGGGCCTCTGGCCACTGCAAACGAACTCCAGATGCATGTGCCCCTTGTGCACCTGGCTTACATGGGTCCTGGAGACCTGAACCGAGATCCTTTGGCTTTGCAGGCAAATGCCTTAACCACTACATCATCTATCCAGCCCTTTTTTGATTTTTTGAGGCAGGGTCTTGCTCTAGTCCAGGCTGACCTGGAATTCACTCTGTAGTCTCAAGGTAGCCTTAAATTCATGGTGATCCTCCTACTTCTGCCTCCCGAGTGCTGGGACTAAAGGTGTGTGCCACCTCGCCTGGCTCAGGTTGTTAGTTTTGTAGGCAAGTGCTTTAACTGCTGAGCCATATCTCCAACCCCTCTTTATTTTATTTTATTAAAAAAATTTTTTTTGTTTGAGAGAAAGGAGAGAGAGAGGGAGGGGGAGGGAGAGAGAGAGAGAGAGAATATGAGTGTGTCAGGACTTCCTGATAGTGCAAATGAACTCCACTTTTTGCATCTGTGCATCTGGCTTTACGTGGGTACTAGGGGATGGAACTTGGGCTATCAGGCTTTGCAAACAAATGTTTTTAACCACTGAGCAATCTTTCCAACTCTCTCTTTTATTTTGATGTCATCTTCTATTTTTTTTTTTTCAAGGTAGGGTCTCGCTCTGGCCCAGGCTGACCTGGAATTCACTATGTAGTCTCAGGGTGGCCTTGAACTCATGGCAATCCTCCTACCTCTGCCTCCTTTTGTGAAGGCCTTGTGTAGGTATCACCAGTCACTGTGAGATCATGAATATCAAGGCCATTTTGTGTCTGGAAGAGTGCATTTTGAGCAGTCCTATCCTTCCTTTGGCTCTTACAGTCTTTCCACCATCTCTTCCTTAATGGTCCCTGAGCCTTGGAGAGTGTAATAGAGATATTTCAGTGAACAACCCCTGTCACTTCTCAGCACTATGGTGAGTTTTGTGTCACCCTAGTGGTCACCGCCATCTGAAAAGAGAAGCTTCTCTAAGCAAAAGGGACATTAGCATAAATATTTAGAGCCAGGTGTGGTGGTGCACACCTTTAATCCCAGCACTTGGGAGGCAGAGGTAAGACAGGATTGCTGTGAGTTCGAGGTAAGCCTGAGATTACATAGTGAATTCCAGGTTAGCCTGGGCTAGAGTGAGACCCTACCTTGAAAAACAAACAAAACAAAAATCCCATACATGTTTACAGGGCAGTTTAGTGGGCATACTATATGCATTTAGCCAGACAACAGTAGTCATTACGCCCCTAGGGCTTATGACCTCCCCAGTCATAGGTTTTCAGTACCAATGTATTCCTTCCTGTGGAGCAGGCCTCCTGTCCAATCAGAGAGCGGTTGATTTCTCCCATCACAGACATGCTATCATTGCACCAGTTGGCACATTTGGCCTGGATAAGGCTTGCAGAGTCCCCTGCTGGTTAACACTGTTGGTGACTTTCCCAGAAGGCTACATGCTCCATAGCTCTTTCCAGCATTCTGACAGTCAACAGGGAAGTTTTCAGCTCAGCTCCAGCTTGATTTCTCAGTGATCTGGAGCCCAAGCATGTGAAATCTTCAGCTACAGGGTCTTGCCAACTTATTCTGGTGGGCAACCAAGAGCAATGGCCTGCAATATTTTGGAGGTATCAGGGTCCTCCCTGGATAACAATTCACGGGAAGGTATCCCACCCTGGCACTGAAAAATTTTTAATAACAATCTATGGTTTGGGGACATACAATTAGCCACCTCCATAGGATACTTCTGCCCAAATACTCTCTCCTTCTCTTAACATATATACTACTGCTAGTAAAGAAGTAGGTTTCCACATGCCTTATTCATAACATCTTAATTTTTTTGTTTTTGTTTTTCAAGGTAGGGTCTAGCTGTAGTCCAGGCTGACTTGGAATTCACTATGTAGTCTCAGGGTGGTCTCAAACTCATGGCCATCCTCCTACCTCTGCCTTCCAAGTACTGGGATTAAAGATGTGTACCACCATGCCCAGCTTTCAATACCCACAGAACTTTCATAAATTTATATTCTTTTTAAAAAAATGTTTGTTTATTTATTTATTTGAGAGAGAAAGAGGCAGATATATAGAGAGAATGGGCGTGCCAGGGCCTCCAGCCACTGCAAACGAATTCCAGATGCATGTGCTCTTTGTGCATCTGGCTTATGTGGGTCCTGGGGAATTTTAAAGTCAGGCAACACTGATGGATGTGCATGCTTCCAGAAATCCCTGGAGGGGGTCCTTTTGACCATGGCTTCACTGAGGCAAGTGCTTTCTTTCAACTGCTAAGCCATCTGGAAGAACTCCAGCCCATTAATTTATATTCTTTTTCCTTTTTGTCAGGCAACACTGATGGCAGATAGAGTGAGAATCCCTGATGTAAACTTCTTTTCTTAACATTTCTATTTATTTATTTACCTCTAGCCACTGCAAGGAACTTCAGATGCATAAGCCACCTTGTACATCTGGCTTTACATGGGTACTGGGGAATTGAACCCTGGTCCTTAGGCTTTGCAGGCAAGTGCCTTAACCACTGCGAAATCTCTCCAGCCTGTTTTCTTAATATTGCTAAAGCTAAAGAGATGCCTCTCTCATAGCACCTAGTTCTTTATTCATTGTTTTTAATCTCTTATCTTTTAAAAATATATTTTTATTTATTTGTAAGGAGAGAGAGAGAGAGAGAATGGGCATGCCAGGGCCCAATTAATTCCAGATGCATGTACCACTTTGCACACTTGGCTTTATGCAGGTTCTAGGGAACTGAATTTGGGCTACCAGGTTTTGCAAGCAAGCACCTTAGCTGCTGAGCCATATCCCCAGCCCTTATTTCTTATCATTTTAAAAGCGTCTGGTTGGCTTTGGACACTAGCCTCTTTCTTGTGCTTAGAGTCTCATTTCTTCTGTTCTCAGCTTCCTGAGGCGGGGATTACAGAGTGCACCACCATATTCAGACTGATTTCTAGTTGCTTTAGACTTTACCAGTTAAAGTAGGTGTTGGGAGTGTTTTTTTGCTGCCTTCTTTCTGTTCTCCTGATAGGATCTAGATTCTAGGGGGATCTTTCCAGCTCGGTTGTGTAGAGTCCTGGTCCAAGGATTTAGGATCTAAACCAGAAAAAAGTGGCCACAAGATGGCAGTAGCACGCAATTAGTTTGGTGTGGGCTGTTGCTTGGAGCCGGTTGCCTAGGAGGGGGAAGTCCCTCTTTAGCAGGTGACCTACTAGGGATAGTGCTGCAAGGCCATCACCCAGAAAGCTAGCAGAGCATGGGAACTCCCCAAAAAGGGGGAATCAGAAAGGGAATTTACGTGTCTAGATGAGGTGGGTGTGGCTAGTTGTAAGAACCAAGAAGGGCAGCAACGTGTAGGGCGGGTGCTCTGTATGGCCAGCAGATGTTGGACCCAGCCTGGCAGAGTATGCAAAATACTAATAGCCAAAAATGTGCTTATCTGACCTATATCGAAAGTAATTAGACGTGTAAAAACGTGAGCTGCACGCTTGGTGTGATGGTGTAGGCCAGATGTGGTTGGTGGTGCACACTTTTAATCCCAGCACTTGGGATAGTTCAAAACCAGCCTGGGACTACATATTGAGTCCCAATCAGCCTGGGCTAGAATGAGACACTACCTTGAAAAAGCCACCACCACCACCACTACCAATAAAAGATGAACTGGCTGGGAGTGGTGGCACACGTCTTTAATCCCAGCACTCTGGAGGCAGAGGTAGGAGGATAGCTGTGAGTTTGAGGCCACCCTGAGACTATGTAGTGAATTCCAGCTCATCCTGGGCTAGAGTGAGACCCTGCCTCAAACAAACAACCAAAAAAACAACCAACCAACCAAACATGACAGAGGCTAATAATTTCCAGCCTGTATTCACTCCTCAACTACAAAAACCCAGGGAGCAGATGCATCCTCACCTGCTCAGATGACGTACCCAAACCTTTTGGCTGTTTCTTCCTGTGTGAAACTCAGACCCTGGGAGTGGTGGGACAATACCAAGGATAGCACAGTAGGAAGCTAAAGGAAGGCTGGGGAAATGGCTTAGCAGTTAAAGCCGCTTACTAGCTGGATTGGCCTGGGTTTGTTACCTCAGTACCCACGTAGAACCAGATGTACAAAGTTGTGCAACATCTGGGAAGTCCTTTGCTGCAGCAAGTGGCCCTGGCATGCTCATTGGTTCATAATTTTCTCTCTTTTTTCCTCCTTCCTTCCTACCCTCCTACTTGCAAACAAACAAACAAACAAACAAACAAACAAACAAACACATAAATATTTTATATTTTATTTACTTTATTTGCAAAGGGGCAGGGGAGGAATGGGTATGGTGCCAGGGTTTCTAGCCACTGGAAACATACTCCAGATGCATGCACCACTTTGTGCATCTGGCTTTACGTGGGTAGTTGGGAATTGAACCCCAGTTGTTAGGCATTGTGGGCAAGAGCCTTAACCACTGAGCAATCTCTCCATGGTCCTGGGGAATTGAATCCTGGTTGTTAGGCGTTGCAGGCAAGCACCTTAACTGCTGAGCCATCTCCCCATCCCCCCCAAAAGCAAAAGGAGCCTGGGTTCTGCTGACAAACTCCAGATTAGTGTAGCTGTAAGGTTTAATAAATGGGATCTATAAGGTACTGACACAAAGCAACCATATTTAAAATTTTTTTAAAAAATTATGAGAAAGAGTGCAAGAGAGAGAGAGAAAGAAAATTGGCATGCCAGGGCCTCCATCCACTGCAATCGAACTCCAGATGTGTGAGCCATCTTGTGCACATGTGTGACCTTGCGCACTTGCATCACTCTGTGCATCTGGCTTACGTGGAATCTGGAGAGTTGAACATGGGTCCTTAGGCTTCACAGGCAAGGGCCTTAACTGCTAAGCCATCTCCCCAGCCCAAAGCAACCATATTTTTTTAATTTAATTTAATTTAATTTAATTTAATTTGAGAGAGAGAGAATGAGGCAGAGAGAAAGAGAGAATGGGCACGCCAGGGCCATTAGCTTCTGTAAATGAACTCCAGATGTGTGTGCCCCCTTGTGCATGCATGTGACATTGAATGCTTGCATCACTGTGCGTCTGGCTTATGTGGGACCTGGAGATTCAAACATGACCTCTTAGGTTTCACAGGCAAGTGCCTTAACCACTGAGCCATCTCTCCAGCCTAGCAACCATATTTTTATCTTTCTTTCTTTCTTTCTTTTTTTTTGGGGGGGGGTTTTGAGGTAGGGTTTCACTCTAGCCCATGTTAACCTGGAATTCACTATGTAGTCTCAGGGTGGCCTTAAACTCATGGTGATCCTCCTACCTCTGCCTCCCAAGAGCTGGGATTAAAGGTGTGTACCACTATGCCCAGCCCAGCAACCATATATATATTTTTCTTTTATTTATTAAAGACAAAGAGAGGGAAAGAGAGAGTGGAAGAGTGAGAATGGGCACGCCAGGGCCTTTAGCCACTGCAAAAAAAATCCAGATGCATGCACCCCCTTGTGATCTGGCTTACGTGGGACCTGGAGAATTGAACTGGGGTCCTTAGACTTTGCAGGCAAACACCTTAACCGCTAAGCCATCTCTCCAGCCCCCATATTTTTTTATAAAAATTTTATTTATGAGAAAGGGAGAGAAAAAGAAAGAGAATAGGTATACCAGGGCCTCTAGCTACTGCAGGTAAACTCCAGATGCATGTACCACCTTGTATGTGACTGGGGAATTGAACCTGGGTCTCTTTGGCTTTGCCAGCAAGTGCCTTAACTGCTAAGCCATCTCTCCAGCCCAAGCAATCATATTTTTGTTCCCACTGTTGATTCCAGTGTCTTCTGTGGGGACAGTCCATTGCCACCCCAACCCCCTTTTTTGTGGTGCTGGGGATTAATCCTCAAGCCTGTGAGGCTCTACCACTAGGCATAGATTGGTCCACCACTGAGCTGTCCCCAGTGACTTCACTACTCTTTTAAGTGGAATATAGCAATCCATTAGCAAAAAGTGCCTGGCTCACTTGGGTGTGGTGGTACATGCCTGCATTCCCAGTACACAGAAGGTTGAGGCAGGAAGATAGATAATTCAAGATTAGCCTAGGCTCCATAACAAGATCCTGTCTCCAACAAACAGTGTCTGGGACTCAGAAGATGGCTGAGCCATTATAGGTGCTTGCTTTACAAAGTCTGCTGGCATGGGTTCAATTCCCCAGTGCCCACGTAAAGCCAGACACACAAAATGGCAAATGTGTCTGGAGGCCATTTGCAGTGCCAAGAGGCCCTGGTATGTCCATTCTTGGTCTAACAGAAAAAAATATTTAAAAAATTTTTTTGAAAAAAAAATTTGCTTCAAGTTATATAAGTCTCATTTCAACCACTGCATTTTACAAAGCATTTAGTATGCTTAGTTTCATAGAGGTACAGGGCAGAGCAGAATAGCTGTGGAAGGAGGCAGTAATGGGAGTTACTGTCTATGGCTACAGAATTTGGGATAATAGGAAGGTTCTAGAGATAGATACACAGCAGTGGAAACAGATTTAGTATCACTGAATTGTGTGGTTAAAGAGTGAAAGGAAGGACTACAGAAATGGCTCAGCTGTTAAAGTGCTTGCCTGAAAAGCCTAGCAACCTGGGTTTGATTCTCCAGTACCCATGCAAAGCTAGATGCACAGAGTGGTGCATGTATCTGGAATTTGTTTGCAGGGGTTGGAGGCCCTTACATACCCATTCTCTCTATTTCTCTCTCTTCTCTCTGTCTCTCTCTGCTTGCAAATAAAAAAAAATTTAAGTGCAAAAGAAGCTGGGTGTGGTGGCATACACCTTTAATCCCAGCACTTGGAAGGCAGAGGTAGGCAGATTGCCATGAATTCTAGGCCACCCTGAGACTACTTAGTGAATTGCAGGTCAGCCTGGGCTAGAGTGAGACTCAACCCACCCCTCCCAAAAAAAAGTGCAAGAAAGAAACAAAACAAAACCCAAACCAAACAAAACCAATCAAACAACAGAACTCCTCCAAACCTTCTCCAAACTCCTTAAACTTGAGATTATTTAAAATTAATTTTTTCCTTTCATCTTCTTGGTGTATTTGGGCAGACAATGAAATGAGAGAAATAGAGGGGAGAGAGAAAAGAGGGGCAGACACAGATACACACACAGAATTTATTTAAGTCTTGATGCCTCCTCCTTCTACCTGCTTATCTGCCTGGGGTCCCCCTCCTTACTCACCCACTTAGTGGCTGCAATTGGTGAGGAGGAAGAGATCAGTTATAACGTCTTATTTTGATTAATACCATGTAAGCTGACCTAGACCTAGTAACTTCTTGGGCTTTTTTTTCTTTTTCCTTTTTTTTTTTTTTAAGCATTCTGTTTTAAAAATTTTATTTGAGAGCCAGGTGTGGTGGCACACACCTTTAATCCCAGCACTCGGGAGGCAGAGGTAGGAGGATCGCCACCCTGAGATGCCCAGTTGCTTCTTGGGCTGTTATGTGTGCATGTAGCTGGCTCTTTGTCTAGTGAGGCACTTGTATAAGTTCCTCCAGGATGTGCCACTGCCTTCCATCACAGGAGTCTCTGCATGTAGTTGACTTCTAGGGTCAGGCCTCTCAGGCTTCAGCTCCTCGCGGCTGAGGCCATACCTTGTCTCCAGGTGGCGCTCTAAGCAAACTTGAACGCTTGCTCCTCCAGGACTCACATTTGTTTCATAGGATACAATCACACATCCTTTATTTTATTTTAAATAGTATTTTAAAAATATTTTTATTTATTTATTTGAGAGAGAGAGAGAGAAGAAGAGGTGGGGGGGGCAGAGAATGGGTATGCCAGGGCAAAAAAAAAGGACCTAAGTAAATAGACCATATTCACGGCTCTTGAAACTCACTAAAATTCATGTATAGGTAAGATTTATTTATTTATTTATTTATTCATTTATTTATTCATTTATTTTGGTATTTTGAGGTAGGGTCTCACTCTAGCTCTAGCCCAGGCTGACCTGGAATTCACTATGTAGTCTCAGAGTGGCCTCAAACTCTTGGTGATCCTCCTACCTCTGCCTCCTGAGTGCCAAGATTAAAGGTGCATGCCACAACTCCAGGCAAAAATAACTTTTGGGGGGGGTATTTTATTTTATTTTGGCTTTTTGCATTACGGATTTGCTCTAGCCCAGGGAGATCTGGAATTCACTATGTTGTCTTTGGGTGTCCTTGAACTCACAGCAATTCTCCTACCTCTGCCTACTGAGTTCTGGGATTAAAAGCATACACCACAATGCCTGGCTTTTTAAATTTATTTTTTAATTTAATTTTATTTTTTGGTTTTCTGAGGCAGGGTCTTGCTTTGGCCCAGGCAAGCGCTTGCCTGTGAAGCCTAAGGACCACCATGCCCAGCATTTTTAGTTCAAGGCTCAAGGCTCCCAGTACCCTGGCCTCAGTCTCATTGTGATCTTCCTTTATGTGCCTGAGTAAGCCAGATGCAGGATGGCCTTGAAGGTGGCATAGGCATCTGGAGTTGTGAGATTACAGATTGGTTCTCAGGTTGTACTGGCTGGAGGCCCTGTGCATGCCTTCCCATTGACTTTTCATGCCCATTCTCTCTCTGCCTCTTTCTCTCTCTTAAATAAATAAATATATTTTTAAAAAAGAAAAGAAATTCAATTGAGTGTGTGTGTGTCTATAGAGAGAAAGAGAGAGAGAGAGAGGTAGGGAGGGAGGAGGAGAAGCAGAGAGAGGGAAACAGGTTCTTGCTATGTAGCTAGGGGGCTTCAAACTTGTGGCAATCTTCCTGAAATCAGGTTCCTAGATGTTGGGATTATAGGCGTGAGCCACAATGTCTGGCTTTTTTTTTTTTTTTTTTTTTTTTTTTGCATTTTCAAGGTAGGGTCTCACTCTGGCCCAGGCTGACCTGGAATTAACTATGTAGTCTCTGGGTGGCCTTGAACTCACAGCGATCCTCCTACCTCTGCCTCTCAAGTGCTGGGATTAAAGGCGTGCACCACCACGCCTGGCTTTTTTTTTTTTTTAATATTGGTCTTGATTATTGTATCCTGAAACTTTGGTTAACTCATATATTAGTTCTAGAAGCTTTTTTTTTTTTTTTTTTTTTTTTTTTTTTTTTTTTTTACGATTTGTTAAGATTTTCTACATAGACAATTGTACTGTGTGAACAAAGAGTTTTACTTCTTGGGCTGGGAGTATAGCTCTGTGGTAGAGCACTTACCTAGCATGTGCGAGCCTTTAGGCTCAATTCCCTAGTGCTGGAGGGAAAAAGTTTGACTTCCTATCAAATGTGTAAGACAGCCAGGAGTGGTGGTGCACGCCTTTCATGCCAGCACTCAGGAGGCAGAGATAGGAGGATCCCTCTGAGTTTGAGCCCAGCCTGGGACTCCAGAGTGAGTTCTAGGTCAGCCTTAGCTATGGTAAGACCCTAACCTCAAATATATATATATCTGTATGCCTTTTTTAACTTTTCCCTTGCTTTGTTGCCCTGGCTAAAACATACAAGAATGGAAGGAATATGCTGGATGTGGTGACACTTGCCTTTAATCTGAGCATTCGGGATGGGAGGCCAAGGTAGGAGGATCACTGTTGAGTTCGAGGCCAATCTGAGACTACATAGTGAATTCCAGTCAGCCTGGGCTAGAGCAAGACCCTACCTTGAAACAAACAGACAAAAGTGGAATGTAAAAGTTGAGATATCTGGTATTTTTCTTACTAGGGAACACATAGTCAGCTTTTATGATACAATATTATAAATGTTATCTGCAGGTTTATCCTAGATGCCTTTTATCTGGGTGAGAAAGTTTCTCTCTGTTTCTACTTTTTATGTAGTGTAAGAATCCCACAGTTCTTATTTTAACTGTTAACTCGGAGTACATTGACTAATGTTGAAACATGAACCCAAGCTTGCCTTCCTGGGGAAACTCCTCATGGTCATGATGTACCACTGTGTTGTATATTATCAGATATGATTTGCTAAAATTCTATCAAAGATTTTGAGTTTCTGTGTGTAAGGGATATTTTTCTATAGTTTTTTTTTCATATTTTTTTCCTGAGGTACGGTCTCAGTTTAGCCCAGGCTGACCTGGAACTCACTTAGTTCCAAGCGTGTCTCGAACTCACAGCGATCCTCCTACCTCTGCCTCCTAAGTGCTGGGATTAAAGGTTTGCGCCACCATCCCCGACTTGTTGTTCTACAGTTTCACTGCAGTGTTTTTATCTCTAATATCAGGATAATGATGGACTCATAAAATGAGTTGGGAAGCATTTTTTTTTTCTCTCTACAACCTTCTGGAAATTTGTGCATCTGAGAAATTTCTTCCTTGAAGACTTGGTAGAATTTATCACTGAAGTCATTTTTGTACCTGGAGTTTTAGGAAGTATTATCTTTTTTTGTTTTGTTTTGTTTTGTTTTGTTTTCCGAGGTAAGGTCTCATTCTGGCCCAGGGTGACCTGGAATTAACTATGTCGTCTCAGGGTGGCCTCGAACTCACAGCGATCCTCCTACCTCTGCCTCCCAAGTGCTGTTATTAAAGGCGTGTGCCACCACGCGTGGCTTGGAATTATTATCTCTGCTTTTGAGCGAGTTTGGATAGTTTGTGTCTTTGCTGGAATGTATGTTTTTCATCCAAGTCAAGTTCATGGGCATAAAGTTCTATGTAATAGGCTGGCATAGTGGTGCACACCTGTAATCCCGCCATTCTGGAGGTTGAGGTAGGAGGATTGTAAATTCAAGGACAGCTTTTTTTCCCCCTAGAGAAAAATTGTTTTAAAAAAGTTGTTCAAGCCATGTGTGGTGGCACATGCATTTAATCCTAGCACTCAGGAGGTGGAGGTAGGAGGATCCCTGTGAGTTCAAGGCCAGTTTGGGATTACAGAGTGAGTGTCCGGTCAACCTGGGCTAGAGTGAGACTCTACTTTGGAAAAAACAAACAAACAAAAAACAAAAACAAAAGTTGTTCTGAGGGGCTAGAGAGATGGCTCAGTGGTTAAAGGTGTTGCTTGAAAGTCTGATGACATGGGTTAGATTCCTCAGGACCCAAGAAGAGCCAGATGCACAAAGTGATGCATGCATCTGGAGTTCATTTGCAAGGACAAGAGGCCTTGACACACAAATTCTCTCTCTCTCTCTCTCTCTCTCTCCCTCTCTCTCTGTGCTTGCAAATTAATTAAAAAGTTGCTTATAATATTTCCTTATTATCCCTCTGATGTCTATAGTACTGCAGAAACAGCCTAATTTCCATCACTCATTGTGTCTCTTTTCTTTTTTTTAATTCTTCTTCTTAAAGTTTATTTAGTTATTTGTAAACAGAGAGAGATAGAAGAAAGACAGACAAGGAGAGAATGGGCACACCAGGGCCTCTAGCCATTGCAAATGAACTCCGGATGCATGTGCCACTTTGTGCACCTGGCTTTATGAAGGTACTGGAGAATCAAACCTGGGTCGTTAGGCCCATCTCTCCAGACCTTTTTCTTTCACCATCATTACTATTATTAATTATTATTATTTTGGTTTTTTGAGTTAGGGTCTTGCTCTAGCCCAGGCTGTTCTGGAATTCACTATGTAGTCTCAGGGTAGCCTCAAACTCATGGTGATCCTACTACCTCTGACTTCCAAGTGCTGGGGTTAAAAAAAGCATGTGCCATCAGGTCTGGCTATTATTATTTTAAAAAACATATTTTATTTATTTATTTGAGAGAGAGAGTGAGGGACCTCCAGCCACTGCAAACAAACTCCAGACACATGTATCACCTTGTGCATCTGGTTTACGTGGGTACTGGGGAATTGAAGCTGGGTCCTTAGGCTTCTCAAGCAAGCATCTTAACCTCTAAGCTATCTTTCCAGCCATCATCATCATCATCATTATTATTTGGTTTTACGAGGTAGGGTTTCACTCTAGTCCAGGCTGACCTGGAATTCACTATTGTTTGCAGTGGCTGGAGACCCTGGTGTGCCCACTCTCCCTCTCTCTCTCTCTCAAATAAATAAATAAATAAATAAATAAATAAATATAAAAAAGAAGAATCTGCTTTATTGTTTTTTGTTTTGTTTTGTTTTGTTTTGTTTTTCGAAGTAGGGTCTCACTCTGGTCCAGGCTGACCTGGAATTCACTATGTAGTTTCAGGGTGGCCTCAAACTCACGGTAATCCTCCTACCTCTGCCTCCTGAGTGCTGGATTAAAGATGTGCGCCACCACACCCAGCTAGAATCTGCTTTATATTCAGTTCTGAACTAGTTGACTGTTTTTCTATATCCAGTGGGGTTAAATTCTTCTCTTATATTTGTTATTTTTCTTCTACCTTTTCTACATAGCATTTCCCCCTTCATCTTCCTTTCTGATTTCTTTTGTATTCATTGAAATGATTTTATTTTAACTCCTTGGTTTATTGACCATAGCACTGTTTTGTTATCTGAGTTGTTGTTTTCGGGTTTATGGTACACATCTTTAGTTATGCAATCCACCTTCAAGTGATGTGGCACCATTTCATATATGATATTAAAAACACTACAGTATAGTCACATCAGTAAGCTAGGAACTTGTAGAATACACCGAATTTATTGCCCATTTCTCAGAGATCACTGATGTAGTCTCAGGGTGGCCTTGAACTCATGGCGATCCTCCTACCTCTGCCTCCCGAGTGCTGGGATTATGACCATATCTTCTGTGATTATAATTTTAAAAATTTGTGTGTGTGTGTGTGTGCATGCACGTGTATATGTATGCTTGCACATGCCTCAGCACACAAGTGGAGGTTCGAGGACAATCTCAAAAGACTGTTTCTCTTCTGCTACCTTGTTTGAGACAGAGTCTCTCTTGTTTTTCGCTGCTGTGAAGTCCAGTCTAGCTCACCTGTGGCTTTGTGTCCTGCTTTATGTGGATGTTGAAGTTTGAACTCAGGACAGCAGGAATGCAGAGTAAGCACTGCAAAAAAAAAATTTTTTTTGTTTATTTTTATTTATTTATTTGAGAGCAAGAGAGAGAGAGAGAGAAAGAGAGAGAGAGAATGGGCATACCAGGGCCTCCAGCCACTGTAAAGGAACTCCAGATGCATGCGCCACCATGTGCATATGGCTTACGTGGGTACTGGGGAACTGAGCCTCGAACAGGGATTCTTAGGCTTCACAGGCAACCGCTTAACCACTAAGCTATCTCTCCAGCCCCATAGTAAGCACTTTTAACCACGGAGCCACTGCCCTAAAAGAACTATTTTAAACTCTTTACTAATAATTCTACCATGCCTGTCATTTCTGAGACTTTCTAGTGATTTTTTTAAAATATCTTATTTTTATTGATTTTCTGAGAGAGAGAGAATGAGATAATGGGCACACCAGGGCCTCTAGCCACTGCAAACGAATTCCAGATGCATGTACCACCTTGTACATCTGTCTTATGTGGGTTCTGGGGAATTGAACATGGGTCCATAGGCTTTGAAGGTAAGTGCCTTAACTGCTAAGCCAACTCCCCAGCCCTTGTTTGTTTGTTTTTGTCTAGGTAATGAGTAAAATTTTTCTGCTTCTTTGTATGTCTGGTAATTTTTTTTTTTGAGACAGTGTCTCATGTATTCTAGGCTGGCCTCAAACTCGATATGTAGATTAGGATGGCTTTGAACTTCTGATCACCCTGCCTCCACTTCCCAAGTGCTGAGATTATAGGTGTGCACCACCATATTTGGCTTTGTGTGGTTCTGGGGATTGAACATAGGGCTTTGTGCATGTTAGGCAAGCACTCTGCCAACTGAGCTGCATCCCCAGCATGTCTGGTAATTTTTTTTTTTTTTTTTTGTATCTGGATTTACATTGGTATTGGGGAGTTGAACCTGGGTAGGCAGACTTTATAAGCAAATGCCTTAAACGACTAAGCTATCTCCCCAGCCTGTGTGGTAATTTTTAAATAGGTGCTAGTGTTGTAAATTGCATGTTGTTGAGTGTTGTATTTTTGTAATATTTCTTTAAAGAGTGTTGGGTTTTGTTTTGACATGCAGTTAAGCACTTGTGAAGCATTTTGATCCTTCCAGGCTTCCTTTGAAACCATCTCATAATTGGGAGACTTTATTCAGAGATGAATTAACTTTGTTACTAATGCATGCCTCCTTTGAGGACTTTACCCAGTGATTGATGTATGGGCTTTTCATTTTGACTATTCCTAGCCCTGTGTGAATTCCACAAATTGTTTGGCTTACTGCTTTGTTGCAGTTCTTTGCCTGGCCTTGGGTAGTTTCTTCTCACATATTAGTCCTTAGCCAAAACTTCCAGGACATGCCTCTGCAGACATCTGGGCCTTTTTTCCCCTACAATATTCATTTTAAAAATATTTTATTTATTTATTAATTGAGAGAGAGAGAGAAAGAAAGTCAGAGACAGAGAGAGGCAAATAGAGAGAGAGAGAATGGGAATGCCAGGGCCTCTAGCCACTGCAAACTCCAGATGCATGCACCACTTTGTGCATCAGGCTTTATGTGGGTACTGGGGAATTGAATCTGGGTCCTTTGGCTTTGCTGGAAAGCATCTTAACCACTAAACCATCGCTCTAGCCCACATTCATCTTTTCCCCAGTATTTTGTATTGGAAATGGCTTTAAGTTTAAAGCTCTACTCTTTTACTCCTCAACTCAGTGAAGCAGCTGACCCTGTTTGACATATTTTTGATTTTTTTCTTTGTTTGTCTGTCTGATACACATTTGTGTGTGGGCATGGGCATACCAACACTGCATGTGTGCAGGGCACAGGGCAACCTCAAGGTGTGGTCCTCACCTCTACCTTGTTTGAGACAGGGTCTCTCTTGTTTTTGGCCACAGTAAATGCTCAATTAGCTGGCCTGATTCCACTCTATTTTGGTGTTGACTATTGTTGCCTTTGATGTTTCCTGATTTTTAGGATCTTTGTCTTTTTCTTCTGTCATTATTGGGGGCAGGGACGGACTGGCCTCATAAATTTCAACTACCTAGTTGATAGGATTAAGGGTGAGGAAACACACACCCTTAGAGACTTTGGCTTTATTAGATTATCTGTTTTTTTTTTTTAATCCCCACTCTTGAATAAATACTGTGTGCTGGTTTTGATCCAATGACTATATTGCTCAGTTGAATTTTAGAATTTGCCAGTAATCTGCTTCACCCAACCTACTACAATGCTTGAATAGAGGTAAACTCACCACCTATGGTCACTTCTGCTGTTTCTCTTGAAGAAGAGCTACACCTGGCACCTTAAACCCCTACACTGAAGATATACAACATTGGGTTTACACGGCTAAGAATTCTGCAGGTAATTAGAAAACCCAAGCATCAAATTAACTCAAGACACAAAAATATCTACTTTATAACACCAGAAACACAAAAAAATCAAGGTAATACAATCCCACCAAAAATTATAAATCCATCAGAAATAACCACCAGTGAGAATGCTTTAGATGAAATGCCTGACAAAGATTTCAAAAAAAAAAAAAAAAAAAAAAAAAAAAAAAAGGTTATATCAACATTCAAAGAAATCAAAGAAGAACTAAAAAGAATTGAATAAGAAAACTAACTCTTAAAGGAGAACACAGAAAGCCAACTTAATGAAATAAGGAGGTCAATACAAAACACAAGTAAGGAAATAGAAATTAAAAAATACAAATCAGGGCTGGAGAGATGGCTTAGTGGTTAAGGCGCTTGTCTGCAAAGCCAAAGGACCCAGGTTCAACTCCCTAGGACTCACATAAGCCAGATGTACAAGGGGGTGCACACATCATTTGCAGTGGCTGGAGGCCCTGGTGCACCCATTCTCTCTCTCTCTACCTACCTATTTCTGTATCTCTCTCTTTCAAATAAATAAAAATAAATAAAAATAAAAAAAATACAAATCAGAAATATTAGAAATGAAAAACAGAGTAAGTCAAATAGAAAACTCTGTAGAAAGTCTCTCCAGAAGAATGGATCAAGGAGAGGACAGAATATCTAAACTAGAAGACCAGGTGGCAGATCTATTACAGTCCAACATAGAGAAAAACAAACTAATAGGAAGGCATGAATGGGAATTTCAAGACGTTTAGGATACTATGAAGAGATCAAACATAAGAATTCAGGGCATAGTAGAAGGAGAAGAAATTCATTCCAAAAGCATAACAGGTATTTCCAACAAAATCATAGGCGAGCAGGGCATGGTGATGCATGCCTTTAATCCCAGCACTCAGGAAGCAGAGGTAGGAGGATCACCGAGAGTTCGAGGCCACCCTGAGACTACATAGTTAATTCCAGGTCAGCCTGGACCAGAGTGAGACCCTACCTCGCAAAACCAAAACCAAAAAAAAAAAAAAAAAAAAAAAAAAAAAAAAATCATAGGTGAAAATTTCCCCCAAGTAGGTACAGCGATGCCAATACCAAAGAGACAAAGTCGGGAAAGAACCTCTCACCATCATATTATAAATAAACTACAAAACACACAAACTAAAGAAAATATATTGAAAGCAGTTAGAGAGAAAAATCAGATCACAAAGGTAAGCCCATCAGGATCACAGCAGATTACTCAACACAAACTTTAAAAGCCAGAAGTTCTGTTAAACCGGGCATGGTGGTGCACGCCTTTAATCCCAGCACTCGGGAGGCAGAGGTAGGAGGATCACTGAGAGTTCGAGGCCACCCTACATAGTGAATTCCAGGTCAGCCTGAGCCAGAGTGAGACCCTACCTTGGAAAAAAAAAAAAGCCAGAAATTCTGAAAGATAACAACTGTCAGCTAAGATCACTTTATCCTGCAAAGCTATCCATTCAAATAGATGGAGAAATAAGGACATTCCACAACAAAAACAACCTAAAGGTTTATAAAAAGACTAAACCATGGACTGGAGAGATGGCTTAGTGATTAAGGCACCTGCCTGCAAAACCAAAGGACCCAGGTTTGAGTCCTCAGGACCCAGATAAGCCAGATGCACAAAGTGGCCCACACATCTGGAGATCATTTGCAGTGGCTGGATGCCCTGGCATGCCCATTCTCTCTCTCTCTACCTGCCTCTTCTCCCCCTCTAATATATATGTGTGTGTGTGTGTGTGTGTGTGTGTGTTTTAAAAGACTAAACCAGCTCTACAGAAAATACTTGAAAGGATCCTGTGATTGTTAAGGTGTTGTCAGCTTGATCTGTTTAGTAATCCACAGAAATCCCTTTCAGGTGGGTCTCTGAGGTTGCTTCCAGGAAGGATTAACTAAAGGAGGAAGTCTTTCCTCCAGAGTGAGCCCTTCCCCCAGAGTGGGTGGCCCCTCTCAGAGGGGGACTTTATGTAAGGAAGCTCTGGGTGAAAAGAACCCCTTCCTTCCACTTGCCTGCCAGAGCTGCTTGTTGCCTTCCAGCATGGACTGAAGACCAGCGTGGACTGAAGACCTGCATGGATTCAAAAACCAGCAGCTCCTCAGGACCTCCAGGCCTCAGTGCTGGATCAGGACTGCTAAGGCATCTCGCAACATGGACTGAGCAGCTACCGGCTTCCTTGATTCTTGGGCCCACAACTGCTATTTGTGCTGCCGTAAGCTAATCCAGTAAATTGCCTTTTTAAATATAATTCATTCTAGCAGTTCTGTTCTCTAGAGAACCCTGACTAATGCGGATCCTCCATGCTGAAGAGAAAAAAAGCACACACATAAGGAACCTGGAAAAAACAAACCATACTCAAATACTACTTAATACAAGAGAGCAAAGGTAAAACCAGAAGAACTACAAAACAAGAAAAATGGCAAAAATAAATACAAAACTTTTCATTATACTCTTAATATCAGTAGCCTCAAAGCCCCAGACAAAAGACATAGGTTTGCAGACTGGGTTAAAAAGCAGGATCCTTCTATTTGTTATCTCCAAGAAACTCATCTTTCCACAAAAAATGGACACTATCTTAGGGTGAAAGGTTGGAAAACAGTGTTTCAAGCAAAAGTGCCTAGAAAATAAGCAGGTGTCACTATCCTAATATTTGACAGGGTAGACTTCAGACCAACATTAGGAAAAATAAGAAAAGTCACTTTATATTGATTAAAGGAACACTCTGACAGGAGGACATTATAATCCTAAACATATATGCACTTAACATGGGGGCTCCCAATTTCATCAGACAAACACTATTAGAACTAAGGTCATGGGCTGGAGAGATGGCTTGGTGATTAAGGAGCCTGCCTGCCAAGCCTAAGAACGCCCAATCCATGCTCCAGTTCCTACTTTTAGCCAGATGCAAGTGATGCAAGGGCGCAATGCTGCACTTGCCCACAAGGGGGTGTATGCATCTGGAGTTCATTCACAGTGGTCAGCCACTGGCACACCCATTCTCTCTCTCTCAAGAAATAAAAAAAAAAATAGGGCTGGAGAAATGGCTTAGCGGTTAGGGTGTTTGCCTGCAAAGGATCCCAGTTTGATTCTTCAGGACCCACATAAGCCAGATGCACAAGGGGCACATACATCTGGAGTTTGTTTGCAGTGGCTAGAGGCCCTGGCGTGCCTATTCTCTCTCTGTCTGCCTCTCTTCTATCTCTCTCTCTGCTTGAAAATAAGTAAATAAAAAATAAAATTAATTTTTTTAAAGAGGCAAAAAATTTACAAAATAAATAAATAAAATAAAAAAAGAACCAAGGTCACAGATAACACTAAACACAGTTGTAGTGGGTAACTTCAACACCCCACTCTCATCAATTGACAGGTCATTCCAGCAAAAAATAAACAGAGATGCATCTGGATTAAATGAGATCATAGAACAAATGGACCTAACAGATATCTACAGGATATTTCATCCAAATGCTATAGAATACACATTCTTTTCAGCAACACACAGAAAATTCTCTAAAATATACCATATATTAGGACACAAAGCAAATCTTAACAAATATAGGAAAACTGAAATAATTCCTTGCACTCTATCTAATCACAATGGGATCAACTACAAATCAGCAGCAAGAAAAGCTATAGATCATACACAAAATCATGGAAACTAAACAATACATTAGTAAATGATGAATGGGTCAATAAAGAAATTAAGAAGGAAATAAAAAAATTCACTGAATCAAATGATAATGAGAACACAACATACCAAAACCTTTGGGACACAATGAAGGCAGCCTTAAGAGGGAAATTTATAGCTTTAATTGCTTATATTAAGAAATTAGAATGGTTGCAAATAAACAACTTAATGCTGCACCTAAGGCCTTGGAAAAAGAACAAGACAAACCAAAAATCAGTAGATGGGAAGAAATAATAAAGATTAGGGCAGAAATTAATGAAATAGAAACAAAAAAATACAAAGTATCAATGAAACAAAGAGTTGGTTCTTTGAAAGGATAAACAAGATCAATAAACCCTTAGCAAATCTGACCAAAAGAAAGAGGGATCAGAGATGAAAAAGGCACCATTACAACAGATACCAGAGAAATTTAAAAAATCATAGGGACATACTTTAAGAACATATACTCCACTAAGTTTGAAAATCTGAAAGAAATGGATGATTTCCTTGATTTATATGACTTATCTAAATTAAATCAAGATGAGATTAACCACTTAAATAGACCCATAACAAGTATGGAGATCCAAGCAGTTATAAAAAATCTTCCAACTAAAAAAAGTCCAGGCCCAGATGGATTCACTGGTGAATTTTACCAGACTTTCATGGAAGAACTAACCAATGCTTCTCAAACTTTTCCATAAAATAGAAAAGGAAGGGATACTACCAAACTCCGAAGCCATATCACCCTGATACCAAAAACCAGACAAAGACAGAACAAAAAAAGAAAATTACAGACAAATCTCCCTCATGAACATAGATGCAAAAATTCTCAACAAAATATTACAAACAGAATACAAGAATATATCAGAAAGATCATTCACCCCAACCAAGTAGGCTATATCCCAGAGATGTAGGGATTGTTCAACATATGCAAATCAATAAATGTAATATATTATATAGATAGACTGAAGGACAAAAATCACATGATCATCTCATTAGATGCAGAAAAAATATTTGATAAAATTCAACATCTCTTCATGATAAAAGTCCTACAGAAACTGGGAATAGAAGAAACATATCTCAACATAATAAAGGCTGTTTATGACAAACCTACAGTCAGCATAATACTAAATGGAGAAAAACCTGAAGCTTTTCCACTCAAATTAGGAATAAGACAAGGGTGACCCACTGTTCCCACTTTTATTTAATATAATACTGGAAGTCTAAGCCATAGCAATAAAGCAAAAGACACATAAAAGGGATACAAATTGGAAAGGAAGAGATCAAGTTATCATTATTTGTAGATGATATGATTCTATACATAAAAGACTGTAAAGACTCTATCAGCAAAATATTATTGCTGATAAACACTTAAAGCAATGTAGTAGGATATAAAATAAACACACAGAAGTCAGTAGCCTTCCTATATGCTAATGACAAAAATGCTGAGGATAAAATCAGAGAATCTGCCCCATTCACAACTGAATAAAAAAATAGGGCTGGAGAAGCCTAAGGACCCCGGTTCGAGGCTCGGTTCCCCAGTACCCATATAAGCCAGATGCACAAGGTGGCTCATGCATCTGGAATTTGTTAGCAGTGGCTGGAGGCCCTGGTGTGCTCATTCTCTCTCTCTGCCTCTTTCTCTCTCTGACTGTCGCTCTCAAATAAATAAATAAAAATTTTTTAAAAGTACCTTGGAATAAACCTAACCAAGGAAGTGAAGGATCTTTACAATGAAAATTTTCAAATATCAAGAGAGAAATCACAGAAGACACTAAGAAATTGCAAGACATCCCATGTTCTTGGATTGGAAGAATCAATATTGTGAAAATGGCAATCTTACAAAAAGCAATCTACACATTTAGTGCAATCCCTATCAAAATTCCAAAGGCATTCTTCATGGAAATAGAAAAAACAATAAAATTCATTTGGAAGCACAAAAAACCTCAAGTATCTAAAACAATTTTGAGCAACAAAAATAAGGCTGGTAATATCACCATACCTGATTTTAACCTATATTACAGAGCCATACTAACAAAAACAGCATGGTACTGGCACAAAAACAGAAACATAGATCAATGGAACAGAATAGAAGACTCAGATGTAAGTGTGGGTAGCTATAGCCACCTGATTTTTGACAAAAATGCCAAAAATATTCATTGGAGAAAAGACAGCCTCTTTAACAAATGGTGTTGGGAAAATTGGGTATGTATCTGTAGAAGAATGAAGATAGATCTTTATCTCTCTCCATGCCAAGAATTAAGTCCAAATGGATCAAAGGCCTTAATATCAGATCTGAAACTCTGAATGAGGAGAGGGAAAAATAGGGGAATCCCTTCAACATATTGGCATAGGCAATGACTGTCTGAATATAATCTCAGTTGCTCAGGAAATAAAACCACTGATCAACCACTGATAACTCATGAAATTACAATGCTTTTTTTTTTTTTTTTTTTTTTTTTTTTTTGAGATAAGGTCTCACTTTGGCCCAGGCTGACCTGGAATTCACTATGTAGTCTCAGGTTGGTCTTGAACTCATGGTGATCCTCCTACCCCTGCCTCCTGAGTGCTGGGATTACAGGCGTGCACCACCACGCCCGGCATGAAATTACAATGCTTTTGTACAGAAAAGGACACTGTGAATAGAGCAAAAAGGCAACCTACAGAATGGGCAAAAACCTTTGCCAGCTAAATATCTGACAGAGGATTAATATCCAGGATATATAAAGAACTCAAAAAACTAAAGCCAGGCATGGTGATGCACACCTTTAATCCCAGCACTCAGGAGACAGAGGTAGGAGGATCACCATGAGTTCAAGGCCACCCCTGAGACTACAAAGTGAATTCCAGGTCAGCCTGAGCTAGAGTGAGACCCTACCTTTGAGAAACCAAAAAAAAAAAAAAAAAAAAAAAAAAAAAAAAAAAAGAACTCTATAAGACATCAATCAAAACAACCCACTTTAAAAAATAGACTATGGTACTAAATAGAGAGTTCTCAAACATCTAAAAAATGTTCTACATCTTTAGCTATCAGGGAAATGCAAATTAAAACTACTTTGAGATTCCATCTCACTCCTGTCAGAATGGCTGCCTTCATGAAAACAAATGCCAATAAATGCTGGTGAGGATGCAGGAAAAAAAAAAAGAGGACTCCTTCTACACTGTCGGTGGGAATGCAATCTGGTCCAGCCATTGTGGAAATAGGTGTGGAGGTTCCTGAGACAGCTAAAAATAGATTTACCATATGACCCATCTATACCACTCCCAGGCATGTATCCTAAGAAGTTTTCACAGTACCTTAGAGATACTTGCTCAACCATGTTTATTACCACCCTATTCACAATAGCTAGAAAATGGAACCAGCCTAGATGTTCCTCAACTGATGAGTGGATAATGAAGATATGGCACATTTCTATAACGGGGTTCTACTCAGCAGTAAAGAAAAATGAAATTATGAATTTTCAAGGAAATGGATGGATCTGGAAAGGATTATATTTAGTGAGGTAACCCAGGCCCAGAAAGCCAAACATTGCATGTTCTTTCTCATATATGGATCCTAGCTACAAATTATTGGACTTCTATGTGAGTTGGAATAAAACTCAGTAGCAGAGGACACTATAATCTATAAAAGGGATACAAAGGGAATAGGAAGGAAGGGAGGGGAGACTTAAGAGGATGGTGTTGTATATATGCAAGTAGAAGAACAGATTAATGGAGGTGGAAAGGCTTAAGTGAGGTCAGGGGAACAGACTGAGTAGAGGAAATGTGGGGGAAGGGCTAATCAAAATCTAAGAGGGTATAAATAAGTCATACGGAAACCTACTTTCTTCGACAATGTCATACCCAGAAGCCATAAAATGTTACTAGAAAATTTTCAATGCCAGGGATGGGATTCCTTCCAGGGAGTTGTTGGCCAGGGAGGTCCCTGATATCCCCAAAACAATACAGACCATTGCCAAGGCTCTTGGTGTCCCACCAAGAATATATGATAAGACCCTATTGCTGAAGACACCACATTCTTGGGCTGCAAGATCACTGAGAAATCCTGCTGGGGCTGAGCTGAAAACCTCCTCCGTTTAGGCCACCTGACAGAAAGCTGGAAAAAGGCTACACTGTATGCAGTTCCATGGGAGACAGAGAAATCACCAGTGGAGATATAAACAACAGTGGACACTGCAAGCCTTAAATCTGACCAGCCAGGCCAAATGAGCCAATGTGTGCAATAGTGGCATGTCTGTTAATGGGGGAAACCAACTGCTCTCTGATTGGACTGGAGGCATGCTCCATAGGAGGGAATACATGCCTGATACTGAAAACCTATGATGGGGGAAGTCATGAGCCCCAAGGTCTGCTGGTACCTAGCTAAATGTGTATACTATGAGCATAGTGCCCAGTAAGCACTTCTCTTAATGTTCATACCCATGTATTAATGCTACTCTCAATTTTGGTTGGAGAAGCTTCTCTTTTCAGATGATGGTGACCTTTGGGATGACTCAAAAGGCACCATGGTGCTGAGAAGAAGTGACAGAGGAGTGTTCAGCACTGAAACATCTCAAACCCATCTTCCAAGGCTCAGGGTCCATTGTGGAAGAGGTGGTGGAATGTATGTAAGAGCCAAAAGAAGGGTAGAACTGCTTACAGTGTACTCTTCCAGACACAAAATGGCCTGGTTATTCATTATCTTGCAGTGTCTGACACTACCTACACAAGGCCATCATAATAGGAGGAAAAGATGATGACATGAAAATAAAAGAGAGACTGATTGAGAGGGGGAGGGGATATAATGGAGAGTGGAGTTGCAAAGGGAAAGTGGGGGAGGTTATTACCATGTTTTATTGTCTATAACTAGGGACGATGTCAATAAAAAAACATAATAAAAATAGGACTGGGGAGATGGCTTAGCCATTAATGCGCTTTTAAAAATATTTCTATATTTATGAGAGACAGAGAGACAGGAGAGAGAAAGAATGAGTATACCAGGGCCCCTTTTTTTTTTTTTTTTGAGGTAGGGTGTCACTCTGGCTCAGGCTGACCTGGAAGTAACTGTGTAGTCTCAGGGTGGCCTTGAACTCACAGTGATCCTCCTACCTCTGCCTCCCAAGTGCTGGGGTTAAAGGTGTGCGCCACCACGCCTGGCTTACCAGGGCCTCTTGATGCTGCAGACTCCAGACACATGTGCCACTTTATGCATCTGGCTGGCTTTACATGTGTACTAGGAAATCAAGTCCGCACCAGCAGGTTTGGTGAACAAGTACCTTTAACCACTGAGCCACCTCCCTAGACCTTGAAGACCGTTTTTATTTATTTATTTATTTTAATTTATTTATTTTATTTTATTTTATTTTATTTTATTTTTTTTTTTGGTTTTGCGAGGTAGGGTCTCACTCTGGCCCAGGCTGACCTGGAATTAACTATGTAGTCTCAGGGTGGCCTCGAACTCTCAGCGATCCTCCTGCCTCTGCCTCCTGAGTGCTGGGATTAAAGGCATGCGCCACCACGCCCGGCTTTTATTTTTGTTTTTTGAGGTAGGATCTTACTTTAGCTCAGGCTGACCTGGAATTCACTATGTAGTCTCAGCAATCCTCCTACCTCTGCCTCCCAAGTACTGGGATTAAAGGTGTGTGCCACCACACCCAGGTCCCAAAGCCCTTAAAATTTTTTTTTTTTTTTTTTTTTTAGGGCTGGAGAGATGGCTTAGCAGTTAAGGTGCCTGCCTGCTAAGCCTAAGAACGTAGGTTCCAATCTCCAGGTCCTATGTTTAGCCAGATGCAAAGTGACGCAAGGGCACAATGCCACACTTGCCCACAAGGGGGCGCACACATCTGGATTTCCTTCACAGCAGCTGAGAGACTGTTGGCGCACCCATTCTCTGTCTCCCTCTCCCTCTCTCTCTCTGTGTCTCTCTCCAAAAAAAAAAAAATTTTTTAAAGATTTTATTTTCATTTATTTATTAAAGACAGAGAGAGGGAAAGAGAGAGAGGGGGAGAGTGAGAATGGGTACTCCAGGGCTTCTAGCCACCCCAAATGAACTCCAGACACGTGCACCCCTTTATGCATCTAATTTATGTTGGATCTGGAGAATCAAACCAGGATCCTTAGGCTTCGCAGGCAAACGCCTTAACCACTAAGCCATCTCTCCAGCCCCCAAAGCCCTTTTAAGTGTCTAGTTTGGTAACATTAAGTATGTTCACAGTGTTGTACAATTCTCTCTGACTCTTTTTCTTCCTCCTCCCCAGCATTTATTGTCATTTGTTTTCTTGATGGTAGCCATTCTGACAGGAGTGAGATGGAAATTCAAAGTAGTTTTAATCTGCATTTCTCTGGTGGCTAAAGATGTAGAACATTTGTTTCTATGTTTATAATGCCATCTGTATTTCTTCTTTTGAGAACTCTCTAGTTCCATAGCCCATTTTTAAAGTGGGTTGTTTGATGTCTTGTATATACTGTATATTAATCCTCTGTCAGATGTATAGCTGGCAAAGATTTTCATCCATTCTGTAGGTTATTTCTTTGTTCTATTCACAGTGTCCTTTGCTGTACAAAAGCTTTGTAATTTCATGAGATCTCAGTGGTTGATCAGTGGTTTTATTTCCTGAGCAATTGGGGTTATATTCCGAAAGTCATTGCCTATGCCAATATGTTGGAAGGGTTTCCACTACTTTTTCCTCTAGTTGTTTCAGAATTTCAGGTCTGATATTAAGGTCTTTGATCCATTTGGACTTAATTCTTGTGCATAGAGAGAAATATGGATCTATTTTCATTCTTCTACATATAGAAGGCCAGTTTCCCCAGCACCATTTGCTGAAGAGGCTGTCTTTTCTCCAGTGAATATTTTTGCATTTTCCCCCAAAATCAGATGGCTGTAGATGTCTAGACTTACATCTGGGTCCTCTGTTCTGTTCCACTGATCTTTGAGGGCTTGGGTTTTCTACTTATCTGCAGTAGTCTTAGATTTGTAAATTTGACTTTGTATATCTTCAGGGTAGGAGCTTACGATGCCAGTTGTGGCTCTTATATTACTCCCAGCAGAAGTGACCCTAAGGGTTGAGATTGCTTGCTATGCAAGTATTCTAGTAGGGTGGGTGGAGCAAATTACTGGCAAATTCTAAAATTCAACTGAGCAATAGACACATTGTATCAAAACCATCACAGAGTGTTTATTCAAGAGTAGGGATTAAAACAAATGGGTAATCAAATCATGTCAATGTCCCTAAAGGTGTGTGTTGTCCCCACCCTTAATCCTGTCAACTGGGAGGCTGAAGTTTCTGGTCTTTAAAGGTTCCAGGCTAGCCTGGAGCCAAGTGAGACCCTGCCCCCAATAATGACAGAAGAAAAAGACAAAGGTCCTATAAATCAGGCAACATCAAAGGCAACAATAGTCAGTACCAAAATACAGCTTATTTCAGAATGGTAAAGCTGACCAAGAATACATCAATCAAACTTAACACCATTAACATGGAATGTGAGATTAGCACTTCCAGTACAAGCCTATGTACCTGGCTTTGTGTAACTAGGCCCTATTACCTTTTGGGATGGCTTCCAAGCTCACCTATGCTGAGTGCCCACCTTGGTCCCTCTCTGTTGCACTATGGACTCCGTTAGCCTGCTTGGAACATTGAATCTGGCGTTCTGATTGGTTGTGCTGGATGCTGTGTGACTCGGGAGTGGTCCTCTGGTGGTTCACAGCACTGGCAGTTGGGGGAAGGGAGGCTGTGCAGGGTGCCTGGAGTTGTACTGGAGCTGAGCAGCTGGTCCTGTAGTCTTTCCCTTCAGGTTTCTTCACTTTGGGAGGAGGCTGGTGTGAGTGGAAAATCCCTTCGCTTGGCTTCTGCTTCTGAGGCCCAGGCAGGCACATGGACCGGGACTGCCTCTAACACTGTGGTAGGAGCCAATTCTGGCTGGTTGCCTGCTTGCTAGAAGCTCTCTCTTGCTTTGCTGCTGTGGTTGATAATTCTTTATAACACCTTCACTTTTCAGTAGAACAATACATTTTTGAAAGAATAATCAATAAATGAGATCATTGGAAAAAAATCAGGGAGGGCTGGAGAGATGGCTTAGTGGTTAAGGTGCTTGCCTGCAAAGCCAAAGGACCTCAGTTTGATTCCCCAGGACCCAGTCAGTCAGATGCACAAGATGGCGCATGTGTCTGGGGTTCATTTGCAGTGGTTGGAGGCCCTGGTGTGCCCATTCTCTCTCTCCCTCTGTCTCCCTCTGTGTCTTTCTCTCTCTCAAATAAATAAATAAAAACAATAAAATATTTAAAAGAAAAAAATCGAGGAGAAAATTTTAAGAATACAAAAGTCAAATGAAAAGGATAGCATATCCCAGAACCTCCAGGATATAGCCAAAGTAGCCCCAAGGGGAAAGTTTATAGCTAGAAATGCTTATGTTTAAAAAATCAGAGAGATCTCAGATAAATAACTTAATGAAGCATCTCAAGAATCCAGAAAAAGAAGACAAACCCCAATGCAGCAGATAGCAAGAAATAATTAGGACAAAAAATTAATGAAATTGATAGTGATGTGGTTTATATGTAAAGTGTTCTCCATAGCCTCATGTGTTTGAACGCTTGGTCTTCAGTGTTGCTGTTTTGTACAGAGGAAGAGGATAGAGTTATTAAAATAGTGTACAAAATAAGTTTACACAACATATGATTATAATTTTATAGTTAAAATTTCAACATTCAGAAAAATAGTTAATATCATTTCTAGATACACTCAGAACAGAGGAAGGAGGATCACTAAAACATCTCATGGGGACTCTAGTGAGTTGCATGACCAAAGTATGCCACAAAAACAAACAAACAACAACAACAAACAAAAAATGAGGAGACCTATGGCTTAGCAGTTAAGTCACTTGTCCATAAAATGTAAGCCACAGGTTCAAAGTTCAGTACCCACAGGGTGGAACCTACACTCTGGGCAAAACATTGCCAGCTAAATATCTGACAGAGGATTAATATTCTGGATATAAAAGAACTCAAAAAACTAAAAAGCCAGGGCATGGTGATGCACACCTTTAATCCCAGCACTCAGGAGACAGAGGTAGGAGGATCACTGTGAGTTTGAAGGCCACCCCTGAGACTACTCTCCAGCCCTGAATAAATAATTTAAAAAAGAAACATGTTATTTTCTCTAACAGCTACATAGGGAGAAAACAAAGATGAACAAGTGAACTTTTTTTTTTGAAATAAGGTATTGCTATGTAGTCCAAGCTGATCACAAGCTTGCATTCCTCCTGCCTCGGGCTCCTGAGTGCTTGGATGACAGGTGTGCCTCACTATATCAAGCTATTCCACATTCATGTTAGTGAAATCATACATAAAAGTTAGTTGCTATTGGGTTGACATATCCATTATAACCTATTTTGGCAACAAATATTTTCTATCAAATACAATTTCCTATTACAAATTGTATGCTGAATAATATATATTTACAACAAACATATTAAAAACTTACAGGGTCCATTGAGGAAGAGGGGACAGAAAGAATGTAAGAGCCAAAGGAAGGGTATGACTCCTTACAATGCAACTGTCCAGACAGAAATTGGCCTTGATATCCATGACCTCACAGTGCCTAGCAATACCTTCACAAGACCCTCATAATAGGAGAAAAAGATGATGACATCAAATTAAAAGAGAGACTACTGGAGAGAGGGAGGGGATATGAAGGAGAGTAGAGTTCTGAAGGGGAATGGGGGGATGGAAATATAATGATTTATTTTCTGTAAGTATAGAAGTTGTCAAAAAAAAAGAAACAAAAAAATTAACAAAGATCATGATTTTCTTTTTTAAAGTTTTTTAGAGAGAGAGAGAGAATTGGCATGCCAGGACCTCCGCCACTGAAATAGCACTCCAGACACTTGTGCCATCTAGTGGGAATGTGTGATCTTGTGCTTGCCTCATCTTTGTGTGTCTGGCTTACGTGAGATCTGGAGAGTTGAATATGAGTCCCTAGGCTTTGCAGGCAAGTGTGTCAACTGCTAAGCCATGTCTCCAGCCAAGTACTATATTCCCATAGAGATATAACAAGTCCTTTAAAATGATATGTATCTCAAAAAATGTTGCAACTGAGCCAGGCATGGTGGCGCATGCCTTTAATCCCAGCACTTAGGAGTCAGAGGTAGGATGATTACTATAAATTCAAGGCTACCCTGAAACTACATAGTGAATTGCAGGTCAACCTGAGCTAGAGAAAGACCCTACCTTGAAAAACAAAACAAAATAAAATGTTGCAACTAGCCAAGAATGTATTTTAGTGATAGAAAGTTAAGATGTGGGTTTGAAACTTTAGAACTCCACCCTATGTGAAGTCTGGAGTTTATTCATAGAGAGAAAAGAAAAGACAAAATGGATGTGGCAGTGCCTCTTGCTACTGCAAAAGAACTGCAGACACACGTGCCACTTTGTGCATCTGTCTTTATACAGGTACTGGAAAATCGAACCTGGGCTAGCAGGCATTGTAAAGAAGCACCTTTAACCTCCGAGTCATCTCCCCAGCCCACAAACACCAGGTGTTTTAATTTTGTTTTTGCGCATGTGGTATGTATGCTTGTGCTTATATGAGTGAGGGCTGGAGAGATGGCTTAGCAGTTAAGGCGCTTGTCTGCAAAGCCAAATGATCCAGGTTTGGTTCCCCAGGACCCTCGTAAACCAGAAAAGAAAAAAAAAATATGTAATGAGCCGGGTGTGGTGGCGCATGCCTTTAATCCCAGCACTTGGGAGGCAGAGGTAGGAGGATCACTGTGAGTTCAAGGCCACTCTGAGACTACATAGTGAATTCCAGGTCAGCCTGGGCTAGAGGGAGACACCACCTCGAAAAACCAAAAAAAAAAAAAAAATGTAATGATACATTCATGGGCAAAGTAATAAAACTCAGCCTAACTTTCTGCCTTATAAAGAGTTAACTTGAGCTGAATTGTGGTCTTACATGTAGAACATTAAACCATCAACCCTTTAGAAAAAAACTAAAGGGAGTTGGGGAGATAGTTATCTGGAAAATGCTTGCCTTGTAAGCATGAAGACTCCATTGCAATCCTGGGTACCCACATAACATGATGGGCATGGTGGTGTGTGCCTATTATCTAGCACTTGGGAATTGGAAGACAGGAGGATCCCTGAGGCAAGCAGGCTAGTTAGCCTGGCCAAACCAGTGAGCTCTAGGTTCAGATAGAGACCCTGTTGAAAAAAATAAGGTGGAAGTCAGGCATGGTGATACAAGCCTTTAATCCCAGCACTCGGAAACAGAGGTACAAGGATCACTGTGAGTTTGAGGCCAGCCTGGGACTAACATAGTGCATTACAGGGTCTTTTTGGGGGATATTTTCTTCTGTGTTTTTATTGAATATATCTAGCATGCCTTTAGAGTGAAATTCTTTTCCTTCTACTATACCCTGAGTTCTTATGTTCAATCTCTTCATAGTGTCCCAAATGTCTTGAAATTCCCACACATGCATTCCTACTAGTTTGTATTTCTCTTTGTTGGACTGTATTTGGTCTTCCACTGTGTCTTATAGTTTAGATATTCTGTCATCTCTTTGATCCATTCTACTGGTGAGACTTTCTACAGAGATTTTTTTTTATTTGACTTACTCTGTTTTGCATTTCTCATATTTAAAACTTTTGTTATTATTATTTTGGTTTTTCAAGGTAGGGTCTCACTCTGGCCCAGGCTGTCCTGGAATTAACTATGTAGTCTCAGGGTGACCACGAATTCATGGCAATCCTCCTACTTCTGCCTCCCATGTGCTGGGATTAAATACGTGTGCCACCACGCCTGGCTAAAACTTTTATTATTATTTATTTGAGAGAGAGAGGTAGAGAGAAAGAGAGATAAAGAATGGGCATGCCAGGGCCTTCAGCCACTGCCAATGAACACCAGACGCGTGTGCCCTCTTGTGCACATGTGCAACGTTGCACACTTTTGTCACTGTGCGTCTAGCTTACATGGGACCTAGAGATTCAAACATGAGTTCTTAGGATGTAGAATATTTTTTAGATGCTTAACCACTGTATTTCTTCTTTCCAGAACTTTCTATTTTTCTGATTGCCCATTTTTTAAAAAATTGTTTGATTTCTTACTAATTTAGTATTTTGAGTTCTTTATTTCATGGATATTAATTTCCTGTGTCAGATAGCTAGCTGGCAAAGATTTTCTTCCATTCTGTAGGTTGATTTCTTTGTTCTATTCACAGTGTCCTTTCTGTTGAAATCATTGTGATTTCATTTCATCTAAGTGGTTGATTAGTGGTATATTTCCTGAGCAACTGGGGTTATATCCGTAAAGTCATTGCCTACTTTTTCCCTACTTTTTCTTCTAGCAGTTTCAGTTTCAGGTCTCATATTAAGGTCTTTGATCCATTTGAACTTGGTTCTTATCCATGGAAAGAGATAAATATTTATTTTCATTCTTCTACATATGGATATCCAGTTTTCCCATCACCATTTGTTAAAGAGGCTATCTTTTCTACAATTAATATTTTGACATTTTTTTGAAAATCAGATAGCTGTAGCTGCTGGACTTACATCTGGGTCCTCTGTTCTGTTCCATTGATCTTCCTACCTCTGCCTTTCAAGTGCTGGGATTAAAGTAGTGACTTAGGTTTTGAGTTTGCTTGTTATGCATATCTTCAATAGGGGGTAGGAGCAAATTACTGACATATTCTAAAATTCAACTGAGCAGATTACATTCAATCAAAAGTGACCTTAGGTGTTGAGTTTGCTTGCTAAACAAGTATTCTAATAAAGCTGGGTGGTATGTGTTACTGGCACCCTTTTTTCTAAAAATTTTTTTGAGCAATAGACACATTGTCATCAAAACCATGGCGTTTATTCAAGAGTCTCAGGGTGGCCTCTTGACAAATGGGTAATCAAATCTCTGCCTCCCGTCCTGGGATTAAAGGTGTGCCACCACCCCACACCTTAATCTTGTCAACTGGGAGCTGAGATTTCTGGTCTGTAATGAGTTCCAGATCAGCCTGGGGCCAAGTGAGGCCCTGTCCCCAATAATGACAGAAGAAAAATACAAAGGCCCTATAAATCAGGAACTGTCAAAGGCAACAATAGTCAATGCCAAAATACAGCTTATTTGAGAATGGTAAAACCAACCAAGAATACATCAAGCAAATCTAACACATAACCTGCCATGACATGGAAGGGGAGATTTAGCACTTCCAGTGCAAACCTACAAACCTGGCTTTGTGTAAGTGGACCCTGATACCTTTGGGGGATGGCTTCCAGTCTCACCTGTTCTGAATGCCCACGTTGGTCCCACTTTATTACGCTGTGGACTTGGTTAGGCTGCTTGGTTCACTGGATCAGGTGTTCTGATCAGCTATGCTGGGTGCTGTGTAGCTGGGGGTGGTTCTCCAGTGGTTCCAGTGGGGGAAGGGAGGCTGTGCAGGGTGCCTGGAGTTGTACTGGCCTCCCGAGCTGGGATTAAAGGCTGGTCCTGTAGTCTTTCCCTTCAGGTTTCTTCACTTTGGGAGGAGGCTGGTGTGAGTGGATTTGCAGTGGTTGGAGGCCCTGGTGTGCCCATTCTCTCTCTCCCTCTGTCTCCCTCTGTGTCTTTCTCTCTCTCAAATAAATAAATAAAAACAATAAAATATTTAAAAGAAAAAAAATCGAGGAGAAAATTTTAAGAATACAAAAGTCAAATGAAAAGGATAGCATATCCCAGAACCTCCAGGATATAGCCAAAGTAGCCCCAAGGGGAAAGTTTATAGCTAGAAATGCTTATGTTTAAAAAATCAGAGAGATCTCAGATAAATAACTTAATGAAGCATCTCAAGAATCCAGAAAAAGAAGACAAACCCCAATGCAGCAGATAGCAAGAAATAATTAGGACAAAAAATTAATGAAATTGATAGTGATGTGGTTTATATGTAAAGTGTTCTCCATAGCCTCATGTGTTTGAATGCTGGGTCTTCAGTGTTGCTGTTTTGTACAGAGGAAGTTTTTTTTTTTTTTTTCAAGGTAGGGTCTCATTCTAGTCCACGCTGACATGGTGTCCTCAAACTCACGGGGCCAAGTGCTGGAATTAAAGGTGTGCGCCACCATGCCTGGCTCAGAGAAAAGTTTTAAACTATGACTTCCCTGTCTCTTATGGAAATGTAGGAGGAACAAAGGAAGGGAGCTAGTGGGTGAAGGAGAGGCTGGGAAGTCCTACTGAGAGCATGGGTGGAGTTAGGAGGCTCTGGGGAGCGCCTAGGAGGAATTGGTGCACCCCCTGTCCTCATGCCTCTGTCTGCCTTTTCCTTCCCTGCCAGCCCCACAGTCCTTTCTGCTCCTTAACATCCCACCCAGGATCTGTCCTGCTTTTGTTTCTGCAACTGCTTCTGCCTGAATGTTCTTCTTCATAGTCTTCTTCACTCTTCACATGTCAACTAAAATGTCACCTGGAGTTGAGGTGACAGCTCCAAGGCTAAAGTGCTTGCTTGCAAGCCCACGGACCTGATTTCATGTCCAGCACTCACACAGAAATGCAAGGGATAGTAGTGTGTGGAGAGGCAGAGAAAGAAGGTCCCTGGGGACCACTAGCTAGTCTAGTCTAGTCTAGTCTAGTCTAATTGATCACCTTCAGGTCATTGAGAGACTCTATCTCAAAAGAGATGGACAGCGTTCCTAAGGAATGATATCAGAGGATGGCCTTCGGTCTCCATACACGTGTACATGCACCTTCACACACACAACATGCACACAAACACACACACACACACTACAGAAACTCACCTTATATCACTTTTCAGTTTTTTGGCTAAGATCAAGTATAAAAACTCAACTTCTCTGGACTTCAGTGCACTGGGTGAAGCAAGCCACTTGGCCTGTCACTATGAACCCTATGGCCTGAGTTCTTTTTGTGTCGTATCACTGCCTGGTACCTGGAATACAAGCTCTTCATGGTTATGGCACTTGTCTCGTTTACTGATGCATTTTTTAGTGCCTGTCATAGTCCTTAGAAGACAGTAAGTGTTCCACAAATGACTGGTGACTGTTGATGGGTGCATTGATTACTTTACTCATTGCTGTGACCACCTGACAACAAGCACTTTAAAGAAGGAAAGGATTTATTTCAGTGTATAGTTTCAAGGGGGTACTTTCTATCATAGTACAGAAGGCATGGCAGCAGGAGTGAAAGGCTGCTGGTCACATCCCACCCATAGCAGGGAAGTAGAGGGTGAACAGGAAGTGAGGCAGTGCTATAAAACCTCACGGCCCATCCCTAGTGACTTACTTCCTCCAGCAAGGTTCTATCTCCTAGTTTTCACCAACTTCCCAAACAGCACCACCAGCTGGAGACCAAGTGTTCAAATACATGAGCCTATGGGAGACATTTTACATTCAAACAATGACCATTGGCTGTTCAGTGGCAAAAGGCAGTTGTGGGCTAGAGAGGTGGCTTAGTGGTTAAGGTGCTTGCCTGTGAAGCCTAAAGACCCAGGTTCGATTCCTCAGTACCCACGTAAGCCAGATGCACATAGTGGCGCATGCATTTGGAGTTCGTTTGCAGTGGCTGGAGGCCCTGGTGCACCCATTCTTTCTCTGTCTCAAATACATAAAAAAAAAATTAAAACGACAGTTGCTTGTAAAGCCTGACAACCCAGCTTCAGTTCTCCAGCACCCACATAAAGCCAGAAGTGCAAAAAGTGCACAAACATCTGGTGTTCATTTGTAGCAGCAAGAAACTCTATATGTGCCCATACACACACATCCATGCAAATAAATATTTCAAAAATATTTACTTATTTATTTAAGGGAGAGAGGGAGACAGAGAAAGAAAGAGAGGGAGACAGCCAGAGTGAGTATGGACACTCCAGGGCTTTCTGCCACTGCAAATGAACTCCAGACTCACACATCAATTAGTGCATCTGGCTTTATATGGCTATTGGGGAATGGAAACCAGACTGTCAGGCTTTGCAAGCAAGCACCTTTAACTGCTAAGCCAACTCCAGCCCAAAATATATATTATTTTAAAAAACCCATGGGCATGGTGGTACATGCATTTAATCCCAGCACTTTGGAAGCTGAGGTAGAAGGATTGCCATGATCTGGAGGCCACCTGAGACTATAGAGTGAATTCCAGGTCAGCCTGTGTTAGAGTGATATCCTCCCTCAAAAAACCATATGTTCAGGCTCAGCCATGGTCACATCAGTGCCGTTTACAATAGCCAACAGGTGGGAGTGAGCTAATAATTGATAAGACACACACCGTGGAACATTACTTAGAATTAAAAAGGAAAAACATCTCTCCATTGATACAATGTGGGTGAACCTTGGGCATATTATTCTAAATAAAATAAGCCAGTCACAGAAACATAAATATTACATGATTCCACTTACACGAGGTACCTAGGGTAGTCAAATTCAAAATAACAGAAAGTAGCATTGTGGTTGTCAGGAGCAAGGAAAGGAGACATGAAATTGTTTAGTGGAATTAGAGTTTCAGTTTTGTAAGATTAAAAAGTTCTGTGGAAAGCCGGGCGTGGTGGCGCACGCCTTTAATCCCAGCACTTGGGAGGCAGAGGTAGGAGGATCGCCGAGAGTTCGAGGCCACCCTGAGACTACATAGTTAATTCCAGGTCAGCCTGGACCAGAGTGAGACCCTACCTCAAAAAACAAACAAACAAACAAAAAAAAAGTTCTGTGGATTAGTTGTACAACAGTGTGTATATATGTGATATACACTGTACACTTAAAGATGGTTGACATGTGAATTTTATGTTACATGCATTGATGATTATAAAATGAGTCCTCTTACTAGTGGATCACAGTGACATATTATTCAGCAAACCTGCTTCACACTGCCCATGGCCATTTTCCAAACAAGACTGTGTTGCAAAGTCAATGACCCTTTCTGCTGGATGTGGTGGTGCACACCTTTAATCCCAGCATTCAGGAGGCAAAGGTAGGAAGATCGCCATGAGTTCCAGGCCACCCTGAGATTACATAGTGAATTCCAGGTCAGCCTGGGCTAAAGTGAGACCCTACCTTGAAAAACCGAAAAATGAAAAAAACAAACAAACAACAAAATAAATAAATAAATAAAATAAAATAAATGACCCTTTCTTTCCTGCATTTCTTATACTCCACAATACCAGTTCAATTTGTTAATCCAGGGGGGAATAAATCAGACTTTGAATAACAGGACACTCCTTGAGCACTGAGACCCCTTCAAAAGAGTGTACATTCTCCCTGTTGCCCCAGTGCAGGTCAGCTGGCCCAGTCTCAAAGGTTGTAATCTCTTAATTGCAGCTGTTCACCCAAAGATTTTTTTTTTTCTGTGCCATATCCCTCTGCTCACACCACTTTATTTCTATGCAGTGCAACCCTGCACAGGCATAACAGCAAGCTTCTCACACAAACTGCTTCCAGCCCAGTCCAAGCAAAACTCTTTCTCACCCTCAAAAGCCAAACCTCACAGTCCATAGTTCTTACTGCATTCGGGTCTTTCAGCTCTGACCAGAATAGTCCACCAAGCTGTACTTACAGCACTTCAAGGCATCTCTTAGGCCTAGGTTTCAAATCCTTCCACATTCCTCTTGAAAATCAGCTCCAAAAGGCCAAAGCCAGAGTCAGGTGTCTAGTAGCAAATGACACCACTCCTCCGTACCAACATTACTGTTGCAGTCAGGGTCGCATTGCTGGCAGAAATCACCCAGCCACGAGCAGCCTGTGGGAAAAAAGAGGTTTATTTTGGCTTACAGGCTCGAGAGGGAAGCTCCATGATGGCAAGGAAAATGAAGGCATGAGCAGAGGGTGAACATCACCCCCTGGCCAACATCAGGGGGACAACAGGAACAGGAGAGTGTGCCAATCATTGGCACGGGAAACTGGCTATAACACCCAGAAGCCTGCCCCTAACAATACACCTCCTCCAGGAGGCTTTAATTTCCAATTGCCATCAGCTGGGGAGACCAGCATTTAGAAGACCTAAGTTTATGGGAGACACCTGAATCAAACCACCAGACTAAGTAGGAGGATCACCATGAGTTTGAGGCCAGCCTGGGCTACAGAGTGAGTTCTAGGCTAGCCTTGGTTCGAGTGATACCCTGCCTCGAAAAACAACCCAACCCAAACCAATGAACCAACCAAACAAAAAACCCAAAAACCCAAACTGTGTCCAAGTTTCCTGAAGAAGACAAAGGCCTTAGTGTCTTAGAGTTCTCCCGAAAGCAAAGTATGAATCAGGTCCCATGCTTAGCAAGTTTACCTGGGACAATGCCAAGAAAATGGAGATAGAGGACCGGTGTGATGGCTCATGCCTGTAATCTCAGCCCTTAGGAGACTGAGGTAGGAGGAGTGACATGAGTTCAAGGCCAGCTTGGGTTAAGAGTGAATTCTAGGTCTGCCTGGGATAGAGTGAGACCCTGCCTTGAAACAAACAAATAAAACAAAGATGGAGAGAGGGACCAATACGGGCCTGATTTCAGTGGGTTCGTTCTGAGGCGGGTATGGAAGACTCCTTGGAATCACATGTGGTGGCACACACCGTTAACCCCAGCACTCAGGAGCCACCTACACTGACAGTGGCTTTTCCCCCATGCAGTCACTGTCCGACCTGACAATCGCTCTGGAAACGTCCTCACAGACACACAGTGCACTTCAACAGACAGACATCTCTTTGTCCAGTCAAGTTGACAGCCAAGGCCACACGCCACAAGGACTTTAAGGACACTTTACCTTGCTTTCCAGATGGCCCCACAACTTCCTTTTCTCAGCTCTCAGTTGTTCCGACTGCCGCGTTTGTTTGCCTTCATCATGTCCTCTTCCTTTTTGCTCTGCGCTTCCGGGTTTGGAGGTCATCTGGAGAGTCTGTAACACTCAAGTCCATTTGCTAGTGGCCTCCACTTGGTCTGTACTGGGCTGGGCTCCAGACTAGGGTTTCCTCAGAAGTGTCTACTGTGGTCTCCACCTCATATGAGTGATTTGTTTCTGGGACAGTCCCTGTGAGGTTGGTGGCTCAGCTGAGGGCCCAACCACAGGCATGTGACTTGGTTTTTGCCATGACCTTGAGGGTTAGCTGCTCTGGTTTATGCTCCCCACATGGCAGCACTGGCCCCAGTGCCAACCAGGCTGAGGCCCAGGCCTGCTCAGCGTCTGCACCACATCCCAAGTCCTACAGTTGAGCCTTGCTGACTTTCCAGCCCTAGAGGCTGCCTGCCTCAGCTGTTTTCTCCCATGAGGGTGCCTGTCTCTTTTCTTTTTTTAAAATTTATTTTTAATTTTTTCATTTTGCCAGGAGTGGTAGCACATGCCTTTAATCCCAGCACTCAGAGGCAGTGGTAGGTGGATTGCTGTAAGTTCGAGGTCACCCTGAGACTACATAATGGATTCCAGGTCAGCCTGGGCTAGAGAGAAACCCTACTTTGAAAAACCAAAAAAAAAAATTTTTTTTATTCTATTTACTTATTTGTAAGCAGATAGCTAGCTAGCTAGATTGATAGAGAATGAATATTTGCAGGGCCTCAAGCCACTGCAAATTAACTCTAGATGCATGCACCACTTTGTGCATCTGACTTTACACGGGTACTGAGGAACTGAACCTGGGTCATTAGGCTTTGTAGGCAAGTGCCTTAATTGCTTAACTATCTCTCCATCCCTTGTCTCCTTTCTTTTAAGAAGCTTCTTTTGAAAAAATATGTTATTTTTATTTATTTATTTGAGAGAGATACAGAAGTAGGTAGAAAGAGAGAGAGAGAGAGAATATGGACATGCCAGGGCCTCCAGCCACTGCAAACAAACTCCAGATGCACGCACCCCCTTGTGCATCTGACTTATATGGGTCCTGGGTAATCTACCTGAGGTCCTTTGGTTTTACAGGCAAGCGCCTTAACCACTAAGCCATCTCTCCAGCCCTCTTTTAAGAAGTTTCTTTTTTAAAAACTTTTTTTTTTTTTTTTTTTTTTTGGTTTTTCAAGGTAGGGTCTCACTCTGGCCCAGGCCAACCTGGAATTAACTATGTAGTCTCAGGGTGGCCTTGAACTCACAGCGATCCTCCTACTCTGCCTCCCGAGTGCTGGGATTAAAGGCGTGTGCCACCACACCCAGCTCTTTTTTTAAAAACATTTAAAAAATATTTTATTTATTTATTTATTTGAGCGAGAAAAGGGAGAAAGAGAGAGAATGGGCGCGCCAGGCTTCCAGCCACTACAAATGAACTCCAGATGCATGTGCCCCTTGTACATCTGGTTTATGTGAGTCCTGGAGAATCAAACCAGGATCCTTTGGCTTTGCAGGCAAACGCCTTAGCCACTAAGCCATCGCTCTAGCCCCTTAAGAAGTTTCTTACTGGGCTTGGTGGTACATGCCTATAATCCTAGCCAATATAATCTGGGAGGCCAAGGCAGGAGGATTGCTGTCAGTTAGAGGTCTGCCTAGTCTACATAGCAAGCTCTTGTATCCACAAGCCAAAACCAAAACCAAAACCAAAAGCGTAGAAACATGTCCCTCTCACATTAGCATGATTAATAATCTTTTACAATCTTATATATGTGTGTTTGGGGGGAGGAGGAGGTCTTTCTTTTAAGAAGCTTCTTTTGAAAAAATATGTTATTTTTATTTATTTATTTGAGAGAGATACAGAAGTAGGGAGAGAGAGAGAGAGAGAGAGAGAGAGAGAGAGAATATGGACATGCCAGGGCCTCCAGCCACTGCAAACAAACTCCAGATGCACGCACCCCCTTGTGCATCTGACTTATATGGGTCCTGGGTAATCTACCTGAGGTCCTTTGGTTTTACAGGCAAGCGCCTTAACCACTAAGCCATCTCTCCAGCCCTCTTTTAAGAAGTTTCTTTTTTAAAAACTTTTTTTTTTTTTTTTTTTTTGGTTTTTCAAGGTAGGGTCTCACTCTGGCCCAGGCCAACCTGGAATTAACTATGTAGTCTCAGGGTGGCCTTGAACTCACAGCGATCCTCCTACTCTGCCTCCCGAGTGCTGGGATTAAAGGCGTGTGCCACCACACCCAGCTCTTTTTTTAAAAACATTTAAAAAATATTTTATTTATTTATTTATTTATTTGAGCGAGAGAAAGAGGGAGAAAGAGAGAGAATGGGCGCGCCAGGGCTTCCAGCCACTACAAATGAACTCCAGATGCATGTGCCCCTTGTACATCTGGTTTATGTGAGTCCTGGAGAATCAAACCAGGATCCTTTGGCTTTGCAGGCAAACGCCTTAGCCACTAAGCCATCGCTCTAGCCCCTTAAGAAGTTTCTTACTGGGCTTGGTGGTACATGCCTATAATCCTAGCCAATATAATCTGGGAGGCCAAGGCAGGAGGATTGCTGTCAGTTAGAGGTCTGCCTAGTCTACATAGCAAGCTCTTGTATCCACAAGCCAAAACCAAAACCAAAACCAAAAGCGTAGAAACATGTCCCTCTCACATTAGCATGATTAATAATCTTTTACAATCTTATATATGTGTGTTTGGGGGAGGAGGAGGTGGTTTCAGTCATCTTTAGCAGAAGTAATGTGACTTCTCTATCTGTAACAGGTTCTGTTCACCCCAGAGCTGGATGTCACCCCTCTGTGGCATTATTACGTCATTACAACTATTTACCTCAAGCCTGTTTGGACTTGGGGATCTAGCTAGCTCAGCTTAGGACAAGATCAAGAGGAAGCCACCTTTCTGTTTTTGTTTTTGGTGGTACTGTGGACAGATCCCAGGGCTTCAAGCATGCTATGAAAGCTCTGTACCCCAGAGCCATACCCAGTCCCCATTTCATGTATGTATACAGTAGCCCCCCCCCCATCTGTGATGGGGACTTAGTTTATGGATGCTTAAAAAGCCACAAATTGTACAGAGCTCTTTTTATTTTTTTATTTTTTCGAGGTAGGGTCTTGCTCTAGCCCAACCTGACCTGGAATTCACTATGTAGTCTCAGGGTGGCCTTGAACTCACAGTGATCCTCCTACCTCTGCCTCCTGAGGGCTGGGATTAAAGATGTGCACCACCACACCCAGCTAAATTGTACAGAGCTCTTTATATGCAACTTTTCTTCTTTCTTTATTTAAAAAAAATATTTATTTATTTATTTTAGAGAAAGAGAAAGGGGGGGGGAGAGAAAGAATGGGTATGCCTCCAGCCACTGCAAACAAACTTCAGATGTACGTGTTACTTTGTGCATCTGGCTTACATAAGGTATTGGGAAATCAAACTGGGGTTCTTAGGCTTTACAGGCAAGCTCCTTAACCATTAAGCCATCTCTCCAGCCCTTTAAAAGAAGTTTTAAATTATTTACTTGAGAGGGGGTGGGAAGGAGACAGAGAGACAGAGAATGGGTATGCTAGAGTCTTCTGCTATTGTAGGCAAGTGCCTTAACCACTGAACCATCTCTCCAGCTCTCCTACCACTGCAAATGAACTCCAGACACATGTCACTTTGTGCATCTGGCTTTATGTGGGTATTAGGGAATTGAACCCAGGCCATTAGGCTTTGCAAGCAAGTAAAAATTTATTTGTAAACTGGGGTGTGGTGGCATACGCCTTTAGTCCCAGCACTTGGGAAGCAGAGGTAGGAACTGTGAGTTTGAAGACAGCTTGAGACTGCATAGTGAAATCCAGGTCAGCCTGGGTTAGAGTGAAAATTGAAAAACCAAAAAGAAAAACCCCCCAAATTAATTAATTAACTAATTAATTAATTAATTTAAGAGAGAGAGAGGAAGAAAGAGGGGAAGAGAGAGAGAATGAATACAAATGGGCATGTAGGTGCGATTGGCTTTACATGGGTACTGGGGATTTGAAGCCAGGCCGGCAAGCTTTGCAAGCAAGTGCTTTTAACCACTGAGCCATCTCCCCAGCTACTTTTCTTCTCTTTGATCTCACTATGTGACCCCAACTGACCTCAAACTTTTGGCAATCCTACTTCAGCCTCCAAAGTGCTGGTATTACAGACATGAGCTTCCACACCTGACTTATATCTTATTTTTCTATGATACAGTTTAATTGATAAGTTAGATGCAGTAGGAGATTGACAGTTATAGCCAATAATAAAACAGAGTACTTGTACTATAAAATTTATGTGAATATGGTCTCGTTTCATCTTTCTCAAAATATCATATGGTGTCTGTATTTTTTCTTTTTCTATTTTTTCAAATATCTTATTTATTTATTTATTTATTTATTTATTTATTTATTTATTTGAGTTGAGAGAGATACAGAAATAGGCAGGTAGAGAGAGAGAGAATGGGTGCACCAGGGCCTCCAGCCACTGCAAATGAACTCCAGATGCATGCACTCCCTTGTGCATCTGGCTTACGTGGGTCCTGGAGAATTGAGCCTCGAACCGGAGTCCTTAGGATTCATAGGCAAGCGTTTAACCGCTAAGCCATCTCTCCAGCCCTTCTTTTTCTATTTTTTCAGTGTGGGGGTCTCACTCTAGCCCAGGCTGACCTGGACACTCTGTAGTCCTAGGCTGGACTGAACTCACAGTGACCCTCCTACCTTGTGTGCACTACCATGCCCAGCTCTTTTTTTTCTTTCTTTCATTTATTTATTTTCAAGCAGAGAAAGAGAGACAGACAGACAGAGAGAATGGGCACACCAGAGCCTCCAGCTGCTTCAAAGGAACTCCAGATGCATGTACCACTTTGTGCATCTGGCTTTATGTGGTTATTGGGGAATCAAATCTGGGTCATTAGGCTTTGCAGGCAAGCTTTTTAACTGCTGAGCCATCTTCCCAATCCTCTTTTTTCTTTGTTTCTTTGTTTCTTTCTTTTTTTTTTGAGACAGTGCCTCAGTACAGAGTCCAGGTTGGCTTTGCTATCATAATCCTCCTGCATCAGCCTCTGGGTGTTGGGATGATGGATAAGAGCCACCAGGCCCAGCTCCACCCTTTTTAAAATTTTTATTTTTATATTTATTTATTTGTTTGTTTATTTTTTCAAGGAAGGGTCTCACTGTAGCCCAGGCTGACCTGGAATTCACTATGTAGTCTTAGGGTGGCCTCGAACTCACAGTGATCCTCCTACCTCAGCCTCCTGAGTGTTGGGATTCAAGGGGTGCTCCCCCATACCCAGCCCGTACCCTTCTCCTTATTGACCATGGGTAACTGTAACCTTGGAAAATGAAATTGTGGGTGAGGAGGATTGCTGTGTATGTAATCACTGTGTGGCAGACACAAGGGTCTTTGTTTGTGAGGACTTACAGAGTAGGCTCATTTAACCTTCCAATCCTAGGAAGCAGATGCAATTATCTTGCTCTCCATTGTAGAGATAAAAAGATGAGTCACAAAGAGTGTGTGCCCAGATTGGAATTCTGAAGCAGGGGGTGGTGGCGCATGCCTTTAACCCTAGCACTCTGGAGGCAGAGGTAGGAGGACTGCTGTGAGTTCAAGGCCAGCCTGGGACTACAAAGTGAATTCCAGGTCAGCCTGGCCTAGAGTGAGATCCTACTCAGAAAAAAAAAATAAATAAAAAAGAGTAATTCTGTGGCCTGAATCCTGTTGTAACTGGTGTATCTGTGTGCCCACACATTTGCTAGCTTGCATGTGGGGAGAGGACATTCACTCAAGCTCTGACTGCAGAGTGACGGTCTACAGCCAGGACAGGAGTAGGGATGAAGTGCAGAGGGTGGCAGAATCAGGAACCTTGCCAGGTGGCACCAGCCTCTTGTCCCAGACCAGGTCAGCCTGTATCTCCCCTGCTGTCTGAGGGTATGAAGGATGCCTGGCTGCAACAGGGGGTCTAAACTCTTTCTCTCCTACTTCCCTACCTTGCATCTCACCACAAGGAAAGTCTGTGCACTGCACATGGTTGAAGGTAGGAGTGGGAAAGAGGGAAAGCATGCGCCCTGCTCCAGAAGAGACTTATCCGTGGGTTGGAGATATCATGCAGACAGAGGTAGAGTGCTAGCCTAACAAACACAAGGTCTTGGGTTCGATCCCCAGCATTTCAAAAGAACAAAACCATAAACAACAAAACACTTATTCACGGCTAGAGAGATGTGGAGGTAGAGACAAGGGGGAGTCATAAGGGCCCAGGGTGAACAAAGAACAGAGAAATCCACATGTACAGAGCACAGGCCGATTAGGAGCCCAGGAGTCAGAGGAGGTGTCCAGATGGTGTCTGAGTGGTTGGAAAATGGGGCCAGGGGTTATCTGTCAAGTTTGACACAGGAGAGTGCCAGTATGGGGAACTGAGCCCCTCAGGTGCTGGGGGATGTGGAGTCTTCCACTGGCAGTCAGAGTGGTCTGGGGGAGGGAGTATAGCTTAGGTGTAGAGCATTTGACAACAGAACGGCCTAGAGCCAAGGGTCCCCGCCCATCTTGTAGCCCTTCCTTGGAGCTAGGCATGGAGCTAGGTGTGTGTGTTGGGCGCCTCTCTCCCCTCCCTGGGCTGCTGGTGTGCCCGCAGCAGGGACAGGTACCTGGCTCCTCCCTGCTGTACTCCAGCACCAGGCCAGCTGCTCTCCCCTGCCAGTGCCAGTGTCAGGTTCCGCCTGTTCCCTGGGGGAACTTTGATCTGGAAAGAATGAGAGTGACCGATCTGGCTGCTGCCCAGGACCCAGCTGTGTCACTGAGACCTGGCCTGGGCTGCCCCTGCCACCTTATGTCTACTATGACACCAAGCAGTTACCAGGGGTCAGGGGACCAGCACTGTGTGTGTGTGTGGGGGTCTTTCTTGCTTCCAAATCTCCCTGTTCTCCAGTTTCTCACTCACTCCTTCAGTTCCTTTTCCCTTCATTCATTCAGAAAACACTGGCTGAGGGGGTTGAAGGGTATGCGAGACAGGAACAAGTGAGACGGGGTCCTGCCCTTTAGACACCCCTGCGCCACGTACAGCCATACCCCAGAGAGAAAACACTTCTGGAGAGAAAACACAAGGCCAGTCTTAGGAGAGGGGGAAGGAAGGAGAGGAGCCTGGGTGTGGTTAGTGGAGGTAAACGTGACAGACTCTGAAGCTCTGAAGAATGGGCAGGAATTTGTCACACAGCTTGACATGTGGAAGGGATGCTTCAGGCAGGGGGACCAGCTCAATGATCATTACCGGAAGTGTGGGACAGCTTTGTTGAGAGAGAGGTGGTCAGCACTGGTGTAGCAGAAGGGCCTTGCATGGCTTCCTAAGGCCATGCTATTAAGAGGAGCCATGGACCAGGAGAAAGGTCCTTCCTTAGGTGGCTTACAGAAGAGGTGGCTAGCTGCTTAGCGGCACTTCCAGGCCTTCTCGAGGAGGGGGCTCTGTGTCCCCCGAGGCCTCCTCAACAAACCCCCAGCTCTAGTTAGTCTTCAAAATGCTTCCAAGTAAGTCCAGCTTGTCTATAGGCCACAAAGGGCTCGGAGGGCCCCTGCCAGCTGAGGCCCAGCCCCCTGCTTTGGTCTGGCCTCCCCACCCCCACTGCCCACTCTGACTGACACCGCCTTTTGCTGGGCTGAAAGCAGACACTGGCCATCCTGCTGGGTCCCTGGGGAAGGCCTGGTGAGCTCCAGCCCTGCAGTCAGGCTCCTCTTGTCCTGGAGGCCACTGAGCCAGGCCCTATAAATAACCCCTCCCCCTGCCCCTTCTCAGAGAAGGGGGAGGGGAGGCAGCCTCCTGTAGGGCTATAGGTACCAGGCCTTGTTGTAAGACATTACAGGAGTGGGGTGAGGCCAGGGAGGGAGGAGGAAGTGGAGTTTGAGGGTCAGTTCTGCCTTTAGATGTCAGGGTTCTCCTCGCTGGGGCCAGGCAGGACCCGCAGAGAGAGAGAGACAGAGAGACATCCTCAGGGACTATTGTTATAAGAGCAGGGCTGGTGAGCCTCCTTACTTCCATCTCTGGGCAGGTTTCCAGAGTCTAGAGTCCTGATACGCGATGTGGGTCCCCCAGGCTAGGCGTGGCCTGCCTCAGAGTCCCCTTCCTTGGGCCTTAGAGTCCCAGAATGAACTACAGTTGGTGCTTGCTCCATCTGTTTGCCTGAGGTCTTAGTTCTTGCTCCCATTGTACCTCAGTTTCCCCTCCTGGCTCTGCAGTTCTTAGGATGGGGGTGGGGAGGTAAGGTGAGTTAATGCAGAGGCCTCGCTAGCCCAGGGAACCAGGGACCCAAGGGGAGGATCCTGGAAGTGGAAAATGTGAGTCCAATAGCCTTATCTGGGCTGGAAGCAGCTGTCTCCACCCCTTACCCTATAGAGCCCCTTCCTCTGTCCCCTCCCCCTCCCGGAATGGGTGGTGTTTGTTCTCTGGATAGCCTGGCCTTCAGCAGAGGCCTATGGGAAATTCTGCCTCTTTTGGGGTGAAGAGGCCCAATGTTGGTCCTGGAGGGCAGGAAGCTCTGTGTTCCATTATCCCCACTTGGGGTGGCCTAGGGTCACTCTCAGAATTTGAAATAGCATTCAGGATCTGTGCCTTTTAGACATTTCTAGACTTGTCAGAAATAGGGCATATGAGTGCTGGAGAGATGGCTTAGCGGTTAAGGCACATGCCTGCGAAGCCTAAGGACCCCCGTTCCATTCTCCAGGTCCCTTGTAAGCTAGATGCACAAGGGGGTGCACGCATCTGGAGTTCGTTTGCAGTGGCTAGAGGCCCTGGTGCGTCCATTCTCCCTCTCTCTCTCTCTTTTTCCCTCTCTCTGTCTCTAATAATAAATAAACATTTTAAAAAAGAAATAGGGCATGTGATATGTATGCCCCAGTTCAGGCTCACACAATGATATACAGACAAGAATTTAATAAATGTAAAGCTATGCAGGCATACCTCACAGATGCGTCCAAGCATGTGGGTAGCATTGGTTATGTGCGTCCTTACATCTGATGTGTATACTGACCCATGGACTGCAGACCTATCTATATATGTGTCCATGTAAACCCACATTCACTGCTCATGAGCAAATGTGTTACAAATCTTTCCTAGAAAGCTGGGTATAGTGGTGCATACCTGTGAATCCCAACATTTGGGAGGTAGAGGCAAGAGGATCAGGAGTTCAAAGTCATTCTGTGCTATGTAGAGAGTTTGAGAACAGCTTGGGCTACATGAGATCCTGTCTCAAAAAAAAAAAAAAAATCCCCCAATAGGCCAAGTGTGTCCCAGCCTATAGGGTATATACAATATACCCTATATACCTATATATAGCCTATATAAAGGTAGTGCATGCCTTTAATCTCAGCACTTAGGAGGTAGAGTTAGGAGGATCACTGTGAGTTCAAGGCCAGCCTAAGACTACATAGTGAATTCCAGGTCAACCTGGGCTAGAGCAAGACCCTACCTCTAAAAACCAAAAAAACCAAAATACCCCCCATAGTCATGTGTCCTTTCAAATGTACACACATCCACATATCACATGTATGTACAGGTATGTGTGTGGATATTAGATTCTTTAATTCCTTCCTTTTTGTCTTTTTTTTTTTTAAATATTTTTTTAAATCTTTTTTTTTGAGGTAGGGTCTCACACTAGCCCAGGCTGACCTGGAATTCACTATGTAGTCTCAGGCTGGCCTTGAGCTCACAGTGATCCTCCTGCCTCTACCTCCCAAGTGCTGGAGGTGCAGGGTGGCCTCAAACTCATGGCAATCTTTTCTTTCCTTGCCTCCTGATTGCTGGGATTAAAGGTGTGCACTCCCACACCCGGCTATTTTATTTATTTATGTATTTGAAAGAGAAAGAGAGAGAATGGGCATACCAGGACCTCTAGCCACTGCAAAGAAACTCCAGACATATGTACCACTTCATACATCTGCTTTACGTGGGTACTGGAGAATCCAACCTAGTTTGTTAGGCTTTGCAGGTAAGCACCTTAACCACTGAGCCATCTCTCTAGCTTTCCCTCCTTTTTCTTCAACCCATTATGCATGCACAAATAGATACATCCTTAGATATACTGGAAAAAGATAAACATTAAAAATGTTCACAAGACGTCAAAATAGAAGAGACACCAGTTTGAAAGAAGAGATTCAGTGGAGGGAGGATTTGGGAGGGAGGATGATGGAAGGGGATGATGATCATGATATATTGCCTTCTATGTATGGAAGTTGTTAATAAAGTGTTAAAAAAAAATAGGGGGCTGGAGAAATGCCTTAGCAGTTGGGCACTTTCCTGCAAAGCCTAAGGACCCAAGTTCTATTTTGCGGTATCCACATAAGCCAGATGCAGTGGCTAAAGGCCCTGGCATGCCCTTTCTCTCTCCCTCAAATAAACAAACAAACAAGTTTTTAAAAAAGATTTATTTATTTATATTTTAGATAGAGAGAGAATGGGTGCACCAGGGCCTCTAGCCACTGCAGACGAGCTCCAGATGCATTCACCACCATGTGCATCTGCCTTACACGGGACCTGGAGAATAGAACCTGGGTCCTTTTGCTTTGCAGGTAAATGACTTAATTGCTAAGCCATCTCTCTTGCCCGTAAAATGTTCTTTTTTTTTTTTTTTTTTTTAAAGAATTAGCAAAGAATGTTCATGAATGTCTAGCAGAGTGTCTCCTGGGACTGAGGGGTGGAATTTAAGCAGAATTTGATAAAAGGATTGGGCCTATCCAGAGCGGAGAGGTCTCTTCCCAACCTGCCAGGGTCCTCGGGTTTGAGGTTCAGCCCCTGAGGTCTGTGTTAGGGCAGGCAGAGCTGAGGAGAAGGCAGGGCCCCATGTGTCCTGGCACTGACTGGATCCAACTGGACGTGATACCTGGGATTCCAAGCTTCACCCACCCTAGAGCCCTTGCTCTTGCAGCCTCCACCACGTCTCTACCCTCCTCTTTATCTTACGCCTCTTGGCTCCTGAACCGAGCAGCCTGGCAGGAAAAGATAAATGTTAGCCCCACTTCCCCACCCCTGTGGGTCTCATAATAAGGAGTGGTTTCCAGCAGCCGGGGCCTGATTTCAGGAGTCAGGGGGGAGGAAGAACGGGGGCTGTATGTTTGCCAGGGTTGACGGGCTCGACTCTGGAGGCCTCTTTGACTGTGAGGAGCAGGCATCTGGCGGACTTCCCATACCTCCCCAAGTAAGAGGCCTACCTGCTTGCCCATCAGGGCCCTAGCAGTTATATGGGACATACCGGACCTGGCCTGGTCTAAAACCCTTCAATCTGAGTCCTCCTTGGCAATGGGGCCTGTGGGAGCCCCAGTGAGATGGTTAATTGCCTTTAACACAGTGCTAAGGTGTGACCTTGGGGACTGGCCCCTGAAGCCCACAATTCCCTATAGGGCATTTTCTCTGGGACTCGTCTTCATGAGTAGCACCCATGTACTCCCACAGCCAGCATTTGGAAGCTGTCTTGCCTGTCTGCCCTGCCTCAGCCTTGATTTTCATCTATCCAACAGTCCTTCCTGTTGGTCTCCTTGGCTCTTCAGTGAGTCTCCTCTTCTCAGGCATCCAATCAACCTTTGCTTTCAGAGCTCTTACTTATGCCAATTGCCACACCAAATGTGGGGAGGAGCAAATGGCTGAGCTAGTCAGCCCCTTTCTGGAGATGGGATCAGCAAGTGTGTGTAGGGAGCTGGGGGTGCAGAGCATGGAGAAGTGGTACTAGGTGTGTGGGGGGGGAGCAGGATCCACAGGAAACCCCAGAGGATCAAATTTCAGGGGAATTGAGCCTCTAGCCAACCTAGCAGCAGAGAGGAGCCACTCAGAGTGGGTTAAGTCTGACTGTTGCCCTGAGAAGTGAGGAAAAAGTACTTTAATCTGAGGCTAGGGCCCTGAGATCCAGAAGTCTTGTCTTGTTAAGTGGCATGAGCTCATTCCCTGCCCCTATAAGGGCCTCAGTTTCCCCACATGAGGCCCACGACTCTAATTTCCCTAACTTTGTGGTTTGTGCCTGGCAAGAATTTGATTTTCAGAGGTGATTGGCAGAGGGACCTGTGAAGGCTTGTACGCATCCTACTTGGAGCCCAGAAGCTAAGCTGAGTGAGGCACCAGTAGGCAGCAGTGGGGTCAGCGCCTGGTGAAGAAGAGCTGGAAGGGCAGAAGCCAGAGGGCTCGGTGGGAGGTCGGCCTCCACTTGCTCTGACATCAGGGCTGGTGAATGTGGAGGAGTTCAGCCAGGTCCATCTGCTCTCACCTCCCTCACAGCCTGGTACTGAGCGGGAGCTGGCCAGGGGAGGGTGGGAGAAGGGTGTTCAGGGAGGGGTTGAGAGGAACCCTGGCCTGACAGCAGAGCTTCTGCCTCCACTGGAGTGGTGCTTGTCCTCCATCCTGTTCCATTCCATGCTCCGGAAACCTCCCTCTCTCCTTCTCTTCCTTCTGCCTCCTCCCACCTTCTTCCTCACCCTGCTAGCATGCCAGGTACATCTCTAGCATAGTCTCTGCTCTGGTAGCTGAAGGGCAGGTGTGGGGAGGGGATGGTTTGAGTCCTGTACCATCAGCCTTCCTAGAACTCACAGTGAGTCCCAAATCTTTGCCTTTCTCAGAGACCCCAGAAGAAGTCCTGCCCTGTTCCCAAGAACTGCAGCCCAGGAAGGACTAGATAATTCAGCTGAGGTTGGAGAGTCGGCTGGGTCCTGGGCAGATCTCTGTGTGGTCCGTCACTTTCCCCTCCCTGTTGGAGTTCCCACCCCAGAGACCTAGCCAGTTACCTTCTCCATCCTCAACCTTCATCTATGCTGCTGGCCCAGGGGCATGCCCAGATGCCCAGAAGTTGTGCACTAGAGACTAATCTGTCCAGGCCCTCCTAGGACTTCCTCTCTTTGGGTCCTGGAAAGGAAGGCACTTTGTTTCCGAGGTTCCTGAGCTCAGATCAGTGGGGGTGACGGGCACTGTCTGAGGCCCCTGGGAGCTGCTGCAGTGGCCTCCTTCAAGGTCTCTATCACAGATTCCACTCAGAGAAAGAATGCCGGGAGCAGTTTGGCTCACCCTGTTCAGACGGCTACTTGGAACACACACTCACAGACATGCAACATGCACGCCTTTTGGCACTTGACTTTCTCATGAAATAATTGCTGGAAGGCTCCTTGGATTAGGTAACCCAGTGTTCCTTCCTGTCCCCACTGGCGGGGGAATCAGTGGTTAGCATCTGTTAGGCTGATCTAGCTCCTTTGGGGGCGGGGAAGGCCAGTCCAGGAGGGTCTGGGACTCCCAGACATCCTTGGAAGCAGAAAGCCTCCATGGGAACAAGCCTTTCATCCTTCTTCCTGTGGAGCATCTCGCTATGCCTCTCCAGTCTCCTTCTGCAGCCCAGGCCTGGGAAACAGAAGGCTAACTAGAAAAGTCTTTTTGCACAGAGAAAGAGATGTTCCCATCTTTATTTTAATCAGCTCACAACGTCCATCATCCTATCACCCCAAAGCAACAACTGTCACAATCCCTCTTTTTTTTTTTTTTTTTTGCCATGGTTGGGATCTGCGGGTATGGGTCTGAAAGCCGAGACTCTGGAATGGGGATGATAGGAGCACTGGAGGGGAACAGAAGTGGGGGCTGTCATGTGATTAAAGGCGAGTGGCTGAGCGTCTCATGGGGAAGGCTTGTGTTTAGTTTTGAAGTTGCTGTAGCAGGATTTTGAATATTCTGTCCTAAGCATACATTTTCCTCTCCACCTGTCCTTAGCCTCTTCCTTATTGCCTAACAGGCACCCCGAGTCAGCCTGGAAAACTGGCCACTGTTGAGATAACCAAACATCTTTCTATACAATAGGACCAAGAAGGGGAGAGGATATAGTTGCACAGACAGGGAAGGGACGTCATCATAAGGCTCCCTCTCCTTGAGGTCTCATAACAGGTGCAAGAAATTCCAGGCAAAGGACTCACCGCTGAGCATGTGCAAGTGAGCACCGGGTGGTACCCGGAGGGAATGGGTGAGGGTCGGAGACAGTTGTGGGTTGTGGTTACTATTGCTCACAGGGCTCCGTGAACAGCAGGAGTCTCTACCTCTAGCAGAAACTATACCCTGCAGGGGAGAGCCCCAAGGGAATGCATAACCCTGCGCTGTGCCCCCTCCCCCCAGAGTAATGTCCACTTGAGTGCCCAGACCTTCCTCCGGTGAGCCCAGTCCCTCTCCCAGGCCCTCTTGGGTCTGTAAGTTCTAGGATTCCGTAATTGTCTTCATGGCTGGGCAACCCCAAAGCAGGAGTGGGAAGGAGAGCTTTCCAGGCAGTCCTCGGGGGCCGGGCATCCCGCACCATCCCAGTGAGTTTCCAGGGGTGGAGTGTCCCGGAGCGGGCCGGACCGCCCCCAGGCCACGCCCCCCGAGCAGCGCCCAGTCCCTGGGCTCGCGGGGGCCCGCCCCGCCCCGTGCCCGCCCCTCGGGCGAAGCCAGCCGGGGTCGGCCAGTCGCTGCAGGGAGCTGCTGGTCTCAGATACCCCCTTTCAGTCTCCCGCCGGCCTTGGGATCGGTGCGCCCTGCTCGGCCATGGAGCCGACCCCGGACGCGGAGGAGGCGCACACTGTGCGCGAGGCACTGGGCCGCTACGAGGCGGCGTTGGAGGGCGCGGTGCGCGCGCTGCACGAGGACATGCAGGGGCTGCAGCGCGGCGTGGAGCGACGCGTGGCCGAGGCGCTGCGCCTGGCCGGACCCCTGGCGCGCACAGTGGCCGAGCTGCAGCGCGACAACCAGCGGCTGCAGGCGCAGCTCGAACGCTTGACGCGCCAGGTGGAGGCGCTGGGCTTGGCGAGCGGGCTCTCCCCGGCGCCCGGCACTTCCAGCCCGCCGCCCGCGCCCGGGGTGGCGGACCGCGCACCTCGTCTGGGCACCGCACGCTTTGCCAGCCATGCCACCTTCTCGCTGTCCGGCCGCAGCCAGGTGAGCCCCGGGGCGAGTGCGGCGCACCGATAGGGACGATGTGCGCGTGCGCGGGCGAGTGGGGTTGGGTGCCGGGGTGCCGCCCCTCCGCCCCGAGTGCGTGCGCTCGGGAGCGTCTTCTTGTCCGAGGACTATGCCTCCACCTGCCGCTAGGACTTGGTAACGGGGGTCCCGCCGCCGTTCCAGAGTCCGAGCGGGCTGAAACATTGCTCCAGCCTGTCCTCAAGCACCTGTCTCCCACTCTCCCTTCCTTGGAGCCAGGCGGTGTTCGCCCGAATTCTGCCCTCTCTCCCCCTGTCCTGTGACATTCAAAGCTAGGACGCTGAGGTATCGCCCTTGACTGTACTGAACCGCCTGGGGCTTCACCTGCGTGTGGAATGGTCCGCACCCCCTACCTGCCCTCCACCCCCCTTCTGTTCTCGCACCCCAGTAGTTGCTGCTTCACTGAGGCCTGACCGCTGGGGTTATAGATTAACCCGAATTGAGTTGCCTTGTGTGTGGGTGTATGGGGGGCTGCAGTCTGGTCTGGGCCGCTCAGCAGCTGCGTTTGGGAACTCACGTTGCAGGGGGCTAATCCCTTCCCGGGAAGGGAGAGGAGAGAACTGGCCTTTAGCAGTGTCTAGATTTCTGGGGTCACTGACTGGCCAGAGGCTGGCGTGGACCAATCACTACCCTGAGCATGGGCCTCCTGGAGTGGCAGGTCCTGGATAGAACGTTGCCATGGTATGTGCAGTGACCCTTCGGTGGGATTTTCCATCTTGACCTTCCATATAATCTGAGTTCGCACCTACTGCCCCTCCTCTGTGCAATCTCTCAGGTTCTCAGATCTCCTGCTGTGGGTCCCTGGAGAAAGGGATCAGATAAGACCTTGCCCCTTGGAGGTCACAGCCTGGGTGGAGGTGGCCCCAGGTTGAACAGTACCAACAGTATGAGCCCGAAATGCCCTGCTCCAAAAGTGGTCCCTTTGCAGTGGGTATCTGAGGTGGGCTTGGTGCTAGAGGACCTGGGCTTGCTCCTTCAGCTGCAGATGGTGTGTGTGCATGCGTGTGTGCGTGCGTGTGTGTATACTTGTGCATGCATGAACCTCAGAGCAGCAAAACGTGCTTACTGGGCAGGTGGAGCCTACAGGTGTGAAAGTGGAGGGGTGAGTTGTGGAGGCCCTGGGAAGCTCCTGGAGGCAGAGCCCCTAGTGTTCCATTGGTCCATGAGAAGTGTCTGGAAATACAGACACATGAGTGTCCAATGAGAGTGACAATTGGTCTGTCTGTCCCTGGTATAAAACTGCCACTGCGAATGTGTATGTACATTGGTACTACTTGTCTGCTCATGGAAGTAGATATCCATTTTTTTTTTTTTTTTTTTTTGGTAGAGTCTCACTGTAGCCCAAGTGACTTGGAATTCACTATGTAGTCTCAGGGTGGCCTCGAACTCACAGCAATCCTCCTGCCTCTGCCTCCTGAGTGCTGGGTTTAAAAGAGTGCGCCACCACACCCAGCTGGATGTCCAATTTTTTAAAAAAAATTATTTATTTCCAAGCAGAGAGAGAGATAGAAGAGAGACAGACACAGAGAGAATGGGCACACCAGGGCCTCTAGCCACTGCTAACAAACTCCCCCTTGTGATGCATGGGTCCTGAGGAATTGAACCTGGGTCCTTTGGCTTTGTAGGCAAATGCCTTAACTGCTAAGCCATTTCTCCAGCCCTGGATGTCCAATTTTTAAGAAATCGCTCTCTATCTTTCTATATAGGAGAGAATTTGTATATAAAATATGTAAATATAAAGAATATAAAATTCTCTCATATAGATATAAAAGTCTCTCCAGTTGTGACTTTTTCGATGGAAATTTGCCTTTAGTCTACAGTTAGGGGTTGGGGAAGCTGAGTTGCAAAGGTACAGGACCCTCCTTGGACTTGGCAAGCTTCCTCAAGGATGCACTGTGGGATGGAGGATGAATGGAGAGGAATCTTTTGTGTTTCTTTTTCTTGTGTAGATGAAACATTCACTCCAGATAAGGCACTGATGACAGACCAAAGAAATGATTACACCCAAGTCTTGTTTGGGGAACCAGTTTTATTGGGGTTACTTACAGGAGCATGAGTGACTCAAAGACAGCTGCTCACAGAACAGCCCACCCCAGCATCTAAGATTCATGAAAGCTGCGTTCCTGGACTGAGCTCCCCAAGTTCCCCGGAGAGTCTTCTCTTCCCACCAGATGTTTACTGCGCATATAACCTTGGGGAGGGGCCTTGTGAGTCTTGTAACTTTCTGAGTTTCCTGAGTCTTATTAGGCCTTCATCCAGGAGGAAATGTTTCAATTCTGGAGAAATAACTACAGACATTTCTTAATTGTGATGATCCAAGGAGAAAGGATGGCTCTGAGCTTAGCCTTGTGGTGGATGGATGGACTGCCTGGGACAGGATCTAGTTGTGGAGTCAGTCGTCAAGGTGCTTGTTGGGATGGAGACAGTGTGGAACTGTGCCGTGGGGCACTACTGGGTCACAGATACAAGTGGACTTGCTGACTGTGAGGGGCTGTGGCACACCCAGGTGAAGCGGCCCAGGGCAGAGAGACTGGTCTGGTGCTACAGAGAGTCATCAAGGCTGAAGGTTAGTGGCTGTCTGGACAAAGATGACACTTGAACTTGTAGAGTGGGGTGGAGTCTTGAGGGCCATAGCAGAGGCAGAAGAGTTAGAGGAAACAAAGCTGGACCAAGGAACTGCCAGGGAGTGAGGAGAACCCAGTACCTACCCAGAAATCCAGAGAAGGGAGCCTTCTGGAAGAAGACACTGGGGTGAGCAGGCATATTACAACAATACAGTTGGGGTTGAGGATGGATCCTGAGGGGCTGGGGAGTAAGTTGAGGACTCCAGAAAGGCCCTGGAGCAGTGAGCATGCAGTGTAGCTGAGTATCAGAGCAGGAGGATGACCCCTCTCTGGGTGGCTCCGAGGCTGTGTGGTCCTTGCGCCCTAGCTCCCAGGGCCAGAGGCTGCTTTCCACTTGGCTGACCCCAGGAGCAGTGGTCCTCACTTCTGCACTGTCCCCCCTTGCAGGAGCACCCACATAGGCTCCGAGCCAATTTGTGGTAGTAAGAGGGACTAGGAAGAGCCACATACATATTCTGTGACCGGCAAGTGGCCTGTGATCCGTGCTCGATCACAAATAGTGATGATACATTAAAGTCCCAGGTGGGTGCTGGGAGTCTGGCATTGTGGCTTCAATTCCATGTCTGTGACAGGGGCCTGGGAATGAGGGTCCTATCCTGTACTCAGAAGCCTCTTGGTTTATGATCAGGCCTTGTGGAGACTGGTGTTTCATCATCTTTCTGTAACAAGCATTGAGCTTTAGAGACCCTTTGGCTCCACAAGTCAAAGTGGATTGTATTCAGCAGATAATGCACCACAGAGGCTGATGATGTCATCTGCTTCTGAGCACACAGCCGTGGACAACATGGGACATGGAACCGGATGGCAGAGGGATGGTCAGGAACCTCAGGAGGAGGAAGAGGACATCAGTAGGGTGGGAGTAACTGGGAAGGACTTTGCAGGAGGCTTGAGACTCTGGAGCAGGCAGGACATGCTTTGGGGCATCTTCTCTCAGCTGGGTCTGTTTTCTTGTGTCTAAACCAAGGGGGATTAACCTGCTCCTATTGAGCCCCACATGCTGAGCAGGCTAGTTGGTGTTCAATTGACCTGGTTAATCAAAGCATCCCAGGAACCATTGCTGTTGTGTGACTAGGAGAAGGAAGCTGGGTGGCTGGGGTGTGGGGTGGATGGCAGCAGCCTGAGGTCAGGCCCAGGCTGGGGACCAGGAGGCTGGCCTTGAGTTGTTCTCTGCAAATGTTCCCCTTAGCTAAGCTGGAGCCTCTGTGTCCACATGGTTAAGGCAGTACAATCCCTGAGGAACAACGGCCAGGAGCTGGGTGTCAGAGGCATCACAGTGAAAGAAACCAGACTCGCCTTATCAGCCTGCCTTTCCCAGAGGCAATGTGATAAGGGGGCTTAATGCTTTGGAGAGAAGCTTGGGTTGAGTTCTCTAAAGCTGAGCTCTGAGTGGAGATGGACTGGGACAGTGATGTTAACCATTCTGGGATGTGGCTTCTGCCCTGTGTGGGCTGTGTTGAGCACACAAGTAGGCTCCCAGGTCCCTGTGTGAGCTGATGGGTCCATCCAGAAATGCTAGTCCTTCCCCCACAAAAATGTTTAAAAAGCTCTCCGTAAGAGGGTCCTATCTCTTGAGTCCCTGAAATCACACTTATCTCATTCCCTTTCTCTCCTCCTCAGTTCCCAGGCCTGGGCCCCCTCACAGGCATCTCCCCTGCTTAAAACAAAGTTGAGATGGAAACTGTGGGGGTGACAGGCTATCTCATCCGAGCTCTTCTCCAGCCCTGGAACTCTACTGTCCTTTCTGCCCTGGCACAAGCACACAGAGGGTCCTCTCAGGCTCTCATCATCATGCCTGGGCCAGGCTGTACCCAGTAGATTGGCACTGGCTTGGGAGAAGAGCTTGTTTCTCCCCAGCCAAGCTCAGCCCTTTGATTTTAGGGCTGTGCTGACTGTCATGGTCCCACTGAATACTCACATCTTTTCCTCCCTGCCATCTGACTTAGGTGGTGGGGGCCAAGTTCACTCTGACCTAGGTCCTGAGATGTTGCCTTCAAGGCCAGAGCACTTTGTGGATAGAGCTCTGCATGGGGGGGAAGAGAATCCAGACCCAAACCTTGACCACCGCTTTCAGCTATAGTGAGTTCGAGGGTCTCCACCAATCCTAGTCTTGGCTCCTCTCTGTGGTCGAGGGGTTGGAGGCCATCTCAGATAGCCCCTCGAGGGAGATAGTTCATTTTGTAAAGCGCTGCCTTGGTGAGCATGAGGACCTGAGTTTGGTCCCCAGAACCCATGTGAGAAGAGTCAGGAGTGGTGGTGCACACTAGCCATCCCAGCACTAGGGTGGTGGAGACAGGTGCATCCCTGTGGCTCATTGGCCATCCATCCACTCTAGCCTACACGGTGAGGTCTCAGAAAGGGTAGATGACACCTGAGAAACAATATGCAAGGTTGTCCTCTGGCATTGTCCTCTGGCATGTGTACATGCGCCTGCACACACATGCCCCCATACAGGCATTACCACACACACGCAGAATAACCCCATGGCAGAACACTTTCCTCAGACTAGGGGTGACTGTAGTTGGGGGCTGAAGGAGTGAGGGACAGGGGAGCCTGGAAGTCTGGACTCAGGCTAAGCTGCCACCACCTCCCCAGCCCCTTTCTTTCTCTCTCTGCAGAGACCCCTTAGCAGGACTGTGGACAGCAAAGAGGTACAGAAGCTACTTCTTTTGGTCCCTTGGGGCACTATATAGGGAGGTGACCTGCAACATGTAGGGACAGGCATGGGGTGGGAGCAGAGACACCTATATTCTTGGGAAAATGATTTCACCATCAGTCTGTCCCTTAAGGCCCCTGCATGGACTTGTGGAACCTGTTGGACTGGAGTGGGGTGGATGGGGGCACATGGAGACCCCAGAGCTGTTCAGCATTGCTGACAGGGGAAGCTGGGGTTCCAGCTAGACTGACTGGTTCTCCTTCCCTTGCTCTTTTGGCTCCCAGGCTTCTACTCTGCCCTCCCCCTCCTCCTCAACTCTCCTATCCAGCTCCAGAGTGCAAGAGATGCCTGACAATCTTGTATTCCTGTCAGTAGTCCCTTCTCTCCCTTCCTCCTTCCTGGATCAGAAATTGAAGGGTCACATCCTGGCTAGGGTCCCACCCTGCAAATGGTCCCCTCATGTTGCTAATATCTTTCTCTCCCACCTGGGAAAACTTGGGACCCCTTGCATTGCATGACCAGGACATGGGCAGCTGGTGAAGCATCTGCAGGCCAGGCTTGCTGACCCTTCCCTTGGCTTCTCCCAAGGCCGTCTCATGCCTGTCCCCATACTTCTGATTCTGTTTCCACCACCATCACCAGTGATCTTCTGTTGGCTAAGCATGATGGATGCGTTTTCCCATCTTGTCCTCATTTTCCTTGACCTCCAGCTGTCTTTGGATGGACACACTGGTCTTCATTTGCCTCCTCCCCTGGCTTTCTCAACCACCTGGCTGGCTTTCTTCTCACCTTCCTGGCTGTGATGTCTGTTGTCCTGACAGACATCACTGCTCCCTGAGATGCAGGCACCTCCTCCCAGGCCCTGGCCCCACACTGACTCTTCCTCTGCTGGGCTCCCAGGAGCCTTGGCCGCCATGACTGTTTCCTCCTCACCCATCCTTCCTTTGTTTCACACTGGCCTCAAATAGTCAATGACCTCCCCAGCTCCCTCGTCCCAGGGCTCCTCATACCCATCTTCTTTAAGATGGAAATCCTTGTCCTGTCCCCACTCCACCTTTCTGTCACTTGGCTTGGAAAAGGCTTGGCGTTCTTCCTCCTACGTCTGCTCACTGCCAGCCATATCTCTTTCTCTCCAAGGCTCAGAGTCCTCGCCCTTGGCCTTCGTACATCCTTGTTTCATATCTCCTCCCTAGTTCTCCACCAAGGACTGTGGACCCAGCTCTCACTTGACACCCCCTTTCATGCCTCTCTTGCTGTCTTTTTAAAAATTTTAATTAATTAATTTATTTGTGTGTGTGTGTGTATGTGTCCTTACTGCTGCAAATGAATGCTCTAGCTTTATGTGGGTGGCTGGGGAATTGAACCCTGGGCCGGCAGGCTTTACAGGCAAGTGCCTTTAACCTCTGAGCCATCTTCCCAGCTCCCTCTTGCTTTATTCTGAAGGATGTTCCTAAAACACACTGCAGGCTCCTTCTTGTCTAGGGAGTCAAGTCCAAGGACTCCCGACTGGTAGCATCACACAGTCACACAGGAGCTAGATGCCAGGCCCATGATGGTTTTCTGCGTTTACAGCAACTAGTCCTTGCTTGATTTTGTTTTGTTTTGTTTTTTGTTTTTTGAGGTAGAGTTTTGATACACCAGGCTGACCTGGAATTCATTATGTAGTCACAGGCTGGTCTGAACTCACAGCAGTCCTACTACCTAAGCCTCCTGGATTAAAGGCGTGCATCACCCCCACCTGGTGGAATAGTTTTTTTTTTTTTTTTTAAATTATTTATTAGAGAGAGAGAGAGAGACACCAGGGCCTCCTGCTACTATACATAAACTCCAGACACTTGCACCACTAAGTGCACCTGGCTTTATGTGGGTATTGGGGAATTGAACCTGGACCATCTGACTTTGCAAGAAAGCATCTTTAACCACTGAGCCATCTCTCCAGCCCCAGAATGGCTTAAAATTTTTTATTGACAACTTCCATAATTATAAACTATGATAATTCCCTCCTCTCCCCCACTTCCCCTTTACAAATTCACTCTTTATTATATCCCTTCCCCCTCTCAGTCTCTCTTTTAGTTTGATGTCACCATCTTTTCCTCCTATTACGAAGGTCTTGTGAAGGTAGTACTAGGCACTGTGAGGTCATGGATTTCCAGGCCAGTTTGCGTCTGGAAGAGTGCATTGTAAGCAGTCCTATCCTTCCTTTGGCTCTTACATTCTTTCCACCACCTCTTCTGCAATGGACCCTGAGCCTTGGAAGGTGTGATAGAGATGTTTCAGTGCTGAGCACTCCTCTGTCACTTTTCCACACTATGGCACCTTTTGAGTCATTCCAGTAGTCACCACCATCTGAAAAGAGAAGCTTCTCTAACTAAAAGTGAGAGTAGCAGTAATATATGGGTATGAACATTAAGAAAAGTGCTTACCTGGCAGTTTGGTGAGCTAATATATGCATTTAGCCAGACACCATAAGGCATTACACCCCTAGGGCTCCTGACCTCCCCTGTCATAGGCTTTTTAAAAAAATTTTTTAAAAATTATTTTATTTATTTTTGCATGTATTTCCTCAGAGAGGGAGGGGAGACAGATGGGCGCTCCAGGCCAGCTGCTGTGAGAAATGATCGCACCCTCTTGTTGGTTTCCCCCGTAACAGGGACCTGGATGGAACCAGCTTTATTGCCCCTGCCATAGGCTTTTGATGAGGTTTTCAGTACCAGGCATTTGACCTCCCATGGAGCAGGCCTCCAGGCCAAAGAGAGCTTAGTTGGTTTCCCCAGACATGCCACTGTCCTCATTTGACCTGGTATTTATCACCATGTGATTTATCACCATTGATGACTTCTCTCTTCCACAGGGCTGCATGCAGCTTAGCTTTTTCAAGCTTTCTGTCAGCTGGTCTATAGGGAGGAGGAGGTTTTCAGCTCAGCTTGAACTTGATTTCTCAGTGACTCCAGAATGGCTTTTTGTCCTTGGGTACCCAGCTCACTGTGTGCTTAGCCCAGGCACCCCCGTCTATGGGGAACCTTCCGGATCATCTGCAATAAAGACTACAGTAGGATTCTTCATACTGGTTTAGTACCACCTTTCTACTGCTTGCTCAATTGCCTTCGCCAGCACTGACTACAAGAGGACCTGAGTCATCTGGGGCATCCAGGGAGAGGGGCAGCCAACCCCTCAAGCCACCTGGCTGAACTCTTTGTAGTCTATGGTTAGAATCTGTTTTTGTCCCCTTGTGCCAGGCCGAATTCCTCATCCTCACCCCAAACCTAACCCTACACAGGTGATGGCTCACTGGTAGGGGAAGGAGGACCTCCCCTCTGGCCACACATTCTGGCTGTTTTTCCCAGGACAATCCCAGGCTCTGCAGATCCCTTTTCTGAGCCTTCAGGTTGAATCTCTGAAATGGTCTTGACTGTTCCCAAATGCCTGACTCCTTTCTCAGTCTGAGACCCAGAGGTGACATGTTATGGCTCAGATCCGACACTCTCTTCTTGGTGTTTGTTCTGGTGCCCAAGGCCTGTTGCAGCCCTGAGAGGATGGAGAGGGTGTGGAACCAGTGCATCTGGAGAACTTCCTTGGCTCTGGGTCAGGCAGAAAGGCCTCAGTGTGAGGGGGCGTTGAAGGCCTGTGTACTGCCCTGTGCCTGCTGTTCCTGGGAGGGTAACCATGTTTGCCTGGCCCAGCTGTGGGGAACAGGGGCCAAATTTTCCCACCTGTCATCTGGCCTAGCTGAGAGCAGGAGCTGCCTACCGCACTGCTTCAGAACCTGTAACCTTGACCTCTGTCCTTAGTCTATTGGGGCCCTGGGATGAGATCAGAGATGTTTGCCTCTTATGCAGTGGGAGGCTCTGTAGTTGGGTGGGTTTTTCACAGCTTGCATACCAATGGTAACTCCTGAGGACTGTTTTCTCCCAAAACAAGTGAGGTTTGCCCTGCCAGAACAGAAGGGGCTTTGGGAAGTGACTTGGGCCTGGGCAGCTGGTGCCAGGTGATGTGGGTTAGCTGTCGGTGTCTCTGCAGAGCGTGGATCATGATGAGGCTGGTGATCCGGAGATGAGACGGACCTCAAACTCAGGCATCATCGAGAATGGACACCAGCTGGGCGCAGGTAGGAACCAAAGCCGAAGGGAGGTGGCTGGGTAGGTTTGGAGCTCAGAGCCACAGGTGTACATCTGTGCCAGCCGGGTGCAGGGGTGCTTGGGACTAAATGTCCCAGGTAGAAAGGCTGCAGCAGAACAGCCTCAGTGTGTAGTAGAACTTTTTAAACATAGAGGGAAATGGCAGATCCTCAGGGTAGTAAGCTTCCCTGTTTTTGGAAGAAAGCAGACAGCGGCTGAGATGTCCAAACGCAGAAGAGGGTGGAAGGTGGACCTATAAGCCAGCTAGTGTTTACTGAGTTGGCTACAAGGGAAAGTTGGCAAGAATCAACTGTGGTCAGTGCAGTAAGACGCCAGTGAGGAGGTCAGGGAGGCTGGAGGGGAGAGCCCTACTGGGGCTGTCTGGGGCCCTGCTAGCTGTCACAGCTGACCTATTGTCACATGTTCCAGGTCCAGGTGACGGACCTCCTGAGAGTGCCCAAACCTCCTCAGCCCCAGAGCCCCCCAAGCCCCGCCCTGTGAGCCTCTCCTTGAGGCTGCCCCACCAGCCTGTCACAGCCATCACTCGCGTGTCTGAGAAGTTCTCCGGGGAGACCTCAGCTGCAGCTCTGTCACCCACGTCTGCTGCCATCCTGGGGGGCTTCAGTCCAAGTCCCAGTGACACCATCACCCCTTGGACTCCCAGTCCCACTGGTACGATCAGGTCAGGGTGGTATTGGGGCCAAACCCACTTCAGGGTGGGTGAGGCAGTAGACTCAGGGCACCCACTCCAGACCCTCACCTGAGGCCACCTGTCTGTCCTGGGCTAGGGGGCCTGTCCTTGCCATGTCCTGTTCAGAGACGCCATGAAATGGCATCACTCCAGTGGGGGACACCCATGGCTTTTATGATGGGTTGAGGCTGTTGTTAGCCTACACATTTGGCACAGCCCCTCCCTGACGCCTGAGGGCCTGTCTTGGGTCTGTGGGCCTATCCACGTGACTTGGGCTGGCATTGCCCAGGTTTCTCAGAAAGGGGTTGGGGCATGTTTGCTGGTCACACAAAACAGGAGACCTCGGCTCTGTGCCCCCAAGAGCAGTATGTGTGTGTGTGGGGGGGTATGGTTTAAAGGATCACTCTAATATCACCCTTCCTTTGACTTTCTGTGGTAAGGCCAGCTGAGTCCCAGGTCCTTGCTGGTTCACAGAGTGATACTGGGTAAATGGAGCAGGGTCTGGTCAGAGGAAGGGTGGGTGGCTCTTCCTCAGGCTGAGTTTGTTATTTCTGTCTTCCCTTCATCCGGCAGAGAAGAATTCCTCTTTTACTCGGTCTTTGTCCAGCTCTGGGTACGGGGCAGTGACAACAGGAAAACGCAAGGACAGGTGAGTCACTGGTTCCCCAGGTGGCAGTTGTGCTCTGCCTGGGACCGGCTGACCCTTGTGAGGTGGGTGCTCTGCAGAACCAGGCACCGGGTCAGCAGGTCACATGGGAACTGGGGAAGGGGGTGACCGTGCCTGAGGCTTGGCTTCTCCACAGACCCTTTAAGGCAAGTCCAGTAAGATGTTGTTAGGTGCATGTGGGTGGATCTTGGTCCCTGAGGGAGAAAAGTGGACAGGAGCTCCTCTCACTCTCTCTTCCTCCAGCTCTGCTGGCTGTGGAGCTTCCTTCTAGCTGGGCACTTGCTGCCTTGGACTGAGCAGGTGCCTCAAGAGGCCTGAGGCCGGGGCAGGCAACAGGAGCTTCCCATGGGTCAGGCTTCCTTCACGTTTATGTTTTCATGCCTCCTGGGTTAGGGTTGGAAGTGGAGGTGGGGGTGGGGTGGCAAGACAGCTATAATAAAAGGAGAATTGTGGCTCCCTGGCAGATTGTTCCAGGGGGAGGACAAAGGGGGTCTTATCTGGAGCTAGTGGAGGAGGGGCCTGGTCCTGAGAGGAGCTGACTCTGGGTATATGTCTCTTGGCCATGGAAGTAGTACCCCGCCCTCCCAAGGCATTGACACCTGCCAAGGGGTGGTGATGCCCCCCTCAGAGGAGGCCACTCTCCCTCCCCAGTTGGGCCTGCTGGGCCAAGCATGCTGCAGACAGCAACCTGGTTCAGAAAACCTGCCAAACCAGTTGGAGACTGGAGCAGGTGGGGCTATCTCTCTCACTGCCCCTCCAGTGCCTGCCGGTCCAGGTCCATCCTGGGTGCATGGGAGGCCACCCACCTCCTGCGCGCTCGTGGGGGTTCTGCCTGCAGCCTGTGGGAGCTGGTGATGGTTAGCTTTGTCTTCTTGACTCTGTGATTCTCTCCTCAGCCCCCCACTGGTTACCCCACCACAGTCACCTCCATCCCCGCCGCTGCCAGCTGCAACGCAGGGCCCTCGCCCAGGAGAGCGTCGTAGGGAACTGGTGAGGTCACAGACGCTGCCCCGCACCTCAGGTGCTCAGGCCCGGAAGGCACTGTTTGAGAAGTGGGAGCAGGATACAGCGGGCAAGTACGGACACCCCCAGACCAGCCCTGAGGGCCCCCAAAGTAGGCCTAACCTAGACTGGGGTCAGGGCAAGGCTGAACCCCATCCCATCCCCTCAAGGTCAGGGCCATTTTGCAAATGGATTGTTGGCCAAGGGGTCCCCTTTGTGAGGAGAAGAGGGGGTTGTAGGGCTGGAAGCCAGGCCAGGCCTGGTGAGAGCCATGCCCCTTCATGAGGAGGCACCCTGGTCTTGTGTATCTCCAGTGTTCCCAGCATACCCTTACATCTGAATTGTTGCACCTTTATTTTTGGGTATGACTGGGGAGTTTGGCAGGGTGTTGGGAATCCTAGCTGGATGTAGGGGGCCCAGCTATGGGACTGGCTTTGCCTGAAGACTGAAGAGATGACACAGTGGGGACCCAGGAGTCTAAGCCAGGAGTCCAAGGCTACTGCCATGCCATAAAGACCCTTGGATGATAGCCTGTCTTGACATATTTATTGAGTTCTGTCCTCACTGTATGGTGCTGGTGAGTGCTGTGTGTGTAGGGTACTGCCCAGGCTTGCATGGGGATGCTCCAGTAGAGTTGGACTCAGGAAGCTCCCCACTGGCCATCCCCTCACTGAGATCCATAAGAAAGGCAGGATGAAAGGCAGGGGCAAGTGGCCCAGGCAGAGGACAAGAGGCCATGCTGCTCAGGATTATTCAGTGACCCCTGCTTCCTGTTGCGATCACACGCAGGAGTCCCGGAGGGCTGGATGTGGATGGGAGGCTGTGTGACTGGTGTGTGGGGCTGTGCTATGGACAGGACTGCCAGGTACGGGCCGTATGCTTCAATGCCTCTCGGGATGAGCAGACTGGCAGGTGCAGGAATGTTCCCTCCATCCGTCCCCACAGCAGGTCTGCCCTCTCTCCACAGAGGCAAAGGTGAGGCCAGGGCCAAACTGAAGAGGTCACAGAGCTTCGGTGTGGCCAGCGCCAGCAGCATCAAGCAGATCCTGCTTGAGTGGTGCCGCAGCAAGACCCTGGGTTACCAGGTAAGGTGGACCAGGGCAGGGTAGGCATCACCCTTGCCCTTGGCTTCCTGCCAGGTTGGGGAGCTCCTGTCTCCTGAGTGCTACCCAAGCCACTCACATCATGTGCTTAGAAGTTTTTGCAATTGGGCCTAGCCTGATTGGACAGGTGCAGTGCGCCTTAGTGTGGTCTGGCGGCAGCGGCTCGTTGCTGATTGGCATGGGTGATGGGCCTGGGGGGGGTGCTGAAAGGGTTAGGTTGGGTGCCCACCCCACCCCGGTCACACTGATTCTATTCACCCTGCTCTCAGCATGTGGACCTGCAGAACTTCTCCTCCAGCTGGAGCGATGGGATGGCCTTTTGTGCCCTGGTGCACTCTTTCTTTCCTGATGCCTTCGACTACAATGCCCTGAGCCCCACGCAGCGGCAGAAGAACTTTGAGCTGGCCTTCACGATGGCCGAGTGAGTATGGCAGGCACCTGGCCAGGCCTTGAGCCAGCTTTCTGTCACAGGAGGATGGAGTCAGGATGTGGGGTGGATTTCTGGAAAGCGGAGGGACCTTGAGGACTTGCCATCTGTCTGTGTTTTGTACAGATGGGAAGACTAAAGCTGGTGAGGGATTTACCCAGGGTCACACATTACTTATGAGAGAGCAGGGCTTTCTGTTCCTGCTCTTCAGGCCTCCTTGCTGGGTGCTCAGCCTCTGGGGGTATAGTCTGGGAAATCAGTCACAGACTGAGTTTCTGATAGGGGCGGTGGGACAAGGTTCCCATAGCACTGGTACATCCCCTTCAGGCTGGTGGGAAGATGCAGATGAGCCCTGGCTGCTGCACAGCATAAAACTGGGTATACCTGGTACATTGTCAAAGTGGATTTTGTTTCCCTCAAGACTCTCCTAGATGGACTGTGAAATTACCCACTGCCTTTGGCTGTTTTCTGTTGCTATAGCAGAAAATCTGAGACCAGGTGATTCACTAGGAAAAGAGGTTTGTTTTGGCTCATGGTTCTGTAGGCTGGAAGTCCAAGATTATAGTGCTGGCATTGGTTTGGCTTCTGGTGAGGGCCTCATGGTAGAAGGCAGAAGGGCAGGTGGGGACATGTGCAAGAGAGGAAGGGACAAAGGGAGCTTGATGCCTTATAATAGCATGCTCTTGAGATAACGAACCCACTCTTGCGAGAACCACCTTAGTCCCTTGATGAGAGTGAATTCCTCATGACCCAAATGCCTCTTCAAAGCTCCACCGCCTTTCAACAGCATGACATTGTGGACCATGTCTAAGCATGAATTTGGGTAGGGACAAGCTATATTCACAACCTGGTACCTGCCTTCTGTGTCCTGCTCCTAGGGAGAACATTTAGGGGCGAGGGATTGCATGCAGTTCTAGGCTCAGGACCTGTGTGGAAAACCTGTCTGGGATTTTGTTATTGACCATAGGCAATCCACTGAGTATCAGGAGAGTTGTCCAAGCGAGGTCTACCTGTCAGAACCCTGTCAGGTGAGGCATGAGGGTTTAGTCAAGCTTGGGAGGGATGTGTGTTAGTTACTTCTCTCATTGCTGTGACCAAATACCCGATGAAAGCAACTTAAGGAATGAAGAGTTTATTTTAACTCACAGTTTGAGGGTATAGCTCATCATGGGGTGAAAGGCGTGGTAGCAAGAGATGGCAGGTCACATTGGGTCCACCACCAGGAAGCAGAGCAAGAGCGAGAGAAAGGAATGCTGGTTCTTAGTTTGCTTTCTCGTTTTACTCATGCTTGGACCCCTCTCCATTGGATGGTGTCTTCAGTTAAACCTTTCTGGAAACACCCCCATAGATACACACACAGGCGTTTCTAAGGTAATTCTAGAGCCAGCAGAGTTGGCAATGAAGATGAACCATCACAGGGTGCGATCCGCACAAGGACTCTTTCTGAAGGTGTGAGCAGGAGTTAGAGACACGGCGGCAGGTGCAGTGTGGCAACACCATCAGAGAAACACCAGCGTGGGCACAACCAGCCTTGGACTGCTGTTGGCAGAACAGAGGCTGCCTGAGCAGAGCTGTGTTTTGGGCCTGTGAATGTGCCCAGCTCACCATGACGTGGCAGAGAAGGGCATCACAGCACAAATGCTCTGACCTTACTCCCCTCCTGCCCTCAACCCAGGGCCTCTTGTTGGCTAACCTTAGAGGGAGAGAGAGAGAGAGAGAGAGAGGGAAAGAGTCTAGAGCTGTCACTGTGGCCCATCCCAGCTCCTAGAGCACCGAGCAGGACACAAACAGCGGTGCTCGGACCTGCCTGATGTTAAGCTTTCAGAAGGTCAAAGAGAAGGAAAGGCAGGCACCAAAACAGTTTTCTGAAGCCCTTTCATCATGCCTTTGTGCCTGGTATCGCCAAAGGACCGTGTTTATCCTAGTCTGAGTCCTCAAGATCCCACATCCTCGAATGTCCTCAAGTGATTGGTTGAAGGAGGCCCCACCCCAGACCTTGCTTACTATCTTATCCACTCCATTTCCAGCCCAATCACCTAGCCCTGGCCCCTCATGCTGAGCCTGGCCAGGGAAGGAGTGGAGCCAATGGTTCTCATAACTCATGCTTGGTATTGGAAGCCCGCCTGAAGCTTAGGCAGCCATCCCTCTCTAGGGCAGGAATGCTTGCTCTGGGGGCAGAATCAGGGCTTTGGCTTAGAGCTCACTCCTTAGCCTGAAGCTTTGGGATAGGGGTCCTGGCTTCTTGTGTTGTCTTAGACTCTTGGTCCCCTTGGGGTCATAGGAATGCCTTGTGTACTTTCAAAGTCTTTCTTGGCTGCTTGGGATTAGCTGTCATCCTAACAGCAGAAGCAGCTTGGACGAGTTGTTATGCAACTGGATCCAGACGATGGTGGAGTTACGCCAAATGTCGTGGCATGAGGTGGGGAGGAGGTGGCTCACAGGAGGAGGCCCAGCTGCTTGGAAGTCAGGAATGGCAACTGTCAAAAATCAGACAGCTAGAATGTATGGGATCACAGTTCCCACATAGGTCACCCCAAGACCCATCCTAGTTGGCGAGGCTGCGCTTGGCTTGCTTACAGAGTTCTTTATCCTCAGTTCAGGGACCTAAGCAGTGCCAGCTCATGTCTTGGTCATCTTGGTCACCTAGAGCTGCAGACCCAGCCGAGTTATGGCAGGGAGAACCACAGACAGCCTGAGCCGTGGGATGGTGGCTCTATGCCCCAACTCACAAGGAACACAACTTTCCTAGGCAGTCAGGGCCAGAGCTATTCCAGGATGTGCATGGAGCCTTCACAATCCAAACAGATGTTTCTGCTGTTCCCAACTTGGGGGTGGGGTAGGGACCGGGCCAAGCTTTGCCTCCCTCCTTTCCAGAGCCAGCAGCACAGTAATCTTGGCCCTGCCTCCCTGTGGCCCTGAGTCTGTTTCCCAGCAGAAGGGGGAGCAGGGTGTGATGGGGCCTCTGAGATGAGTTCTGGCTTTTCTGCTGACTCCAGAGAGTGGGGAGGGGTGTTAGAGGCAGGTGTGCATAGTGAGCGTGCTCAGAGCCTGGGAAGGAGCCTCTCCTACTGAGTCATCCAGGAGATTACCTTGCAGGTAGGAGGGAGAGAGGCCTAGGAGCCGGGCCTACCTTTCTGTGGCCTCCTGGGAAGACAGCTGTTTGGATTCCTTGTTTCTTGGATAGTAGCCGCTTAGAAAGGCTGCACAGGAACACCTGCTTGAGGGTATTGGAAACAATGTCAGTGCCTTGGATTTGCCAGCAGCATGTGAGTGGACACAGAGGATTGTTGAAAGTCAAGGGCCACACATATAGGGGACAGCTAAGGCAGTTTGGAAGCAGGCAGTGTGAGCTGAAAGGAGCCTGGGGTCTGATCAAGGCAAAAACCTTTGGAAGGGAAAGGAGAACATGGGGTTCCCAAGCCATGCATCTCCCAGGCATCAGGAAGAAAATGCTTCCAGAACCTTCCATGAGCAAGTGTCTTCAAGGCACAAAGATGCAATGGAGACCTTTGGAGTAAAAGTGTATCCTGCCTGCCCCCATGGATTTTGGGGGACGGTCAGAGATTCCTAGTGTTCTAATCTGTGTTGAATGAAGTCACGTCGACAGCAGAATCCGCTTCCCATATTAACAGGTGTTCAGGGCCTGGCATGATGGCGGACCAGCCCCTTTTATGGAAGGAGCTGAGGGGTGGGCTCTGACCCTTCCTGCACCTTTCCTTCCCACCCCTGTGCAGAGCAGAGCTCAAGCCTCAGGTCATGCAGCCGGAGGCTTCCCGCTTGCCACTGCCCTGCTCGGAATGTGCCTGTTCTCTGGTTACACCCAGCAGAAGGGGCTTGAGGGCTATTTGTAGTGTCCATGTGTCTCTGTCAAAAACCAGATGGGAGGCAGCAGTATCAACCCCGTTCTGCATTTAGAGCAAGCTTTAAAAAAAAAAAAAAATCACCTCCCAGCCTCTCTTCCATGTCCCTAATCAGCCAATCTGCAGTAGCCTAAGATGTCAATAAACAGTAAGATAACACCCTTCAGAGTTCATGACAGTAGGCCAGTGCCACCCTGTATCTGGTTGTAGTGGCATTTAAAGTGATTTGTTCCCCTGTGGATTTTTTTCTTTTTCCCCTTTTTCTTTTCTTTCCTTTCCTCCTTCCCCCTTCCTCCCTCCCTTCTTCCTTTTCTTCCTCTCTCCCTCCTTCCCTTTCTTCCTCCTTCCCTCTCTCTCTCCCTCCCTTCCCTCCTTCTTTCCTTCCTTCCCTGCTTCCCTTTCTCCCTCTATTCCCCCTTCCTTCCTCCCTTCCTCCCTTCCTCCCTCCCTCCCTCCTTTTCTTTTTTGTTTTTCAAGCTAGGATCTCACTCTAGCTCAGGCTGACCTGGAATTCACTATGTAGTCTCAGGGTGGCCTTGAACTCATGGCCATCCTCCTACCTCTGCCTCCCAAGTGCTGGGATTAAAGACGTGCGCCACCACACCTGGCTTCTTTTTCTTTTTTAGTTTTTCGAGGTAGGGTCTTGCTCTGGCCCAGGGTGACCTGGAATTCACTTTGCAGTCTCAGGATGGCTTTGAACTCATGATGATATCTCTTACCTCTGCCTCCTGAGTGCTGAGATTAAAGGCGTGCGCCACCATACCTGCCTCCTGTGGATTTTTCTAAGTAGTTTGAATTACTTAAAGCAAGCTTGGATTGTTTTTATAACAGTATGTTTTAAGGGCTGGAGAGATGGCTCAGCGGTTAAGGTGCTTGCCTGCAAAGCCTAATGACCCAGGTTCCATTTCCCAGTACCCACATAAAGCCAGATGCCCAAAGTGGCACATGCACCTGGAGCTCGTTTGCAGCGGCTAGAAATCTGGTGTGCCCATTCCCTCCCTTCCTCCCTCCCTCTTTCTCTCTGTCTCTCTGCTTGCAAATAAATAATATTTTGAGACGTAAGTCTTGGTAAAAGTCACCAGTGACTAGCACTGTCTTGCATTCCATCTCCTGGGACACAGATGACTGGTTGCACTGTCCTCAAAGCAGGTGTCCCTATGTTCTCCTGTATCTGCAATTCTAGGAATCTTGTCCCCATTGTAGCTGTCACCACAGTGTCTCTGAGGGAGCATGCTCAAACTGCAGGACAAGCTGGGGTGGGAGCCCCTGAGGGGGCCTGGTGTGGACTATGCAATGGCTTCGAATACTGGGGTGCTGACCTGTAGACAGGGGTGCTGTTCTATCTGTAGGATGGAGACTTTGGAGCTCCTCAGAGGAAGTAGGTGATACAGGGAAAGAAAAAAGGGAGCTGAGAGAAAGAAAAAGGGGAACTTAGAGATGGCGGCTGTACGTTGCTACTGTGAGCCTCTTTCTCTGACTTCCCTCCCCCACTCTCATCTGCTCAACTTAAAAACAACAGTGGGGTGGATTGGGGACCAGAGAGATTGTGACCCAGAACCCTGGTTGCTTTTAGGGGCACTGGCCTCTTGCCTGTGGCTTGCTGTCTAGGCAATGGAGAGTGGCTGGTCATCACTTCCGTTCCGATGGCCATCCTGATCTTGAAGACTTGCTTCCTGGGCAGGTCAGAGGGTCATTGGCCAGAGAGTGTTTGCAGCCTCTAGAATGAAGGAGGGGATCTGCTAACTGTCCTCTGCATCGGTGTTTCTGAATGTGTCTGTGAGGTAGGCTCAAGAGAAACCAGAATGAGTTGGGGGACAGCATCCTCCTGCCCTGTGAGGGGGTGATTAAGGGAGTAGAGAGATTGATGTTTTAGGGAAAGACACAGATACACAGGTTCTCTTCCAACATGGGAAGGGCTGTCTTGGAGGGTAAAAACATCAAACTGAGAATAATCTTGTGGGACCAAGAGGCAGAAAGTACATGGAAGAGCCTCCTGCAGAGGGAGCAACATGGGCCCTCAAGGCCTCAGAGGGTCCAGTAGTGAGGCTGCTGTCGTCAGTGGTGGCACCTCAGGCTCATGTGGGCCTCTGAATGGCAGGCTTGAGAGGGAGAATTTGAGGGGCAGAGCTCTCTCTGTGAGGCAGGTGGAAATGGATATAGATGACAGGTGATATTTCTGGAAGGTGTTTGAACTAGGCTCCCTGACCTCTGAAGAACTCAAGATTTTTCAAGCCTTGGGCAACAGAGTACCTTTGAATAGCTGCTCTGGTTAAAGGGTCAACTTCCCTGACATCAAACCCTTCTAGGGACAAAGGGTGCCAAACCCACTTGTCATCCCATGAAGACTTCTGGGTTCCCTTATGGGTAGCCCGCTTAGTCCCTCGGGGAAGTGGGGATGGGATTTGGGACAGATGTCTCCATTTTGCCTTGACATTTGGTTTCTGATAGGAGGCCTGGCATCTGGCCAGCCCCACAGAGCAGGGCCCCGTGGTAATGTTACAGTCTTTGTCTCAGGGACAGGGACCCACAGCCCAGGGAGCTGCCTCCTGGTAGAAAGTGCTGAGCTGGCTATAGGCTCTGGGGTGGGTCTGAGGAGCCTTGGCTCACTCACTGGAGCCTCCCCTCTGGCTGGGCTCTTGGGGGGCAAGATATGTAAAGACACACTGTGGAAGCATAAGCTCCCACCAAGGCTGCAGGGAAGAGAGCAGAGGTAAATTCAGACTTCCTGCCTGGAAATGGGTTCAAGCAGGTGGAGGGATCAGCAGAGTTGAAATCTGGCCAGCTGTTTTGATTTCACACCCACTCCTCTTTTCTCTGTGATCCTTTCTGCTTTGATTTTTTTGTTTGTTTGTTTTTTTGTTTTTTGAGGTAGGGTCTCACTCTAGCCCAGGATGACATGGAATTCACTATGTACCCTCAGGGTGACCTTGAACTTATGGTGATCCTTCTACCTCTGCCACCTAAGAGGTGGGATTAAAGGCGTGTGCTATCATGCTTGGCTCCTCTCTGCTTTTTAAAGTGAATTGTGAGGCTGGAGAGATGGCTCAGTGGTTAAAGTGTTTGCCTGCTAAGCCTAAGGACCCAGGTTCGATACCCCAGTACCCACGTAAGCCAGACACAAGGTGGCAAATGTGTCTGGAGTTCATTTGCAGTGGCTGGAAGCCCTGGTGTGCCCATTCTCTCTCTGCCTCTTTCTCTGTCATAAATAAATAAATAAATAAATATATAAAACAAATATTAAAGTGAGTTGTGATAATAAAAAAACATTAAAGTAAGTTGTGACAATAAGAACAGTTTAGGGATAATCTTAACAGGACCAGGCACTACTCCAATGGACCAGGCATGGATAAGTTCATTTGGTTTTTTCAGATAGGTTCTTGATCTAACCCAGACTGACCTGGAATTTACTATGTAGTTTCAGGGTGGCCTTGAATTCACAGCAATCCTCCTACCTCTGCCTCCTGAGTGCTGGGATTAAAGGTGTGTGTATACCATGATGCTCAGCTCATTAATTTTTATGCCTACATTTATGTGAGGCAGATCGTGTTCTAGATGGGAAAACTGAGGCCCAGCGAGTTAAATGTGTTGTCCTAAGTTGGAGCTAGGGTTTGAGCACTGAAAGCTTTTCACTTACTGGTCTTGTGGAAAAAAGCCAGATGCCTAGAACTGCCGAAGCGCACACAGCTGTGGAAGGAAGGGCATTGGCGAGTGGACTCAGTCATTTTGCCCATTTGGTTCTGCCTGATGTCGACACCCTGGACACGCAGGCACTCTGAGTGGAGCAGGATGTTGTGGGGCATCACGCAGTATTCCATGGGACATCTACTGTGACTTCAGGCTGTCAGCTTTCCCAAACTCCTGTGAAACATGACTACTTCTAGAGAGGCTGTGCAGGGCCTGAGAGGTGTGAGCTAGTGTTCTTAGGGCAGAAGGCAGAGCCCCCTCCTCAAATGGAAAGGCTGGGGATGGTGACACAGGAGGAGAGGTGATGAGATGATTTTATTTATTTTATCTTTTGGTTTTCCAAGGTAAGATCTTGTTCTAGCCCAGGCTGACCTGGAATTAGACTCGGGCTGGTCTTGAACTCCCAGCAATTTCCTATCTCAGCCTCCCAAGTGCTGGGATTAAAGGTGTGTGCCACCACACCTGGTAACTTTATTTATTTTTAAATATTATTTATTTATTTATTTATTTATTTTTTGATTTTTCAAGATAGGGTTTCACTCTAGCCCAGGCTAACCTGAAATTCACTATGTAGTCTCAGGCCAGCTTCGAACTCACAGTGATCTGCCTACCTCTGCCTCATGAGTGCTGGGATTAAAGGCATGTACCACCACCCCAGGCTAAATATTTTTATTTATTAGCGAGAAAGAGACACAGAGAGAGAATGGGCATGCCAGGACCTCTAGCCACTGCAAACGAACTTCAGATGCATGTGTTACTATGTGCATCTGACTTACATGGGATCAAACTTGGGTCCTTAGGCTTTCTAGGCAACTGCCTTAACTGCTAAGCCATCTCTCCAGCCCAACTTTATGTATTTTTTTAATATTTTATTTTTATTAATTTATTTATTTAGGAGAGGGAAAGAGGCACAGAGACAGAGAGAAAGAGATATAGATAGATACAGGGAGAGAGAATGGGTGCCCCAGAGCCTTTAGCCACTGCAAATGAACTCTAGATGCATGAGCTACCTTGTGCATCTGGCTTACGTGGGTCCTGAGGAATTGAACCAAGGCCCTTTGGCTTTGCAGGCAAGCACTTTAACCACTAAGCCTTCTCTCCAGCCCTTTATTTATTTATTTATTTATTATTATTATTATTATTATTATTTTTTTTTTGGTTTTTCGAGGTAGGGTCTCATTCTAGCCCAGGCTGACCTGGAATTAGTCTCAGGGTGGCCTTGAACTCCTGGCGATCCTCCTACCTCTGCCTCCCGAGTGCTGGGACTAAAGGTGTGTGCCACCACGCCCGGCTTATTTTTTTTAAAAAATATTTTTATTTATTTGCCAGCAGAAAGAGGGAGAGAGGGAAGAATGGGCACACCAGGGCTTCTTGCTGCTGCAAATAAATTTCAGATGCATGTGCCACGTTGGGAATCTGGCTTTATGTGGGTATTGGGGAATCAAACCCAGGCTGGCTGGCTTTGCAAGTAAGTAAGTGCCTTTAACCCCTGAGCCATCTCCCCAGCTCAATATTATTTATTTTGAGACAGAATCTCATGTAGCTCAGGCTGGACTTGCTACGTGGCTGAGGATGACCTTGAACTTCTCATCCTCTTGCCTTCACCTCCTGAATGCTGGGATTACAGGTATGTGCCGCCATGGCCAGTGTATGTGGTGGAGGGATTGAACCCAGGGCTTCATGTATGCTAGGCAGCACTCTCCCAACTGAGTTATAGCCCCAGCTCATGATAGATGATTTTGAACCATAATTTCCAGGCACTCAAGTCCTTTCTGTAAAACGACACAGTGTGCACTTGTAACCATACAAATCCTCCTGTATGCTTTAAAATCGTCTCCAGATTATTGATTTATGTACTTAATTTTTAGAGTCAGAGTCTTACTATGTAGTAAAGGTTGGTTTTAAATTTGAAATCTCCTACTTCAGCCTTTCATGTGCTTTGATTGTAGGTGTGATCCATCACATCTGGCCCTTCTTTATAATATCTAACATGGTGTACATGCCATTATAAAAAAGTTGTCAATTTCCACATGTGCCACCTTATGCATTTGCCTTATGTGGGTACTGGGAAATTGAACCTGGATCCTTAGACTATGCACGCAAGCACCTTAACTGCTAAGCCATCTTTCCAGCCCCAACTTCTGTATATTTCTGTATATTTTTTCGAGGTAGGGTCTCATGCTAGCCAAGGCTGACCTGGAGTTCACTATGTCTCAGGGTGGCCTTGAACTCATGGCGGTCCTCCTACCTCTGCCTGCTGAGTGCTGGGATTAAAGGCATGCGCCACCATGCCCAGTTCTAACTTCTATGTTTTAACAAATAATGGGAAGAAGAAAGAAGTCTGTACATGGTTAGTATAAAAATACTTGTTCCTTTAATATTTCAAAAATATTTTTATTTATTTATTTGTAAGTAGACACACACACATACACACATACAGAATGGGTGACCCAGGGCCTATAGCTGCTGCAGACAAACTACAGACACACGCACCACTTTGTGCATCTGGCTTTTACATGGATACTGGGGAATTGATCCAGGTTGTTAGGCTTTGCAGGTAAGTGTCTTAACCACTGAGCCATCTCTGTAGCCATCTTTACAATTTTTGATGCCAGATGGATTGAGTCATGGAATAAAGCCTCTCTGTGTATATGTGTGTACATGCATGTGCTGAGCCACTGTGGAAAATATCTTCCTTACTGTGGGTTTTGGCTTACATAAAAAATTTAAGAACACTATTTTAGAGTTGGGCATGGAGATACATTCCTATAATCCCAGCACTGGGGAGTCTGAGGCAGGAGGATCATGACTTTAAGGCCAGTCTGGGCTAAATAGCAAGCCTCTATCTCAAAAACTAAAAAAATTAAGCCGGGCGTCGTGGTGCATGCCTTTAATCCCAGCACTCAGGAGGCAGAGGTAGGAGGGTAGTTGTAAATTAGAGGCCATCCTGAGAATTCAGAGTGAATTCCAGGTCAGCCTGTGCTAGAGTGAGACCCTACCTCAAAAAAACCAAACAAAAACAAACAAACAACAACAACAACAAAAAAGGGGGTTGGAGAGATGGCTTCGTGGTTAGCCAAAGGATCCTGGTTTGATTCTCCAGGACCCACGTAAACCAGATGCACACAGTGGCACATGCGTCTGGAGTTCATTTGCAGTGGCTAGAGGCCCTGGTGCACCCATTCTCTCCCTCTCTCTCTCTCTGCCTCTTTCTCTCTCTTGAGTAAACAAATAAATAAAATATATTTTTTAAAAAACATAATACCAATTATTTAAAGGAGTAGAATACTTAATATTCTTTTCTTTTCTTTTCTTTTTTTTTTTTTTTTTTTTTTTTTTTTGTAGGGTCTCACTCTAGTCCAGGCTGACCTGGAATTCACTGTGTATTCTCAGGGTGGCCTCGAACTCACAGTGATCCTCCTACCTCTGCCTCCCAAGTGCTGGGATTAAAGGCGTGAGCCACCACGCCCGGCTAGAATACTTAATATTCTTATCACTTGTTTCCACAGCATCAGTTTACTATTAGGCTTTCAAAACTTTAAAGAATTACAAATAAAAATCATACACAATAATGAGTACAAAATGTTGATTCTTCAATAAATTGAGTTCAATAAATTGAGTTCTTTAGGGATGTGGGCAGATAAATACATTTTTGGTAAAATATTCATAAATCTCATCTTGTCTATTTTTCTTCTTAAGCCTTATAATCTAATAAAAATATATCCATAAAAGCCGGGTGTGGTGGCGCACACCTTTAATCCCAGCACTTGGGAGGCAGAGGTAGGAGAATCGCCATGAGTTCAAGGCCACCCTGAGAATACAGAGTAAATTCCAGGTTAGCCTGAGCTAGAGTGAGACCCCGTACCTCGAAAAACCAAAAAAAAAAAAAAAAAAAAAGTAGTAAGATGTAGAGAGACTGGAGTGTCTGTTTGAGATATCAGTCTCATCAGACTTCATTGCTATTGGTCAACCAGGTATGATGATGCTTGTCTACAGCTCCAGCACTCAGGAGGCTGAGGCAGGAGGGTTACATGAGCCCAGACCAGCACAACATGCCTGGACACTGTATAGAGACCTCAAATATACATACATGTAGTTTCTTGTATTTCATACATATAATACAAGAACTTAAGAATACTGTTGGATGTGATAGATTCCAGCACAATAGGGAAATCCAATTTTTAAATGTTTAGTGATGAATGAATTTCAAGGCACTGATGAAATTAAAGTTCTCATGTATTCTTACTTAAGCTTTGTACCAAGATGCAATATTTTTTACATAATAAAATGTCTTTCATTGTGCATTATGATGTATTACCTTTGTAATATCTTTGTTTACTGTGATGTTTTTCTTGGTAATATAATAAATGGAAAAATTCTAAAGAAAGAAAGAAAGAAATTAAAAAAAAATTAGGGCTAGAGCCAGGTGTGGTGGCACATGCCTTTAATCCCATACTTAGGAGGCAGAGATAGGAGGATCACCATGAGTTTGAGGCCACCCTGAGACTACATAGTGAATTCCAGGTCACCCTGAGCTAAAGTGAGACCCTACTTTGAAAAACCAAAAAAAGAAAAAAAAAAATTAGAGCTAGAGAGATAGCTTAGTGGTTAAGGCACTTGCCTGTGAAGCCTAAGGACCCAGGTTCAACTCCCCAGTACCCACATAAACCAGATGCACAAGATGGCATGTGTCTGGAATTTGTTTGCAGTGGCTAGAGGCCCTGGTGCACCCATACTCACTCTCTTTTTCTCTCTCTCTTAAAAAATAAATAAAACTTGGCTAGAGAGATGGCTTAGTGGTTAAGCCGTTTGCCTGCAAAATCAAAGGATCCAGTTTCTATTTCCCAGGACCCACATCAGCCAGATGCACAAGGGGGCATGCATCTGGAGTTCATTTGCAGTGGCTGGAGGCCCTGGTGCATCCATACTCATTCTCTCTGTGTCTCCCACTTTCTCTGTCAAATTAAAAAAAAAAATTGATACTAAAAAATAAAATAAAATTTTAAAACCTAAAAATTAAAAGCTGGACATGGTGGTGGTGCATGCCTTTAATACCAGCACTCAGGAGGCAGAGGTAGGAGGATCTCTGTGAAATATTCCCTGAGAGGCCACCCTGAGACTACACAATGAATTCCAGGTCAGCCTGGGCTAGAGCAAGACCCTACCTTGAAAAACCAAAAGACCAAAAATCAGAAATAAAAAACCAGGCTGGAGAGATGGCTTAGTAGTTAAGGTGCTTGCCTACGAAGCCCAAGAACCCAGGTTCAATTCCCCAGGACCAATGTAAAGCCAGATGCACAAAGTGACAATGCATCTGGAGTTCATTTGCAGTGGATAGGGACCCTGGTGCACCCATTCTCTCTCTCTCTCTCTCTCAAACAAATAAAATATTAAACAAACAAACAAAAAAACCAAACATACTGTTTCAGGAGGCAGTGGATGACTGTTTTTTTTACTCTAATTTTACATTTATTTTAGCAGTTTATCTTTTTTGCCCACATAATACTGACATACATTTATTTTTTTTTTTAATATTTTATTTTTATTTATTTATTTGAGAGAGAGAGGGAGAGAGAGGCAGAGAGAGAGAGACAGAGAGAGGGAGAATGGTGTGCCAGGGGCCCCAGCCACTGTAAATGAACTCTGGACACATGCACCACCTTGTGCATCTGGCTTATGTGGGTCCTGGGGAATCAAAGTGAAGTCCTTTGGCTTTGCAGGCAAGCGCCTTAACCACTAAGCCATTTCTCCAGCCCTATTTTTTTTATTTTTATTTTTTTTGGTTTTTCGAGGTAGGGTCTCACTCTGGTCCAGGCTGACCTGGAATTCACTCTGTAGTCTCAGGGTGGCCTTGAACTCATGGCGATCTTCCTACCTCTGCCTCCCGAGTGCTGGGATTAAAGGCATGCGCCACCACGCCTGGCAGCCCTATTTTTTTTTTTACTTTATTTTATTTTATTTTTGTTTTTCAAGGTAGGGTCTTGCTCTAGCTCTGGCTGACCTGGAATTCACTCTGTATTCTCAGGGTGGCCTCAAACTCTCGGCAATCCTCCTACCTCTGCCTCCTAAGCGCTGGGATTAAAGGCATGTGCCACCACCTATTTTTAATTTTTTTAAAAAATATTTTTATTTATTTGTAAGGAGAAAGAGAGAGAGAGAATGGGCACACCAGGGCCTCCAGCCGCTGCAAAGGAACCCCAGATGCATGACCCCTTTTGTGCATCTGGCTTTACGTGGGTACTGGGCAATTGAACTCGGGTTGTTAGGTTTTATAGGCAAGCACCTTAACCTCTGGGCCATCTCTCCAGTCTCTATTTTTTACTTGAATTTAACTTCACATAAAGTTTAAGTAAATTAAATCTAAATAAAAATATGAATTGCATAGGTGGTTCATGGATTTGAGAGTTGGGGATTGCTATGTGGACTAAGTGACTCTGAAGGTTTTCCTGGAGTTACTTGAATTTCCTGTTACTGCACACGATGGACACCTTGGGCTTCAGGCTGCATCTGTTTGGGGACAGTGCTGATGGCCTTGTTGCAGGGCTGTCTGCTGGCTGGAACTGTGCTCTGATGGGGCTTCTGTGTTTCAGGAATCTGGCCAACTGTGAGCGCCTCATTGAAGTGGAGGATATGATGGTGATGGGCCGCAAGCCGGACCCCATGTGTGTCTTCACCTACGTGCAGTCGCTATACAACCACCTGCGGCGCTTTGAGTAAAGCCACGGGCCCGGAGAGCCCGGGAAGAGACTGTGGGGCTGCTCGCGTTCCCAGAGGCAGTCTGACCCCTGAGAAGAGCTGCCTGTGGTGTGAACTCGTGGTTTGTTCTTTCGCTTGTGACTGTGCACCCCTCACACCCAGTTACTGATTAAAGTACAGGCTGAGCCGAGCCGAGCCTGATGTCTGCCAAGGGCTCAAAGGAAAAGGAAAACCTCCCAGAGTGAGAGAAATTGGTGCTAAGTAATGATTTTCCTTCCTACAGAAAATGCTTGCCTGTGTAGATTTTGGAATACTAAATTATGGTCTTCCCTCTGATGAATTTAGGTACATTGGCTTGAGAGGGTTCCATTGATTACCAAGTGTATTTCTTTTCTTTTTCTTCTTCTTTTTTTTAAATCAAAATACCCAGAGTTTTTTACTTCCTCACACTATTGTAGGTCCCTTTCCTCCCTCCCTCTGGGCCACTGCCAGGAAAAAGAGAGACACTTAATTCAACAGCTTGACAAGCAGACCCAAGTCTTGGGCAGAAACAGTTTAATCACTCCCAGGTCCTGGGCAACAGATGACCATCAAGTCACCTCTCCTCTGTGGGAAGATGGGTAGGCACTTGTCTGGGTCCTGAGGGACTTCTGGTCTTTGTAGGAGACGCTGTCTGGAAGGATAAGCCCTTTGTGCTCAGAGTTCTTATTCACATCTTTTTATAGGTGATTTGCTGCAAGTATTTGTAAAAAGGACTCCATCTGTACTGCTGACCTGTTTGTACATAAAAAGATGTCTTAAACTTTGCGTGGGATTTGTTATTTCTATTTAGCAGATATGGGGGATGGTTGTGAGAGATATATCTACTTCAATCACACATTAACTGTTCATGTCTTTAAAAATCACTAGGAGGCTAAAAATGACATTTGCTGTCCCTGTCTCCATGTTCTTTGAAGGATCACAAACAGAAAGGTACCCAGTGCAGCTCTGTCCCTTGGCTATGGCAAACATGCTATGATTAAAAAGTGGCCCAAAGCCGGGAGTAGTGGTGCACTCCTTTAATCCCAGCACTCGGGAGGCAGTGGTAGGAGGATTGTGTGAGTTCAAGGCCACCCTGAGACTACATAGTGAATCCCAGGTCAGCCTGAGCTAGAGTGAGACCCTACCTGGAAAAAAAAAAAAAAGGCCCAAGATGGAAGGTTTTGAGGTTTTTTTTTTTTTTTTTTTTTTTGCTAGGGTGGAACCCAGGTCCTTGTACATTCATTCTACCACTGAGCTCCACCTCCAGCTGCTGGGATCTGGGGTGGTCCCTTTCATGAAAGCCCATCAAGAAATGCTGGTTTAATTTCACAGCTGTTTGGTGGTGGGACTTTAACACAAGAATCTTCATATTCTATAAAGCTGCAGCTATTGGCTTATTCTTACTCGAGAATCAAGACTCATTTTATAATTGAGTTGGGTTTTAGCCATAGACTTCTGCAATGTCCCTTTAAGGAGCTAATAATGTCTCTTCATCTCCTGGGGCACAACATCTCGGTGTCAATGTGCCTTTGTGGCGTTGCTCATGCCCTTTGTATTGGGTGTCAGGTGCAGAAGATCTTGGGGGCCCAAGGGAGCTGTGTCAAAGCCTGTATGTGGGTGAGCAGTGCTTTCAGCAGATGTTTGCTTGGGCTGCAGCCTTGCTCCATCTTTTGGATTCTCCTACAGTGGGAACTGTTCCCTTCCTGGCTCTCTTGGTGCTTGTAGGCTTGGAGAGGCGAGCCCTATTATTAGCAGAGTCATGGACCCGAGCTTAGGGTTTCAAACCTGAAGCCAATGTGGGCACACTAGGGCTCTATAAAAAGCATGCCGCTATGTGACTGAGTACTCACACATGGCAAATGGAGCTCTCCTGAGTGGCATACGTGGCCTTGCGCTTCTGCACGTAACATACAGCAGATCCTGCTGGAGTGAGGAACAATGTCTCTTAAACTTCAGGAATGGTGTCCCTCGTGTCTCACTTTCAGAATAGTATAGATTAGATGTGGTTCCATGATGTTCGTGCCTGTACTCTTTGGGTTATGGGAATAAGGAATTACAGTGTTTTGGCCCAGGTGTGTTTGAACACACCTACAATCCAGCACTTGAGTGGAGGTAACAGGAGGGTCCCAAGTTGGAAGGCCAGCCTGGGCTATATATGAGTCTGTCTCAAAACAAAACACAAACAAAAAGAACACACAACCCCCCCACACACAAAAACAAAACAAAAGGAAAATAAAAGAATTAATGAGTTTTAAACTTGCATATGTCTCCAACAAAGTATGAAGATTCAAGATATGGGGCAGAGGGGTTGGGAGAAGGCCTTTTAATCGGAAGACATTCGGGGACTTTTTAATTGGGTTTATACAAACATTCCCCATTCACAGAGACCTGTTCCTGGTTGATTTCTACCGCTGTAACACTCGGCATCACACCCTTTTTTCCTCTCCTGAGTTATTTCTCAGAGCTGCTTGTAAGATCCCTCTGTTTTCCAAATAGAGTCCTTCACCTGGATTTTGTTAAAGCTTATTAAATCTGACCAAATGGTCTGGTGTGTGTTTCTGTGACGTGAATGTTTCTCCAGAGCCAAGATGGGGTTTCGCTTTTCTGTCAGCTGCTGGGTGTTTTTCCAGGCGAGCAGGAGCCTATAAGCACTTTCTGAATATGATATAGCACACTGTGGGCAGAGGAGCCGTGCGGGCCAGGTGTTTGGGGAACATTTTGTTAAAGCCAATGAGTTTCGCAAATGTGTCCGATGATGAAAAGCTCTCGGCTTTCCCCGTGGTGGTGGTCAGACTGTAACGGGAGGAGACCAGTGTGTGAGAACACTTTCTTTTCTGCCATCGTGAGCCATCGTTAGGACTGCAAGCAATGGGGTGCCAGGGCAGTGATGCTAACCCAGTAGGTCAGTTTTGAGTGGCCTATCTACCAGTTGAGCAGCAGCACCAGTTTTGATTTGGGGTTTTCTGCAGATGGCGATGTTCTGGCTCGTTCTGATGACGTGGTTATGCTTATTTGGGTGGCCAACTTGATTCCTGCGTTTTCCTTCTCCCAGTTGTGCTCTCCTATCTTTGGGATCAGCATGGTATACCTGGTATGGTCATTTCTAAGCTTTCAGATTTTTCTTGTTTTTAAGGCTTGGTTTAGACTTTTTAGGGCCTTTGATCTCTTATCTCTTGGTATTTTTTTTTTTTTGAAGCAAGCCCAACAGACTGGACATTTTTTTTTTTAATGCTAGAGAGAGCGAGAAGGAGAGAGAAAATTGGCACACCAGGGCATCCAGCCACTGCAGACGTGTGTGCCCCCTTGTGCACATGTGCAACCTTGCACACTTGTGTCACTGTGCATCTGGCTTACGTGGGACCTGGAGAGTCGAACATGAGTCCTTAGCCTTTGCAGGCAAACACCTTAACTGCTAAGCCATCTCTTCAGCTGGTATTTTAAAAATATTTATTTATTTATTTGTTTGACAGAGAGAGGAAGATAGAGAGTGAGAGGATGGGCATACCAGGGCCTACCGCCACTGCAAACGACCTCCAGATGTGTGTGCCCCTTTTGCATCTGGCTAACATGAGTTCTGGGGAATCAAACCTGAGTCCTTTGGCTTTGCAGGCAAATGCCTTAACTGCTAAGCCATCCCTCCAGCCCCCCTTTTGAGGTAGGGTCTCGCTCTAGCCCAGGCTGACCTGGAATTCACTCTGTAGTCTCAGGGTGGCCTTGAACTCACAGTGGTCCTCCTACCTCTGCCTCCCAAGTGCTGGGATTAAAGGTGTGTGCCACCATGCCCAGCTATCTCTTGGTATTTGGACTTGCTTGAATAGCAAATTGCCTTTTCTTCCTTTGATAGAATACACTAAAGATTCTCAAGGCCTGCCTCCCCTTCTAGAAACCTCCACATAAGGAAAAGCACCTGGACCCAGTGGAAGCCAGGGGGCTCCTGTCTCTACTCCCCAAGGCAGCTGGGGCCAGAAGGTCCAAGCAGGTGGACTAGTGAACCATGAGCTTTGTACTGCCACATAGGTACAGGTGAAATCTATGGTTTTTATAAGCCCCATTTAAAAAAAGAGAGACAGAGAGGAAGAGGCAGAGAATGGGTGCGCCAGGGCTTCTCCACCACTGTAAATGAACTCCAAATGCGTGCACCCCCTTGTGCGCATGTGCAACATTGTGTGCTTGCATCACTTTTTGCGTCTGGCTAAACGTGGGACCTGGAGACTCGAACGGGCGTTCTTAGGCTTCGCAGACAGGGGCCTTAACTGCTAAGCCATCTCTCCAGCCCTACAAACCCCATTTTAATCACCCACAGTGCTTGTCTTGCTTGACATCTCAGGAACATTTGCACTGTTGGACCTCTGCCTGGTGGGTGAGCATCCCCTTCCTCACCAACCTTAGTCCACTCTGTTGTAGCAGCCTCCTTTCCTCTGCTCATTGCTCTGTGGAGCTCTGTCCTAAGCTCACACTTCTACATCAAGGGTTTATAACTTGGACTTTTTTTTTTTTTCTTTTGGTGTCTGAATTGAATACTATACCCTGTCCCGAATCCTCCTTCTCCAGGGCTTGCCACCTCAGCTATTGGCAGCACCACCCCTGACTGGATGACCATGCTGGAATCTTAGAGTCTCCTACCCCACCCTATCACCTGGGCATCTGTTCACATGCTTACCTGTGTGCGTTGTGAAATAGACATCTGTTAGATCTTTGCCACCAAAGGTCAAGACTCCCCTTCTATTGAGTGTCCTGAAGTATCACAGCAACTCATTTTTTAAAACATTTATTGACAGTCTCCATACATATAGATAATATACCATGATCATAGTCCCCTCTTACTACCCTTCCCCTCCCCAGCCCACTCTGCTGAATGGCTTCTTTCTAACTAGTCCTGTGCCTATTTTGATATCATCATTTTTCCCCTCCTATTATTCAGGTTTTGTGTAGGTAGTGTCAGCGACTGTGAGGTCAGGAATACCACTTTGTATCTGGAAGATTCTTTCTGCCACCTCTTCCTCAAGGGTCCCTGAGCCCTGAGGAGTGTCATAGAGATGTCTCAGTGTTGAACTGTCACTTCTCAGCACTATGCTGACTTCAAGTCTCCCTAATGATCACGGCCATCTGAAAAGAGAAGCTTCTCTAACCAAAAGTGAGGGTAGCATTACTATATGGGCACAAATATTAGTATTCAGAGGGTGGTTTGATGGGCATAAAATATCCACTAAACCAAACAACAGTAGTAATTTTTCCTCTAGCCTTATGACTGCCCTGACCATAGGATTTTGATTAGGTTTTCAGTACCAGGCATGAATTCCCTCCTGGCCTCAAATCCAGTCAAAGTGCAGTTGGCTTTCCCCATGACAGACATGCTACTGTTGCACCAGTTGGCACACTTTTCCTGGCTGACCAGACATGAAGCTTGCAGATCCACTGCTGGTGACTTTTCACCCCCAGTAGTCAGGGTAGCTGTTTCCAGCATCATGACAGCTAGTCAAGAGGGAGGAGGCTTTCCAGCTCAGCTCCAGCTTGATCAGTGCTATTCATTTTCTTAAGGTTACATTTTGGAAATGTTTCCAATTTACAAAAAAGTTGAACAATAGCTTCACATTCATCTGTATCCATTTCCTTTGTTTGTTCACATTCAGCTGATGAATGTTCTGTCTCTCAAACTGCCGACGTTTTTGACTCCTTTTTTCTGAGCTGTTTGGAAGTGAGGTACAGATTACCATGAAAATCCACCTCTGGACATGTTGGCAAAAATCTTCCAATAAACAAAACCTTTTGAGGACTAGAGATGGAGGTTAAGTGATAAAGTTCTTGCCTTGTATGCATGCCAAAGCCATGGGTTCAGTTGCCCAGTGCCATAAAGAATAAAGCATTATATCAACATACATAGGAAATAGAACATTCATTCTTTTTATAAAAATGTGTGTGTGTGCACGTGTGTTTGCACGTGTGTGTGCGGGTATGTGTGGCTACCTGAGAACAACTTCAGGTGTCATTCTCAGGCATACCATTCACCTCCTTTGAGCTCACCAGTTAGGCTTGACTGGCTGGCTTATATGCCCCAGCACTCCTCCCGTGTCTGCCTCCCCAGTGCTGGCTTACAGTGTTTCTTCGCAGCCTCCTCCTCACCCCCATAGACTGTTTCCCTAAGAGAACACAGGGCAATGGATCCAAAGCGTCCTCGCATCATTTTCTTCTCTTGGCAGTCATGTTATGAATCTGGATGCAGTTAAATTCATTTGTTTCTGTTTGTTCATTTAGGGATTATTTTGATCATTTTAACTTATTTTTGTATGTGTGCATTTTTTTGCCTATTTCAAAAGTCAAGGCAATAGAAAAAGGTATACTCCTATTCATATTCCTCCACCTCCTTTTCCTCAGGTTTATCCTCTGCATCTTTCTTCTTTCCTCCTCCTTTCTTCCTTCTACAATAGGAAGAAAATTCATGTCTATGTTTTCATTTTTCTTTACTTAAAATTTTTTTTTAATTTCTATTTATTTATTTGAGAGCGACAGACAGAGAGAGAAAGAAGCAAGCCAGGCGTGATGGCGCATGCCTTTAATCCCAGCACTCGGGAGGCAGAGGTAGGAGGATTGCAGTGGGTTTGAGGCCACCCTGAGACTACATGGTGAATTCCAGGTCAGCCTGAGCTAGAGTGAGACCCTACCTCAAAAAAAAAAAGAAAGAAAGAAAGAAAGAAGCACAGAGAGAGAGAGAGAGAGAAAGAGAGAGAGACAATGGGCACACCAGGGCCTCCAGCCACTGCAAACAAATTCTAGATACATGCGCTACCTTGTGCATCTAGTTTACATGGATGGGTTTTGGGGAATCAAGTCTTGAACCAGGGCATGTGCTTAACCTCTAAGCCATCTCTCCAGCCCCTCATTTTTCTTTCCTTTAAAAAATTTATTTATTTATTTATTTGATGTAGAAAGAGGCGGGGGGGGGAGGGAGGGAGAGAGGGAAGTGAGTATGGGCATGCTAGGGCATCCTGCCACTGAAAACAAACTCCAGATGTATGTGCCACTTTGTGTATTTGGCTCTATGTGGGCACTGGGGACTTGAATTCAGGATGTCAGGCTTTGTAAGCCAAGTGACTTTAACCACTTAGCCATCTCTTCAGCCCCTTACTTTCTTTCCTATAAAAAGATAGCATAGTCCATACAGTTGGTACTCCATACTGGTGGATTCTCCATCCATGGATTCAATCAAACATGGATGGAAAATGTTTGGGAAAAAATTGCATCTGTACTGAACATGTTCAATTTTCCCCACATCATTATTCCCTAACTGATGTAGAATAATAACCTCTTCCATAACATTTACACGATGCATAGCATTTACGTACTAGAGGAATCTGGACACAGTTTGAAGCATATGGAGAATATGTGTAGGTTGTAGGTGCTCTAAGGAACGTGAAGATCTGTGGATTTTGCAGATCTGAAGAGAACAGATCTAGTCTCTCAGGAACACCACAGGACAGCTTTCTGATACTGTAACAAATACCCGAGATAAATCAACTTAGGAGGAGAAATGGTGTATTTTGCCTCACAGTTTGGCAGAGCCTAGTCTTCTGTTCACTGGGTTCTATTGCTCTTGGGCCTGTTGGTTGGCAGCATATCATGTCAGGGGGCATGTGGAGAAGAAAAGCTGCTCACTTCAGAAAGAGCATGAGACTAGGGTTGAACATCTTCTTCCAGGCACAAACCCCAGTGACCTAAAAGACCTCCCACTAGGCCCCACCTCTTAAAGGTTCCATCACCTCCCCCTAGTATCATGGGCTGAGGACACGGCCTTTAACATACAGGCCAGCTACTACAGCAGTTGCTGTTTATCTTCACTCACAGGTGAAATCATTTCACTGGGTGCCTTACCTTTAAACTGCACAGGACTGCAGTCAGTGTGTGGCTAGCTTACAGTTTTTTCACCCAGTCTCCCATGGAAGGGTCTCTCGGGTCATTTCCAAACAGTATGACATATGACAAATGTGACATATGACAAACAGTGCTGATGTGAACAGTCTTGTACCTGTGTTGTTTTGCATTTGTGGGAGGAAGGAACTTTAGGGTTAACTTCCTGAAACAAGATTGCTAGACCAAAGAGCAGACATACATACTATTTTACTATTTTGTTAGATAGTGTCAAGTTCTTTTCCGAAGGAGTTGTATCATTTTGCACCCTCACCAGTAACGTAAGAATGTCTGTGTTTCCCTCAGTGTTGAGTGTTGTCAGGCCTCCAAGGTGATAGGTTATTTCAGAGTTTTTTTTTTAGAATGTTTAAAAAATTATTTATTTATTTATGAAAGATAGAGAAAGAGGCAGAGAGAGAGAGAGAGAATGGGCACACCAGGGCCTCCAGCCACTGCAAACGAACTCCAGATGCATGTACCACTTTGTGCATTGGGCTTACGTGAGTTCTGGGGAATCAAACCTGGGTCCTTTGGCTTTGCAGGCAAGCTCCTTAACTGCTAAGCCATCTCTCCAGCCCTAGAATTATTTTATTTTATTTTAAACTTATTTGAGAGATAAAGAGGCATAGAGAGAGAGAGAAAGGGAGAGAGAGAGAGAGAGAGAGAGAAAGAGAGAGAATGGGTGTGCTAGGGGCTGCAGCCACTGCAAATGAACTCCAGATGCATAGCCACCTTGTGCATCTGGCTTATGTGGGTCCTGAGTAATCGAACCTGGGTCCTTTGGCTTTGCAGGCAAGCGCTTTAACCGCTAAGCCATCCCTCCAGCCCCAGAGTAGTTGTACTGATGTTTCTCTTAGGCATGAGGATGAGCATGTGTTCATGCCTGTGGGCTATTGGTGAGCTTTTTTTCAGCGAACATTTTTCTTTTGTCCATTTTCAGTCTTCCTTTGATTTTCAAGGCTTTTTGCATATACTTCTTGAAGCCAGCTTGTCATCTATGTTGCTTGTAACCTTATCTGGTTCATGCCGCATCTCACATGGGTTACAACAACTACCTCCTACAACTGGTTTTTTTAGACTTTCACTCTTGACCTCTAACCCATTCTCTGTGTTGGGGCTAGAGTGCTCTTTTAAAAATACAAATCTGGGGCCTGGAGAGATGGGTCAGTGGTTAAAAGACCTTGCTTGCAAAGCCTGATGGCCCAGGTTCAACTTCCCAGTACCCATGTAAAGCCAGGTACATGGTGACACATGCATCTGGAGTTCATTTGCAGTAGTAAGAGACCCTGGTGTTCTCATTCTCTCTCTTTCTTAAAAAACATAAAAATCAGCGGGTGTGGTGGCACACGCCTTTAAACCCAGCCCTTGGGAGGCAGAGGTAGTAGGATTGTTGTGAGTTCAAGGCCACCCTGAGACTACATAGTGAGTTCCAGGCTGTCAGCCTGGGCTAGAGTGAGACCCTACCTCAAAAAAACAAACAAAACAAAACAAAAAAACCCACATGAAAATCTGATCATGCCACCATCTCTATTGGCTTGGATGCCCATTATCCTTGGGCTAAGCAGTTCCTTGTTAGGTCATTGAAGATCACCTCACTGGGCCAGGTGTCTCCAGCCCCAGCTTTTACCTGTCTCCTTGTCCTGAACCGCTCCCTCTAGCTCATTCATTTGAATCTTCCCACTTGGTCTTCAGAACTCAGTCTAAGCCTCACTTCCTCAAGGTCTTTGAGCATACTCACCGCCATCTCAGTTCCCAGGCTCCTGTCATTCTTTGGTCTTATTTTATCCCAGAACTTTAAGCTCTCCAAGGGCAAAGCATAGGCCTGGCTCCCTGCAAGGTCTAGCAGGGTCTCCCTGAGCATTTTTTAAATGGATGGCTAATGTTGTCCCATCAGCAAGCTGCTGGGTGCCAGGCAACAGCAGGAAGAATGACAGGTGTTCAGGGGCCCTCCCTGAACCTAGTTTCTGAAAATTAAACACTGGCTTTCAGAATCGCTCAAGTGCCAGAGTTTCTTTCCTTTGTGACCTTGTTCTCCGTATTGTTTCCTTGCACCAGAGTTTTGAGAGCATGGGAGGAGGCTCCTGGGGTCACAGTGGTGCTCTCTTGGCCTTTGTTTACTGATCAGATGCTCTATAATAAAATAAATAAAATAACAGCCACTAGATGTTAATACTTCTCTGGCTTTGTCAGCCCTCTGCTGGTTAAAAGGTTCAGATTTCAGCCCCAAATGGCAGCGTCACTGCTGTGGACAGAGGATACCAATTAGTGTCACTAGGGAAACCACCCATCTCTTTCCCTTCAGTCATTATTGCAAGGTTGGAGAAAACGAAAATCAAGTTCAGGTTAGAGTAGAAAAGTGATGAGAGATGCTGTGGGGAAGAAATTTGTGGTTTGTCAGAAAACAGCTCCCCAGGAGAGGCAGAGCCACACTGTTCCTGTGAACAGAACACTGCCTGGTTCAGCAAACGAGCAAGCAGGTCCCCTGTTGCGTCACACAGACTGGATTCCCCGTGTGGCACATGGCAGGCTCAGAACACACAAACTGGACCGGCTGCTGTGGTATGGGTGGCGCCTCAGTCTGTTGAGTCCAGACTGAGCATGGCAAACTCTGCTCAAGACCTGCTCCAGTGGCCATCCAGGGCCTTGAACAGTTTGCTTAGAATAGGAGCTCAGCAGATCTGGGGCCTGGACTGTGGAGGGGTTGCCTGCCCTTGGAAGCTGTCCCACTCTCCTGGTGACTGTGGGACACCATTAGCTAAGCCACTGAAATCACTTGAAATGGGCTTTGTTACAATTAGAGTAGGGTTTTGTGTGCAACTAACCATCAGTCAGTTAGTTGGCTCAGCAAGTGGCTCACGGTTTGCAGATACTGCTGAAATCGCACCGCTTCATGATGCAGGATTTCCTTTCTACTTTCCCAGGCAGCCTCCAATCGCTCCTGATTCTCTACGTCCCAGAGTGGTGTCACCCTGAGCTGGAGCAAGAGAAAAGCCCAAGGTTCTGCCCCATCCTGCTGCTTTGTCCCAGATCCCTGTTAGCCAGGCATGTCATTCCACAGGACATCTCTTGGGCTCTTTCTGTTACTTTATCCAGCAGGCTTCCACTGGCCCGAGAGGGTGACTAAGGGAAATAGGGTATTTTCAGCCAGGGCCATCATCATTGCTGTATCAGGTATCTTTTTAGTGCACTAGGTTTCATGACAGGTGTGTTTTTATTCAGAAAAAAAATAACACGCGGAATTTAGACGGATAGTCTTCCCCTTCCAGGAACACTTCCCACACCCTCCCTGCCATCCTGCCCCACCAATGACGGCAGCCACCATTTTTATTGTGGAAACCATAAAACCCTAAACCAGGACGCCTGGCTTCTAGTCTAGGCTTCATTTAAGAAAAATACTTCATGTATTTATTTATGAGAAAGAGAGAGAGAGAGGCAGATAGAAAAAATGGGCACTCCAGAGCCTCCAGTCACTGCAAACAAACTCCAGACACATGTGCTACCTTATGCATCTGACTTATGTGGGTTCTGGGGAATTGAACCTGGGTCCTTAGGCTTTGCAGGCAAGTGCCTTAACTGCTAAGCCATCTCTCCAGCCCAAGGCTTTGACTTTTAATAAGCCTGTGAACTCATTGGGCCATGGTTTCCTCTTCTTGGGGTGGACCTTAGCCCTGCCCCACCTGCTTCCAGGACCACAGGAGGGTTAAGTGAGATGTTCCAGAGGCTTGGAGTGGGCAGTGGTCCTTGCTGGAGCACCACAAGTCTAGGGTCCCCAAACTGTACTCTGTGGTCTGAGTCTTCTCTGGGGCCAGAGACATAAAGAAGAAGGTGCAGAGTGGAAAAGGGGCCTAGCAAAAATGATGCCTGTCATATGGATGGGGCATCTCTTTCTCCTTCTTGTGCACACACATGAGTATGTGTATGTGTGTGTGGGGGCATTGTTGGGAATTGAACCTAGGACCTCATGATAGGCAAGTGTTCTACCATTGTGATATATTCCCAGGTCTCTTGTCCACTTTTAACATCAGTTGGATAGAAATAAAACTTACATTCTTTAAAGAACTATCTTAGGGCTGGCGAGATTGCTTAGTGGTTAAGGCACTTGCTGCCAAAGCCTGAGGACCTAGGTTCAATTCTCTAGTACCCATGTAAACCAGATACGCAGGGTGGCACACACATCTGGAGTTTGCAGTGGCTGGAGGCCCTGGTGTGCCCATTCTCTCTCTTGCTGTGTGTTTTTCTTGCTTTCTCTCTCACTCTAATAAATAAAATAAAATATTTAAAAAAAAACAACAACACTATTTTAGGCCAAGCGTGGTGGCACATGCCTTTAATCCCAGCACTTGGGAGGCAGAGGTAGGAGGATCACTGTGAGTTCGAGGCTACCCTGAGACTGCATAGTGAATTATAGTCAGCCTGGGCTAGAAAAACCTTACCTCAAAAAACCAAAAACAAACAAACAAACAAACAAACAAACAAACAAACAAAACTGTTTTAGCTGGGCATGATGGTCCACACCTTTAATCCCAGCATTCAGGAGCTGGAGGTAGGAGGATCCCTTTGAGTTCAAGGCCAACCTGGAGGTATAGAGTGAGTTCCTGATCAGCCTGGGCTAGCATGAGACTCTATCTCAAAAACAAAACTAAACCAAAAACCCACTATTTTATCAAAGCAATTCATATGCATAGATGAAGTGAAGCAGTACAGACATTCAGCAAAAGTAGCTTCATTCCCTTCTCTCCCGTCTTTCACTGGAAGGAGCCATCCTCATTTGAATTCCAATTCCAAGTGACTTTTTTATTCTTCTTTCTCAGTTTTTCCTTTGTAGACGCCCATTAGTTTCCTGCTGTAGGAGATGAGAACTTGGCTGTCCCACACTGTGACCCTATCACTTCCTTCCGTTAATTTCCCATAGTATGGTTCTATGACAAGTCCGTTAACTTGATAGTGTTTGCTTTATTGTGACTTTGCAAATTGCCCTGCAACTGAACTCTTATCTTCTCCCCAAACCTGCTTCTGGTGGTTTACAAACGTCTACAAGTCTGATGCCTTTCCTCTCATCTAGAGGGAGAATCTGGTTCTGGCTCTCCTTCAACATGGCCACTTGATTCTGAGGAAAGGAATGCCACTAAGTGACACTGTTCTGATGCTAGGTCATAAAGGGCTGCTTTGTTGTCCTGAACTACCTGGAAGAAGCCTGGCTATTCTGAAGCCACCAGGAGCCCTCCTGCTGACCCACCCCCAGCTCTTGCACTCTTTGTGGAGGCTACAGATAGGCTAGTGAGAAAGATTCTGGGATGGGCCCAGTCCCACCCCATAGAGAACTGCCTCGCTGAGCTCAGTCACTGGAAAGGACCACAGAAGCTATAATTACCAGTGATTCCCATTTATGTGATCCATTTAGATTGGTTCAGCAACAGATATGTAATGGGAACATCATTCTAATCGGGACCTCCCCATCTTGTTTAACTGCACTGCTTCATCCCATTCCCTTTTACAGGTCACTCTCAACATATCAGGAGCAATTACCCTGCTAGCAGATAAGTCAGATCATGTCACCTCTCTGTGCTAAGCTCTACAACAGTTCCCATCTCACTTGGAAAATGTTTCAGTCCTCACAGTGGTCTGCAAGGCCTCCATCTCTGATCTTGCCGCTTCATCTCCCCTCCCTATTTCTTCCCAGCCCAGGCTGACCTGGAATTCACTCTGATGTCTTGGGGGGCCTTGAACTCACGGGGGTCCTCCTACCTCTGTCTCCCAATTGCTGAGATTAAAGATGTGCACCACCATGTCCAGCTTTCATTTGTTTTTTGAATTAATCATTGCTTTAAAAAGTTTACCTGGGCTGGAGAGATGGCTTAGTGGTTAAGGCCCTTGCCTGCAAAGCCTAGTAACCCAGGTTCGATTCCCAGTACCCACATATGTGCACAAGGTGGTGCATGTGCCTGGAGTTCGCTTGCAGTGGCTGGAGGCATGCCCATTTTCTCTCTCTTTCTCCCTCTCTCTCTCAAATAAATACAATATAAAAAGTGTTTCCTGGTAGCCTATTGTCAATTGCACATTTTACCCCCAACTGCTTCAACATTTCTGGATACTATTTTCTATATCCTCAAACATATCTTTTTCTTGGGGACCTCCCTCTTGGCACCTGTCATCCTCTTGCCTCCACCCCCTCCTGCTGGTTGTTCTGTCTGCTGCCATCCTGGGAGTTCATGTCACTGCGCTCCAGGGCTGTATCCTGTAACCCTTATTTCTCATCCCCTTTCTTTGTTTACCTTCTCATATTGCTGGTGCCCATCCTGAGGTAACTTTTCTTTCTGGAACGCTTTTATTCATGTTACATGGATTAGTTGATTTCAAGTGTTTCAGGCTGGAAATCAGTTTCACAGGTAAGCTTGAAGGCAGCCTTTTCCAATTTCCAGTGTGGCTACTGAGTTCAGTGTCGTCTGATTTGTCCTTTCTGGGTGCTTTGCAAATCTTCATTATGGGTGTTCTAAAATTTGTGATGATACCTCTTGGTCTTTATTTGGGTCATTATTATTTTATTATTTTTTAGAGAGAGAGAATTGGTGTGCCAGGGCCTCAGCCACTTCAGTCGAACTCCAGACACTTGTGCCACCTAGTGGTGATGTGCAGCCTTGTGCTTGCCTCACCTTTGTGCATCTGGCTTATGTGGGATCTGGAGAGAGATCGGACCTGGGTCCTTAGGCTTCTCAGGCAAGTGCCTTAACTTCTAAGCCATTTCTCCAGCTCTATTTGGGTCATTATTTAAGGGCACCTGGAATATAATGAGGACTTCCAATCTGAAGACTCATATATTTTTTTTCTTAAAATGAGTCTCACTCTAGCCATGGCTGACCTGGAATTCACTATGTAGTTTCAGGGTGGCCTCAAACTAACAGAGATCCTCCTACCTCTGTCTCTTCAGTGCTGGGATTAAAGATGTGCGTCACCAGGCCTGGCAAGACTCTTTTATTTTTATTTTTATTTTTTTATGTTTTTTTGAGAAAGGGTCTCACACTAGCCCAGGCTGACCTGGAATTCACTATGTAGTCTCAGGGGCCTCGAACTCACAGCGATCCCCTACCTCTGCCTTCTGAGTGCTGGGATTAAAGGTGTGCCACCACGCCCAGTTTAAGACTCTTATTTTTCAGTTCTGGGAAATTATAATGTTTTTAATTATATTTTTTCCTTCAATTTCTTTTTTTCCTGTTCTTTCCTATAGAAAATCTCATTAGTTGAAAATGGAACTTGTTGGACTGGTCCTCATTCTTATCTTCAATTAGTATTACAAATTGTGCATCCTTAATCTGAAAGTTTGGATGGCACATTAGTGTCCCAAGACACACCATTTTTGACTTTGGATGTTTAATCAGCAAAGTCAATGCAAATATTCCAAACTCTGGAGAAGTATGAAATCTGAACCACTTTTGACACCAAGCATTTTGGATAAAGCATACTCAAATCCACATGTTAATGTCCTATTACAAGGTATGGGTGTTGTGTTACTCAGCTTTCTATTACTGTGACAAAATACCTAAGGTATAATCAACTTATTTTGATTGATGGTATCAAAGGTTTCAGTCCATGGTTGCTGGGTCCTGTTGCTTTGGGCATGTGACAACACACTATATCATGGTGAGAGCCTGTTCACTTCTGGTGCTGGGAAGTAGAGAGAGACAGGGAAGGGCCACAGTCCCAATATTCCCTCCAAGGGCATGGCTTCCAGTGACTTAACAAGAAAGTTCTACTAGGTCTCACCTACTAAAGGAGTCACCACCTCTCAACAGTACCACAGGCTGGAGACTAAGCTTTCTACATATGGGCCTTATGGGGACATTTAAGATCCAAACCATAGGCTGATTTTTTAATTGGAGAGGGACTTTAAAATGTAAGAATTTGGAAGTCTGTTCTCTGGAGCCATGTCTTAAATTATTTTGTGGCAGCAACGGAGTTGGGATTGGGGAAATAGTTTTTTTTTTTTTTTTTTTTTTTTGAGAGACACAGAGAAAGACAGAGAGAGGGAGAGGCAGAGAAAGAATGGGTGTGCCAGCAACCTTTCAGCCACTGTGAATGAACTCCAGATGCGTGCGCCCCCTTGTGGGCAAGTGCGGAATTGCTCCCTTGGGTCACTTTGTGTCTGGCTAAACGTGGGACCTGGAGATTGGAACTGACATTCTTAGGCTTAGCGGGCAGGTGCCTTAACCACTAAGCCATCTCTCCAGCCCTGGGGAACAGTTTTTAACAGTAGAAGGAGGAAGGGGCCCCAGCCCCACCTCCAGATAGGCTCTGTACCCATTTTTTGTTCTTGTGGCATTTTCACCTTGTTATCTGAGTCTTCCAACCTGGAGCTCTACTGGACCAGCTCCTCTGCAAGAAATGACCTCCTGCCTCTGCCCAGTCAGCTCCTGTTTGTCTCTGTCTCCAAGCATGCACAGGACTCTCTCTCCCCATCCTTATCTCTTCATTTATTTTATTCCCTCTGGGATCCCATATGCTCCATGCCTCTGTGGCCATTTTGGTGGAGCTTTGGAAGGCTCTGCGTGCTAACTCAGGGCATGGCTGCATTTTTATTTATTTTATTTTTTATTTTTTTTTCAAGGTAGGGTCTCGCTCTGGCCCAGGCTGACCTGCAATTCATTATGTACTCTCAGGCTGGCCTCGAACTCATAGTGATCCTCCTACCTACCTCAGCTTCCCAAATGCCGGGATTAAAGGCATGCGCCACCATGCCTGGCTTGTGGCTGCATTTTTAAAACAATTGGAAGCTGGGTGTGGTGGTGCACGCCTTTAATTCCAGCACTAGGGAGGTAGAGGGAGGAGGATCATTGTGAGTTTGAGGTCACCCTTTGACTACATAGTGAATTCCAGGTCAGCCAGGGCTAGTGCAAGACCCTACCTCAAAAAACCCAAACAAACAAACAAACAAAACAAAAAACCAGAATTGGCTCTTGCTCAAAGATGGAAGGGAGCGGGTTAGCAAAACCAACTTGGGCAAGATGTGCATTCTCATCCAGGTCTCTATACATGCCTTATGTGGTGAAGCCCCTGTGACAGGGGCCAGCCCATGACACTCCCAGAGGGTGGACATAGTATCTACCACATACAGTTGTCATGATGATGAAATGAGCTCATTCAAATGAAATGCTCCGCATGGCCTTGGCATTTGACTGTTCAAGTGGTAGCAATTACAATGATTCTTGAAATCTTGGGATGAACTTGATTAAGGGCTCTGGGGACTTTGGTGAACTTCTGCAAATCCTAGACTGATCTGAAGCCAGAAGCAGCTTTCCATAGACATCTGGGAAGGCCACCAGTCCTGGAAGCCCAGGGCTCTTGTGGATTTTGTGGTGGCAATTAGAAGATTCCCCCTTGTCTTGGCTGCTCCCACGCTGTGTCTAATTGGCATACATGGAACATCCCTGCTCACCTGGAGTGTTCTTGCTGGCATAAGCCTGCCTCTTTGCAAATCGGCACTTTGTGTCTTTCCCTGTTTTTTTTTTTTTCAAGGTGGGGTCTCGCTCTAGCCCAGGCTAACCTGTAATTGACTATGTAGTCTCAGAGTGGCTTTGAACTCATGGCGATCCTCCTACCTCTGCCTCCCAAGTGCTGGGATTAAAGGCATGCGCCATTACGACCGACTTTTTTTTTTTTTTTTTGTATAACGTTTTCTTTCCATCCCTGCTCATCTGCCTCTTGCAACATCAACACTGCTCTAAGCTGTAGCAAAGGTATAGCTGAGCTCTCTGCCTTTGCCATGAATTGTCTAGAAGTATCTCAGGCCTGGAATCTAGAGTCCTTCTGGCCAGTTTGAATCTGCCTTTGAAAATCCGTGTCCACTGGGCAAACAGTCCCCTAGCGCCTCACTTTCCTTATGTGTCAAACGAAGGTGACAACAATAGCCTGTAAGTCATAAAGGCACCCTGGGGACTGAAGAGCCCCTGCCTGTACTCAGAGTGCAAGAAAAGCTAACCATCACTGTTACTCGCTTTCCCAGTTTAACCTCGCTGCCCCAGGCACCACACGGGCAGAGGACTCCTACTTACGAGTGTCGGGTTGGAATCTTTTCCAAAGGCTGAGGCAGAGGAAATGCGATCTCCTGGGTTTTGTTTGTAGCTTCTACTACACTGCATAGCAACAGGACAACAACCAAATACTGCAAGCCTGTTGGTTCCAAGTCTGTCCTCTTGCTTTTTAAAAAAATATATCATGAAGATTTTAAAAATACCTCCCAAACTTCTAGTTTTCCCCTTCTGTGGAGGAACCCGTTATAGTAATGGTGGTATTTGATTTCTGTTTCCCCTCAAGGCAGTCAAATAAAAATGTGACAATCCCTTCCTCTGCTCTCCTGAGCAGGCGTTAGGAACTGGCGCCATAGTGCCCTCTAGTGGTAGTGGGCAATAATGATTTCCTTGCGTTTAGAGCCTCTTTTTAAATTTAAATTTATGAGCGAGAGGAAGGGAAGTAGGGAAGGATGGAGACATAGAAGGGGAGGGGAGAGAGACAGGATGAGAATTGGTGTGCCAGGCCTTCGCCACCGCAAACGGAGCTCCAGGCGCGTGTGCCATCTTGCATGCACGCGCCACCTTGTGTATCTGGCTTATGTGGGTTCTGGGGAGTTGAACCTGGATCCTTAGGCTTTGTGCAAGTGCCTTAACCGTTATGTCATCTTTCCAGCTCCCTAAGGCCTTGGGTTTTTAAGCAGGACCACATGTATTGTTTTTTAAACATAGTTTTAGGCTGCTTAGAACAGATAGCTTAGCCCCATATTTTACAAGACTCAAAAGTTATTTATTTCACTTTCAGTCATCTGAACCATGAGGCTTGATTTTTCTGTAAGATTCTGTGTTCCCACGAAACTTTTTTTTTTTTATTTGAGAGAGACAGAGAGAGAGAGAGAGAGAGACAGAGACAGGAAGAGGCAGAGAGAGAATGGACACGCCAGTGGCCTCTCAACCGCTGTGAACTCCAGGAGTGAGCGCCCCCTTGTGGGCAAGTTTGGCATTGCATGCTTGCGTCACTTGCATCTGACTAAACGTGGGACCTGGAGAATCGAATGGCGTTCTTAGGCTTGGCAGGCAGTGCCTTAACTGCTAAGCCATTTCTCCAGCCCTCCCACAAGAGCTTTTTGACCTGGTGTACCTCGGGTCTGCTCCTTGTTTGCTCCAGGGTCAAAAGACTCATTTTAAGTGCTGGAGAGATGGTTTGGTGGTTAAGGCATATATCTGCAAAGCCTAAGGACCCTGATTCATTTCTCTAGGTCACACATAAGCCAGATGCACATGGTGGTGCATGTGTCTGGAGTTCATTTGCAGTGGCTAGATGCCCTGGCATGCCCATTCTCACTCTTTCTCTCTGTTTCCAATAAATAAATGAATACAATAAAAAATCTTAAAAAAAGACTCATTTTCAGTTCCACTGCAGGTCCAGCAGAGCTCAGGAGAGCAGCCCCTCCAGGGGCTATGGCTAATTTTCAACAAAGGATGCCAGAAACCATCCTTTTGAGCCAGTCTGGCTTTTTCCTGGCTGAATGTGCTGAGGGTCAGGAAGAGGGTTAGGATGTGACTCCCTAAAATATGTCACCTTGGCAGGAGGGTTATTTATTTTGAGCTAAGTGCTGGAGTAACACCCGGTCCAGGAGTCCCCCTCTTTTCTGTCTGATAACAGGAGGTGCCCCTGTGTGGGCCAAGAAGCCAGACTCTTACCCTGATGCCAGGAAGTCATCTTGAGATGTGTCCACACAAAATGATCTAACAAAGAGACCCTGTCTTCCTTACTTTCCCTGTGTTTCCTGGGAACTTCCTTATCATTTATTTCTCTAGAAACCCCAACCTCCTTTCCTATGGCCAGTCACTTCTCCATAATTTATCACCCATTTTTAAAATGGCATATAAAGCCTGCAATCCCAGCACTTGGGAGGCAGAGGTAGGAGGATTGCTGTAAATTCAAGGCCAGCTCAAGACTACATACTGAATTCCAAGTCCGCCTGGAAGAAAAAACCTGAATGATTTCTAAGGGCTGGAGAGATGGCTCAACAGTTAAAGCTGACAGCTTAAGTTCAATTCCCCAGTACCTATGTAAAGCCAGATGCATATAGTGGTACATGTATCTGGAGTTCTTTGCAGTGACAAGAGGCCCTGGCATATCCATTCTCTCTCACTGTCTCTCCTCCTCTCTGCTTGCAAGTAAATAGTAAATAAAACTATTTTAAAATGGCCTATAAGTCCCTCAGTCCAACTGCTTCTCTTTGTATGTTGTGGAGAGTCAGGGTCTTGGCATGTAGTCCAAGCTGGCCTCAAACTTGAAATCCTCTTGATTCAGCCACTGGAGTGTTGGGACTGGTTACAGATAAATGCCACCACACCAGGCTCTAACTGCTTCTTTGACTTCCTACACCTCATTTTTAAAGATAAGTGTTATTATGCAGTCTAGACTGACATGGAACCTTCTATGTAGCCCAGACAGGCCTTGAATTCAGATTCCTCCTATCTCTGTCTCTCTAGTGTTGAGATTATAAGTGTGTACCACTAGGTCTGGCCTTGACTTTTTTTTTTTTTTTTTTTTTTTTTTGGTGACGCTCCCAGGCATGTAAAAATATTAACATCTATAAAACACTGTGTGTCTTTTCTCCTGTCACTCTGTCTTTTAAGCAATTGAATTTGCAGGCTCCAAGTTGTTGACTATAAGAAGGTAGTGGGGTAAAGAGCCTCCTCTGCAGTCCCAGGTGTGGAGTCTATCACAAGAGGGGCGGGTGGCGGGGCAGGAGCGCATCTTGTGGTTGGTTTAGTGCTTAACTATTTCTCCCTCCTCAGATTAGCAGCTTCAGCTGTTGTGCCCAGACAAATGGCAAAGGACAAACCATCCACACAAACAGCCCGGTGCTTCCTTTGCCCTGCCACATCTTGACTTTCAGGTGGCTTTATGTGCCTGTGAGATGCTAATCTGCAAGGGTGAAATCCAAGCTGGTTTACTCTCAAAGCCGCCAGGGCCAGCAGTGACAGTGAGCTGCAAAGTACTGCATTCTCTTCTAGAACACAAGGGGTCTATTCAGCAAACACAGCCACGGCACAGAAAGCTGTTCTTGGATCAGATCAGCAAAGGAAGCCGGTCCGAGTGCAAAAACACTTTTAGATTCACGTTCTGTTTCCTGTCGAAAAGTGAAACCCAAGGGAGGGAGGCCACTTGGGGGAGAGAGCAAGCACCCCAAAGGTGTAGGCGCTCTTGAACTTGACTCAGCAAGTTTGCAGTGTGGTCTCGGAATGCACCCTATAACGAGCGCTCCAGGGTTCTGATACGATTACTGGCCTCCGCTCAGACGCTAGGTGATCTCTGCCAAGGTTTGACAGCAGACTCTTTAAAGCTGTCAAGAGACATAAGACCGTGCCAGATAGTACAAGAAGAATCACTCTATTTATATTATCCAGGTCTGCTCCAGCCAGACATTGCTTGGCCGGCCTGAGTGCCAGGCAATGGGTATTTACAAACAGCAAGCATGTGTTCAATATTCTAAGCTATCCTTTTAAACAGAACATTGAGAAATAGCTATGATGGATCCAATCAGCCAGTCTGTAATTAACATTTAAGATGACTGAAAATAATTAGCGTATAAGTTTTACTATACGATTCTACTGTTAAAGTATCTTTCATGACTTAAGGGCCCAAGCTATGGTTCCAGCTTTGGAGGAGAGCCTGGCTTGCACCAGGATTCGTTACCATCTTGCTCTCCTGGAACTTGGGCCTTCTGATCCAGTGGATGTAGCTGAGAGTTTTGTCTTAAGGAACAAAGGCAAGTCTATCCCCAGACATACTCTTTGAGTGTGGAATTCTTCTTTATAAGATCTGTTAAAGTTTATTTGGAAAAATGTTCTTCAAGAAAAAAAAAAAAAAACCTTCAAAATGTACATCTGGAAGATTCAGGTATCTGTATTAAAAAATTCAGTCCAGCCAGGCATGGTGGTGCACACCTTTAATCCCAGCACTGGGGAGGCAGAGGTAGGAGGATCAATAGCTCTGAGTTCGAGGCCAGCCTGGGACTATAGAGTGAACACCAGGTGATCCTGGGCTAGATTGAGACCCTATCTCAAAAGAAAAAGATCAGTCCAGGGGGATGGAAAGATGTCTCAGCAGTTAAAGGCACTTTCTTGCAAAGCCTGACAGTCCAGGTTTGATTCCCCAGTACCCCCATAAAGCTAACTGCACAAAGTGGCTCATTCACCTGGATTCCGCTTGCAGTGGCCATTCCTTCTCCCTGTCATTCTGTGTCTCTTACTCTGTCTGCTTCCAAATAATAAATAAAAATACTTTAAAAAATTCAGTCCAGTTGAACCATTTTTTAAAAATTGTCTTATTAAAAACTACTGTAAGATCTGGGTGTGGTGGCACAGCATTAATCCCAGCATTTTGGAGGTGGAGGTAGGAGGATCATCATGAGTACAAGGCCACCCTGAGACTACTGAGTGAATTCCAGGTCAACCTGGGTTAGAGTGAGAGCCTACTTTGAAAAACCAAATATATATAAATACTGAATATAAAACAAACAAACAAAAAACCCAAAATGACTAAATGTCTACTTTATGAAAGGTAATTTCTCAGTACTGGGCTGACTTTATGTCTAAGGCAATGTTCAATGAATATAATATGTTGAGTATATATGATTTATAGTTCTCCATGATTAGTATATCTCTTTTTCTTTCTTTTTATTCTTTCAGATAGGGTTTTACTATACAGCTACCTTCCAACTTACTATATAGCCTAAGCTGTCCTCAAACTCATGACCCTCCTGTCTCAGCCTGCCAAGTGCTGGGACCACAGGTGTAAGTCTGCATAATTTTAGCTGAAGTTCAGCTTCTGTTTCCCTCATACAGAGTGGCAGAGCCTATTCTTTCCTTCACTTGTGGGACCAACATCATCATGATTCTCACAATGCTAGGACAAGTGTCCCCACATCTTTCTCTTAACTTATGGGGCCAAGAACCACCATGATTCACACAGCACCAGGGTGAGGGTTCTCACATCTTTCCCGTCACTTATGGGAACCGGAACCACCATGATTCTCACAGTGCTATGGCAAGTGCCCTCACTTCTTTCCCTTCACTTACAGGACCAATAACCACCATGATTCTCACAATGCCAGGGGAAATGTCCTCACACCTTTTTCTTCACTTATGGGACCAAGAATCCCAGTGTTTGGGCAAGTCTTCCCACATCCTAGTTGTTTTCAGTGAAGGTTCAAGAACATTTTGATCACCCCCTGCATGTTTACACCTTAGCTAGTAAGGCACTGAAGAGAGAATGCACATTACCAGACACATACTGTGCAGTGTTTTGCTCTCTTTTTATCTCAAGCACCCAGAATTGCATGCTGTTTTCATTTGCATTCCATATCTGATGTAGTTTTCAAAGGAAAAAAATGTACAGGCAAATTCAGAGATGCTTACAAGGTGAATGAAGGTATTTAAAAAAATTATTTATGCCAGGCGTGGTGGCGTGCACCTTTAATCCCAGCACTCGGGAAGCAGAGGTAGGAGGATCACCGTGAGTTTGAGGCCAGCCTGAGAATACAGAGTGAATTCCAGGTCAGCCTGGACTAGAGAGAGACCCTACCTCAAAAAACCAAACCAAACCAAAACAAAACAAAAAAACAAAAAACCCCACAAAACCAAAAAAAACAATCATTTATTTATGAAAAGGAAGGGAGTGGAAAGAAAGTTGGGGGAGGGTAGGAAACGAATGGGCACACCAGGATCTCTAGCCACTGAAACGAACTCCAGATGCATGAGCCACTTTGTGCATCTCGCTTTACCTGGGTACTGGGGAATCGAACCCTGGTCCTTAGGTTTTGCAGGCATGGACCTTAACCCCTTAGCCATATCCCCAGCCCTAAATGAAGAGATTTTAGGTAACATTTCTGATGATTTTTGGTCAAATTCTTTCCTTTTTGGATACAAAACTATCTGAATATTAAAAAGAAGTGGGGAAGAATTTTTCCCCCTTTCCTTAAGGGGATAAAGACTGGGAAAACATGTTTACAGTGAATGGACAAATAGGAAATTTCTTTAAAGAGATAGTGGGTAAGAGCCCTTGCTGTGCAAGCCTGATTCAATCCCTGGAACTCATAAAAAAAGCTGTGTCTCTGTGCACATCTGTAGCCCGAGCCCTGAGAGGAGTACAGATAGGAGGATTGCTGGGGCTTTCTGGTTAGCCAATCTAATGAAAAAACAAAAAACAAAACAAAACAAAACAAACAAACAAACAAAAAACAGGGCTGGAGAGATGGCTTAGCGGTTAAGGTGCTTGCCTGTAAAGCCAAAGGACCTTGGTTCAATTCCCCAGGACCCACATAAGCCAGATGCACAAGATGGCACATGTGTCTGTGTTGGAAACTCTGGCACGCCCATTCTTTCTCACTCTCTCTCTCTCTCAGCCTCTTTCCCTCTCTCAAATAAATACATAAAAATAAATTTAAAACAACAACAACAAAAAACCAAAGCAAGGCTGGAGAGATGGCTTAGCAGTTAAGATGCTTGCCTGCAAAGCCTAACAACCCAGGTTAGAGTTCCCAGAACCCATGTAAAGCCAGATGCACAAAGTTGCACATGTATCTGGAATTTATTCGCAGGATGGCTAGAAGCCCTGGCCTGCCCATTCTTTCTCTCTTCCTTTTGTCTCTCTCTGCTTGCAAATAAACACATAAATAGTAAATTTTTTAAAAATGCAATGTACAAGGAACAAAAGGTTGAGAAATATTTAGTTGAGCATTTTGCAAAGCAACTGTTTTATGCCTTTCTAGTTTCTACTGGACAGTTGCAACCAATGACAAAAAAAAAAAGACTCCAGTTCTCAATTTTCCTTTGAGTGTCTGAGATGATTACTTAGGAATCCAAGTGTGCCAGAAGGAGAAGGAAAAGGAAAATAGGAACATTTCTTACTCTGCCAAAGGTCACAGGATGTGAACTACACAATACAAGAGCAAGACTGAAATGTGACGGACCCAGTCCATCAATCCCGGCATCAACCCAATGTTTTGAACCCTGCCTTGGCCTTCAAGAACCCGAGTCTGCTCTGGGCTCAGAACCAACTTGCTCCGGAGACCGCTGACACAGCACTTCACTCTGAGCTCTCCCATGCCTCCGCACATTGGCAGTTAAACCACATGATTGCCAAGCCTTGCTTTCTTTTCTTTCATTTCAGAACAGAATTTAGTGCAGATCTTAGAGCAGAAAGGAATTTTTCCCTAATGGAAAAATCACTTTTCCTTTTTCCATATGAGTTATGAGAATAACTAGATTTTTTGGAAGCCCCAGCATGCTGAGTAGTGGGCATTTCCTCCCAGAGCTGTGATTCTTGAATTAGCTTCTCAATCAGATACACCTGGAGGGGCCCGTTAACTACAGATTGGGGGGCACTCTGCATTCTTCACAACTTGGGAGGATGGTGAGCACCAGTGGTTGGAGGGCTTTGACGTCCATTGGGGCAGGTGCCTGTGGGAAGGCATGGCCTCCATTCCTCAAGGTTCAAGTTCTACTACACTGACCTGGACAGAAGGGAGTGGTGCTGTCCTGGAATGAGAGCGGGCAGCGAGTATAGAGGTCAACTCAATCATTTTCCTGTCCTTCTCTAATTCTGGTTATTGTCACTGTTTTCGCAGAGGAACCTTTTGGGGTGTTTTTTCTTTTTTTTTTGTTGTTGTTGTTGTTGTTGAAATCCTGTTTAAGATTTCCAACATTCAAAGGAGATGAAGATAAGCTGAGTTATTCATTTGACAAACTCAAATGTATAACATGTAAGAATGGTGAAACTATTAAGGAAATGCATACTTAAAACACTGAACTATGGGTCACAGTAGCTTTGTCCTGTGTGTGGCGTGCATGTGTGTATGTCTGCTTGTATGTGCATGGGCACATGTGTGCACTGTGTGGCCAGACGTCAATGTCTAGTGTCTTCCTCAATTGCTCTTTCACCACTTACTTATTTATTTGTTTGTTTGTTTGTTTGAGGTAGGGTCTCACTCCAGCCCAGGCTGACCTGGAATTCACTATGTAGTATCAGGGTGGCCTCGAACTCATGGCAATCCTCCTACCTCTGCCTCCCGAGTGCTGGGATTAAAAGCGTGCGCCACCATGCTTGGCATTTTTTTTTTTTTTTTTTGGAAAAAGGGTTTCTCATGGAACCTATGTTTGAACTCACAGGTTTGGCTAGACTATCTTTCTAGAAAGCTCTAAAGATCCTCTTGTCTCTGCCTCCCCAGTACCAGAATTATAGGTGCACAACCCCATGCCTGGGTGCTCGTGATCTGAACTCAGGCCCTCAAGCTTGTGTAGCAAGTACTTTATCCACTGAGCCGTCTCCCCAGTCTGATACTAGTAATCTTCACTGGCTCTTTTGTGTCTTAAATGCTATTTATTATTTTTTAAAATATTTCATTTTTATTTATTTATTTGAGAGAGAAAGAAAGAGAGAGAGAGAGAGAATGGGCACTCCAGGGCCTTTAGCCACTGCAAAGGAACTCCAGACGTGTGCGCCCCCTTGTGCATCTGGCTTACATGGGTACTGGAGAATAGAACCGAGGTTTTTTGGCTTTGCAGGCAAATACCTTTTCTGCTAAGCCATCTTTCCAGCCCTTAAATGCTATTTTTAAGTAGTTTACATATGTTAATTTTAAATATCCACTGCTATCCAATAAGTACTGTTATTTTACCTATTTTTCCAGCTATGCATGATTTAACAATGGAGCTATGTTCTAGAAAATATATTGTTAGGTGATTTAATTGTTGTGTGAACATCACTAAGTGTGTTTGCACAAGCCCAGGTGGGATAGCCCATCACACCCTTGGGCTCTATTGTATATATACACATATAAGCCATTGCTCTACAGCCATGATGGTTAGAACAACATGAGACTGAACCAAGAACAAGAGAAAATGATGCAGTCACCAAAGGCAATAAACCCGGATGCAGGAGACCGGCATAACGCAGTACTGCTTTACAACGAATTCACAGCGATCCTCCTACTTCTGCCTCCTGAATGCTGGGGTTAAAGGTGTGCGCCACCAAGCCCGCCTACAATGAATTTAAAAAAAAAAAAAAGGGTTGGAGAGATGGCTTAGAGGTTAAACGCTTGCTTATGAAGCCTAAGGACCCTGGTTCCAGGCTCGACTCTCCAGGACCCACGTAAGCCAGATGCACAAGGGGGAGCACGCATCTGGAGTTCGTTTACAGTGGCTGGAGGCCCTGGTGCACCCATTCTCTCTCTTTCTACCTGCCTATTTCTGTATCTCTCTCTCTCAAATAAATAAAATAAATAATAAAATATATTTTTTAAAAGCAGGCATGCACTGTAAAATAATGATAAAAGTTCAACATAGTAAACACACCAATGGGCTGGGGAGATGGCTTAGAGGTTAAGGCCTTTGCTTGCAAAGCCAAAGATCCTGATTGGACTCTCCAAGACCCACATAAGCCAGATGCACAAGGGGACGCATGTGTCTGGAGTTCGTTTGCAGTGGCCATTCAATCTCTTTCTTTCACCCTCGCTTTCCCTCTTTCTCTCTCAGATAAATAAATAAATAAAATACATACTAAAATAAAGAATACATGAATTGTCATTTTATTAAAAAAACACACACACACCAGAAACACAGTCATTTATGCTTTCCAGTTATACAGCTTTTTTTTTTTTTTTAAGCGGAGGTTTCGTTTTCTTTTTAAATTTTACTTACGCGTGTGCACGCGTGTGTGTATGGGCACACCACGGTCTCTTGCTACTACAAACACACTCCAGACACACATACCACTTTGCATTTGACCCGGTCCCCCGCAGCGCCAGGCGCCAATCTCCTGCTTGGAGTCGGGCCGTATGGGAAAACCGTCCCATCCAAAGCACTCCAAGGTCTCCCATCAGGGGCCCCAGCCTTCGCGGCTGCGCAGTCTTCCAGGGAGGCTCCGCGGCGGCGGAACCGCTCCCACTGCCCTGGAGACGCGTCCCCTGGTTGCCATGGAGATCCGGCTGTTTACTGGACTGCTTCCAGAGTCCAGAGCAGCAGTCGGAGAAAGGGCGACCGAGCTCTGTCTTTTGAGGCGCTGAGGTGAGTGAGCCCCGACCCCGTCTTCAGCGCTGAGCCCTTTGGGTCACCCTAACTTAGGTCACCCCTCTCTGAGGGCTGCTTACGCCCAGCCAGGAGACTCTACTACTGAGTGGTCCCCACGCTCAGACTAACTTGGGAGAGGTCACAGGAGGGACTGGATTGGGAAGAAATGAGGGGGCTGCATCAAGATCCGACTCCAGAGCCCCCCCCCCCCGGGCAGGCACCAGGATTTTAGGGTGAGAAGAAGCCCCCAGTCAGAGGAGATATGTGTCATATTTAAGTTTTTCTGTGTTCGCCAATCTGCAGGGGTCTTCTCTCTTTTTGTTCTTCCCTTCCCTCTATCCTGGAAAGGAAAGGTTAGATTCTCTTCTCTCTCCAGTAGGCTCAAGGCCCAGAGGTCAGTTTGCAGAATCGCATTTGTTCGTTTTTCAGAGAGCATGACAGGGTTCATCTGTTTTGCAGAACAAGTCTCTATGATCCAGCGAGTCATAAAAATACACACGTGTTCACCAAAAGACGTGTAAGAGAATATTCAAAGCATTCTTGTTGTACCCTAACGTGGGAACAGCCCAAGTATCTGTAAGCAGAAGAAAAAGGTGAATTTTGGTATATTCACCATGGCACTTAACACAGAAATGAGAATGAACAAGCTGCAAATGTATAAACAGTACAATGTTATGAACTTAATGTTGAATAAACAGCATCAGGTGCAAAACAATACACCAGCACATGATTCCATTCAAAACCAAATGAACTAATCTGTACCATTAAATATTGGCTTAGTGGTCACCCTGTGGAACTGGGAGAGGTAACTGGGAACTAGAAAGAGGCTTGAGATGTTGCTAATACTGATTTCTTTTCTCTTCTTTTCTTTTCTTTCTTTCTTTCTTTCTTTCTTTCTTTCTTTTTTTTTTTTTTTTTGAGGTAAGGTCTCATTGTATCCCAGGCTGACCTGGAATTCACTATGTAGTCTCAGGGTGATTTCTTGATATGGGTACTGGCTACACAGATGTGTCTGTGTTCAGATTATGACATAACACACTTTTCAATATGAATGTCACGTTAATGGTGGTGATAATGATGATAATCAGACCAATTGCTTTCATTTAATCCAGCTAAGGTCTGAATTTGATTAGGACTTTGAAAACCTCAAATGGCCAAACTACTGCAGCCTCCACCCAAGTTCCTGCCGGCGGAGTGGTACATTGCTAACAAGAGCCAGTACCACAGGGCAGAGGCCGAAAGATCGCGATCTGAACGCTTAGTGGCAGAAAGCCAGAGGCTTGTGGATGAAATTGATAAGACCACAAAGAAATCTCAAAGCGATGTGAACAAGAAACTTGGTAAGACAATGCGCTTGGTGTACTTGTGACTGTGTCTGTATGAGGCTTTTGAAGGTTAGCTAGTGTCATGTTTGGTGTAGCAATGTGTCATTCTTTTTAAAAAATATGTTATTTATTTGAGAGAGAGAGAGAGAGAGGGGGAGGGGAGGGAGGGAAGAGGGCGAGAGAATGGGTATGTCAGGGCCTCTAGCCACTGCAAACGAACTCTAGACACATGTGCCACTTTGTGCATCTGGCTTTACGTGGGTCCTGGGGAATTGAACCTGGGCCCTTTGGCTTTGCAGGCAAACGCCTTAACCATTAAACAGTCTCTCCAGCCCAGAAATGTGTCATTTTTAAAGTTCCTATAGAAAGCATGTTAATTCTGCAGGCTCTGTGTTTAAGTTCAGTGCTGTAAGACTGACAACCAAGCCAGAGTTTCAGGCATCCATCATCATTCACTGACTTGCTTCACATTTATTGATAGCATCTGTGGCTAACACACTGGGACCACAAGGAATGAGCAGAGCCTGTGACTTTTGTGGCTCTTGCCTTGAAAAGGAGAAAGGAGGGCTGGAGAGATGGCTTAGCTGTTAAGGTGCCTGCCTCCTAAGCCTAAGAACACTGGTTCCAATCTCCAGGTCCCACGTTTAGCCAGATGCAAAGTGACGCAAGGGTGCAATGCTGCACTTGACCACAAGGGGGCACACACATCTGGATCTTGTTCACAGCAGCTAAGACGCTGCTGGCGCGCCTATCTCTATCTGTCTTCCTCTCCCTGTCTCTCTGTGTCTCTCTGTGTCTTTCTCCAAAATAAAAATAAATTTTAAAAAAGTTTAAAAAAGAAAAGGAGAAAGGAAAGATACAAAAATCACCAATCAGGGTATAATCAGATAGGTGCCAGATGAGTAGAACTTAGGGCTGAGGTAGGCACTGGTGAATTGGGAGTTTTCCTACAGAAACATTTGAGATGTGGTTTAAAAGAAGAGCAATCTGCTCTTAAACAATTCAAAAACATTAAACAGGTGGGAGTGGTGGTGGCACACACCTTTAATCCCAGCACTTGGGAGGCAGAGGTAGGAGGATTGCTGTGAGTTTGAGGCCACCCTGAGAGACTACCTAGTAAATTCCAGGTCAGCTTGGGCTAGAGTGAGAACCTACCTTGAAAAAATAATAAATAAATAAATAAATAATTTAAATAAAAAGTTTTTGGGTATGGTGGCGCATGCCTTTAGTCCCAGTACTCAGGAGGCAGAGGTAAGAGGATTCCTGTTCCAGCCAGCCTGGGACTACAGATTATTCCAGGTCAGCCTGGACTAGAGTGAGACCCTACTTTGAAAAAACAAACAAAAATAAGTTGCTGGGAACCCAGGAGGCTGAGATAGGAGGATTGCTATGTGTTCGAGGCCAGGCTGGGGCTAGAATGAGTTCCAGGTCAGCCTGAGCTAATGTGAAACCCTGCCTTGAAAAAACAAGAACAACAAAATGCTGTTAAACATCTTAAAAAACAGTAAGCAAGATGAAAAATCAACATAAATTGAAACAAGCATCAACCAAACACTAAACATTAATAAGCCAAAAGCCACAAACTCAAACATATGGAACAACAGGGTGTTGACAACAGGGAGTGGTAAAGACTGGTTTCCAAAGGCTGAATCTTAATATCATTACTTCATTGAGCAATTAAAAAAAAAATAACCATTTATAATGGAATTTAACAATATCAAGAGGGTATTGGAGAGATATGAGTTGGTGGTTAAAAGCATTTGCTTGCAAACCCTGACAGCCTGGGTCCAATTTCCCAGTACCTACATAAAGCCAGATGCACAAAGTAGTGTATGTGTCTAGAGTTTGTTTGCAGTAGCAGGAGGCCCTGGTGTACCCATACTCTCTCTTTCTTTCTGTCTGTCTCTGTCTGCACCTCTCCAGTAAATAAATAAAACTATTTAAAAAAATCAAGAGGCTGGAGGTGTAGCTCAGTGGCTGAGCATGTGCTTTGCAAGGCCCTGGGCCCCACCCCCAGCACTACCGCAAACAAATCCCATCAACTGCCTAGGAGTAAGTCTAAGGAGATGTGCCTCAGTTCTCCACTGAAAACTACAAGCCATTATTGCAAGAAGTTAAAGAAGGTATAAATGCAGGGTATATACATGAATGGGTTGAAAGAGTCAGTATTTTTTGTGTGTGTGTGGAGAGAGACACAGAGAGAGAGGGACAGGGAGAGGGAGACAGATAGAGATGGGCGCGCCAGCAGCCTCTCAGCCGCTGCGAACGAAATCCAGATGATTGCGCCCCCTTGTGGTCAAGCGCAGCATTGCTCCCTTGCATCACTTTGCACCTGGCTAAACATGGGACCTGGAGATTGGAACCAGCGTTCTTAGGCTTAGGAGGCAGGCGCCTTAACTGCTAAGCCATCTCTCCAGCCCAGTATTTTTTTTTTTGAGGTTGGGTCTCTCTCTCTCTCTCTCTCTCTCTAGCCCTGACTGACCTGGAATTCACTCTGTATTCTCAGGGTGGCCTCGAACTCATGGTGATCCTCCTACATCAGCCTCCCAAGTGCTGGGATTAAAGGCGAACACCACTATGCTCAGCTTCTGATTCAGTATTTTAAAGATAATAAATCTTGATATGTGTGTGTGTATGTATGTATATGTGTATATATGTGTGTGTATATATACATATACATATATATATATATATGTTTGGTTTTTCAAGGGAGGGTCTCACTCTAGTCCAGGCTGACCTGGAATTTACTATGTAGTCTCAAGGTGGCCTTGAACTTATAGCAATTCTCCTACCTCTGCTTCCTGAGTGCTGGGACTAAAGGCATGTGCCGCCATACGTGGCTCAAATAATATTTAATGTAATGCCAGTAAAAATATCTGCAGGTTTTCTGGTGAAATTGTCAAATTGCTCCTAAAAGGGTTGTGAGGCATGGCTGTCTTGAAAAAAAAAATCATATCCCAGCTCCTTTTTGATTGAAATATCAAATCTAGATGGGTGCACATCTAAATGAGAAAGAAGGACTTTTTTTTTTGTTGTTATTTTGAAATAGATTCATCACCCTGTGGACACAGCTGGACTTAAACTTGCAGTGATCCTCCTGCCTCAGCCTCCCAGTCCTGGGATCATTGACATGAGTCACATTTGAGAGGATATTACATACTCACCAGAGTGGCTAAAAAGGGAGAACAAAAATAAAGGAAAGAAGAAAAATAAGTGGTAGAGAGGAAGTGGGATAATTAGAACTCCTGCATGCTTTGATGGAAGTCTCAGTTGATATAACTGCCTGGAAACGTGTTGGCATTATGTACTGAAACAGACATATGTGTAATCTTTGACTCCTATGCATGCACAGATAGGACCTTCTTGAAGGATGTGCTTCTGCACGTTGAAGGGATCCATTGAGGAAGAGGCAGAAATACTATCCAGGAAATGGGACTCTGCCACCCCAGAAGGATGCAGGGGATCCCAGAGTGCAAAATCATAGGCTGATGGCCAGTCAGCAAGAGAGAGAGAGAGCAAGCAACCCAGGTCTGGGCAGGAGAAAGTGTTCTGGGTGAGATGCCCAGCACAGAAACAGCATCTTGGTGGGTTGGAGTTGATTGACAGGATACTATCCGAAAATTTGAGGAAGAATTAGTAATTGATTCATAGAAAATGAACTGGTCACCATAGTAACCACTTTACTATCTGTATGTTTCATCTAATGTCATCTTGTTAAGTTCAAGTATACACAATCTAATCAATCTAATCTTTTGGTTTGTTTGTTTGTTTATTCGAGGTAGAGTTTCACTCTAGCTTAGGCTGACCTGGAATTCACTATGTAGTCTCAGGCTGGCCTCAAACTCATGGTGATCCTCCTACCTCTGCCTCCCGAGTGCTGGGATTAAAGGCATGTGGCACCATGCCCAGCTTCTTTTCTTCTTTTTAATTTTTAAAAATTTACTTGAAAGTAGAGAGAGAGACAGAAAGAATGGCTGTGTCAGGGCCCTTAGCCACTGCAAACAAACTCTGGATGCATGCTCTACTTTGTGCATCTGGCTTTTAGTGGTTACTGGGGAATCAAACCCGGGTCATTAGGCTTTGCAGGCAAGCACCTTAACTGCTGAGCCATCTCTCTAGCCCACCTGGCCAAATCTTTATCTTTCATCATGGAAAATCAACAGATAACATTGAACTGTGATAAGCAAATAGTGACCTAAGTAAATCCCAGAAGAAATAAAGTGTAAAGTATTACTCCAAGAGGTGGGTGTGGGTGGGAGCTGGTCAGAGAATCTTTTTAAAATTTTTATTAATTTTTATTTATTTTTGGAGAGAGATAGAGAGGACAGAGAGGGAGAAGGAGATAGAGAATGGGCGCGCCAGCAGACTCTCAGCTGCTGTGAACAAAATCCAGATGTGTGCGCCCCCTTGTGGGCAAGTGTGGCATTGTGCTCTTGTGTCACTTTGCATCTGGCTAAACGTGGGACCTGGAGATTGGAACCGGGTTCTTTAGGCTTAGCAGGCAGGTGCCTTAACTGCTAAGCCATCTCTCCAGCCCTGGTCAGAGAATTTTTAAGCTTTGTAATACTATTGGACTTTCCAGACAAGGTACATTTTTATCTTTGATAAAATTAGAAGTTATTAGCTGGCTAAGATGGGTGACACTTGTAATCCCAGCACTAATAGGTGAAGGAAGGAGGATTACAAGGTCAAGGCCAGCCTAGGCCTTATAGTAAGTATTCACAAATTAAATAAATGAATAATGAGTGAATGAATGAATAAATAAATAATCAATGTTATTAAGACCATTAGGCAGTTGAAGAAGTAGTGTAGAGAGCAGTAATAGGAAGAGATGTTTTCCTTTTGCTAATAAACATTTGTAAAGGTGAAAAGATGCTACAGGAAGCTCTAAGAAGAAGAGGACGTATCTCAGGTGTAGTCCTCATGTTCTTACTGTAAAAGCCAGCTAGGGCAGGAGATGTGTCTAGGTGGTAGAATGTTCAAGTGAGAAGTTTGGGTTCAAGTCCAGAACCATACAGACAGACACAAGTTAAGTTGTCTGCATGAGAGCAGAGTAACCCTGGCGTAACTTCTCTGTGTACTTCAGAACAAAGACTCGAGGAAGTCAAGTTCTGGAAGAAAGAGTTAGATGACAAACTCCAACAGCTTGTGTACGAAACGGATGATTTGCTCACACACAAGATCCGTCTGGAAAAAGCCCTGGAGAGCTTTAAAGAGCCCTTGCACATCACCGAGAGATGCCTGGCCTACAGGTAGGAGTGTCTGCTATCAGAAATGCTATGCTGGGTAGCCCAAGCTGACTGTGAGGTGGGCTGAGCAGGCAAACGAGCAGGCATTCTTTCAGAGCCCTGGGGCTATAAGGAAGGAGCCTTGCATTTAGTTCATGTCTTCAACTAACTTAAATATAAGTGAGAGTTAGATTTGACTGGAAGTATCAGAAAATTAAAAAATAACATTCCACCTAAAAGTTTCTTTTTCTGTCACATTTAAGGAGTCTAGAGATGGCCAGCTCTGATTGGCATGGGGTGGTATACATGAGTCTTATTTCCCAGGCTGTCTCATGGCTGGAGACGGCAGCCCAAGCAGAGCAGGAAGAAGTGGAATTTGGCATTCACCATTTCTTTCTTTTTCTTTTTTCTTTTATTAAATTTATTTTTTATTGATAATTTCTTTAATTGTAGACAATATCCTATGGTACTTCCCTCCCTCTCCCACTTTCCCCTTTGAAACTTCACTCTCCATCATATCCCCTCCCCCTCTCAATCAGTCTCTCTTTTATTTTTTATTTCTTTACTTATTTTTTATTAGTTACTTTTTTTATTGACAACTTCTTTAATTGAAGACAATATCCCATGGTACTTCCCTCCCTCCCCCCCACTTTCCCCTTTGAAACTCCACTCTCCATCATATCCCCTTCCCCTCTCAATCAGTCTCTCTTTTCATTTTGATGTCATGATCTTTTCCTCCTATTATGATCGTCTTGTGTAGGTAATGTCAGGCACTGTGCGGTCATGGATATCCAGCCCATTTTGTGTCTGGAGGAGCACATTGTAAGGAGTCCTACTCTTCCTTTGGCTCTTACATTCTTTCCACCCCCTGTTCCCCAATGGACCCTGAGCCTTGGAAGGTAGGTTTGAGATGTTTCAGTGCTGAGCACTCCTCTGTCACTTCTTCTCAGCACCATGGTGCCTTCTGAATCATTTCAAGGTTGCCACCATCTGAAAAGAGAAGCTTCTCTAACCAAAAGTGAGAGTAGCATTAATATATGGGTGTGGACATTACGAGAAGTGCTTACTGGGCAGTTTGGTGAGCATAGTATATATGTTTAGTGAGACACCAGCAGACGTTACATCCCTAGGGCTCATGACTACCCCTGTTGTAGGTTTTTAGTATTAGGGATGTATTCCCTCCCATAGAGTGGGCCTCCAGTCCAATTAGAGAGCGGTTGGTTTCCCCCATAACAGACATGCCACTATTGTACCCGTTGGGTCATTTGGCCTGGCTGGCCAAATTTAAGGCTTGTAGTGTCCACTATTGAGTATCTTCACTGGTGTTTCTCTCTCTCCCCATTGAACTGCATGCAGCATAGCTTTTTCCAACTTTCTGTCAGCTGGTCCACATGGAGGAGGCTTTTAGCTCAGCTCCAGCAGGATTTCTCAGTAACCTTGCAGCCCAAGTATGTGGAGTTTTCAGCAATGGGGTCTTACCATCTATTCCTGGTGGGCAACCAAGGGCCTCGGCAATGGCTTGTAATGTTTTGGGGGTATCTGTGACCTCCCCAGCCAACAACTCACTGAAAGGTATCCCATCCCTGGCACTGAAAATTTTCTAGTAACAACCTATGGCTTCTGAGTGTTCCATTGTCCAAAAAAGTAGGCTTCCACATGACTTATTTATATCTTCTTACATTTTGATTAGCCCTCCCTCCACCTTTCCTTTACTCAATCTCTTCCCCTGACCTCACTTAGGCCTTTTCACCTCCATTAATCTGTTCTTCTACTTATATATATACAATACCATCCTATTAAGTCCCCCTACCTCCCTTTCTATTCCCTTTATATCCCCTTTCTTGCTTACTGGCTTCTGCTAGTGAGTTTTATTTTTACTCACATAGAAGTCCAATCATTTGTAGCTAGGATCCACACATAAGAGAGAACATGTGATGTTTGGCTTTCTGGGCCTGGGTTACCTCACTAAGTATAATCCTTTCCAGATCCATCCATTTTCCACCAAATTTCATAACTTCGTTTTTCTTTACTGCTGAGTAGAACTCCATTGTATAAATTTGCCACATCTTCATTATCCACTCATCAGTTAAGGGACATCTAGGCTGGTTCCATTTCCTAGCTATTGTGACTAGAGCAGCAATAAACATGGTCGAGCAAGTATCTCTAAGGTAGTGAGACGAGTCTTAGGATATATGCCTAGGAGTGGTATAGCTGGGTAATATGGTAGATCTATTTTTAGCTGTCTCAGGAACCTCCACACTGATTTCCACAATGGCTGGACCAGATTGCATTCCCACCAACAGTGTAAAAAGGGTTCCTCTTTTTCCACATCCTTGCCAGCATTTATAGTCATTTGTTTTCATGATGATAGCCAATCTGACAGGAGTGAGATGGAACCTCAGCATAGTTTTAATCTGCATTTTCCTGATGACTAGGGATGTAGAACATTTTTTAGATGTTTATATGCCATCTGTATTTCTTCTTCTGAGAACTCTATTTAGTTCCATAGCCCATTTTTTAATTGGGTTTTTTGATTTCTTATTATTTAATTTTTTCAGTTCTTTGTATATCCTAGATATTAACCCTCTGTCAGATGTATAGCTGATAAAGATTTTCTCCCATTCTGTAGGTTGCCTTTGTAGGTGACTTGATTTTTCTCTGTAGCTGCTTTCAATATATTTTCTTTGGATTGTATGTTTGGTAGTTTAATTATAATATGGAGAGGAGAGGTTCTTTCCAGGTTTTGTCTGTTTGGTGCTCTAAAGGCTTCCTGTGTCTGCATTGCCATCTCTTTCCCAATTTGGGGGAAGTTTTCTTCTATGATTTTGTTGAAAACTCCTACTATGCCTTTGGGGTGAAATCCTTCTCCTTCTACTATGCCCTGAATTCTTATGTTTGATCTTTTCATAGTGTCCCAAATATCTTGAATTCCCATTCATACCTTCCTATTAGTTTGTCTTCCTCTTTGTTGGACTATATTAGATCTGCCACCTGGTCTTCTAGTTTAGATATTCTGTTCTCTCCTTCATCCATTCTACTGGAGAGATTTTCTACAGAGTGTTTTATTTCACTGACTGTGTTCTTCATTGCTAGTATTTCTGACTGGTTTTCTTTATTATTTCTATTTCCTTATTCATGTCTTGTATTGACCTCTTTATTTCATTAAATTGGTTTCCTGTGTGTTCTTTGATTCCTTTGATTTCCTCTTTGAGTTCTTTGAATATATTTATAATCATTCTTTTGAAATCTTTCTCAGGCATTTCCTCTAAATCATTCTCACTGAAGGTCATTTCTGATGTATTAATACTTTTTGGTGGATTTATATTGTCTTGATTTTTTTTTGTGTTTCTTATAATGTAGAGATTTTTGCATCTGGGATTAATTTAATGCTTGGGTTTTCTAATTATGTACAGTAATATTAGATGTATCAATCAATCTGATGTTATAGATCTCCATGGTAGGAGCTTAAGGTGCTAGATGTGGCTCTAAGACTCTCAGAGTGGTTAACCAGAAAAAAGTGACCCTAGGTGTTGGGTTTGCCTGCTGTGAAAGTATTCAAATAGGCTGAACGGAACAGAATACAGACAAATTCTAAAAACTTAACTAAACAATGTACCCATTCAATGAAAAACGGCACAGCTTATTTATGCAGAAGTAGGTATTATGACAAACAGATCCTCTAACAAAGTCACAGTCCCTAAGGATGTGTGTTGCCTCACACCCTTAATCCTGTCAACTGGGAGGCTAAGATTTCTGGTCTGTAGAGGGTTCCAAGGTCAGCTTGTGACCAAGTAAGAACCTTCCCCAACAAATGACAGAAGAGGAAACAAAGGCACTATAAATCAGGAAGCAACAAATGAGCAGCCCAAAATATAGCTTATTTACGAATGTCAGATCTGACCATCCATCAGGTTTAACATAGAATTTACCCTGACATGGATGGTGCAAATAGCCCTTCTGATGCAAGCCTATATACCAGGCTTATTCGGCGGGTACTGACCTGGTGTAATCCCAGTTACATTTTGGGACGGCTTTGATCTCAGCTATGCTACACAGCTGCTTGGGTCCCTCTTTGCTGTGTTGTGGGATCAGGAAGGCCGGTTGCATCTGTGGGTCACTGCTCTAATCATGCTAGGTGCTGTGTAGGTGAGCTCTCTTCCCCAGGTCTCTGGTGCTTGCTGGCGCTTGTGCTGGCAGTGGGGGAGGAAGGCTGTGGATGGAGGCTGAAGTCCGCCCACCAGTCCTCATGATCCTCTTCCTCACAAGCCACTCTGTTGGTCTCTGCCGTCCTCCTTCCACATTTCTTGAGTTTGCAAGGAGGCCGGTGTGAATGGAAAATTCCTTACCTGTTTTTTTTTTTTTTTCCTGTGGCTCAGGCTGAGCCTGGCAGCTGTGGCCACATGGAACTCACTGCAGCTGCTGGAGCTGCTTCTTCCTGCTTCTGTGGGCTCTAGAGTCTCTGGATCTCTCCTACTTCTCTGCTGTGGTTGATAATTTACTATACACCTCACTTTAGTAAAGAGTGTATTTTACTGTTTTTTTTTGTTGTTGTTGTTTTTACTTTTTTCTCCCCTAGGCTGTTTTGGCATGGTTCCTACGCCACCATCTTAACCGGAAGTCCTCAAGCCCAGTTTTAAAGGAAACAGGGTAGCAAAGACTTATGGGGCATCCATTTTGGGCTTCCTGCGCATCCTTCTCCTATCCCTGAAGCACAGGGGCACAGGCCAGAGTCTAGGACCCAAAGTCCCCAAACTCCAAAGAAGGATATGATCCAAGTGCAGATCCAAGGAGGTGGACTGGCACCGTGCTCAAACACAAGGTGCCTGGACTGTCCATTTCTTTCTATTTGTATCCTAGTCACCAGATCTACTCACATGACCACACCAACTAGAAGTTGGGAAATGGATTTTTGTTTTGCTTGGTCCGCTGTTCAGCATGCTCTCTCCAGGGAAGGAGGGGAGAAAGCTACTACTATAGCTCCTGGGAGACCAGTGCCACGCAGAAACGCTTGGGAATCGAGGCAGCAATCCATGAGCACTCTTTTATTTTATTTTATTTTATTTCATATTTTATTTTTTGAGAGAGGGTATCACTGTACCCCAGGCTAACTTGGAATTCACTCTGTAGCTCCAGGTGGGCCTCGAACTCACTGTAATCCTTCTGCTTCAGCCTCCTGAGTGCTGAGATTAAAGGTGTGCACCACCACACCTGGCTTTCTTTTTTCCCTTTCTTTCATTTTTGCTTCTCTCTCTCTTTCTGTGTTGTGTGTTAAGTGTGATGTGTGTGGTATATGCACATGTATATGCCCTTGCACTCACTCTTCCATCTGGTTCTTTTGAGCCTGAGTTTGTTTGTTTTTTCTATTTCTGGAGTCCCTGCAGGACTAGGGTTACAGGCACTCGTGACCATGTCCAGTTGTTTACACAGGATCTGAGATTTGAACTCAGAAGTCTCAGGCCCCCTCAGACCCTCATGCTTGAGCACAAAGTGTACTTAACTCCAAGCTCACTTTTTTTTTTTTGAGGTAGGGTCTCACTGTAGCTCAGGCTGACCTGGAATTCACTATGTAGTCTCAGGGTGGCCTCAGACTCATAGCGATCCTCAAACCTCTGCCTCCTGAGTTTTGGGATTAAAGGCGTGTGCCACCACTGCCTGGCTCCAACCTCACCTTTTGATTATCATTTTTCTCTGTATATCTAGGAGTAGGATTATTCTCTTCTATTCTGAGGTGACACTGATTTCCCAACGCAGCTGTAGCTGAAGTGTTCAAAAAGATCTGTTTGGCCTCCCCTCCCTCCCTCCCTCCCTCCCTCCCTCCCTCCCTCCCTCCCTTTCTCCCTCCCTCCTTCCCTCCCTCCCTCCCTTCCTTCCTCTTTTTGTTTCTCATTTTTATTTTTAAACTTGCTTATTTGCAACTTCCATCATTATAGACAATAAACTATGATAGTCCCTCCTCTCCCACCCTGTCCCCTGCACAAGTCCACTGTTTTTCATATCCCTTCCCTCCCTCAATTAGTCTCTTTTATTTTGATTGTCATCATCTTTTCCTCCTGGTGCTGTATGGGTAGTGCCAGACATTGTGAGGTCACAGATATCTAGGACATTTTGTCTCTTAATGATTGCACTGTAAGAAGTCCTACCCTTCCTTTGGCTCTTACATTCTTTCTGCCACCTCTTCCGCAATGGACCCTGAGCCTTGGAAGGTGTGATAGAGATGTTCCAGTGCTGAGCACTCCTCCATCACGTCTCCTCAGCACTGTGGTGCCTTCTGGTTCATCCCAGTGGTCACTGCCATCTGAAAAGAGAAGCTGCTTTAACTAAAAGTGAGAGTAGCATTAATATTTGGGTATGAATGTTAAGAAAAGTGCTTACAGGGAAGACTGGGGAACATAATATATGCATTTAGCCAGAGAATAGCAGGCATTACCCCCTTAGGGCTTATGACCCTCCCCTGCCATAGGCTTTTGACTAGGTTTTCAGTCCCAGGCATGTATTCTCTCCTGTGGGCCTCCAGTCCAATTAGAGAGTGGTTGGTTCCCCCATAACAGGCATGCCACTATTGTTCCCGTTTGGTCGTTTGGCCTGGCTGGCCAAACTTAAGGCTTGCAGTATCCACTGTTGTTTATCTCCACTGATGACTTCTCGCTCCCATGGGCTGCATGAAGCTTTTTCCAGCTTTCTGTCAGCTGGTCTACAGGGAGGAGGTCTTCAGCTCAACTCCAGCTTGATTTCTCAGTGACCTTGCAGCCCAAAGCATGTGGAGTCTTTAGCAGTATGGCCTTACCATCTATTTCTGGTGGGAAAACAGAGCCTTGGTAATGGCCCATAATGTTTTGGAGGGATCAGGGACCTCCTTGGCTATCAGCTCACTGGAAGGTATCTCATCTCTGGCACTGAAATTTTCCTAGTAACAGTATATGGCTTCTGGGTGTGCCATTATCCAAAGAAATAGATTTCTATATGACGTATTCATAACATCTTTAATTTTTTTTTGAGGTAGGGTCTCGCTCTAGCTAAGGCTGACCTGGAATTCACTATGTAGTCTCAGAGTGGCCTTGAACTCATGGCGATCCTACTACCTCTGCCTCCTGAGTGTTGGGATTAAAGGTGAGTGCCACCATGCCCAGCCCCAAAAGTTCTATTCTTTATCTTTAAAGCATACTAAGCATCATTTTTTGTTTCCTGTCCTAAACACTGAAGTTAGAGAATGACCATTGTCATGGAGAGCTTTTCCAGGGAGGTGAAATATCTGAGCATTTAATACTATCTGGGGCAGACCCATCATAACGTCCACACCCATATAGTAATGCTACTCTCACTTTTTTATTTTTTATTTTTGGAGAGACGCAGAGAGAGACAGAGAGAGAGAGAGAGGGAGATAGAGAATGGGCATGCCAGCAGTCTCAGCTGCTGTGAACTAAATCCAGATGTGTGCGCCCCCTTGTGGTCAAGTGTGGCATTGTGCCCTTGTGTCACTTTGCATCTGGCTAAACGTGGGACCTGGAGATTGGAACCGGGTTCTTAGGCTTAGCAGGCAGGCGCCTTAACCGCTAAGCCATCTCTCCAGCCCTACTCTCACTTTTGGTTAGAGAAGCTTTTCTTTTCAGACTATGGGGACCTTAGGATGACTCAGAAGGCACCATAGTGCTGAGAAGAAGTGACAGAGGAGTGTCCAGCACTGAAACATCTCTATCACACCCTCCAAAACTCAGGGTCCATTGCGGAAGAGGTGGTGGAAAGAATGTAAGAGTCAAAGGAAGAGTAGGACTCCTTACAACGTGCCCCTCCAGACACAAATGGCCTAGATATCCATGACCTCACAGTGCCTGACACTACTTACACAAAACCATCATAACAGGAGGAAATGATGATGATATCAGAAATAAAAGACTGATTGAGGGTTATGATGGAGAGTGGAGTTGCGAAGGGGAATGTGGCTGGGGGGTGGGGAAGGAATTGCCATGGTTTATTATCTATAATTATGGAAGTTGTCAATAAAAATAATAAAATTTTAAAAAAGAAGACTAGGAACAAGAAAAAAACATTTGTTTTTAAAGTTTTGAATAAAATGTTTCCAATAGGTACGAAAGATAAGAGCTGGGCATGGTGGTGCACGCCTTTAATCCCAGCACTCGGGAGGCAGAGGTAGGAGAATCACCATGAGTTCAAGGCCACCCTGAGACTACATAGTGAATTCCAGGTCAGCCTGAACTACCTCAAAAAAAAAAAAAAAAAAACAAACAAAAAACCCCCTAGCCGGGCGTGGTGGCGCATGCCTTTAATCCCACCACTTGGGAGGCAGAAGTAGGAGGATCGCCATGAGTTCAAGGCCACCCTGAGACTACATAGTTAATTCCAGGACAGCCTGGGCCAGAGTGAGACCCTACCTCGAAAAAAAAAAACAAACAAACAAACAAAAACAACCCCAAAATAGATAAGAAAGATAAGAAGGGCCAGGCTAGGGCTAGAGAGGGCTTAGCAGTTAAGGCATTTGCCTGTGAAGCCCAAGGACCCAGGTTCAATTCCCTAGTACCCATGTAAGCCAGATACACAAAGTGGCAAATGTGTCTGGAGTTTGCAGTGGCTGGAGGCTCTGGTGCACCCATTTTCTCTCTCTCTCAAATTAAAAAAAAAAAAAAAAAAAAAAAAAGGGCCAGGCTAGCCATGTGTGGTGGTGCACACCTTTAATCCCAGCACTTGGGAGGCAGAGGTAGGAAGATCTCCATGAATTTGAGGCCATCCTGAGATTACATAGTAAATTCCAGGTCAGCCTGGGGTAGAGCAAGATCTTACCTTAACCCCCCCCCGACCCCAAAAAAAGAAAGACCAGGCTGCAGGCTGTATTGCCAGCACTTGGGCGGCTGAAGCAGAAAGATCCAGAGGTGAAGGCCATCCTGGGCTGGGTAGGGAAACTCTGTCTCAAAACCTAACCAACAATGCTGGGCATGGTGGCGCACTTCTTTAATCCCAGCACTTGGGAGGCAGAGGTAGGAGGATCGCCATGAGTTCGAGGTCACCCTGAGACTACATAGTGAATTCCAGGTCAGCCTGAACTAGAGTGAGACCCTACCTCGAAAAAACCAACCAACCAACCAACCAACCAACAACAACAAAAAAAAACCTAACCAACAATGGGCTGGAGGGTTAAGGCACTTGCCTACAAAGCCAAAGGACCCAGGTTCGATTCCCCAGGACCCACATAAACCATATGCACAAGGTGGCATATACGGCTGAAGTTCGTTTGCAGTGGCTGGAGGCCCTGGCATGCCCTTCTCTCTCTCTCTCTCTCTCTCTCTCTCTCTCTCTGTCTGCTTCTTTTGCTCTCTCAAATAAATAAATAATGAAATCAGGGTTGGAGGGATGCCTGCAAAGCCAAAAGACCCAAGTTTTTTTGTTTGTTTGTTTGTTTTTCGAGGTAGGGTCTCACTCTGGTCCAGGCTGACCTGGAATTCACTATGTAGTCTCAGGGTGGCCTCGAACTCTCAGTGATCCTCCTACCTCTGCCTCCCGAGGACCCAGGTTTGATTTCCCCAGAACCTGCTCTAACCAGGTGTACAAGGGGGCACACACATGGAGTTTGTTTGCAGTGGCTGGAGGCCCTGGCACATCCATTCTCTGCCCCCATCAAATAAATAAATATATTTTCATAAAACAAATAATAAAATCATTAACAGCAACAACAACAACAACAAAAAAAAAAAACTAACCAACCAGCTGGGTGTGGTGGTGCACACCTTTAATTCCAGCAGTCAGGCACCTGAGATAGGAGGATTGCTGTGAGTTCGAGGCCAGCCTGAGACTGCATAGTAAATTCATGGTCAGCCTAGGCTAGAGTGAGACCCTAACTCGAGAAACAAAAAGAAAAACAACCCCCTCCCAAATAAGAAACCCAACTATACAAAAAACTAACCAACTAACCAATTAATTAAAGGACACAGCGAGTTCATTTGGCATCTTTTTCAGATCCAGTGACGAGCGTCCGCCCCTCCAGGGTTTCTCCTTGTATTTTGGATATTTTGTCATGGTATAGACGCCAACCAGTGTCACTCAGCCCTGTCTCTCCCACCAGGGAGAAGCGTGTAGGCATTGACCTGGTGCATGACGAGGTGGATCAGCAGTTGCAGAAGGAGGCTGAGATCATCCAAGGCGTCATGGCCCTGCTGAAGCGCACACTGGAGGAGACGGATGAGCAGATCAGGTTCGCGGGCTGCCCACACTCCACAACCCTCAGTGAGCCAGAGAAGTGCTGCCTGTTAATACTGCTCCGTGACCCAGTGGAACCTGGTTTAGCATTCCAGTGGACAGTCTGTGTCCCCCGTTGGCCTGGCCACCTACCTCCTCCACTGGCGCCATGTGGTGTTGAGTGCTGTGGGGCAAGATGTCACTCGGGATGGCAAATTGGAAGACATTGGAGCCCATTGCTTCCAGGCACACCCCCATATTGTTTGTCACTGTGGTGCCATCAGAAAAATGTCAACACAGAAGGCAGGATCTCAAAGCTTAGATTTGATTAGGTCATTTTGTCACCAAGCATCAAATGGCACTTTTGTGAGTTGAGGGGGCGGGCAAGTGGGGCAGAGGTGTTACCACCCTGAACAGGACCTAGTTGCACTTTTGCTTTCCAGGGCCTCCCACCAGCTGGTAGGTGCTATCTGGCCTCTGCTGAGGGAAAGACCCAGTTTGCCTTCTCCCTTCAGGCTGAACCGCTCTGCCAAGTACAACCTGGAAAAGGATTTGAAGGACAAGTTTGTGGCCCTGACCATTGACGATATCTGCTTTTCACTCAACAATAACTCACCAAACATCAACTATGCTGAAAACGTCGTGAGGATTGAACCCAAGTGAGCAGGGCTGGGAATGTCCCTGGGCCTCTCAGGCAGGCACAATAAGGTGATGGCACTATAATGCCCTCACCTATAATCCCAGCACTCAGGGGCAGGAGCAGGAGGACCAGAAGTTCAAGGTCATTCTTGACTTAGTGAGTTTAGGGATAACCTGGTATATTAGTTACTGTTCTTATTGCTGTGACAAAATACCTGACAAGAAACAGCTGAAGGGAGAAAGGGTTTATTTCAGCTTACAGTTTGAGGGAATACAGTCCGCAATGGTAGGGAAGGCATGGTGGAAGAAGCGTGAAGCAGCTGGTCTCGCATTCACTGTACAACCAGGAAGCAGAGAGGGAAGAATGCTGACATGAGCTCAGCTTCTCCTTTTCATTCAGTCTGAGACCTTAGCCCACAGTGAGGGTGGGTCTGCCCACCTCCACTCACCTAATCTAGACAATCCCGTATAGACAGGCCTAGAGATTTGTCTCCTCGGTGATTCTAGATCCAATCAAACTGACAACAGAGATTAATGGTTAAACCTGGGCTACATGAGACCCTGTCTCAAAAAAAGGGGGCTGAACGCCGGGCGTGGTGGCGCACGCCTTTAATCCCAGCACTCGGGAGGCAGAGGTAGGAGGATCGCTGTGAGTTCAAGGCCACCCTGAGACTACATAGTTAATTCCAGGTCAGCCTGGGCCAGAGTGAGACCCTACCTCGCAAAAACCAAAAAAAAAAAAAAAAAAAAAAAAAAAAAAAAAAAGGGGGGCTGGAGACAAGCTCAGAGGTTAAAGGTGTTTTCTTATAAAACCTAATGGCCTGGGTTCAGTTCTTCAGTGTCCTCATAAAACCAGATACACCAGGTACGCATGTGTCTGGAGTTCATTTGCAGTGGCCCTGGTGTGCCCATTCTTACTCTCTTCTGATGTAGCTTGAAAGATTTTAAATGTATTTCTTTATCTATTCATATTTTAACAAATAAAATAATAAAACTGTGACAAAGGGTGAGCTAATAATTTCCCTCATCTGTCCTTTTCTATGTTCTATCCCCACTGAGATGACCAGCTACCTGTAGGTTCATACAAACATTCAACACACAAATCCATTTACTTTGCAAAACATGGAATTATACTATGTACCTTTTGTGTGACATCTAATTTGCATTTTCAATTAATATTACAGCACAGGACTATCCCATTCTAACTTTAAAAAATGTCTTTCTTTTTTTTTTTTTCCGGAGTAGGGTCTTACTCTAGCCCAGAGTGACCTAGAACTCACTCTTGCCCCAGGCTGGACTCAAACTCCTACCTGAGTCTCCTACGTGCTGGGACTAAAGGTATGCACCACCATGCCTAGCCTTAAAACTTCTTTGAAACAAAACATACACAGACAAGTACACAAATAACAAACACAGCTCAGTGATTATAATCACGTTAGCTATCTTTAACTGTACAAAAGATAGAAAGATAAGGTACGTGGATTGTTTGAGAAGTCAGGGGCTCAAGGTGTCTGCTGGTGGGAGTCAGGTCAGGGTTTGGAGCCGCACCCATGTGCAGGCTCAACTGAGAAAAGGTCCACTTCTAAGCTGGCATGTGTGGTGATGTAGCCCTCAGTTCCTTGCCATGTGAACTTCTCCATGGGGCACTCTCACGGCATGGCAGCCAGCTTCACCCATCCAGAGTGATGAAGGAGAAAGAGACAAAGAAGGGTGGAGGGAGAGGAGAACACAGACAGAGGCCACACTCTTCTTTTATACTCTAATCTCAGAATTGATGCCTAATCTTTATATCTGTGAAAAACAAGTTGACAAATTCACCCCCCATTTTCAAGAGGCAGCTTTTATCACAAAGTAGACACTCCCCACGTATGTGCCAACCAAGTCGAGAACCAAACCATCACCCCCCTCCTCCCTGCCTCCCTCCTTCATTTCAAGGAAAGAGAGAGAGAGCAAGTATGAGCATGCCAGGACCTTTTGCCACGGCAAATGAATACCACTCTGTGCATGTGGCTTTATGTGGGTACTGGGGAATTGAACTCGGGCCATCAGGCTTTTGCAAGCAAGTGCCTTTGACCACTGAGCAATCTTTCCAGGCCTCTCTCCTTTTTTTGAAACAAGGCCTCTCTATGTAGCCCAGGCTGGCCTCAAAGCAGATCCTCCTGCCTCAGCCTCTACTTGTTTCTGATCATTCTTTTTCTCCTCCCCAAACGTAGCCTCTTTCTTGGCTTCTAATAGGGTTGACTTACTTCCTTTTTTTGTTTGTTTGTTTGTTTTTCGAGGTAGGGTTTCATTCTGGTCCAGACTGACCTGGAATTCACTATGTAGTCTCAGGGTGGCCTCGAACTCATGGCGATCCTCCCACCTATGCCTCCCAAGTGCTGGGATTAAAGGCATGCGCCACCAAGCCTCCCCCCCCTTTATTTATTTATTTATTTATTATTTTTATTTTATTTTTATTATTTTTAATTTTTTAATTTATTTACTTATTAAAGACAGAGAAAGGGAGAGAGAGAGAGAGAGAATGGGTGCGCCAGGGCCTCTAGCCACTGCAAACAAACTCCAGATGCATGCGCCACCATGATCATCTGGCTTACGTGGGTACTGGGGAATCAAGCCTCAAACTGGGGTCCTTAGGCTTCACAGACAAGCACTTAACCACTAAGCCACCTCTCCAGCCCCTTTTAAATTTTTAAAATTATTTTATTTATTTTTGGAGAGAGACACAGAGAGAGACAGACAGAGAGGGAGAGGGAGACAGATAGAGATTGGCTCGCCAGCAGTCTCTCAGTTGCTGTGAAAGAAATCCAGATGTGTGCGCCCCCTTGTGGGCAAGTGTGGCATTGCGCCCTTGCATCACTTTGCATCTGGCTAAACGTGGGACCTGGAGATTGGAACCGGGTTCTTAGGCTTAGCAAGCAGGCGCCTTAACCGCTAAGCCATCTCTCCAGCCCCCCCTTTTTTATGTGAGAAGGAAATAGAGATAGAGAGAGTTGGCGCACCAGGGCCTCTAGCCACTGTAATGGAACTCCAGGCACATGCTCTACCTTGTGCACATGTGTAACCTTGTGCGTCTGGCTTATGTAGGACCTGGAGAGTCGATCATGAGTCCTTAGGCTTTGCAGGCAAGCACCTTAACCACTAAGCCACCTCTCCCACCCTACCTCCTTTTTATTAAATAGCATCACACATTCTATGTTGAGTGTGAGATTTCTTATAATTAACACTATTGCAATTAATACTCATTAAGGTTATTAACAGCTCAACAAACTAGTAATTTATTTGTTCACTTCTTTGTCTCTGTATGGGCAACTGTTTTCCTCCTATTCAGTGTATTATAATCTGTCACCACTGTTTTATTTTGATGCTCATCATCCCAGCTATATGATCCAGACCAAGTTATCTGATTTTTCTGAGCCTGTTTTCCCTCTCTGTGAAGTGGAGGTTCTAGCTCAAGCTGGGTGTAGTGGCCCACGTCTTTAATCCCAGCACTTGGGAGGCAGAGATAGAAGGATCGTGGAGAGTTTGAGGCCACCCTGAGACTATATAGTGAATTCCAGGTCAGCCTGAGCTACTGTGAGACCGTACCTTGAAAAACCTAAAAAAACAAAAACAAAACAAAACAAAAAACAAAAAAAGTTAGCTAAAAAAAAATGTTAGCTCATCAGGCCCGGAGATGATTATATAAGGCAATGTTTGTAAGGTGCCAACCCATTTTCTGGCACAGCCCTGGGGGGCGGGGGTTCCTCAAAGATATTGCCATTGACAGACCACTGTTGGCTCTGTCTAGAGATGAGAAAACATTCTAGGTCTTTCTAGAGGGGAGGTAGGCTTAGCTTCCAGGGTGTTCCAAGAGTCATCCCTGACCCAGTCCTGATGTGAACAAAAAGGTGGCTTGTGTTTTAGCTCGGTGAGTCTGGAAGACTGGCTGGACTTCTCCAATGCCAACGTGGAGAAGGCTGACAAGCAGCGGAACAACTCTTTGGTGCTGAAGACCCTGGTGGACCGCATCCTGTCCCAGACAGCCAACGACCTGCGCAGGCAGTGTGACGTGGTAGACACAGCGTTCAAGAATGGGCTGAAGGAGACCAAGGGTGCCAGGGACAAGCTGGCTGATCATCTGGCCAAGGTGCGGACCCTGGGGGAAACACAGCCAATTCAGGGGGTTTCACCATGGAATGAGAATGCCTGCTAGGCCAGGCTGCAGAACTTCAGGGCTTGCTATTGGGTAACTCATGAATAAGAAGCATTCACAGTTCTCCATCTTGGCATCAAGTTTTAGGCTTTGGAGGACTGGCTGGAACTCTGCTCCTCTCTGTGCCTCTGTTGTTTCTCATTCTGCAGAGGACAGAGCTCAGTGGCTGGAAGGGGGAGGCTGGGGTTCTGGCCCAGCTGTGTGTCTGTCTGACCTCAGGCTGCCTGATCTCACTTCCTCCTCATATGACAAAGGGAGCTGGACTCTGAGCTCCCATGAGTTGATACACTGATTTCTCCAAACCTAGCTGCTGCTCCACATCTCTGGCCAGTTGTCCCTCTCGGCTCTCCAATAGTATTCTTGTAACTGGCTTTGGGGGGACAAAAACAAAAGTTGCAGAATTTGCAGATTTCTGTGCTATAGATATTTGCACCGTAACCCATTTCAAGTCCCCAGCTTAACAACAGGCTGGCAAAGTTGCTGCATATTTAAACATGAGAACCCATGTCAGCTGGCTCTAGTACACTTCCCCCCCACCCAGGAGATGGGATAGTAAGTGGTCAGCCCAGAGGCTAAGCACAGGGATGTGGAGAAGCAGTCTAGTGGAACAGAACTAACAGGTATGAATACAAGTCCCCGTCTTGGTGGCAGCTAGCTGGGGAACTTAAGCAGATCCTTAGAGCTCTCTGAGCTCCTTGCGCCAACTGTAACACGGGGATGACAGGGCCTCTGCAGTTGAGAGAAGCAGGGGTGTCCAGTGGGAATGCAATGCAAGCCACAGGTGTCATCTTATGTTTTCTAGTAGCCACTTTAAAAAATCAGATTAAATCAGTTTTATATTTAACTTTTAATTTTTTTATTATTTTATTTATTTTTTGGAGAAAGACACACAGAGAGGGAGAGGGAGAGTGAGACAGAGATGGGCGCGCCAGCAGTCTCAGCTGCTGTGAATGAAATCCAGATGTGTGCACCCCCTTGTGGCCAAGTGCAGCATTGCGCCCTTGCATCACTTTGCATCTGGCTAAACGTGGGACCTGGAGATTGGAACTGCTGGAGATTGGAACCAGCGTTCTTAGGCTTAGGAGGCAGGCACCTTAACCGCTAAGCCATCTCTCCAGCCCTATATTTAACTTTTAACATCAGGCTCTGGCATGCTTATTGTCTCTTTGTTTCTCTCCCTGCAAATAAAAAAAAATATATTTTAAAAAATAAGAAATTGATTATTGATGTTCTATTCTATGCCCTTCACTGTTTCTTGAGCAACTATTTTCTAGAAAGAATAAGTGCCTTGACCAAGTTTATATTCTCTGGACACACTTCCTTAGTTGCTGCATTCAAACATGATTTAATTAGCTGGTAAATGATTTTCCTTGCTTGGCTGGAACTTTAATTTGATTGACACTTTGTTGTCACTTTTGTGATGCTCTGCAGTGATGAGATTCCCTCTTTCAAACTTTCCAATTTGATTATTGCTTTCTGGGGTTGAGGGTACTGTGACGAATGCTTCGTCTGATAATGTCAGTGTCGATGGTCATCATTTAGCACAACCACAGTGTCACTGCATAATCAATATAATAGTGTGACACTCATTTCATTAACAAAGCCTCTGCTCCACTGGGCATAAAGAGAGCTATATATGAAGCTCAGTTTCTTGCTTTGATATGAAGGCTGTGCATTGTGCAATGGTGTGAAAGCTTGTATCCTTTCCAAACTTCAGGCTGGCACCCAATCCTCACTCTAAGCTTTAAGAGGTGGGGCCTTTAGAAGATGGTTCTCACGGATGGGACTACAGCCTTACAAAGGGAGGGGTAGAAGTAGGTATAGGCCCTTTGTCCTCCTGCCTTCCCATGGTAGGACCTACCAGCAAGGTGCTATCTCTTTTTAAAATTTTATTTATTTATTTGCAAGGAGAGAAAGAGAGAGAGAGAGAGAGAGAAACATGGGCACACCAGGGCCTCTTTGCGACTGTAAACAAGCCACTTTGTGCATTTGACTTTACGTGGGCACTGGGAAATCAAACCCATGACAGCAGGCTTTGGTAGCAAGTGCCTTTAATTGCTGAGCCATCTCTCCAGCCTGCAAGTGTCTTCAAATAGAGAAAGCCTCACCAAACACCATGTCTGCCTGCTCCTTAATCTTTTTTTTTTTTTTTTTTTCTTTTCTTGCTTCTTAATCTTTAACTCCCCAGTCTCCAGGGTGGTGAGGAATAAAATTTCAGTTCCTTATTCATCCCTAGTTTCAGGCATTTTTAAATGACAGCAGGAATGGACCAAGATGCAATGGTACTGAAACAATGAAATAAGATGTCATTATCTGGTGACAGATGATCAAAAAGCTGTCATATAATTGTGTTGCTGGGATTTATAGTGTCTGGGCAACAGTGCAAAGCAATGACAACATCACACAGCCTGTCGCAACTCTTTAACTTTGCCATTGTAGTTGAAAAGTGGCCATAAATAAAGAAGCAAGCAGAGCAGTGTCCAAGTAATTTTATTTATGGACAATAAAAATGGGGTTTTATCTAATTTCCACTTGAGAAATAGTCTGCTTTTGATTTTTCATCCATTTAAAATATCAGACTTTTAGGTGGAAGAAAGATAGTCACAGGCTGGGAGAAAATATTTGTAAAACATTAATCTGATAAAGAGGACTGACTTTTCTCCCCTAGAAGCCTGCATCGATAGAATGTTCCAGCACTCTGATGGCTAGCCAGCAGGGAAGAGGCTTTCAGCTCAGCTCCAGCTTAATTTCTCAGTGTCTTGCAACCAAAGCATGCGGTGTCTTCTGTTATAGGGTCTTACTATCTAGTCCTGGTGGGAAACCAAACAGTCAAAGGATTTCTGAATTTTGAAGTGGAAGTAACTATTAATTGTTAATCAAAATCAAATGAACATGATTAACCTCTGCTAAATTTAAAATCACATAATATCTGTGAAATGAACTTCAGAAATGTTAAGAAACTGCTTAAGGAAATCAAATGCAATGTGCAGACTTTTTTGGCTTATAATTTTAACAAACCAACTAATAAAATATAGACAAACAGGGAGATTTGAGCACTGAATATTAGATGCAAGTAAGGAATCATTCTTTCTCTTTGGGTGTGATAAACATTGTGGTTATACTCAATGAAAAATAGAATCCTTCTAACTTAAAAGTATATACTCAAGTATTTGAGACTGAAATGATGTAATACTGGTGGATATGGGTAGGAGAGAGGGATGAGGCATGACTGGCCATATATTGATCTCTGCTTAAATTAATTGATCCAGGTACACAAAGTTCAATACTCTGACTACTTTTGTGTATGCATGAAAATTCCATGATGCAAAGTTCAAAAAAAAATGCTCAGGAAAGAAAAAAAAAAACATATTTGGGTGGGGGAGTTAAGTGCCAAGGATCGATCAAGGCCTTACACATGCTATGCAAGTGACTCTTCACTGACCCACACCCCCAACCCTAATTAAATACTCATCTGAGAAAACTGAGTAACTTATAAGTATCTGTTCTGTGCACAAAGCCATCCTCACAAATACCAGTAAAGGGACTGGAGAGATGGTTCAGTGCTTAAGGCATTTGCCTGCAAAGCCTAATGACCCAGGTTTGATTCATCAACACCCATGTAAGGGCGGAAAGCACAAAGTGGCTCATGCATCCGGAGTTCATTTGCAGTAGCTAGAGACCCTAGTGTGCCCATTCTCTTTCTCTCTCTCTCTGCTTGCAAATAATAAATATTCTTTTAAAATATCAGTAAAGCTGGGCGTGGTGGCGCATGCCTTTAATCCCAGCACTCAGGAGGCAGAGGTAAGAGGATCACTGTGAGTTCAAGGCCACCCTGAGACTACATAGTGAATTCCAGGTCAGCCTGAGCTAGAGTGAGACCCTACCTCAAAAAAACCAAAAAAAAAAGCCGGGCGTGGTGGCGCACGCCTTTAATCCCAGCACTCGGGAGGCAGAGGTAGGAGGATCGCCGAGAGTTCGAGGCCACCCTGAGACTACATAGTGAATTCCAGCCTGGACCAGAGTGAGACCCTACCTCGCAAAACCAAAAAAAATATATATATATATATATATATCAGTAAAGGGGCTGGAGAGATGGCTCTGCAGTTAAAAGCACTTGCTTGCAAAGCCTGGCAGCCAGAATTTGATTCCCCAGTACCCATGTAAAGCTACATGCACAAAGCATCACATGAATTTGGAGTTCGCTTGCAGTGGCAGGTAGCCCCGGCGTGCCCATACATTTTTTCTCTCTCTTTCTAGCTCTCAAATAAATAAATAAAATATTTTTTATTTTTATTTATTAAAGACGGGGGGGGAGGAGAGAATGGGCATGCCAGGGCCTTTAGCCAATACAAACAAACTCCAGACACATGCCCCACCTTGTGCATCTTACGTAGGACCTAGGGAATCAAACGTGGGTCCATAGGCTTTGCAGGCAAGTGCCTTAACCGCTAAGCCATTTCTCCAGCCCAAATAAAATATTTTTGAAAAGTACTAATCAAGCTAAGACTATACTGTCACACTCTTTTCTCAGAATTCCAGGAGACAAAGCAGCTGGGAGGGGGAAATTATAGGGAACTAGCAGCTTTATGCTCAGTGTACCCAGATAGGTAGGTGGCCTTGAGTAACACTGTGACTCAGATGCCGGCCAACCCTTTGCTGCAGGCCTTCTCCAGGGAATTCACACCATTTGTGCAGGGGAGGAGGCCACAGTGGCCAGTCAGGTCTAATGTTCCGTGGTGAGCACCTTGCCCCCAGCGATCCCTGCTTTGAGGAAGAGCCATATGACTCGTTAAGAGGACTTAGGTGGAAATGTGAAGCTGCTCTTCCTGCGGTACTTGACCACGAAAGGTCTGCTGTGTGCCATTGAGTTTTTTTTTTTTTTTTTCAAAGTAGGGTCTCACTCCCAGGCTGACCTGGAGCTCACTCCGTGGTCCCAGGCTGGCTTCAAACTTACAGCGATCCTCCTACCTCTGCCTCCTGAGTGCTGGGATGAAAGGTGTGCACCACCACGCCTGGCACCATTTGAGGAGCACAACCCAGCCTCACTATCCCATTCCTTTTCACCAGGTCATGGAAGAGATTGCTTCCCAGGAGAAAAACATTGCAGTTCTCGAGAAAGCCATCCTTGACCAAGAAGGGCCTGCCAAGGTGGCTCACACGCGCCTCGAGACGAGGACTCACCGACCTAACGTGGAGCTGTGTCGTGATGTCGCTCAGTATCGGCTGATCAAGGAGGTTGAGGAGATCAACCACAACATTGCCAGGTGGGCCAGCAGCTGCTCAAGTGAAACCCCAGCCTGGATTGCAAGCAGGGGCCAGGCAGTGGCTGCAGAGGGTGATGCTGGCTCTGTGACACTGGAGGGAAGACGATATCTTAGTGGCCAGTCTTGCTAAATGTGGCCCAAACTGCTTCCACACATGAAGTAGATCCTAAGACATCTTGCCAAAGTCCAAATCTAGACGTTTAGTTAAAATCTATCATTTTAAATATTGGCTTTTGATTTTTCAGTTCTGGAACTCAAACCCAGGGGCCTTGCACATGTTATGCAAGTGCTCTACCACTGAGCTACAATTCCCAACCCTTGTTATATTGAGACCAGGTCTTGCTACGTAGTTCAGGTTGGCCTTGAACTTGCTATATAGCTTAGGATGGCACCCAACTCATCAACCTCCCATCTCTGCCTCTTGAGTGCTACCATCACATCCTGTAAATATTGGCCTTTCACAGGAGTGTCTGTGTCATTATTCTGGCCATAGCCACCCATCAGAAAGCTCTGTCTTGAGGAAGAGCAAGCATGGAAGGGGAAGTGCACTATGAACTTGACTTTCTCCTTGAATACCCAGGCACATTTTTTCCCCTTTGAAAAAGTGATGCAGGGCTGAGGAGATGGCTCAGTGGTTAAAGGAGCTTTCTTGCAAAGCCTGCTGGCCTGGGTTCAGTTTCCCAGTACCCGCAGAAAGCCAGATGCACCAAGTGGGCCATGTGTCTGGAGTTCGTTTGCAGTGGCAAGAGGTCCTGGTGCACCCATACTTTCTCTCTCTTCCTTGCAAGTAACTAAATAAAAATATATCAAAAAGCCAGGCGTGGTGGTGCACGCCTTTAATCCCAGCACTTGGGGGGCAGAAGTGGGAGGATCACTGTGAGTTCGAGGCAACCCTGAGAGTACATAGTGAATTCCAGGTTAGCCTGGAATAGAGTGAAACCCTACCTCGAAAAACAAAACAAAACAAAAAAAAAAAAAAAAAAAAAAGGTATATCAAAGCCAGGCGGGGTGGGGCACACACCTTTAATCCTAGCACTTGGGAGGTTGAAGGATCGCTGTGAATTCCAGGACAGCCTGAGAGTACATACTGAATTTCAGGTCCTGTGAGGGCTGGAGAGATGGCTTCGTGGTTAGGCACTTACCTGCAAAGCCTAAGGACCCAAGTTTGATTCTCCAGGACCCACATACGCCAAATGCACAAGGTGGCGCATGCATCTGGAGTGTGTTTGCGATGGTTGGAGGCCCTGGTGTACCCATTCTCTCCCTCTCTCTGTCTGTCTCTCTGCCTCTCTCTCAAATAAATAAAAACAAAACAATATTAAAAAAGAAAAGAGTGCTGGGCGTGGTGGCGCACGCCTTTAATCCCAGCATTCAGGAGGCAAAGGTAGGAGGATCACTGTGAGTTCAAGGCCACCCTGAGATTACATAGAGAATTCCAGGTCAGCCTGGGCTAGAGTGAGACCCTGCCTTGAAAAACCGAAAAATGAAAAAAACCAAAAGAAAAAAAGAAAAGAGTGGTGGCGCATGCCTTTAATCCCAGCACTAGGGAGTCAGAGGTAGGAGGATCACCATGAGTTTGAGTCCACTCTGAGACTATAGAGTGAATGCCAGATCACCTGAGCTAGAGTGAAACCCTACCTCAAAAAAAATAAATAAATAAATAAAAATGAGAAGAACAAATGATGCAGAAAGAGCCCTGATTCCCTGTGTCCTCCTCCCAGGTTAAAGGAAACCTTAGCCCAGGCTCAGATGGAGCTGAAGGGGCTGCACCGCAGGCAGCTCGCCCTGCAGGAGGAGATCCAGGTGAAGGAGAACACCATCTACATCGACGAGGTGCTGTGCATCCAGATGAGGAAGTCCATCCCCCCTCGTGATGGCGAGGACCAGGGGTGCTGGGCTGGGGGCCTCAATCCCGATGCCATCTGCTACCAGTAGAGGCCATTCAGATTCTCATTAAATCTTGTCACACAACACAGTAGCACTGAACTCTCACTGCAGGTGGCCAAAACATTGGCCAGCTGCCTGCCGCAGCCTCTTAGATCCCAGGTATGCTGGGGGCACGAGACTCTCTTCTGCTGCCGGTGTGGTGAGGCATTTTCAGGGTTCAGTGCTGTGCATGAGCACAGGCCACTTGAATATCATAGGACTTGGGACCAATGGAGAGGAAATCAAGACATTTGGGATCTATTCTGGTTGAATATTTGGGCTGAATTCTCTATCCAGGCATGCCCTTCTTGTTCATGAGATGGGATATGTTGCAGTTAGCTTCACGATGCTAGCAGAAAACAGCCAATCAAGAACAGCTTGTAGGAGGAAAAGGTTTATTTTGGTTTACAAAATCAAGGGGAGTGTCTGTGATGGCAGGGGAAAATGATGGCATGAGCAGAGGGTGGACATCACCTCCTGGCCAACATCAGGTGGACAATAGCAACAGGAGAGTGTGCCCAACCCTGGCAAGGGGAAGCTGACTATAACACCCTATTATAAGCCTGCCCCCAACAATACACTGCCTCCAGGAGGATCCAGTTATCAAATTGCCACCAGCCGGGTACCTAGCATTCAGAACAACTAAGTTTATGGGGGATACCTGAATCAAACCACCACAGGACACAAACATTTCTCAGAAGTCTTAACATCTCCTTTTCCTAGAAAGCAACCTACAACTACTGACTTAGATCTCTGCTCTCCTGTCCAGGCAAGTTTATTCAAGTCTCATAAAGCAGATGAAAGAGGGATGTCCCTAGATCAGGAGCCCCCTTATCTTGAGTGAGAAGAATGGATTAGGCAAAGGACCTCCCAACTCTTTAAAGTTCAATCTGGTGTTAGGGCAGGAGAGGGAAGGGGCAGGTTGCTGGTGTCTGGGGTTATGGGGTCTGAAATGGGATGTTTCTGGTTCGGATGCTGGGCGCAGCTCAGAGGGTAGCAGGGGCACGGATATCTGCTGTAAAGCACAGATGCCAGGAACCGCGTACAGTCTCAGGCGCACGTGCTGGGAAAGAACAGCTTGGCCTGGCCTGGGAACAGTTGCCCCTGGCCAGCATGTCTTTGTCCTTCAGCGCCCCCATGTGGCAAGGAGTTTTACATGTTTTTTTTTTTTCCTCTGGGTGTCTGGGAAGTATTTTCTTTTCTTTTGAAAGGCTCAGTAACAGTAAAGGAAAGAAAAAAAAAATCCAGTTCTTGCCACAGATTCATATTAGTGGTTAAGAGTGTAGGTGTTAGCCGGGCGTGGTGGCGCATGACTTTAATCCCAGCACTTGGGAGGCAGAAGTAGGAGGATTGCCATGAGTTCGAGGTCACCCTGAGAACACATAGTGAATTCCAGGTCAGTCTGAGCTAGAGTGAGACCCTACCTCAAAAAACCAAACCCCCCCCCAAAAAAAAAAGTGTAGGTGTTGGGGCTGGAGATTTAGCTCAGCAGTAAATTGCTTGCTTAGCACGAGTCCCTCAGTCCTTGCCCTGCACAACACACTCACTCACTCACTCATGTAGGTCTTAGCTAGAATAATCTGTGTACAGTATTCCATGTACAAACTGTCTCAGGGGGAAGCACATTCCCCTTGAACACAAGCCATTTAAAATGCCCACCTCTATACCACCATCATTTCTGCATAGCTGAAACTGTGACATTGCCTCAAGTTTTTTGGTGGTTTTCTCCCTGAATTGTGCCTTGCACCTAGTCTCCATATTGCTGTATCATGCTAGCGGTCTGCACCTCTTTGAAAGTTTTCACCAAGCCTGTTTCCACATCCTTGCTGTTTTATTCCAAAAGAACTGTTCCTGTGGACAGCTGTGACCGAGTCACGTAGCTCAGGAGCACATCTGGGTGACTGTCAAAGGAAGACCTGTGCTGCGTGAAAGCACTCATTCATTCATTCAGTAATGAAGGGGCACCTTCCATGAACGGGCTCACTGTCGCAGTACCCTTCCACACACTGAGCTGCTTCGACCCTCTACACTAACACTTGGTACCCAACTGACACCAGAGGGTGAGTGCACAGCACCAGCCAGGGAGCCAGGAGCCCTAGATTCAAGTTCTGAGAAGTGCCCCTGCCCTGTGCCCATGGGAAGTCTCTGGGTGCTCTTCACCTTTGACTTAGAAGAATCAAAAAAACTCTTCCAAGACTGGAGAGATGGTTTAGTGGTTAAGGTATTTGCCTGCAAAGCCTAAGGACCCAGCTTTAGTTCCCCAGGGCCCATGTAAAGCCAGATGCACAAGGTGGAACATGCGACTGGAGTTTGTTTGCAGTGGCTAGAGGTCCTGGCATGCCCATTCTCTTTCTCTCTCTCTAATAAGTGAATATTTTTAGGGCTGGAGGGATGGCTTAGCAGCTAAGGCATTTGTCTGCAAAGCCAAAGGACCCAGGTTCAATTCCCCAGGACCCACTCTCTCTCTCTCTTCCTCTTTCTCTGTGAAATAAATAAATAAATAAAAATAATATTTTTAGAAAAAATATCTCTTCCAGCTTAGAGGGCAATGTCTAGAATTCATGTCAATTCAACAGGGGCATGAGACCTATTCCAATGGACATAGCCAACATGGTTCTAGAAAAGCCCTTATGTGTATGGCTCAGAGAGGCCCCCAACCGTAGCTTGCAGGGCTGACCTCCGGCTCTTCACTAGGACTTTGCTCAGAGCAGCTCCATTGTCTACCTGACGTGGAGCCAGACAAGTTTCTCCGCCTCCTTCCTGAGTTTAGTTGCCCCATCTGTGAAAGGAGACTAATAAAAGCATTCGTTCCTGGGAACAAGGAATGTTAGGCTCTTGACACAGTGATAGGTGGGTGCAGACTTCATAGGAAATACTATCTTTTTTGTAGGTAGGCGATCCTCCTACCTCTGCCTCCCAAGTGCTGGCGATGGTCTTAGCTTGAGATAAGATGCACAAGTTCAGAGAAGATGGAGTCCCCCAGCGTTTCCAGACATCTCAACCTGAACTCCTGATTCTCCTCACTGTGGTTTAGTTCACTTCCTGGCTTCCAAAAAGTTCTTTTTTTTTCAGCATATACACGAATGTTTATTTATGGCATATTATTACAATAGCAAAAATGGAAATAATCAAATTCTTAAATTTTTTATTGAGAACTTTAATATAGGAACATGCTGTAACTTGATTGGGTTCCCATCATGTCATCCTCTTTTGCCCTTCTCCCCCATTCCACCAAGGACACTCCTGTTTTGTCTCATTCCTTTGGTCCTCCACTGTTCTGCATATCAACATGCTTATGGACTCAGAAGAATGCACTGTGTGGCCATGAATGCACCAGTCAGTTCACATCGAAAGGACAGTACCCTATGGTATGCCTTTCCACCCTGTGTGTGGCTCTTACATTCTCCATCCTCCTCTTCTGCAATGTTCCCTGAGCCTTGGTGGGTGTGATAAAAATCTCTTTTAGTGTTGAGCTCTTGACAGCCTCTTGTCTGCCTTGATGAGTGTTGAGTCTCCTCAGTGTCCCACCATCTCCATGGAGAAGGTTCTCTAGCCGGCAGTGAGAGCAGTGCTCATATTCAATCTTCCACTTCCTCTGCAGTGTTCCCTGGGCCCTGGTGAGTGTGATGGAGATGGCTTGTCCGAAACTAGGAACTAGGTTTTCTGTTCTTGTCATTTTGATTAATCATGGGTCTCTCTTATATTCACTACCATCTGTAAAAAGAAGATTTTCTAACCAATAGTAAGATCAGCATTAATCAAAGGACATAAACATGTACATTTAGAGGACTTTTGATAGGCAAAACATCTCCATTTAGCCAAAGAACAGTGGAAACTTCCCTCTAGGGTCTACGGCCTTCCAAGCCATAGTCTTTTGACTTGGTTCAGTACCAGGCGTGAATTCCCTCCTACTGAGCAGGTCTCATATCCAATCAGAGAGCAATTGATTAGCCCATAACTATTTAAAAAAAATTTTAAATTAATTTTTATTAGAGACAGAGAGAGGGAGAGAGAAAGTGAGAATGGGCATTCCAGGGCCTTTAGCCACTGCAGACAAACTCCAGACGCATGCGCCACCATGTGCATCTGGCTTACATGGGACCTGGAGAATCGAACCGGGGTCCTTAGGCTTCACAGGTAAGTGCCTTAACTGCTAAGCCATCTCTCCAGCCCCCCCATAACTATTTTTAAAAAATTATTTATTAAGCCGGGTGTGGTGGAGCACGCCTTTAATCCCAGCACTCGGGAGGCAGAGGTAGGAAGATCGCTGTGAGTTCGAGGCCACCCTGAGACTACATAGTGAATTCCAGGTCAGCCTGGGCCAGAGTGAGACCCTACCTTGAAAAACCAAAAACAAAAAAAACCCAAAATTATTTATTAGCCATGTGTGGTGGCACACACCTTTAATCCCAGGACTTGGGAGGCAGAGGTAGGAAGATCACTGTGAGTTCAAGGCCATCCTGAGACTACATAGTGAATTCCAGATCAGTCTGGACTAGAGTGAAACTGTACCTCAAAAAAAAAATTATTTATTTACATGTATGTGGGGTGGGCCTTGTCAGGACTTCCCACAGCTCCCAACCAGATGCTTGTGCCACCTTTTGCATTTGCCTTACTGGGGTAGCTTGGGAATTGAACCCAGGCTAGCAGGCTTTGCAAACAAAACCTTTAACCACTGAGCAATTTTCACAATCCCCCAGCAAGTTCTGCTCTGAAATCCACCCAGTAGGCACAGGAGGGCCCCAGAGCCACATCTGTGTGATGTGACTTGGCCTCCCTGGGAGCTGAGCTATTCACAGTCTGTATCCTGAGAAGCAGGACTTTGAGACGGAAACATACAGCATGGGAGAGTGTACAGGACTGTGGAAAAAGAGAGGTCACGGATTCCTGTGGTCCAGATCCCTGAGGATGCCCGGGTCCTCTTGAAATGCAGAGTTCAACAAGCAGTACTTTCTATGAGATTCCCCAATAGAATCTATTTATTGGCTGAAGCATCCAGAAACGTGCTTCTGTTACGAGTTTCCTTTAGACCTTTAACCAATATATGTTGAAAAGACAGTGAGTGGGTCCGTCCTGCTGGGTTTAGAAAATGTGGGACATCACTTCTGAGTGTGGAGCAGGGCTCTAAGCAGGCTACAGGGTGGCTTGTTGCCCTGTGCTTGAGTATGTACGAGCCCCTCCCAGGACCTTCCCCTTCCACAGGGGCCAAGCAGGAGCTGTAATTGCAGCATCTGGTCCTCTCCCCAGTTCCTGCCCCATTTGATTAGGTCAGGAAGGGATGGAAGTTTGCTAAACAAGCGCGTCTCTGGAGGAATTTGGACTTGAGACAAGGAGCTTTCCATTCCACCTGACTGCTCTCCTGAAGAGAGGACTCATGGGTTTTGGAGCGTGGAGGACAGCGCCATCTGTTCCGTGAACCGGAAACAGAAAGCTGGTTGGCAGCAAGAGAAAGACTGGAGGCCAGTGTACCAAGACAAAACGGCTCCCTCCGACTCCTGCAGCTGCTTCAGGAGACCTCCTTCTCATCTGAGAGACACTGAAGTCATCTTATGTTGTCTCCCTCCCATGCACCAACTCCTAGTGGCTCTTCACGGCTCCTGCCATAGACAGTTATCATGCACGGGCTTGGCTGCCTTTCTGGAGAGGTAGAGTAGCAGTAGGGCCACACCCCTAAGAGGGATCTTTTTTTAAAAAAAAATTATGTATTTGGGCTGGAGAGATGGCTTAGTGGTTAAGGCATTTGCCTGCAAAGCCCAAGGATCCTGGTTCGATTCTCCAGGACCCATGTAAGTCAGATGCACAAGGGGGCACATGTGTCTGGAGTTCCTATGCAGTGGCTGTGTGCCCTGGAACACCCATTCTCTCTCTCTCTCTCTGCCTCTTTCTCTATCTCAAATAAATAAATATTAAAAAAATAAAAAAAGAAAAAGATACTCTGAGAGAACAGCCCCCTCTTTAAAAAAATTATGTATTTGCAAGCAGAGAGAGAGAGAGAGAGAGAAGAGCGACAGGAGAGAATGGGTGCTCCAGGGCCTCTAGCCACTGTAAACAAATTCCAGATGCATGCACCACCTTGTGCATCTGGCTTTATTGTGGGCACTAGGGAATCAAACTCAGGTCATTAGGCTTTGCAGGCAAACACCTTAACTGCTAAGCCATCTCTCCAGCCCTTAAGTGGGATCTTGATGCAGAAATATATGTTGGCTTGGAGGAAATGGAGGAAACATTCCATGTCTGCATATATACAAGTCAAGATTGGGTTCCCAAGAGCCCAATCTGTATCCACAGCAGAGAAGAATTGGATGTGGCTGGGTCCCTATGAAGGGTATTACAGTATCATGTTAAAATCAAAGAGGGCTAATAATAACCTTGTAAGCAAGTATCCTGTTGGTAATTGTGACAATTAGGACAACCATTAATATGTGTTGAATGTTTATCGTGTGTGGCAGTACCAACTGTCATTCCCATTTTACAGGTGGGAAAGCCAACACATATACTTTTAAAACTACAACACCATTTAGTAGCAAGGAGAGATGTTATATTAAGAAACTAAGGCTCGCAGAGCATGGTGGCGCACGCCTTTAATCCCAGCACTCGGGCAGAGGTAGGAGGATTGCCGAGAGTTCGAGGTCACCCTGAGACTACATAGTGAATTCCAGGTCAGCCTGAGCTAGAGTGAGACACTACCTTGAAAAGCAAAACAAAACAAAAAGAAGAAAGAAAGAAAGAAAGAAAGAAAGAAAGAAAGAAAGGAAGGAAGGAAGAAAAAGGAAGGAAGAAAGAAACTGAGGGTCCTTGTGACTCAGTGTCAAATTTAGAGACCAAGCTTAAAGTTTTCAAATCCATTCTGAGATGTTAATGCCTTAATCTCAGGAAGTCTGCTTCCCAGGATAGGAAGGGATGTGTAACAACAGGTCCTAGGCGAGCAGGTCTTTCATATGGAGGAGCCACACTCAGTGACTCAGCTCCCCAAATGCAGAAGAGAACTTTCCATGAACTTGAGCCTGGGAGCCACTTGGTTTGTGGGCTTTCCAACTACCCTGCATCTTGTTACACTTGACTGCGGCTTGGAGGACGTGTCCTGACACTGCAATGCCTATATGTTGTGGACATTCAATTGCCCCAAGGTGGTGGACACAGGTCCCACTGTTGGCTTCCTGGCCTACCAGCTATACCCAGCCCCAGGTCATCTTTGCACCAGGAGTGGTTTGTCCTCAGCCTTGCAGACAAGGGGGCCATGAGCCTCAGTTCTGATCAAGAAGGCAGAGGCATGGGCTGGAGAGATGGCTTAGCAGGTTAAGACGCTTGCCTGCAAAGCCAAAAGATCCCAGTTCAATTCTCCAGGACCCACGTCAGCCAGATGCACAAGGGGGCACATGCATGTGGAGTTCATTTGCAGTGGCTGGAGGCCCTGGCGTGCCCATTCTCTCCCCACCCCCACCCCCGCCTCTTTCTCTCTCTCAAATAAAATTTAAAAATATATTTAAAAAAAAAAAAAAGCCCGGCGTGGTGGGGCATGAGGCCACCCTGAGATTACATAAGTCCCAGGTCAGCCTGGGCTAGATTGAAACCCTACCTCAAATAATTGAAAGAAAAAAACAAACAAATAAACAAACAAAGGCAGAAGCAGACTATGGATTCTGGGAAATATTTCTACCAGGGGTGCTGCTGTTTATGTCTCCTCTTCTTGCCTTGACGGTGGCTGAGGTGTGTGGGCTCAGCAGCCTCTGGGGGCCATGGAGAAAGGCCATGAGGAACACAGAGGAAGCATACTAGCAGCATCCCTGGGGATCCTCAAAGAAAACCAGGGGCACACTAACTCCAGCATATTTGTTTAGGCCATTGTTGAGTCGGCTGACCCTTAGACTGGGGTGTGTCCACATTGACCACCCCACTGTAGAGTCAGTATGGAGCCCCCAAATGATCAGCTAGCCCAATGCAGGTGCCCCAGAAACATTTGTCAAACAAAATGTAATGGAGGAATCATGATAAAGTAAAATTTGGAGGGAGAGGTCCTTTGGCCAAAACAGGGTCACTGGGGACAGAGGTCACCCATAATCTTCTCCAATCTCTCATTGCCTGGATAGGAGACCTGAGTCTTGATGCATGGCAGGAATGTGTATCTGGGGTAGAGCGAGGGACGGAAGCAGGCTCAACTCCTACAGACAGCTCTCCCAATCAGAGCCCTAAAATTTCACAAACTTCTCAAGGGAGGAAACGCAGCAGAACACCACTTCTCAGAGGTCACATAGCTAATGCATTCTTGGTGATTGATCGGATTCTGGGCATTCACATGCAGAAATCAGTATCTCATGCCTCTGTAATCAGTATATCATGTCAATGTCTGTCAATGGTGAGTCTTTTAAAAATATTTTTATTATATTTATTTGAGAGAGTGGGGAGTGTGTGCACCAGGGCCTGTTGCCACTGCAAATCAACTCCAGATGCATGTGTCACTTTGTGCATCTGATTTTATATGGGTACTGGGGAATTGAACCCAGGCCGACAGGCTATACAAGCAAGTGGTTTTAACCGCTGAGCCATCTTCCCTGACCTGAGTCTTTTTCAAAATGCAAAAATTAGGAAGAGGCTCATTTATACCGTGAAGCAGGAAGAGTTTGCTGGCTCGCTCTGCTGGAGTCTGGGTCTTTAGGCTCCTGTGGAGAAGTGAATGTAGACCTAATGCCTTCTGTGCAGATAGACCTGTCTGGTCTATCACACAGCGGGCCTATGGCCTTGGGGCTGCTAAAACTTGGACCTTGTCTCCCAAAGGCTCATGTGTTAAAAGCTTGGTCCCCAGCTTGGCACTGTTGGGAGGTGCTGGAAACATTAAGAGGTGGAGCCTAGGGGAGGTCTTTTGGTCACTTGCGGATGTGCCTTGAAAGGGAGTTGTGTGAGCCTTCTCTTCTTACTCTTTCACTTCCTCATTATGAGATGAATGGTTTGGCCCTGCTACACACTGTCCCAGGGCTGTTGGATCATGGGCTGAAATCTCTAAAACATGAGCCAAAACCCCTTTCTATAAGTTGATTACATCAGGTGTTACCGGAGCAGAGAGCTGCCCAACAAAGGGAGTGGGTGTGGGGTCATTTGCTTATTCATTCACACAACAAATATTGACAGGGCTATTATAGTGTCAGGGACTTTGTTGGGTGCTGATACCAGAGACGAACAAGACAGAGCTACTTGTCCCCTTGGAGTTCAACCAGGGGCAGATAGTATCTGGAAATGACAATGCCATTTCAGATAGTAGAAAATGCCATGATAGAACTGTGATCATTTGAGATGGGGTGGTCAGAGAGGGCCTTTCTCATGGGCTGAGCTTGAGCTGAGATGAAGGAGTGTAACAAGGTGGCATCATGGGGGTTCCTGGGGGAAATATCTCCCCTAAACTTTGTAATGAGCATCCAGGGTCTGGAGAAAGGGAGAAAAGGTGGTGCAAGCCAAGACCACAGAGGTGGGCTGGGGTCAAGTTATATAGACCACAGTAAAGTTCAAGCCAGCTTCTGGAGAGAGACATAGAACTGGGCAGAGCTGACTGGGGCTGGGGGTTCCAGGAAGTAGTTAGAAAAATGTGTGGGGCCTCTGACCTGTTTCTCTCAAGGGTGATGGGAATTCTGTGAGAGCCTGAGCTTTAACCAGCAGAGACAGGGATGGGTCCAGAGGCCAGGGCCGATTCTCTGCCTCTCCAGCCTCTTGTTTCTCTCCACGCATCTCCCCCTGCTCAGGCAGGGACAGCTGCATAGTTTTGGGGAGTTCTTTCTTCTCTGATCTCGTCAGAAAGGAAACTGGTCTTCCAGAGTCCCGTCCCTTGACTCTAGGGAGAAGGAGAAGTGACTACTGAGTGGGGGATACTGGCTTTTGCTGGCCAAGATCACTTTCCTGGGTGGTGCTCTTGGCTTGGGAGGGAGCAGTAGGGATAGCCAGAAGGTGGTCTGCGGACCATGATATAAAGGGTGGCAAAGCCAAAGTCTGAAGGACTGGAGGAGCTTCTGCTGGCTGGCGCTACTGGGGTCCTGATGGACCCCACGATCTCACGACAACACTGAATGTTGGGGTAAGACAGGCCTCTTGGAATCTTGGCTCAGCCCAGGTCCTGTATACATAGACTCGATATAGTTTTGTTTTTTTTTTTTTTTTTCCTAAGGTAAGATCTCACTCTAGCCCAGGTTGGCCTGGAATTCACTCTGTAGTCTTCAGGGTGGCCTCCAACTCACAGCGATCCTCCTACCTCTGCCTCCCGAGTGCTGAGATTAAAGGTGTGCGCCACCACACCCAGCTTCCAGATAGTTTTTAAAAAACATAAGCAGGGGCTGGAGAGCTAGCTTAGCAATGAAAGGTGCTTGCTTGCAAAGCCTGCCAGCCCTAGTCAATTCCACAATACCCATGTAAAGCCAGATGCACAAAGTGGTGCATGCATTTGAGAGTTGGTTTGCAGTGGCAAGAGGTCCTGTCATGCCTATAATCTCTCTCTCCTAGCAAATAAATAAAATTAAAAGGCTGGGCGTGGTGGCGCATGCCTTTAATCACAGCACTCGAGAGGCAGAGGTAGCAGAATCACAGTGAGTTCAAGGCCACTCTGAGACTACAGAGTGAATTCCAGGTCAGCCTGGGCTAGAGTGAGACTTTACCTTGAAAAAAAAAATTAAAAGAAACATACTCATTATTAGTGAAGATGTATTGGCTTGCAGCTTTCTTTGCTCAGCATGTCTTCAAGGGTGCTCATCGTGTCCGAACATGAAACTTCACACCAGTCATTAAGTTGTTACGTGGCAGGGAATTGCTAGTGCTGATGTCATCCATTCCCTGACTCACGGACTTTTCAGTGGGTGGTAATTTTCTGCTATTACTAATAGTCCTCAGTACGCATCTTTGTCATTCCTTGCAGGATCTGTGTTTTCTTAAGGTGGTTATATTCTCCAACCATTGGCAAACCATCAGTTGCACAAGGAGTGAGGAGGAGGTTGGGATCTGTCATGGGTCTGACGGGGACAGATAGGAGGGCAGGGACTGCATGCACTCTGGAGGGCTGGCTTTGGCTGACAAGCGTAGTCTCGGGTCATCTCTGGTTCTGGTCTCCAGAGCTTAGTAACATCTTGAGGATGGAAGGTGAGTCCTCTCCCCAGTCCGAGCTTATCTCCCTCTTTTATGAAGGGAGAGCGCTGCGGTCATGGGGAGAGGAGCTGAGGAGGTGATCTGTGTGAGCTGAATGTGATAACCACTGCACTGTGGCAACTGCCCTGGTGAGGTGACTTGTAAGGTTTTTCTCTTTTTTAAAAAAAAGTTTATTTATGTATTTGGGGGTGGGGGAGAAAGAGGCAGGTAGAAAGAGAATGGGTGCATTCCCGGGCTTCTAGTCACTGCAAATGAACTCCAAACTCATGTGCCACCTTGTGCATCTGGTTCATGTGGGTACTTGGGAATTAAACCTGGGTCCTTAGGCTTTGCAGGCAAGCACCCTAACCACCTAGCATCTCTCCAGCCCAACATTGTGTGTGTGTGTGGTTTTTTTTTTTTTTTCCAGGTAGGGTCTCACTCTGGTTCAGGCTGACCTGGAATTAACTATGTAGTCTCAGGGTGGCCTTGAACTCACAGTGATCCTCCTACCTCTGCCTCCCAAGTGCTGAGATTAAAGGCGTGCGCCACTATGCCCGGCAACATTGTGTTTTTTCTTTTATTTTTGAAGTAGAAACTTTGTATGGACATTATTTCCCTCCTCCCTGTCCACACTCCACGGAGGCTCTCCTCAGTGGGATTGCTGGTATTCACCATGGAGTTGTGGGTTATGAGGTGTCAGAGCAGCAGTCAGTCATTGTGGGGAGGGCTATGTCTCTGGATATTACTTCCCACCCTGTGGCTCTTATATTCTTTCCGCGCCCTCTTGTGCAAACTTCCCTGAGTTGTGGTGAGTGTGTTTTAATTGTACTTTAGTGTTGTGATTTCTGCTTTAGTGAGTTTTGAGTATCCTCTGTGTCTGTTTCCTTCACCCGGGTGCAGGTTGACAGGCTCGCCATGGAAGCAGCACTCTTGCTCATCTTGCTAATTCCTCTGTGGTTTCACTGGGCCCTGGCTGCTGTGTGAGGGGAGGGTCATCTGTCAGGGAGTCAACTATCCATTCTTGTCTTGCTGGTAGATTATGGTTGTCCTCGGTTCTCTCTGCTTTCTGATTTCACCCCAGAGCTCTAGAGTGGCTGTGAGTCTGCCATCTTGACTGGAAATCATTTTCAGCATTGTGTTTTTTTAAATTTTAATTTTTATTATTTTTTTGGAGAGAGACACAGAGAGAGAGAGAGACCGAAAAAGAGAGAGAGAGAGAGAGAGAGGAAGATAGAGATGGGCGCGCGAGCAGTGTCCCAGCTGCTGCGAATGAAATCCAGATGTGTGCGCCCCCTTGTGGTGAAGTGCGGCATTGCGCCCTTGCGTCACTTTGCATCTGGCTAAACGTGGGACCTGGAGATTGGAACCAGTGTTCTTAGGCTTAGGAGGCAGGTGCCTTAACCCCTAAGCCATCTCTCCAGCCCAGCATTGTGTTTTTAATAGTAGCTTTAAAAGGCAGAGTTGTCTTAATAGTAAGATAAGTCAGAACATAACCCATATGACAGGGCTCCAACGATAAGAGCACTTAAGCATTAGGGCCCCTGTGGCCTGAGACAGCCAACTTTGATGCCCCAGAATCCATGTAAAAAATTGCACATGTGGAGCATGTACTCAGAATGCAAAACCAGGGCCTTGGCCCTGGAGAAGAACCTGCCCAGGCCTGTCTGGATATTCATGCATGGGTTCTACCCACACAGACCCCCCCCCTTGTCTCTGTGACTTCCTGGAGAGCCACTTATTGGATGAGGAGGTGAAGCTCAAGAAGATGGCGAGCCCTCAGCCCTCTCTGGGTGAGTCTGTCTCGAAAGCGGCTCACCCTGAAGCATCACTAGATACTGCACAGCCTTCCAGGGGCTCCTCTGCTCTGTGTCAGCCAAACTCAGGACCTCCGCCCCAGCCTTTTCAGCCACTAGGCAGCTTTGTAACACCCAGAGCCCCTCCTAAGCCTTGGACCAAATGAAATAATCTTGTGAAGCAGCTGGATTAAAAAAAAATTGCACGTGGTCATTCAGCATGTCTGTAACCTCAGTCTGTAGGAGGTAGAGGCCAGAGAATCACTGAGTTGAGAGCGAGGTGCCATCTTGAGGAAATATTCAGATGGGAGATAAGAGAGGGACACTGCAGTCCACCTCTGGCTTCCATAGGCACACTCATGGAGCATGCATCTGCACACACACATGCGCATATATCACATGTCATGCACACCACACCACACACATAGTCTACACACACACACACACACACACACACACACACACGCCAAAAAGAGAAAGAAATACTACCTAGAAACACTTACTTGTTTCCTGTAGACTAAGGTGGATCACTTTCCAAGCAATATCTTACTTCATTCACTGAACAATAGTGAGTGCCTTGTTTCTGGCACAGTTCCAGGCACTGAGGATTCACAATGAACAAGGCAAATGTACATGTTCTCCAGGACCTCCCAACCCCTTGAGCATTTAGCATTATGTATGTGCTGTTCAGATCACGTTTTTAAAATTTGTGGTTCTGTAACTGTAGAGAAGTAGTAAGCTGATTATTTTCTAAGAACCACTTGGAGAAGTCATGTGATTTCTTGCCACGTGTGATTTTCAATTAGTGAGTCAGTAGAATTCTGTGGTTTCCAGTTGCCAATCAAAATGTCTATGTGGTGCTGGAGAGACGGCTCAGCAGTTAAGACACTTGCCTGCAAAGCCTAACAATCTGGGTTCGATTCCCCAGTACCCCATGTAAAGAAAGCCAGATGCATAGGGTGGCACATGCATCTGGAGTTCATTTGCAGCAGCTGGAGGCCCTGGCATGCCAATCTCTCTCTCCCTTACTCCCTCCTTGAAAATAAATAAAATATTGGGAAAAAAAAGTCTACGCAACTCTTTCTGGAAGAGAAGTTGGGTAATGTATTATAAAAAGGTATACATACAAGCCGGGCAGTGGTGGGCACATACCTTTAACCCCAGCACTTGGGAGGCAGAGGTAGGAGGATCGTTGAGAGTTCGAGGCCACCCTGAGACTGCATAGTGAATTCCAGGTCAGCCTGGGCTAGAGTGAGACCCTACCTCAAAAAAAAAAAAAAAAAAAAAAAAAAAAAAGGTATATATCCATCAAAGATGAGTGATATTTTGCTTCTTTCTTTGGGACAGATTTTTTGAAATTAGTATTTTTATTTGGTGTAGAAAATAATGTGCTTCATTATGGCATTTTCCTACATACGTATCATTATACTTTGTTATTCACCCCACCCTCACTATCCATCTTTCCTCACTCCTGCTGTTTCCCTTCCTCCTCTCAACCTGTACCCCTTGTGCTTTCTCTCTCTCTCTCTCTCTCTCTCTCTCACACACACACACACACACTTAAATCTAGATCCAGGGCTAGGGAGCTGGCTCAGTAGTTAAAGGTGCTTGCTTGCAAAGCCTGATGGGCTGGGTTCAATTCCCCAGTATCCATGTAGAACCAGATGCACAAAGTGGTGCATGTGTCTGGAGTTTGTTTGTAATGGCAATAGTCCTGGCATGCATTCTCTCTCTCTCTTTCTCTCTTCTCTGCTTGCAAATAAAGACATTTTTAAAAATTAAAAATAGTTGGTTATGGTGGTACACAACTTTAATCCTAGCAACTGGGAGGCAGAGATAGGAAAATTGCTGTGAGTTTGAGGCCAGCCTGAGACTACATAGTGAACTCAAGGTCAGCCTGGGCTAGAGCAAGAGTCTACCTCAAAAAACCAATAAATAAATAAATAAATATAGATATACATATGATAGAACACATATTTTTCTTGTTTCTTTCAAATTATAGTTGGTGACATCATTCTAAAAGCATCATAATTTTCAGCCAGTCACAGAAAGACAAATATTAGTTTAAGCCAAGCATGCTGGAACACACCTTTAATCCCAGCGCCAATGAGTTTGAGGTGGGCTACATAGTAAGTTCCAGGTCAGCTTGGGCTAGAGTGAGACCCTACTTCAAAAAAAAAAAAAAAAAAAAAAAAAAAAGGGAAAGTTTAAAAAGTTAATCTCAAAGAAGTGAGTAGAGCAATGATTGCTAAAGGCTGGGAAAGGCAGGGGCAGATAGAGAGAGTTCTGTCCTTTCAGAGCCTCTTGGGGAGATCACATGAAACCATGTGACTTCATACTTCACCCGTAAATACTCCACAGATAATCACCTTAATTAACTGTCTGACATGGGCTGGGATGTGGAAGACAGCGAGAGTGGAGTCTTCCCATTTTGATTATATGGAAGAAATCTCTGGGTTCTCTTTCTCTCTCTCTCTCTCTCTCTGTGTGTGTGTGTGTGTGTGTGTGTGTGTGTATTCTATGCGTGCGCAGTGTGCCCTGCGTGCACTCATGTAGAAGCCGGAGGACAACATCAGGTGGTCTCCTTTATGGCTCTTCCACGTTATTGCCTTGAGACACAGTCACTGAGCTTGGAGCTCCCTGGGCTGATGAGGGTGCCCCAGTGATTCTCCTTTCTCTACCCCTCCTCAGTACTAGGGTTACAGGCATGTATGCTCACACCCAGCTTCCCCCCCCACCCCCCGAGGTGGGGTCTTGCTCTAGCCCAGCATGCCCTGGAATTCTTTATGTAGTCTCACGCTGACCTCAAACTCACAGTGATCCTCCTACCTCTGCCTCCTGAGTTCTGGGATTAAAAGGTGTGGCCACCATGACCCCCCCACACCCTTTTAAATCATTCGAGTGCTGAGGATTGAACTCAGGCCCTCACGCTTGAGTAGCAAGTACTCTTGCCCACCAAGCCATCTCCCCAGCCGCAGCTGTGGGTTCTGAATTTGGGGACTGCCACCACCAATAGGATGGTGACTCTGGTAGAGTCTGTTTCCTTATTGATAAAAGAAAAACCAACATTCATTGAAAATTCATAGTCTCCTGTGCTACATTGTATTATTTTATTGCAACATCCACACTCAAAGAAGCTGACACATATCGAGGATTAGATTAGACAAGTGCTTTGGGGCAGTGTGGCCATTCATTTACGTCCTTCCATGTTTAGCAGACCTGACTCAAGACTTATATCCCAAAGGCTTTAGAGATATGTTATTTTTCAGTTCCTCACATTTTACAAATACCAGAAACTAAGGCTTAAGCATGACAAGGGACTTACTCAGGGTCACACAAAATAATGACCTATATAGTCTGAGAACCCAGGCTTCAGGATGCTTGAACATAGGTCAAAGGTTCAGCCAAGAGTGTTTCCAAAAATAAAACCTGCCGTTTCACTGTTGATTTGCCTGGGGGTGATGGCTTGCACCTTAGTTTGATCATAGCTCTACTGTCCTTATGTCCTTGTGTTTCAGTCACTTCAGGCTAACATAACAAGATGCTAAAGAGTGAGTGACTTACAATGGACATTTCTTCTCTAGTTCTGGTGCCTGGAACGATGAGAGGAAGATGACAGCAAGGCTGGGTTCTGGCTCCTCCAGGTCACAAACTACTGACTTCTGTGTCCTCACATGGTGGAAGGAGAACTTTCTGGAGCCTCTTTTCTAAGCATACTAATCCCACCCTCATGGCCTAATCACCCTTCAAGAACCCCACGTCCAAGGACCATCACATTGGGTATTATATTCCAACAGATGAATTTTAGAGAGGATGCAAACATTCATTTCATTTCATGCTAGCAAGTTGGCTCCACTCATATTGCTACTATGGCATTATCAGTTCCAGCCAGCAGCCAAGAGGTGGCTTCAGGGAGTCAGAATGAGTCTCCATTAGAGGAGGCCCAGAGAGGAACAGAGGGGTCCCAAGTCTATCAACTACTTTTGCCACTGGGCCTTTGAATGTAGTCATAAAAAAGAAAGAAAGAAAGAAAGAAAGAAAGAAAGAAAGGGAGAAAAAGAAAGAAAGAAAGAAAGGAAGAAAGGAAGAAAGAGGGAGGGAGGGAGGGAAGGAGGGAAGAAGGAAGGAAGGAAGGAAGGAAGGAAGGAAGAAAGAAAGAAAGAAAGAAAGAAAGAAGGAAGGAAAGAAAAAAGCTGGGTATGGTGGCATATGCCTTTAATTCCAGCACTAGGGAGGCTGAGGTAGGAGGACCATTTGTAAGTTTGAGGCTATCCTGAGACTACATAGTGAATTCCAGGTCAGCCTGGGCTGGAGTGAGACCCTACCTTAGGATATATTAAAAAAAGAAAGAAAGAAAGAAAGAAAAAGAAAAGAAAAAGATGCTTAAAAATAATTGCATTTGGGGGCTGGGGAGATGGTTCAGTGGTTAAAGGCACTTGCCTGAAAAACTTAACCACCTGGGTTCATTTTCTCAGTACCCATGTAAAGCCAGATGCACAAAGTGGCACATGCATCTGTAATTAGTTTGCAGTGTCACTATGCTCTGGTGTACCCATTCTCTCTGTCTGTCTCTCACTCTCTTTCTCTGATTGCAAATGAATTTTTAAAAAGATTTAAAAATATGTGTATTTGGGAATTTTCTTTGGCTCTGCATTTTCCCTACTAGGGCCCTCTTGGTCTTGATTCTGTTTTGATTTTTGAATGGAAACAGAAAATCTCTGTAGTAGCTCTCTGTTCAGTTGGGGGATCTTTGAGGGTCTTTGCAACCATTCTCTTAAGGAACCCCTGAGTTGAGAACTATTTTTTAAATTATTTTATTTATTTTTGCAGAGAGACACAGAGAGAGACAGAGAGAGAAGGAGACAGATAGAAATGGGTGCACCAGCAGTCTCTCAGCTGCTGTGAACGAAATCCAGATGCATGCGCCCCTTGTGGGCAAGTGTGGCATTGCGCCCTTGCATCACTTTACATCTGGCTAAACGTGGGACCTGGAGATTGGAACTGGGTTCTTAGGCCTAGCAGGCAGGCGCCTTAACCACTAAACCATCTCTCCAGCCCAAGAACTATTTTTTAACAATCACACCAAAAATGGTACATGCCCTTTACACTCTCGTTCTCTGGAGAGTTTTAGGATAACATGGTGTATGACATCATAACAGATTCATGCAGAAGCAGGGCTAAGAATCCAGCTGTTTACTGTTAAGCCACATATGACAGAGACTTTGCAGACCTGTGAAATGAATCTATTATAAGTAAACATCTTCATACATACTTGCTTATGTTCACATGTTTTGCATAACTCTTAAGTTATCTAGGCTTAAATTTCATATTTGGGATAAAAGAAATCTGTTCCACACTACAAAGAAATCATCAGATGGATGCCTCTGCCAGGTGGTCTGGCTTCCAGCTAAGATCTCTCTGACTCCACAGGACCAGAATGCTCCCTAGGGCCCTTCCGGTTTCAGCATGCTATGACACCATTAGGTGTCTTTTCCCATCAGCTCTAGGAACTTCCTATAGGTGGGAGCCCCATTCCCTTCACCAATACAATCTTTTCTGAATGTTAGTAAAATTCTAACCATGCCTAACAAATAGCGTTGTGGGAGCGTCAGATGAGAGTGACCATGGAAATGTCTGAACACTGAAAAGTCAGCTGTGAGCTGCAACAAAAGGCTGAGAAGCATGAATATGGACTCAGCACACAAAAAGCAAGACATGAAATCTGAAACAAGCCACTTATTAAAGGAATTCTGGCATTTTATTGATTTACATATATTGAAAAAAGAGCAACATGCAACTATGTGCACAAAAATCCCAAAGGAGAAGAAGCAATAAACTATCTATGGCCCAGGCTCAGGAATGTATATTACTTACTTGAAACACAGCAGACTTGTGTTCCTAATTATTAAAAATAACAGGTGCCATTGTAAAAAAAAAGTTGAAAATATGGGAAAACATAAGAAAAGATAAAACACCCAGAATTCTATCCCCTGAGTAACAATATTTTTATTATATTACTTTTATGCTTTAAAGAGAAGTCCTAGGTGAGTTTCATTCGCTATCATACTACGTATAGTTCTGTGTCCTTCTTGCTCACCTAACATTGATTTTCGGAACACTTCCCCATGCGTGACATTACAGATTCTTCATAAATACTTCCAGTTCGGCCTCACATCTGAGGACTGAGCGTTCACAACAAGCTGGGCAATGGTTCAGCCCACATGAAAAGCTGAGGCAGGAGATCTGCCTCACAGGGCTGAGAACTGGCACCTGGGTTCCTTCTATAGGAGAGAGCACTGGCCCTGAGTACGCTCCTTCTGAAAGGAGACAGAGCTTCATTCAAGGGCACACTGGTGAGTTGTGTGTGGGATCAGGCCCAGCCAACTTCAAGATCAGCAGGCTCTGACACGAAGGTCAGCCAGATACAGGGTATATCTAAACCTGTAACATTGGTTTGCTCACTGGCTGGTGACCTACCAGTCCAGCAGCACTGGAGAGCAAGGATCAGACTCCTCTCCTGGGAATCTACTTCAAGTAATTTTGGGCAATTGCTCTGTGGCTGAGTGAAGGTGTCAAAAATCAATACCAAATGTCAAAAAGTGACGTCACTCTGGGTAGTTGATAGAGAGAGCACTTTAAAGTCACTTGGGAGTCTTCCTATCACCAGCAGTCCCAGCCCTTGCCAGGTGGGTCATGTTAGTGTGGAACTGGCAGAAAAAAAGAAGAGGAGGAGGAGGAGGAAGAAGAGGAGATGGGGAAGAAATAGGGGTGAGAGTGTGGGAGCCCCCAAATGCAGTTCTTTGAGAACCAGATTTCAAGTTCAAAGTGCACCTTTCTTCCTCTGGAGAATGCCCTTTACATCATGGGGTAGGCGATGACAAAATAGTTAAGCTCTAAATCGATCAGCTTTCTGTACTTCCTGTAGATTTCCCGTAGGGTCCTGTCCTCTTCATTTGTCTCATATCTGTTTGTATAAATTCTCATCTGTGGCAATAAAGAAACACACACACACACACACACACACACACACACACACACACACACTGACATCATTTAGGACCTGATAACCATCCAGTGACCTACACGTTCAATATACAATTAGTGGCAGAATTAGAAAAAGCCCAAGTACAGATTTCCCTTGTTACCCATGGAGATTCAATTCTAGGACCCTTTTCAGATATGAAGATGCATGGATGCTCAAGTCCCTTATATAAAATGGCATTATATTTGCATATAGCCTATGTAATCTTCCTGAGCATTTAAATTATCTCCAGATTACTTATATTCCTGAATAGAATGTGCATTTCCAAGTATAGACAATTTTCCCCCAGTATCTTCCATCTGAAGCTGGTTGGATGCATGGATGTAGAACCATGGATATGAAGGAAGAAAGAGGCCTCCTGACCTATATGTGGACTTATTCATCTCCAGTGAATGACTTGTCCTGTCTCTGCCCACCCTGCTCCCTACACTTCCTCTTGCATCAGCGTAGAAGCACCATGTCCCTGCTGCTCCATTCCATGCAACCAGCTGGCGGCTCTTACCTTAAGTGTGCGCAGGGCACACTGCCCCTGCTCCTGGCTCTTCAGGATCCGCTCCACAAACTTAACATCCAGGAAAGCCCAGATTTTGAAGTAAGACAGCTTCCTGCAGGATAGGATGAGGAGGTACAGCTGTTCGTCGAGCGACTCATGGCTGTTGTTGAACTCGAATGTTAACTTCTGGAAAAGCACCAAGGAGAAAGGTGTGTGGGGGCAGAGAGCTAGGGCTGCCTTGGTCACTCGCCTACATCTCCATGACCTGGCTTTGGGCCATTCAGCTATGGTGGTTTGGAAGCTTTTTATTTTATTTTGTTTTGTTTTATTTTATTTTATTTATTTTGAGGTAGGGTTTCACTGTATCCCAGGCTGACCCAGAACTCACTCTGTAGTTCCAGGCTGGCATTGAACTCTGGGCAAAACTCCTACCTTTGCCTCCCAAGTGCTGGGATTAAAGGTGTGCATCACCACACCTGGCAGGAAGCTTTTTAGATAAGCAACACTATACACAGTTCTTAGAGGAAAAGATTTGAGAATGACTGTGACCTCACGCAGGTTTGCAAAATCTGGAGCTTGGAGGCAGTGGTTTTGAAATCCAGAGACTGCAGTGCTGCCTTAGCCCTGTAGCAGGCTGGCTGGGTGAATGTGAGAGGCCACCACACTTCGAGTTCTTCTGCAGCACCAAGGAATCATAATGATGCCTGCCCTATCATGCCTCAGAGTTGTGAATTCTTCATAGCCATTAAACATCAGCCCCTGAACATCCAACTTCCACAAAACTGCATGGGACACCCTAAGAAGAGATCTACTGCTCCCCAACTCAGCTTAAAGTAGTTGGAGACAAGTCTTCATCTCCAGTCCCCGCTCATGCAGTCCTCCCCCAAATGTCTCACTCACTCCCAGTTCTCCCCAATTTCTTTTATCCTTCCAGAGTCTGGACTGAGGATTAATAGCCTTCCCTGAAAACTATAGGGAACTAAAGAGTTAATAGCTATGCCTAAAGCTTTCGGGCAATAAAGAAGTTTGACACCTTCCCTAATTGATGGACTCTCCTTAGCCTAGAGTGTGTCAAAGTAGATGTAAGCCCCTTGTAATCCATCCATAGTAATAGTTGTTGCTAATTGTTTTCTGTCACTGTGACCAAAAAGCCGGACAGAAACAACTTAAGGGAAGAAAGAGATTATGGTTCACGATTTCAGACAATCTCAGTCCACAGTCTCACAGAAAGCAGAAGGGAATGGCTCTGGGGCAGCGGAAGCATGAGGGAGCTGCTGCCCACGTGGCAGTAGACCAGTAAGCAGAGAATAGCAGGAATCAGGGGAGGATACAACCTTCAGAAGCCTGTCCCTAGTGGCCTACAGAGATTCGCACGGCTTCCCAATATAGCATACCAGGCAGGGGAGCAAGTGTTTAAAACATGAGACTGTGGGGGACATTTCAGACGTAAATCATAATGAAGGAGACTCGGAGAGAGCTTCTTTTAGGCAGATTCAGTTAGGGACAGAAGCCCAAAGAAAGAACCAGAAGATGCCACCCCGCCTTGGCAGGATGGAACTCTGATCCTTTTATCCACAGCAGCTGCAGCGCTCCCTGCTGCCTCCTCAGTCTAGCACACTGCCCAGGTGGGCTAGCCTTTGGTGTCAGCCAATTGACTATTTCTGTAAACCAGTCAGGGCTTCCCCTTACGTACTTGAAAGAATCCCCTGCCCTCTTTTTCCCCCACTCTAGCCCAAGCTGACCTGGATTTTATTATGTAGTCTCAAAGTAGCCTCAAACTCACAGTGATACTCCTAACTCTGCCTCCTGAGTGCTGGGATTAAAGGCATGTCCCACCCTGCCAGGCAAGAATCCATTTTTTAATGGACAATAAAGGCTTGTCGGTGCTGACCTCTGCCCTTCTCTCTGGACACATGTACGTCTGGCTCTCCTTTACCCAGCTAAGGGGAGAGCCCCGTTTCTTGGCCTGGGCAGTTTTCTGCTTGCCTCTGCTTTATGCTTTGGGATAACTTACTCACTTTAATTACACGTATGATTTTTTTCTGATCTCTGAGTGTACCACGTGTGTATTTCCTTTACACTCTAGATCTACCACATGAGTATTTACTCTAAACTCGTGGCCTATTACCTGGGTAATTTCTCTAAACTCGGGGTAACCATGGGTGTAACCCTCTTTTCTCATCTGAATTTCCTGGTCTCTGCCATCACCACCTACTCTCAACTTTCTTCCATAGGGAGGCAGCTTGGGACAGATGCTATTCTCCCACACAAGTGCATGTATCTTCTAAATCTCCCCACACAAGCTCCTAGGTCCTATCTTCCCATGTGCTTGTGGCTCTGCTCCAGCCTTTCCCTAGACTTCAGCTTCTCGTAATCTCATGGACATGCTGTGTTTTCCACATGAGTGTGTGTTTCTTCTAAATTTCTCTATATAAGCTTCTAAATCCTATCTTCCATGTGCTTGTGACTCTACTCCAGCCTTTTCCTGGACTCAAATTTCCCTTAAATAAACCCCACAATTAATAATTTCTCCCTAAATAAACTCAATGATTCATAATTTAACCTTCTTGAGTCCATTTTATCAATTCTTTGATGAATAGGCTAAGGGTTGATAGGTTTGGGAGACCCCTCCTGAACCTCAAAATCCTGCAGCAATAACAGTAGTGATATTTATGCCTGCTAATGTCGGTTGTTATAACCACCGTGAGGACTGTAGACAAAATTATCTTGATTTTATAGCAGGAAAGTGCTAGACAAGAGAAAAGCCTAGAACCATGGAGCTCTCCAATGACCTAAGATAAACTTGGCTTTTTGTTTTGGTTTGGTTCTTTTCATTCTACCCAATTAGCAGGCACTGCTGTGACAAACAGCCCCCTTGCTTAGCGCTGATCACAGGAACCATAGGGTGTCCGGTATGCTGCTGTGAGTCAGTGGGAAGGTGGAAAGAGACTTCTCACTGGCCTGTCACCTCAGAGTACCTCCTAGCTCAGGCTCTACAGCTCTGAGCTAAGGTTAAATGGTCTTTTCTTGGTTAAAAAACCAACCAGAAAGTTCCCCGGGACTCTGTACAGGAAATGGCTGGAGTTTTGTGGTCTACTCTGGTCTTAGAGGTATGGGGCAGGTAACATCTAGAACTTCAACGTGGGGTTGAGTGAGCCCAGGCCAAAGCCAGGTAGCAACAAGCTTTTCTCTGGGCAGCAGCAGTGACAAGCCTCACAAGCCTCTCTAAGCCTCACTTTCCATTCACCTGCAGAGTGTTCCGGAAGGTGGGCAGGAGGTCTGTCAGAGTGGGCCGCATGGACCAATCCGGGTCACTGAAATAGCAGCTTCGAAGACTAATGCTGCGGATGGGGATCTCCTGCAGGAGGATCCGGGCCAAGTGCTCATACTTCATTACCCGTTCAAAGAAGAAGTTCACCTTCAGGTTGCTGGCCTGTCTGGCCAGCTTGGCCCAGGACATACCCCAGATGACCTGGCCGTGGGGGTCATGAATATGGCATTTGATATTCATGGTCTGGAGGGTGCCGACGTTGTTCTCACTCAAGGTCTCGAGCAGCTCGTCAGAGATACAGTTGTAGTTGAGTGTCAGGAATGTCAGGTTGTGGAATGTAGCCATGGCCTTGGTAAACTGGGAGCTGCCATAGACAGCCAGGTGATGGCTGAAGAAGTCCTCAATGTTGAGTTCAGATGCCGTGTTCTCATTGCGCAGGTAGCTCAGGGAGTTGAGGACATGGCAGCCTTGCTCCACTGTCAGCCGGGCCCCTTTCAGGCTTAGGTGGTCCAGGTGCTTGCCCATTTTCTTTAAAAAGAAGCTCAGGCTCTTGATGAGCGAGTTCCTGATGCTATTCCTCCAGACCAGCCGGTCTAGCTCCAGGTGCTGGATGGAGAGAGACTTCAGGCGGTTGTTACTCTTGCCCAGGCATGACAGAAGGCTTCGCATGGTGACCTGGAACTTCTTGGTCAAGACAGCGTTGTAAGGATTCAGAAACTTGATCTCCAGGTGTTCCAGGTAATGACCAAATTTCTTAACATACCACAATGCCGACTCGAATTCGGATGCATGCACCCTGGACGGTCTCCCGCTGAATGTGATGGTCCTGTATCGCCAGAGGTCGGCTGAATACATTATATGGTTCCATTTTCTACAGACTAGGGCTGCTCTGGACCTGTCCCTGTCTCCCAGCCACCAGAAGACACGACGCAGGCATATATCTGGCAGAGTGGCCCAGCAGCTCTGCTCTTGGGGCTGGATTGCTTCACCTTCTTCGTCCATCAAAGAACCGGGGTATACAGTATAGCGATGTGGTGAGCAGGGCTTCCAAAAATGAGGAACGAAAAACAATCACTTGTTCTCTGTAGGTATAAAAAGAAAGGACTATTACCTGTTGTCACAGTCAGCTTCATGTTGCTGGGATGAACCTCCAACTGTGAAAGACATAGTTTATAGGAGGAACAGAATTTATTGAAGCTTACACACCCACGGGAAGTTCCATAATGGCAGAAGAAGCTAGTCCCTGTTCACAGGTCCACACAAAGAGAAATACTACCAACCAGTACCATAAGCAAGCAGGACCCCCAGTTAGAGCTCAAATGCTCTGCATACCTTTAGACTGGAATTCCAGATCGGCCCCCAATAACGCCTTAGGGTTGGACCTCAGGATCCACCCACAGTGACACCTCCTCCAGCCTGTGGTTGGAGATCTAAGTTACAAGTTTTAATAAACTCCTGAATCTAATGGGGAACATCCATTCAAACTCCCACATCTGTCAAGCAGAAATCAAAGTCCACTGGATGAACTTTCTTTGTGGTCCTGTATATATAGTTTAGGCACTGTACCAGGTGCAGGTGGTTCGATGGTAAATTCTTGACGCTAAAGATACCCAAGTCTATCCATGGACATGAAGCACGAAGCAGTACTCAGTTTTTTTTTTTTTGTTTTGTTGTTGTTTGTTTGTTTTGATTTTTCAAGGTAGGGTTTCACTCTAGTCCAGGCTGACCTGAAATTCACTATATAGTCTCAGGGTGGCCTTAACTCACAGCGATCCTCCTACCTCTGCCTCCTGAGTGCTGGGATTAAAGGTGTGCGCCACCACGCCCTCCAGTACTCAGTTTTAACACAGAAACCAGTCATGGTGATATACTCTTGTAATCCCAGAAAAAAAATAAAGAGAGAGAAATGAGAAGGCCTTAGCCCAGGTGTACATATGGTATAGGGATGGCACAAATAAGGGGTGACTAAATCTGAGTAAAGAGAAGTGCAGAGGGCTGCTCCGAGGAAGAGATATGAGCTAGGCTTTGGAAGGTGAGTAGGATTTTTCAAGACGGACTAGTGGTAGAGAGGATGAACTGCTGTATTTCAGGAAGGAGACTCTGCAAAGCCACAGGAGTTCGAGTGCAGGTGATGTGTGCACATTCAGGGAATGAAAATTTGCTTGGACATCTTGAACAAACTGGGCTGTGTCTCTAATCACTTCTTAGCTGACCCAGTTTACACATTGGGGCGCCTCTGCTGTGGAAAACATAAATCAAGGTGACAAAAATGGCTCTAGAAACACTAACCCAAGGGCTGTCTGTACAGTTCAATGACAGAATGCTTGCCTGGCATGTCTAAGCCCTGGTTTCATGCGCAGAACTGTTTGGGTGTAGTCAGGGGCAAGACTGAATCCTGGCAAAGTCACAGGAGGCAAGAACCACCTCTAGGCATTTAAGCAGTAGGGTGCGGCCTTGGAAGAATATGTTGGGAAGAGGAACTTGAGACTTTTTAAAAATAAGAAGCCCCGAAACAATCTATGACTGAGACTACAGACACCCCCACCAGCGAGAAGCAGTGTAGCTTAGTAAGGGTGTTCTCCACTCTGCCCTTTGGTAGTGGTCATTTCTGTGCCTCAGTCCCTACATCTGTGAACAGGAGTAATAAATCCTTTCAGCGTTGGCTACTCTTAGTGATTTGGGACCCAAGTCCTTCTATGATCTCTGTGAGGAAGATAGAAACACGCCCATCATCCAAACGGAGAAACAGAGGTGTAAGGTTAATAAAGCTTCCTAGTGACAAGGTCTATTTTAGTGCGTGGGCGAGGGTGTTCGAACCCAAGCTGGCATTCCCAAACCTGGGCTTGGTCCACCATAGTATCACCCAGCTGTTGTGTCCTGTTTTCCTAGAAGATGCGGAAGCGACCTGAAACCCGCACAGCGAAGGAGACGAAGATGCTTCTCGGGAGCCCGCAGCTACCTTGGCTGTCGGGACACGCTGGGATCGCCAGTTGCCGGCTGTCTGAGTCCCGCTCCGGCTGCGTCCTCTTCGGGCTGCGGGCACGCCGAGCGCGCCTGCCTGCTCCGCCCGCGCTGCTGCCCCGACGCCAGCTCCGCGAGCCTCCGCGGGGCGCGACCTGCCCTCGCCCGCCCGGGTCAGTGCCCCGCGCCGGGCTGGCTGCCTTTGTGACGCGCGCGGCTCGCAGGGTCCCCACCTGGAGTTACCGGGTCGGTTGATGGTGTGGGTAGAGGGTGCTAGCGGGGCAGACGGGCCTGGGAGACAGGATGCCCAACGGGCGCCCCGCTCCGGGTGACCTGGGCACGCGCCCTGGCCTTCCCCTCCGCAAGCTAGGAAGGCATTCTGCCCTCAGCTCTGCGCCGTCGCCTTTAGAGTCCTGACCCAGCCATGAGTCCTGCACCCGCCCTGGGGTCCAATCTAGCCTTGGAGATCTAGCTGGTAGCCTCCATCCAGAGCTCTGAGCCTTCATTTTCCAAAAGCAAACCTGACTTGAACATAACAAAATTCCAGCTACGGAAGGGCGGGGGGGTGGGCGTGATTAACTCAGCTACACTTGCTAGGACATTTGCTACCCAAAGCCCGGGCAGTGAATTGAGTAGGTTACCCCTACTGGTTTACTCCACTTTCTGCCAAAGGCCGCTTCCTCTCCCTCCTCCATTCTCCACAACCCCTCTAGTGCTTCACCTGACATTGCCCTAGTTTCATCCCACCCCACCTTCCTTGCTTGCTAGTGTTCGTCTTTCCCAGTGCACCACTGGCCTGACTCCTGCCATCTTTATCCCCGAATTCCAGTGATCAGGAGGCAGAGTTAGGAGTATTGTCATGAGTTCCAGGCCAGCCTGAGACTATAGAGTGAATTCCAGGTCAGCCTGAGCCAGAGTGAGACCCTACCTCGAAAAACCAAAAAAAAAAAAAAAAAAAAAAAAAAAAAAAGAAAGTAAAGCTGGAGAGATGGCTCAGCAGTTAAGACGCGTGTCTGAGAAGCCTATGGAGCCAGGTTCAATTCCCCAGTACCCATGTAAAGCCAGATGCCCAAGGTGGCACATATGGCTAGAGTTTGTTTGCAATGGCTAAAGGCCCTGGCCCGCCCATTCTCTCTCTCTTTCTCTCAAGTAAATAAATAAAAATAAAATAATTTTTAAAAGAAAGTAAAGCTGAAAGCTCCCACTTGGGAGTGGTCCAGACAGGGAAATCTGCCTGGTGACTCTGATCAGGGTCTTGTTATGGGAATTCACTGGATGGCAATTGAGCTGGTCAGTCCAGCCAGGTGTCCAGGCACTTTGCCAGGTTTCTTAGGAAAGGGGATAATCCTTCTTGGAGGGGGTAATCTGACAGGAATTTTCTTGGAAGGGGATAGTTTTCTAGGAATGAAAGAGATAAGGAAAAACAAGATTCCTCCTTCAGGCTTAAGGACATTTCTTGCCTTCAACCACTTATTTTCAAGGTCTCTGTTAAACCTAAATTGCCTCATAAGGACTCCAAAGAAGTCAAAAGGTCCTTTTTCTTCAAGGACAGAGCCAGGGTCTCTTAGACATTCTAGCTTTTGACCTTGGTGCTTGGTGAGAAGCTGGGTAGGAAGAGCTGAAGCCCCTCTCTCCTGGTTGTCTTCAGCCCCTGGGCAAAACAATGTCTCTGCTCAAAAGAAAGAAAAGAGTTAAAAGTGCAAATATTGTCTATATTTCTTTTCCGGAGCCTTCCTCATTAGTGTTTTCTCATGAAGCTAACCACAGGCATTTTTCCTGAAGAAATAGAAATGGATATTTAACAAGTCAATCTGGAAGCCTGGTGTGGTGGTGAATGTCTTGAATCCCAGCACTCAGGGGGCAGAGGTAGGAGGATGGCTATGAGTTTGAGGCCAGCCTGAGGCTACATAGTAAATTCCAGGTCAGCCTGGGCTAGAGCAAGACCCTACCTCGAAAAACAAAAACAAACACCAACAACAAAAACAAAAAAGTCAATATGGGGCTGGAGAGACAGCTCAGTGTGATTAAAGGCTCTTGCTTGCAAAGCCTGATGGCCTGGGTTCAATTCCTCAGTACTCATGTAAATAAGACCAGATGCACAAAGTGACACATGCATTTAGAGTTTGTTTACTGAAGCAGGAGGCCCTGGCACACCCATTCCTTCTCTTAAATAAATAAATGTAAATAAAAGTTCAATACAGGTGAGGTGGCACATGCCTTTAATCCCAGCACTCAGGAGGCACAGGTAGGAGAATCGCTGTGACTTCAAGGCCAACCTGGAGCTACAGAGTGAGTTACGGGTTAGCCTGGGCTAAAGTGAGATCCTGCCTTGAAACAAACAAAAGTTCAATATGCTTCAAGTGGGAAGGAAATATTGCTAATTCCTCCTTTATGCCAAGCAATAGACTGTTTTTGTTTCTCCTACTTTGTGCTGGGGATAAAACCCAGGGCTTTGCAAATATTAGACAAGCACTCTGCCACAGGGCTACATCTCAGCCCTACGCTGGTTTCTGAAAACGGGTGGGATGACATCGAAGAGATGAGTTCCCTGAGCCAGGAGGAAGACTGGACACTTGGGGCAGTGTTTACAGGATGCAGATATCATGGAAGCAGAAGAACAAGGAGCATGCGCACTTCTCTGTGGCAGTGAGTCACATGTTTCCTTGGGCATTGTAAAGAAGCATGTATAACAATACTCCAGTGTCTGTCTGTATATGGTTATACAATAGGGTTGCCAAGGAAAATTCAGGATGCCCATTTAAACCTCAATTTCAAATAGTCAAGGAATCATTGCATGGGACATACATTTAAAACATATTCTTGCCGGGCGTGGTGGCGCACGCCTTTAATCCCAGCACTCAGGAGGCAGAGGTAGGAGGATTGCCGTGAGTTCAAGGCCACCCTGAGACTACATAGTTCATTCTAGGTCAGTCTGGGTCAGAGTAAGATCCTACCTCAAAAAACAAACAAACAAACAACAACAACAACAACAAAAACATATTCTTCATTTGACTTGGCACCCTTTATTTCTTTTAGCTATGTCTAGCGGGAGTAGGGCAAAGTGTGGAAGGAAACATGCTACATAGTGTGAGACAAGGAAAAATAGAATTAATAGCACCTCCAGCAAAGATGGAATTAACCCATTTTGTGAAATTTATAAATGCATAAAGAAAAAAAAAAGACTTCAACCTACCTTTGTGTAAAGATGATACATCTTTTTGTTCTTCTTGTTGTTGTTTGAGGTAGGGTCTCACTCTAGCCCAGGCTGACCTGGAATTCACTATGTAGTCTCGGGGTGGCCTCAAACTCATGGTGATCCTCCTACTTCTGCCTCCCGAGTGCTGGGATTAAAGGCGTGCACCACCACGACCAGCTTGAGATGATACATTTAAAAAAATTTTTTTAATTATTTTATTTATTTTTGAAGAGAGACACAGAGAGAGACAGACAGAGAGGTAGAGGGAGACAGATAGAGATGGGCGTGCCAGCAGTCTCTCAGCTGCTGTGAATGAAATCCAGATGTGTGCGCCCCCTTGTGGTCAGTGCGGCATTGCGCCCTTGCGACACTGCATCTGGCTAAACGTGGGACCTGGAGATTGGAACAGGGTTCTTAGGCTTAGCAGGCAGGTGCCTTAACCGCTAAGCCATCTCTCTAGCCTGAGATGATGGATTTTATAAAGTGAAATAGGCAAATGGTAGAGAAATGAGCATAACATATGGGGAGAGAGAAATTCTTCAAACCCTGTATATGCTTTAGGGTTTTTGTTTGTTTTTTTTTTTCTTTTTTTATTTTTATTTTATTTTTTTATAGACAACATCTTGGGAGGCATATACATGTGAATTTCAGGATGGATTCTGCCACTCTCTAATTGTACCATCCTGGGGAAGGTACTCTACCTTTCAGTGTAAAAGGATAAAACACTTGTCTGTTGTTTATAATGAAGATTAACGCTGGGCATGGTGGCACAAGGCTTCAGTCTCAGCATTTGGGAGGTAGAGGTAGGAAGTTCACTGTGAGCTTGAGGCCACCCTGAGACTACATAGTGAATTCCAGGTCAGCCTGGACTAACATGAAACCCTACCTCAAACCCCTTCCCCCCCAAATTAAACATTTGTCAAGAGCTCATTATTAAAATACATGCAATGGTTAACTACTTCTAGTGACAGTATTTATTATTATAATAATTATAAGAAAATAGTCTTAAATGAAAACTCAGAACACTGAGGGACCAGTTATAAACTTTGTTGTGCTGGAGGCAAGCCACCAGTTGCCTTGGGACTCTTTGGTGCTCAGGTCTGAGGGAGATTGTGGCTTCCCAGGGCTTTGCTCATTCATTCCACATCTTGGAGTACTTGCTGTGTGTCAGGGCCTAGTCAGAGCTGTAGACACACATTGATGAAAGATCTGGCTGTACCATCAAAGATGCCTCAGTAACTGAGAGGTGACACAAATAAGCCAGGTGGCAAATGTTGTGAGAGTGCATTTGGGGACCCAAAACCCCAAAGGAGGAGACAGGGAAGGACTCACCCAGCTGAAACATTGGTGAATATCCTTTGGATGTCTCTCTCTCTCTTTTTTTTTTTTTTTTTTTTTTTTTGCTTTTTGAGGTAGGATCTCACTCTAGCTCAGGCTGACCTGGAATTCACTCTGTAGTCTCTGGGTGGCCTTGAACTCATGGAGAGGTGATTCTCCTACCTCAGTCTCCTGAGTGCTGGGATTAAAGGTGTGCGCCACCATGCCTGGCACCTTTGGATGTCTTTAAGATACTATCTAAGCTGGTTCTCAGCCAGGTGAGGTACATGGGGCTGCTTAGGGTGAGCAAGGGAAGTAAGATTCACCTCTCTGGGATACCATAGGCTATCTGTCTCCTGTGGGAGGGGCAGTCCTTGGCTTGAGCTCAGACTTCAAAAGCTGAGCCATGGTGCTATTTTTGTCTCTTGGTGCTTGCTTTGTTGAACTTTCTACGAGATCTTTCTCTGCTGTAGGAGTTTGATCTTCAGCAGCCTGAGTTGGAAGGGGTGGAAGAGGAATTTTTGGCTTTCCAGCTGGATGATACTTCACAGACTTTGGGACTGGACAACATTTTTCCTGTAGATGTGAATAATGCATGAAATTTAAAAACCATGACTTCAGGACTGAAGAAATGGCTTAGCAGTTAAAAAAAAAAAAAAAAAAAAAAAAAAACCCAGGTTTGATCCTCCAGTACCCACCTAAAGCCAGATGCACAAGGTGGCAAATGCATTTGGAGTTCGTTTTTAGTGGCTCGAGGCTCTGGCACACCCATTCTCTCCTATCTGCCTCTTTCTTTCTCTCTCAAATAGATAAATAAAATACTTAAATTTCTTCTTATATGGACAGAAAGCTGTGAGACAGACCCCATTGAGGACTAAATTGCTACATCCAGACCCTGAAGGTTGACAGTGGTGAGAGATGATCATCAGGAGCTGTGAAGGATGCTCCTTGATGGGTTGAGCACAAATGAAGACATATAATGCATGCTAGATTTGGCTAAAGCAAATGTGCTCAAAGTTGCACAGAATCTGCTTTTCATGTCACACTTTGTGGAAAATGAACCAGCTGTTGGCACCACTGGAAAGTGACTGAACACTACTCACCAGATGGTAGACATACTTATTTTTTGGAATCTTTTGTTTGTAACAATCACAGTGGATTTTCCTTTCAGAGATGGACTTATCATCCCTGAATAAACACAGAAACAATACCACAAATGACAGCCCTTGACAAAGGCTAACCAAATCTGTCCTGACTGCTTGCATGGTCTATACTGATGAGTGTTAACTGTCCCCAGGCTGCCTGGCCTTGGGTTCTCTGCACTGCCTCATAGGGAACCCCTGGCTGGATCACATCATCTCTGTGCCTACAATGACAGGGCAGCAGGCAACACTGATGAAGAGACTTTTTCCTGTAGCAGAACTGTGTGTGTGCGTGCGTGCTTGTTGCTTGTTTGTTGTTTTTTCAAGGTAGGTTCTCACTCTAGCCCAGGCTGACCTAGAATTCACTATGTAGTCTCAGGCTGGCCTCAGACTCACAGTGATCCTTCTACCTCTGCCTCCCAAGTGCTGGGATTAAAGGCATGTACCACCATGCTTGGCTTGAACTGTTCTTTCATTCTACCAATTTACAAGCTCAGGGAACCAACAACCAGGTATTGGTTGTACACATCACTGCTCACTGCTGGGATTAAAGATGTGCGATGTGGGACCCAGCCTTTTTCTTTTGAGGGAATGAAGGGAACCATATTCAGATGCTAAATCTGACTAATTGAACTGGGTTTTTTTTGTTTTGTTTTTTTGTTTTTTGTTTTTTCAGGTAGGGTTTCACTTTCCTGGAATTCACTCTGTCTTAGGGCGGACTTGAACTCACAGTGATCTACCTACCACTGCCTCCCAAGTGCCGGGATTAAAGGCATGCGCCACCATGCTCGGCTTGAACTGTTCTTTCATTCTACCAATTTACAAGCTCAGGGAACAAACAACCAGGTATTGGTTGGACACATCACTGTGTTACAACTGTGTTGTGATGAAGTTTTTGTTGGAGACTGTGTTGGTTATTGGAAACAGAGGTACAGGGGAATAAAGAAAATGCATATGAACCTCACACTTCCTGTTTTTTCTTTTGTTTGGTGTCCCTGCTTGGCCCATGCTAGTTGGTAATGCTGCCATGCCCACATGATACCAACTTCCTGAATCTGCAAAATCTTCCTAAGACTCTGAGAGTAAGAGGCTACCTGGCTCCTGTCACAGGCTTTCACAGAAGGGGATACCTGAGCAGGGCATTTTTCTCTTACAGCCCTCCTCACTTGAAATTGTGGTAGCTCAAGGAATGGAAGCACAGAGGCTGTGTGCTTAAAGGGCCAGGTATCCAGAGGAAGTGCAAGCCCAAGACCTGGGCTACTGGGACAATGCCAGAGGGGACGGTGACACCTCATTGCTCTTGGCTTGAGTGAGCTGTCCAGACCGGTGCGCATAGGTAGCACCTCTCCACTTGTTCCATTCTCCCTCTGCTGCTGGTCCTGCCTGAGTCCAGAGATCTGAAAAGTGAGGTTGGAGCACAAGTCTCTGGGGAGGCTCACCTTAGTTCCCACCATAGGGAGGGCATTTCAAGATGAGGGCACACCTTGACCCAAGCTCTGGGGCAGGGCAGGGCCACACTTGGAGGTGTGGTCCTGGCCCTCTGCTCAATCTGCTCTGCCCTGCCTCACAGCTCCCTGTTAGAATGAGGGTGGGAATGTTCCTGGAGCACCTCCTGACCCCTTTATTTTATAGATGGGTGGAAAACCATGCTGTCAGAACCCCATGCTCTGATAGCTATGAGTAGCTAGCTAGGGACAAGTCCCCTGGCTACTTTATGGCTTATCCACAATGGCTGAAATGCCCAAGCTAAGGGAGTGTAGTGAAATTGAGATACCCCTGACCACCCTGTGCAAAGATCTAGGGGTTCTCGGTCCCTACTTCCTTGCCTTCCAGTGTATCTGGACCATGTCCTCCTCCTAACCAGAAATAGCTTTCTCCCATCTGCCCCACTCTCTGGCCAGCCCTAGGCCAGCTGCTGGAGAAAGGGCTGCTTACCAGTTCTTGCACATCTGGAAGTTAGCATCCTTGGTCAGTTCCCTGAAGCCTTTCTGTGGAGTTTCATTTCTTGCAGACACTCAGACAAAACTGAGTGTTCCCACAGCCCTGCCCACTGCTGCACAGAGGAGGGCACTGTTGCAGTCAGGTTTGCATTGCTGGCAGAAATCACCCAACCAAGAGCAGCTTGTGGGGAAAAGGGCTTATTTTGGTTTACAGACTTGAGGGGGAAGCTCCATGATGGCAGGGAAAATGATGGCATGAGCAGAGGGTGGACATCACTTCCTGGCCAATATCAGATGGACAATAATAGCAGGAGAATGTGCCAAACACTGGCAAAAGGAAACTGGATATAACACCCATAAGCCTGCCCCCAATAATACACTGCCTCCAGGAGGCTTTTTTTTGTTTTTTTTTTTTTTGGTTTTGCGAGGTAGGGTCTCACTCTGGTCCAGGCTGACCTGGAATTCACTATGTAGTCTCAGGGTGGCCTCGAACTCTCAGCGATCCTCCTCCCTCTGCCTCCCGAGTGCTGGGATTAAAGGCGTGCGCCACCACGCCCAGCTTCCAGGAGGCTTTAATTCCCAAATCTCTGTCATCTGTGAACGGAGCATTCAGAAGATCTAAGTTTATGGGGGATACCTGAATCAAACCACCACAGGCACTTCAGAATTAGCTCTGGAGGACCCTGAGAAGCATAGTCCAGCTTCTGCCATGCCCATCCCTTGTCCTACGCTGTCCTCCTGTATTGCTGTCAGTGGGACTTAGAGGGTAGAGGTCAGAAGCCAGGCTTCCCCTGGGCAGTAGCTTCTTCACTTTTCTTCCTGACCCTGTAGCTGGTGTAGTTCCACCTGGGTCTTCACCCTTTTTCCCAGCCTTTGGCCCTCTCCTCTTTTGTTCCTCTCTGTTCCCTCCTCTTCAAGGAAGTGGTGTTGATACGAGGACTGCTCCCCAGTGAAGCAGCTCCTCTACCCTTACATTCTGCTTGGGTTCCTGTTGGTGGTGACTTTCAAAACAGTGTCTGTGAGGAACTGAGGGGTGCCCAGACTCCAGGAGTTGGGTCAAATCCCAGGAGTGGAGCTACACTGCTTGGCAGCTTGATGGCCAGGGACAACTACCTATCTCCTGAACTGGTTCTTTTCCATTATAAAGTGATGGCAGCAAACACTAATGCCAAGGTGGCAGACATTGTGAAGAGGTCTTGTCATCTTAACTGAGGCACCAAGGGCCATGTAACTTCCACAGGTCCCCAGACAATGTGGCCCAAAGCATGTTTCCTGCCTTAAGTACAGCAGTGGGAGATCAGCATTGACCTTCATAGTGTAATGACTTGGGCTTTTTTATGTTGCCATGTTTACTGGACTATTCTGGGGACCTGGCAACTTTCAGAGTCCAGACGCTCCCAGATATTGTATGCAAAATCGCCTTCCTGTCAGTATATGTCTGTTCTTGAGGAAGCCATAGTAACAAAAACAGCATGGTAGTGGCACAAGGACAGGCAAGTAGATCAATAGAACAGAAGACCCAAATAATAATCCAGGCAGCTACAGCCACCTGATTTTTTTTTTTTTTTGGTTTTTTTCGAGGTAGGGTCTCACTCTGGCTCAGGCTGACCTGGAATTCACTATGTAGTCTCAGGGTGTCCTCGAACTCTCCGCGATCCTCCTACCTCTGCCTCCCAAGTGCTGGGATTAAAGGCGTGCGCCACCACGCCCGGCTGGCCACCTGATTTTTGACAAAAATGCCAAAAATATTCATTGGAGAAAAGATAGCCTCTTTAACAAGTGGTGCTGGGAAAACTGGACTTCTGTATGTAAAAGGATAAAAATAGATGCTTGTCTCTAACCATGCACAAGAGTCAAGTCCAAATGGATCAGGGACCTTAATATCAGACCTGAAACTCTGAAACTGCTAGAGGAAAAGGTAGGGGAAACTCTTCAACATATTGGCATAGGCAAGGACTTTCTGAATGTAACCCTAATTGCTCAGGGAATAAAACCACTAATCAACCACTGGGACCTCATGAAATTACAAAGCTTTTGTACAGCAAAGGACACTGTGAATAGAGCAAAAAGGCAACCTACAGAATGGGAGAAAATCTTTGCCAGCTATACATCTGACAGAGGATTAATATCCAGAATATACAAAGAACTCAAAAAAAAAAAAAAAAACCAGAATAATAAGAAATCAAACAACCCAGTTAAAAAATGGGCTATGGAACTAAATAGAGAGTTCTCAGAAGATGAAATACAGATGGCATATAAACATCTAAAAAAATGTTCCACATCCTTAGCCATCAGGGAAATGCAAAGTAAAACCACTTTGAGATTCCATTTCACTCCTGTCAGAATGGCTACCATCAAGAAAACAAATGACAATAAGTGTTGGCATGGATGCACAAAAAGAGGAACACTTCTACACTGTTGGTGGGAATGTAATCTGGTCCAGCCATTGTGGAAATCAGTGTGGAGGTTCTTGAGACAGCTAAAAATAGATTTACCATATGATCCATATATATCACTCCTAGGCATATAAGAAGGACTCTTCTCACTACCTTAGAGATACTTGCACAACCATGCTTATTGCTGCTCTATTCACAATAGCTAGGAAATGGAAGCAGCCTACATGTCTCTCCACAGATGAATGGATAATAAAGATGTGGTACATTTACACAATGGAGTTCTATTCAGTGGCAAAGAAAAATGAAATTATGAAATTTGCAGGGAAATGGATGGATCTGGAAAGGATTATACTAAGTGAGGTAACCCAGGCTCAGAAAGCCAAATGTCACATGTTCTATCTCATATGTGGATCCTAGCTACAAATGTATAGACTTATGTGTGAACTGGAACCAAAAATAGGTACCAGAAACCAGTAAGCTGGTAAAAGGCTATAAGGGAGGGAGGAGAGGGAAGGACTTAAGTGTATGGTATTGCACATATGTAAGTAGAAGAACAGATTACAGGGAGGGGAATGGCCTAAGCGAGGCCATGGGAAGAGAATGCGTAAAAGAAGGGCAGGGGGAGGGTCAATCAAAATTCAAGATAGTGTGAATAAGACTTATGTAAATCTACTTTTTTTTTTTTTTTTTTTTTTTGTAGTGCCACAAGCCTTTAATCCCAGCACTTGGGAAGCAGAGATAGAGCTGCAAGAACTTACCTCAAAAAACCAAACAGAAATTAGGGGCCAGACATGGTGACTAACTCCTTCAATCCCAGTACATGTAAGCTTTGTGGTGCATTCATCTGGAGTTCATTTGCAGTGGCTGGAGACCCTGAAATGCCCATTCTCTCTCTCAAATAAATGCAGTTCATAAATACACAGGGTAGACAACTTTCTAGTTTTAACATGTAAATTCATCTGATCCGACGTTTAAAATGCTTTAATAAACAATCAACAGTCCCTTGTACTTTTATTTCCATTTATTTTCATGCTGAATTTACTCCCGTGCCATAAGTTTTTGTTTCTTCAGTTTTTTCTGGGATATCTTTTTCTTCTGTGCAACCTCCTCTTCTGGTTTAGGAACAATCTGTTCCTTTTCAGTGAGGATCATCTCAATGTGGCATGGAGAGCTCATGTAAGGGTTAATCCGACCATGAGCTCTGTAAGTACGGCGGCGCATCTTGGGTGCTTTGTTCACCTGGATATGCTCTATGACTAGAGAATCCACATCTAAACCCTTAAGTTCAGCATTACTTTCTGCATTTTTAAGCATGTGCAGCAGAAATTCAGCACTCTTTTTGGGCCACCGACCCTGTGTCCAGCCCCACTGTTTAGCCTGGGCACACCTACCAACTCCACCATTGTATCGCCGGAATGGCACACACTGCTTCTTTAAAGTGACATCTTTCAGATACTTGGTGGCTTTTCGGATATGCATACCCTTGATGGCCTGGGCAGTTTCACGGGTGTTCTTAAAGTGAACACGAAGATTTGAACCCCTTGATTTGCATGATTTTGTGGGGTTTTCTGGGTCAAGGGAGTAGCGAACCATTTTCACAGGTCACCACGCACATTAAGGTGCCGCCGCAAACTCAGAGCGCGCTCACCGCGGGGCTGACCCTCGCCCCCGCCAGCGGCCAGGCCCTGGCAACCCCACTCCCGCCCATCGCGCTCCTCCGCCGGGTCGACGCCCGTAAATCTACTTTTTTGAATAATGGCACATCCAGAAGCTGTAGACTGTTACTAGAAAATTTTCAGTGCCTGGGATGGGATACCTTCCAGTGAGTTGTTGGCCAGGGAGGTCCCAATAGCCTCCAAAACATTAAAGGCTGTTGCCAAAGCCCTTGGTTGCCCTTGAAAAACAGATGGTAAGACCCTATTGCTGAAGACATCTCTTGCCTGAGAGGCAAGGTCACTGAGAAAGCAAGCTGGTGCTAAGCAGAAAACCTTCTCCCTGTAGACCAGCCAACTGAAAGCTGGAAAAGGCTGCACTGTATGCAGCCATATGGGAGACAGAAGTCATCAGCAGTGAAAACAGTGGACACTGAAAATTCAAGTTTGGCCATACAGACCCAATGACTGAACGGGTGCAATAGTGGCATGTCTGTTCTTGGGGTAACCAACTGCTCCATAATTGGACTGAAGGCCCTCTCTACGGGAGGGAATACATACCTGGTACTGAAGAACCTAAACAAAAGTCTATGGCAGGGGAGGTCATGAGCCTTAGAGTTATAAAGCCTGCTCTTGTCTGGTTAAATGTATATATTATTCCCACCAAGCTGCCCTGAAAGCACTATGCTTAATGTTCATATTCACATATTAATGTTACTCTCACTTCTGGTTAGAGAAGCTTCTCTTTTCAGATGGCGATGACCACTGGGATGACCCAAAAGGCAACACAGTGCTGAGAAGAAGGGATGGAGGAGTGCCCAGCGCTGAAACACCTCTGTCACACCCTCCAATGCTCAGGGACCATTGTGGAAGAGGGGCTAGATAGAATGGAAGAGCCAATGCAACTGCCCAGACAGAAATTGGCCTCGATATCCATGACCTCGCAGTGCCTAGCAATACCTTCGCAAGACCCTCATAATATAAGATGATGACATCAAATTAAAAGAGAGACTAATGGAGAGAGGGAGGGGATACGATGGAGATTGGAGTTCTAAAGGGGAATGGGGGAGGGGAGGGAAATATGCATTTTTTGTATGTAAGTATAGAAGTTGTCAATAAAAAATATGTGAATATGAAAAGAAAAGATTACAATGGAGCTGAAAAAGTCCCATTACCTAGTGATGTGGTAGTCTTCTGATATCATAGCATGAATCTGATGCTGGTGTAAGCAAACCTATTCTGTCCATGGTATAAAAGTAGAGCCCAAGAGGGCCAGGACGGAGTCATATGATGAAAGTACTTTATATACATGTATTAAAATGTCAAATGATAGCTGGGCGTGGTGGCACAAACCTTTAATCCCAGCTCTTGGGAGGCAGAGGTAGGAGGATCACCAGGAGTTCGAGGCCATCCTGAGACTACATAGTTAATTCCAGGTCAGCCTGGGCCAGAGTGAGACCCTACCTCAAAAACCAAAAAAAAAAAAAATTTTTTAAATGAACAGCATTCACAAACTGTTTCCTGCAGAAATGCTCAAAGAGGGTGGTGTTGATGGGATAGAGAGAAGAGATATGCACAATGGGGGTGTTTTCCTACAGGACAGGAATCTGTCACAGGTGGATGACAGGGGTAATTAAAAGTGACCATGAGGGACTGGAGAGATGGATCAGTGATTAAGGTACTTGCCTACAAAGCCTAAGGACCTGGGTTTGATTCCCCAGTACCCACATACAGCTGGATGCACAAAGTGGCACATACTTCTGAAGTTCATTTGCAGTGTGTAGGGGCCCTGGTGTACCCATTTTCCCTTCTTGCTTTCTCTCTCTCTGCTTACAAATAATAAATATTTTTAAAAAGAAAAGTGACCAGGGTGTGGTGGAGCACACCTTTAATCCCAGCACCTGGGAGGCAGAGGTAGGAGGATTACGTGAGTTCAAGGCCACCCTGAGACTACATAGTGAACAGGTCAGCCTGAGCTAGACTAAAACCCTACCTTGAAAAACCAAAAAAAAAAAAAAAAAAGTGACCCTGAGCTGGGCATGGTGGCGCACACCTTTCATCCCAGCACTCAGGAGGCCCAGATAGGAGGGTCACTGTGAGTGAGAGGCCAGCCTGGGACTACAGAGTGAGTTCCAGGTCAGTCTGGGCCAGAGTGAGACTCTACCTTGAAAAACAAAAACACACCAGGAAAAATATTAAAAACAAACAAACAACAGTGACCATGAGTTCATTTTCACTGACAGCCCAATTCTCCTAGGATGTTTCCCCTTACAGAACACCTCTCTCCTGCTCCACTCCTTCCCTTCCCCACGCAAATCCCAACTCTGCTTCATGACCAAGTCTTCTAGTATTCTGGACATAGGATCCACCTCATTTGTCTTTAGTTATGGGTATTTCCATATATATGATTTGGGAGCTTATTATAGTTTGGATCTTAAATGCCCCTCTCTCCCCTTTCCAAGGCCCATGAGTAAAGGCTTGGACCCCTGCCCATGGCTGAAGTAGTTCAACATTTAGGAAGTGGGGCCTAGTTGGAAAAGGTCATTGGGGGCAAGCCCTAAGAGGGGGTTTGGTGCCCTGACCCCTTCTTGTCTCTTGTTGTTGTCTCCTAGCTGCCACGAGGTGACCCGTGTCTCCTCTGCCATGTGCTACCAAGGACCAAAAGCTACAGAACCAAATGCCTGTGGATGAAAACCTCTGAAACCCTGAGCCATGTAAAATGTTCCCCATGGTCTCATATGTTTGTGATGAAGCCTTGTACTCAATCCGCAGCTGGTGGAGCCTTGCTGGATGAGGTGTGTCAGTGGGGGCAGGCCATGAGTTTTATTAGTGTAGCGCAGTGGGTGTTCAGGGCTCACTCATAGACTCTTTCCTTCCCATTGATATAGCGGTGTGACCCAGGCTTCCTGCTTGAGACTGCTATACTTCCCCTGCTGTGATGAAACTTCCCCTTGGAGACCATAGCTGAAATAAATCCTTTCCTCTCCTATGCTGCTTTTGGTCAGGTGTTTTGTCCCAGCAATGAGAAGTTAGCTACTACACCTCCTTTCAAGTGGTTTATCTCGGGTTATGTTGGCACAGTGATGGAGTGCTGAATGACACTAATATCTTTTGGATCCATCCCCTCCTGCATTCCTGTAGGAACACATGTGCTTTGGGCCAGGGAGGCAGCGACCACTCTCGTGCGGTCGTGAGCAATCACACGCTGGCTGACCTGAATGAATGTGGCCAACTGTGTGCTCGAGATAATTCAACAGAACATCAGCAGTCTCTCCCATCCAACCAGCCCCTCAGAACATGAGGACTCTCAAAGCAGCACTAGCCATTTTCTTTTGATTTTTTTTTTGTAAAAGAAAGCTTATAATTACATAAGTATGCATGACCCTGCTTTCTTTTTTAAGAAAATAGAATATTACAGATAAAGAAAAAATTTTTTTCTGCCCACCATGCTGGCTCCACTACCACCATTATTTTTAGCCAGAGTGGATGCAGGCACATTCCGGCCAGCACAAAGCCTGTCCCCATTCCCTCTGCACCGTGAGACAGCATCTTACGTATGCATGAATGTGGCTGCGTTCTGCCACCCTCTCTGGCTGGTTGCCAAGCCTCCCCAGCCCCAGTTTCATAAAACTGCTGGAGGAGAACCGCTCTGTTGTGGGCTTGGAATTCCTTTCTAGGACACTGTGGCTACCCCATTTGGCAGTCAGCAGGAGTTTCCGGCAGTCGCTTTGTGTCAGGCCTGTGGGTCAGGGAAGGGGGTGAAGGTTGTCACTGGGAGCCAATTCCTGAGGCGTGATTTGGCCAGACTGCCAGGTGGCACCTTTCACCAGGGCCGGAACTCAAGGCTGGTCTAGCAAGCAGGAGTAATAAGTACATACTTCGATGCATTGTTTTGAGGATAGAAGGAGGTATTTCGTGTGAAAGCCTGTCCCGGGGAATGAGAGATAGGACAGCTATATTCAAAGACCATGTAGCAGACCTTGGAAAGGATCTTAGTTAGGCTCTATCCCTCTAGGGGGTTGCTAGGCTAAGGAAAATGATGTAACGACAGAGGTACTTGGCCTTCCAGACAAAAATTACATGGTGGAATTGCACACACTTCTGCTGGCTGTGTAGAAGGGTAGTGTGGTCAGAGCGGGCTTGGGTTTGGGAGACATGATCATAGAGATTGCAGTCTCCCTGAACACAGCTCTTTGAGTGGGAGTTTGTTTTCCAGACCACATGCAATTGCATCAAATGACTAGTCTCTGGATGGAATTCAAGCTTGGGTAATCTGGGCTCGTGTTTGGGGCAGACTTTGGGCCTGGCTGTACAGAGTCAGGGAAATGTCCTGACAGCTCCTGCTTAGTTGGCAAGTGCAGGGAAGAACCTTGTTATTAAACCCACGGGCAAGAAGCAGCAACTGGGCCGTATTCTGCCTACCTGAGGTCATCAGTACTGCCCCTTCCATTCCTTCTGGGATAAGTTTGTTTACACACATTTTTTGCCAGGTTAAAGCACATTGTCACCTAATTCCTTATCCTTGACCCATTCCCATTCAATCAGCAATCCCAAATCAAACATCAAGGTCATTTCAAGGTCAACACAAAGGGCCTTTTCCTTCTTCCCAGGCAAAGTTTCCCCCCCCCTCTCCTTTTCAAGGTAAGGTCTCACTCTAGCTCAGGCTGATCTGGCACTCACTCTGTAGTCCTACCTCTGCCTCCTGAGTGTTGGGATGAAAGGCATGCACTATCATATTGGGCAAAGGTGAAGTTTTAATTTTTTTTCAAGGCAGTGTCTCGCTAGCCCAAGCTGACCTGAAATTCACTATGTAGTCTCAGGATGGCCTCAAACTCACAGTGATCCTCCTACCTCTGTCTCCTGAGTGCTGGGATTAAAGGCGTGCACCACCATGCCTGGCTAAGTTTTAATTTTTTTAAAAAACATTTTTATTTATTTGAAAGCAGAGAGAAATGAGAGAGAGAGAGAAAGAATGGGCACACCAAGGCCTCTAGCCACTGCAAATGAATACCAGATGTGCCACCTTGTGCATCTGGCTTACATGGTGTGGTAGTTTGAATATATGGCCCCCAATATATTCAGTGTTTTATTAGTTTATAGTTTGCATCTGCAATCACCTTGCTAAAGGCAATGTCACTGGGGGCAGGTCTTAAGGTGTGGTGATGGTTTGAGATTCCACTGTAAAGATATGCAAAGTGTGCACGATAGGAATTCCTGAAGTGTGCTGTGGCTTTTGGCTGTAGCTTTGCTCTGTGTGCTGTGTGGCTGGGGGCTTTGCTCTCTTGACTGGTCCTGTGAGGGCAGGCCACTTCTGCCATTATGGAACTTCCCCTGGATCTGTAAGCTTCAATAACTGTGCCTGGTCTGGAAGTTCATCTCAGCGAATCTGAAGCTGTCTGCTACAGTAAAGCGGTACCGAGGAATGTGGGGTGAGATGAACCTGACCGTGTGGATATTCATCTTTTGGAACCTTTGTTTTGGAGGAATGGGCATGGACTTGGTGCTTGCAACTGAAGATGCCTTCTGGAGTGGTAAGCCAAGTTTTATGGACTATTCTGATGAGAGTTTGAGAATGTTAAGTGCAAACGGTATTGAACTTCGAGGCTTGGCTTATGAGCTTTCTAAGGGGAAGGAAAGACTGCAGAGGACTTTGTTGGAACTGGGCTACTGGCATCAGGGATGGCTGCATTCCGCTATCCAGGCCCAGAAAGTTTGATCAATGGATTGATGTGCTTGGCTAAAGATATCGGACTGAAAGATTTAAGATTTTAAGTTGAAAAACCTCAAGCAAGTTAAAATTAGAGGTACTGAGACTGGTTTTAGGTTACTGGAGCTGCTATTGTCAACATATTAGCAATCTTAAGGAAGGTGGAAGGAAGGTGGCCTGACTCCTTTACATTAAAACAATGGAGAGGATGCCTGAGGAAAGACTGTTAGAAATGCAAACTCTTGGAAAGAGTTGACTGGAGAAGGAACCTGCTTTTCAAGGCTATGATTTATTTTGTCCCTGGATTAAGAATATGGCTGTGTCCTGCACACCTGGTATTAGTTTTGGAAGCATGAAAAATGCATGGAGTGGTCATGAATTGCACACAGTTCCAGGAGCCACTGCTGAGATGTGGCATGAGGCAGGGCATGAAGATCCTCAGGAATAGGCTGGAAGAGCCTTTGGAAGATGGACCGTGGTTTGCATGGAGACCTAAAGATGTTTTGGATATACTAGGATTGTGCAAAAGGGCTACCATGGAGTGCAGTGTTGGCATGGGATGAAAGTTTTCCCTGGCTACTCTGCCCAGCTGGAGGGGCGGAACTGGAAAACCTGGAGACTGTCAGTCTCTGGTTATATTGAACTTGAACTGCAGAAGTTTGATGACTGCTGATGGTGGTTGAGTTTGCACTATTCTAGTCTCTCCTTGCTATGCCTTATACCAGTTAAAAATGTTTACTCTGTGCCTTTACATGTTGAAAGTATTTAACTTGTTTGATTTTACAGGACTCACTATCTTAAGTTGGTCAAGACTATGAGTACCTTTGAAATTGGACTGAGTACAATTTACAATGTGTGATAGTTATAAATCTATTGGGGGCCAGGGGCGGAATGTGGTAATTTGAATATATGTCCCCCGAAATATTCAGTGTTTTATTAGTTTATAGTTTGCATCTGCAGTCACCTTGCTAGAGGCATCTCAATACCTTAAGTGACACAGGCAGAGCAGGACAGCAGTCACCTCGATGACCACCAACACCAGTCAGCTAGGAAAAGTCACCCGCCATTCCGAGAACATCACACACAGGGACGCTGACAGGAAAAGTGAGGCAATGCAATCTGGCCACATTGATCTGTTTTTACCTCAACAGTAAATGGAGTTAGCAAGGAGAGACTCTGGTGTTCAGAGTACTCAAGGAATTCTGGGGTGCATGGTTGGGAATGCTCAAATTGACATACAACGCAAAGCTCGACCTCTCTGTCTTCCTTCTTCCCTCCACCCATCCTTCCAGAGCCATCTCCACCATTCCCAGGGCAGATGGCATGTTCTGCAACTATCAATTTCCTTTTGGAATGACACACTAAGAGAAGTCTCTCAGCTTGCTAGGAAACCTAACGTTCTCCTTGCATAATTTCCTTTCTGTTGCAACTCTTGCTTGATTTTTTTTTTGTTGTTTTTATACAATCATGTACAGGTCACTGTCCTTTTTGGTAAAAATTAAGCAAAACTAGACTATTTCCAGCTTGTAAATGTTTTGGTGATATCTTCTGTGTTATCCTTGTATTTTTATTTTGATTTTTATTCTGATTCTTCTTAGAAGAGGTCTGATGTTCCTAGAAACTTTAACTTGATTTTTGAGGTTTCTTTTTCTTTGGGGTAGTGTCTCACACTCTAGCCCAAGCTGACCTGAAACTCACTCTGTAGCTCAAACTGGGTTCAAACGCTTGGCAATCCTCCTACCTCAGCCTCCTGAATGCTGGGAATAAAGATGTGAACGACTACACCTGGCTTTAGCTTGATTTTGGAACTTATATTTCATGCAAGTAAAAATATTAAATAAAAATGAATACCTGTTCACTCATTACTCAGCTTTAGAATCAAGATATTAGACATAACAGTTTATTATATTCTCTAATTCAATTTCCCTGTCTCCCCACATATAAGTACTCTCATGGTTTGGAGTTTATTATTCTTTTACATGGTTTGATGATATTTGTTATACATGTGTGCACCCATAAATGACATGTAATAATAATATATAATTATAATATATAATTATAATTATTATTATTATCATTTTTGGTTTTTCAAGGTAGGGTCTTGCTCTAGCCCAGGCTGACCTGGAATTCACTATATAGTCTCAGGGTGGCCTTGAACTCACAGCAATCCTCCTACCTCTGCCTCCCAAGTGCTGGGATTAAAGGCGTCTGCCATAATGCCTGGCCAACATATAATATTCCTATAATATTGTTTTTACATATTTTTAGACCTGTGTAAGTGGGATTAAAATGTTTCTATCTCTTTGTAGTCTTCCTTTCCCCCTCAGTTTTGTGTTTTTGAGATTTACCCACATTTGGGTTTATAGCTCTAGTTTATTCATTTTAATTACTGTAAGATATTCAATTACACAACTATGTACCAAGTTGCTCACTCATTATGTGAATTAGGATTTAGGGTTTACCTTTTTGTGGAGGTCATTAATAGCAATACCATAACAAAAAGTGTTCAAAAGAACTGACATTAATAGTCTCAGAAAAAATTGAAAATATTTTCTGAAATAAAAGACAATAATATAGAAAAGACTACAGAACAAAAAGTTACTCTTGGGCTGGAGAGATGGCTTAGTGGTTAAGGCACTTGCCTGCAAAGCCTAAGGAACCAGGTTCAACTCCCATTACCCATGTAAAGCCAGATGCACAAGGTGGTGCATGCATCTGGAGATTGCTTGCAGTGGCTCGAGGTCCTGGAGTGCCCATTCACTGTCTATCTGCCTCTTTCTCTCATAAACAAATAATTTAATAAAAATTATTTTTTAAAGTTACTCTTGGGCTTGAGAGTGGCCTAGTGGTTAAGACACCTGCCTGCAACACCTAAGGACCCAGGTTCAATTCATGTAAAGCCCATGCACAAGGTGGCACATGTGTCTGCAGTTTTTTGCACTGGCTAGAGGCCCTGATGCATCTATTCTCTCTCTGCCTCTCTCTCTCTCTCTCTCTCTCTCAAAACAAAATTAAATGAATAGGAGCTGGAGAGATGACTCAGCAGTTAAGGTGCTTATCTGCAAAGCCTAACAACCCAGGTTCAGTTCCCCAGTATCCATGTAAAGCCATATGTACAAAGTGGCACATGCATCTGGAGTGCATTTGCAGTGGCTAGAAGACCTGGCATGCCCATTCTCTCTCTCTCTCTCTCTCTCTCTCTCTCTGTTGCTCTATTCTTGAAAATAAATAAATAAAAATATTTTTAAAAATAAATAAAAGTTACTCGTGGAAATCTTGGAAGATAAACTGAGAAAGCTTCCCTAAAATAAAATAGAAATACAAGCAGGAAAAATAGGAGAGACATTCTGTGTGTGTGCACTAGTGTGTGTGTGTGTGTGTTTATATGTGAAAAGAAGAAGGAAAAGGAGAGGAATTTTTTTGGCTTTTTTTTTTTTTCTTCAGTTTTTCATTTGCTACTTCTGTATAAAAGGCGTCTGCCATAATGCCTGGCCAACATATAATATTCCTATAATATTGTTTTTACATATTTTTAGACCTGTGTAAGTGGGATTAAAATGTTTCTATCTCTTTGTAGTCTTCCTTTCCCCCTCAGTTTTGTGTTTTTGAGATTTACCCACATTTGGGTTTATAGCTCTAGTTTATTCATTTTAATTACTGTAAGATATTCAATTACACAACTATGTACCAAGTTGCTCACTCATTATGTGAATTAGGATTTAGGGTTTACCTTTTTGTGGAGGTCATTAATAGCAATACCATAACAAAAAGTGTTCAAAAGAACTGACATTAATAGTCTCAGAAAAAATTGAAAAATATTTTCTGAAATAAAAAGACAATAATATAGAAAAGACTACAGAACAAAAAGTTACTCTTGGGCTGGAGAGATGGCTTAGTGGTTAAGGCACTTGCCTGCAAAGCCTAAGGAACCAGGTTCAACTCCCCATTACCCATGTAAGCCAGATGCACAAGGTGGTGCATGCATCTGGAGATTGCTTGCAGTGGCTCGAGGTCCTGGAGTGCCCATTCACTGTCTATCTGCCTCTTTCTCTCATAAACAAATAATTTAATAAAAATTATTTTTTAAAGTTACTCTTGGGCTTGAGAGTGGCCTAGTGGTTAAGACACCTGCCTGCAACACCTAAGGACCCAGGTTCAATTCATGTAAAGCCCATGCACAAGGTGGCACATGTGTCTGCAGTTTTTTGCACTGGCTAGAGGCCCTGATGCATCTATTCTCTCTCTGCCTCTCTCTCTCTCTCTCTCTCTCTCAAAACAAAATTAAATGAATAGGAGCTGGAGAGATGACTCAGCAGTTAAGGTGCTTATCTGCAAAGCCTAACAACCCAGGTTCAGTTCCCCAGTATCCATGTAAAGCCATATGTACAAAGTGGCACATGCATCTGGAGTGCATTTGCAGTGGCTAGAAGACCTGGCATGCCCATTCTCTCTCTCTCTCTCTCTCTCTCTCTCTCTCTCTCTCTCTCTGTTGCTCTATTCTTGAAAATAAATAAATAAAAATATTTTTAAAAATAAATAAAAGTTACTCGTGGAAATCTTGGAAGATAAACTGAGAAAGCTTCCCTAAAATAAAATAGAAATACAAGCAGGAAAAATAGGAGAGACATTCTGTGTGTGTGCACTAGTGTGTGTGTGTGTGTGTTTATATGTGAAAAGAAGAAGGAAAAGGGAGAGGAATTTTTTTTGGCTTTTTTTTTTTTTTCTTCAGTTTTTCAAGGTAGAGTCTCACTCTAGCCCCGGCTGACCTGGAATTCACTATATAATCTCAGGGTGACCTCAAACTCATGGCAATCCTCCTACCTTTGCCTCCCGAATGCTGGAATTAAAGGCGTGCGCCACCACGCCCGGCTGGGAGAGGAATTTTAAGGAATTGTTTGTGTGGTTCTGGGGCTGGCAAAACACACAGGGTACTCTGGCAACCTGGATGTTCCAGCAGAGCTGTTAGTGCAGTCTTGGATCTGAGGACAGAATTCCTTTTGCTTCAGGAAACTTCAGCCTCTTCTCTCTCTTTTTGTTTGTTGTTTTGTCTTTTTTTTTTTTTTTTTGCTCTAGCCCAGGCTGACCTGGAATTCACTATGTAGTCTCAGGGTGGCCTTGAACTCACAGTGATCCTCCTACTTCTGCCTCCTGATTGCTGGGACTAATGGCATGCACCACTACGTCCCGCCCTCAGTCTCTTCTCTTAAAGCCCTCATCTGATTGAACAATGCCAGCAAGCAAGATGAGGGAAATACAGCTTTACTCAGCATCTACTTGCTTCAGTGTTTACCACATCTAGAAAATGCCTTGAAGCAATATCTCAACTGGTATTTCACCAAACTACTAGCTAAGCATAGCTCATCTAAGCTGGCACAAATTAACCATCACTTTTCCAAAGAAAGTACAGACATTGGAAGTACTAGTCAGAAACTTAAAATAAATTTCTTAAATATTCTCAAACCTAAAGGAGGGGTTGGAGAGGTGGCTTAGTAGTTAAGTTCACTAACTGCTCAAGTATAAGGACCTTAGGGGGACTGAGACTACTAGCGTTTAATTCCCCCAGAACCCCATGTGAGCATCTCCATGTAGCCATGCATGTTTGTAACCCCAGTTCTGTGGGGAGCAGAGACCAGTGAATCACTAGGGTTTGTAAAAATAGCAAGCTTCAGAATCAATCAGAGACTCCATCTCAAGGGAAGACAGGTGGGTGAGTGATGGGGGAGGACACCCAGTACTTGCCTCTGGCCTCCAAAGGTGTGTGTAGCACATATAGATGCATATACCACACACACACACACACACACACACACACACACACACACACACACAGAGCAATACTATACACATGCAAAAAAAAAAAAGGAAACTATGAAAAAGAACTAAATTAGCTTGGAAAATGATGCCTGAACAATTAGAGACTATTGATAAATATATGGAGATTATGAAAAGGAGCCAAATAGAAATTTTGGAGCTAAAAAGTACAATTGAAACAGAAAGTCACTAGAAACTTTCAATTGCAGGTTATAGCAGACAGAAGAAAGAATCAGTGAACTTAAGGATGGTGTGATTAGAAATATCTACTCTGAGGAAAAGAAAGAAAAAGGAATGAAGACAAATGAACGAGCCTAAGAGTCCTTTAAGACAGCTTCAAGTGTGCCAACACAGTGAAATTAGAGTCACGGAAGAAGAGGAGAGAAAGTATCGGAAAGATTATTAGAAGAAATAGTTCTGGGGCTGGAGAGATTGCATGGTGGTTAAGGCATTTGCCTGTGAAGCCTGAGGACCAAGGTTCAAGTTTCCAGGACCCGCATAAGCCAGATGCACAAGGTGGTGCATGCATCTGGAGTTCATTTGCAGTGGCTAGAGGCCCTGGTGTGTTCATTCCCTCTCTCTCTCTCTCTCTCTCACACACACACACACACACACACACACACACACCCCCTCTCTCTCTCTGTCAAATAAATGAATTAAAAAGAAAGAAAGAAAGAAAGAAAGAAAGAAAGAAAGAAAGAAAGAAAGAAAGAAAGAAAGAAAGAATGCTGGGCATGGTGGCACACGCCTTTAATCCCAGCACTGGGGAGGCAGAGGTAGGAGGCTCACCATGAGTTCAAGGCCACCTGAGACCACAGAGTGAATTCCAAGTAAGCCTGAGCTAGAGTGAGACCTTACCTCGAAAAGAAGAAAGGAAGGAAGGAAGGAAGGAAGGAAGGAAGGGAGAAAGAAAGGAAGGTGAATACTTTTACAAATTTGATAAAAGACATAGATCTACACAGCTAAGAACTCCAAGTGATATAAACTCAGAGATCCACAATTTTTGTCAGGAAATGTCTTATTAGTTTCTCTACTTTCGTGTTTTTTTTTTTTTTTGTAACCAGATGCATAATTCTTGGTTGATATTTTTGTTTCATTATTATTATGAGAAACTGAGTGACACAGAGCTGGCCTAGAGAAAGAATAGAGAATCTGAAGATTTATTCGTGTTGACATGGACTCAGGAGAATAACTTCCAAAGCCTGAGTGCTGAGCTCCGATAGCTCAGTTTTCATAGACAGTATGGAAGGCAGGCTGACATCATCTTTACTTCTTTACACAATTGATGGGTTAAACTTCCGGCTACATGGCTTGGGGGTTTGGTCTTGTAAGATATCTGACTTACCCAGGATGGGGCTCAGTGACACAGTTGTACTGGATCATGATAAGTGTAGGACTGGGGTTGTTTATATTCCTTTTAGCTTAGAATATGAGGTTCTTGCAAAACACTTCTCAGCACAGAATGGAGAGGGAGGCTTTAGTTTGATTAAAATCTCCACCACATTATTAGCAGAATTATGATTTCCAGAAATGATAGGTGTAATTCTCATTCACCATGAAGATCCAGAAACCCACGTCTAAAGCTGGTCATCAAATGGCAAGGTGCTATTGGACATGGCCTGAATCTGTTTCTGTAGGTCTTGTAAAGCAGATGAAACATTAGCAGAGTTATCAGGAACACACACACACATTGCATTTGACCTTGATAATGGAACAAATGCTGCTCTGAGTCCTCATGAACACATCTAAAGCCACATGGCTCTGTGCAATTGTCTCTGTCACGTGACCTTTGGAATTAAGAAGGGGAATTCCCTAGACCTTGTTGCCTAAAGCTTTTAAGGCATGCTCTATTCTCTGGTTATACTTTTCTGCTGAGTGCTTAAAACCAAGTAGGTAGCCACAATTGAACTCTGTGTATATATATATTTGGTTTTGCGAGGTAGGGTCTCACTCTGGTTCAGGCTGACCTGGAATTAACTATGTAGTCTCAGGGTGGCCTCAAACTCTCAGTGATCCTCCTACCTCTGCCTCCCGAGTGCTGGGATTAAAGGCATGCGCCACCATGCCTGGCAAACTCTGTATATTTTTTAAGGTCAATTGTTGCTCTTTAGGAGAGACATTTAGGGACCTGGGAGGAGCTCTATGGCTCTCTAAGCATTTGAGCCATCTGCTGGGGTAAGTGAGGGTCTTGCTGACTATATGGTTTCCCTTGGAACCATTGAGGGTCTTTTCCATCTATTCTGACTCTCCTTTTGCAGATTGTGCATTGTTGGGAGTGAGTCCCCATGAGTGCTGGATCCTCATGAGCTCTTTGATCAAGAGCTCAGGTGACTTACCAGAACTGTAGGTCCTTTAGAAGCGTCCTGTCATCTCCTGGGACCTGCTTGATCTGGAGGCCAGGACCAAAATATTGGCTGCCCTTTCAGCCCTGCTGTCGTCATTGGTTTTGGCTTGCTATATCTAGTTATTGAATACCCAGAAAAAAAATGTGGGGCTGGAGGGATGGCTTAGCGGTTAAGGCGTTTGCTTGCAAAGCCAAAGGACCCTGGTTTGATTCCCCAGGACCCATGTAAGCCAGATGCACAAGGTGGCACATGCATATGGAGTTCATTTGCAGTGGCTGGAGGTGCAACTGCACTCGGTATGCCCATTCTCTATGTGTGTGTGTGTGTGTCTCTCTCTCTCTCTCAAATAAATAAAACTTAAAAAACAAAAATTAAGCCGGGCATGGTGGCGCATGCCTTTAATCCCAGCACCCAGGAGGCAGAGGTAGGAGGATCACTGTGAGTTTGAGGCCACCCCGAGACTACATAGTGAATTCCAGGTCAGCCTGGGATAAAGCGAGACCCTACCTTGAAAAACCAAATAAATAAATAAATATAAAATTTAAATTTTAATTTTAAAAAGTGTGAATACATGGCATATATGATCACCTTATGTTTAAAGTATAGTAACATCTGTCTTAAGTTGTCAGTTGATGTGATAAGCCACATCTAAAAAAATTAATTAAATAAATAAAAAACAAATAAAATAAAATGAAAAAGAGAAAAAAGAAAGCATATATCATACGTTACACTTACCTTCTCATTGCTGTCACAAAGCACCCAACCAAAAACAGCTGGTGGGAGGAATGTTGTTTAATTTGGTTTACAGACTCAAGGGAAAGCTCCATGATGGCAGGGGAGAATGTGGCACGAGCAGAGGCTGGACATTGTTGGGCATGCTAAAAACGGGCTGGGACTGTGAGGAAGCTGGCCTGGGCTGTTGGACATGGCTGGGGACCTTGGACTGTGGGGGTTTCAGCTGGCCTTATTATCGGGAACCCACCCTTGCAATGGTGACTGGCCCTCACTGCCCTTGGGCAAGGTTGTAGTATGCCCTGTCATCGCCCAGAGTGGGCAGAACTGGCGAGGCCCTCCTCCCTTCAATCCCAAAAGCATCTGACCATTCAATAGACAGGCTTTGCCCCCTCCCCCAACAATTCCTGATCTTGTGGTTAGCTGCCCAAGAGACCCTTATGTGGCTGAAGTCACGTAGCTTTTCCCACCACTATCTCCCTTACACCTCTGCTTTTCAACCAATTAGATAGCAAACCATAAACTATGTATCCAATTGCCATATAGTCTGTATGTGCCTTTTCAACCTTTCTCAAGTGTTTATAAACCCATTCCCTGTTGAATAAACGAGAGTGTGCTATCCATCAGACTGCCTCCTGGGTGGTCCCTTGCCTGTCGCACTCACCTGCTGCTCCAGGATCCTGCTTCCCCCCAACTCCTCCTGTGCCCAGGACGTTGGTGGCCAACACCCCCCCCCCCGGGAACAGCGAGAACCCACAGGACATCACCTCTGCCACAACAGGTAAAACACCACAGCATAAGAGTGAGCCAAAAACTGGCAAGGTGAAACTGGCTATACCACCCATAAGTCCACCCCTGTTGTAGATGGTTCCATGATGCTGGGAGAGCATCCAACCAAACCCAGTTTATGGAAGAAAGGGGTTCATTTCAAGCTTACAGATCCAGGGGACGTTCCATCGATGGCAGAGGAAGCTGGCTCCCTTTCAGAAATCCAAGCAGAGAGACACCACCAAGCAGTCAGCACCACCAGCAAGCCCCAACACCAGCACACACCAACCGCCAGAGCTCAAAACCTCTCTGCACACCTTTGGGCTGGAATTCAGATCTGCCCCAATGGCATGCGCCCTGTAGCAGGAGTCTGCATGCGAGGGACTGAAACTGCAAACTCAATTTTAATAAAAAACCAGAGTCTATGGAGCCATACAGTCAAACTACCATAACCCCCAACAATACACCTCCTCCAGCAAAGCTCCAATTCCCAAATTGCCAAGAGTTGGGGACCTAGCATTCAGAGCTTATGAGTTTATGGGGGACACTTAATTCTAAACCACCACACTTACTTAATGATTTATTTATTTATTTGATAGAGAGAAAGAGGGAGAAAGGGAGAGAGAGAAAATGGGTGTGCCAGGGCATCCAGCTGCTGCAAAGAAACTCCAGACACACGTGCTACCTTGTGCATCTGGTTTATGTAGGTCCTGGGAAATTGAACCTGGGTTCTTAGGATTCACAGCCAAGTACCTTAACCATTAAGCCATCTGTTCAGCCCATTTAATGATTTTTTTAAATTAATTAATTTATTTATTTGCAAGCAGAGAGAGAGAGGGGGGGGGATAGAAGAGAAGCAGACAGAGAGAATGGGCATGCCAGGGCCTCTAGCCACTGCAAACGAACTCCAGATGTATGTGCCCCTTGTACATCTGGCTTATGTGGGTCCTGGAGAATTGAACTGGGATCCTTTGGCTTCGCAGGCAAATGCCTTAACCGCTAAGCCATTTCTCCAACCCCACTTGATTTTTAAGTATAGACAAAACATGTTAACAGCCCTGAAGACAATTTTACTAACAAACTTAAAACACCTAGAAATGTGATTTTGGATAAAAAGCAACTATAGCAGAATAAAGCCCTGATATCTCTGTTTTACAATACCATGAGAAGTGTCCCAAAGTTAATTTGGCGGGTTCAGGGATCGGTAGAGCTACTGTTGTCCTTGCCTGAGGTGGGCTGAACTCAGACTCCTGATCCTGTTGCCTCTGCCTCCCAAGTGCTTCGATTAAAGGTGTAAGTAAGCCAACGCACCTGACAGAATCCTGTGACTCCCAATAATCCCTAAGATGCTGGGGGGTGGGGGTTACCCACCCTGTCAGAATCCAGCCAACCTAGTTTCAAATAGCACATGACATTGTGATAAATACAATTTCCTTTATGGTAAGATAGAAAAAACAAGAGAAATAGTCAGGATCTCAGGATGTTGGTCCTGATTTAAAGTCTTAATCATCTGTGATGGAGGGTGCAGTTGTGAAAGGGGAAGAGTTATCATGGTTTATTGTCTGTAATTATGGAAATTGTCAATAAAAATTAAACAATAAAGTCTTAATCATCTATGTGGCACTTTTTTTTTTTTTTTTCAGTTTTTCAAGGTAGGGTCTCACTCCAGCCCAGGCTGACCTGGAATTCACTATGTAATCTCAGGGTGGCCTCGAACTCATGGTGATCCTCCTACCTTTGCCTCTCAAGTGCTGGGATTAAAGGCGTGCACCACTGTGAGTCTTTACCGTTCCCATTTCCCCAGGGTCGTTGGCCACCGACATCCTGGGTGAGGGAGAGAGGAGTTCGGAGGGAAGCAGTAGGGTCCTTTCTGGGGCAGCGGGTGTGTGCGGCACACAAACATGACTGGCAAGGAACACCCGGGAGACCGTCTGATGGACAGCACTCGTTTATCAAAAGGGGAGTGGGTTTATAAACACCTGGGGAAGGTTGAAACGGCACGTACAGACTATATGGCGATCGGATGCATAGTTTATGGGCTGTTATCTAGGTGGCTGAAGAACTAGTAACTTCAAAGCTATGGAGGAAGGATAAGGGAAGGGGAAGGGTGAAAGAGGAGATTAACAGAAAGCTGTGGGGGTGGGGGGAGATGGTGAGAAGGCTACGTGACTCCAGCCACATGAGGGTCTCTTGGGCAGCTAGCCACAAGGTCAGGAACTATGGGGGACAAAGTCTGACTTATCGAATAGTCAGAGCCTTTTGGGGCCTGGGGGGAGGGCCTCGCCAGTTCTGCCCACTCTGGGTGATGACAGCACACTACAACCTACAATGTAGGGAAGGTCAGTCACCGTCACCAGGGACTCCCTGATATAGGACCAGCTGCAACCCCACAGCCCAGGGTCCCTGGCCATGTCCAATAGTTCAGGCCAGCCTCCTCACAGGTCCAGCCTGTTTCTAGCAAGGCCCAACATGCCACCACGCCCGGCTATATGGCACTTTTATCTCATTAGAAAAGCAATTTCTTGGGGGCCTTAGTATCATGTCTCCAGCCAGAGGTCAGGGCATGAGGTCCCGTGGCAGCCAGGCATGTGGTGTAGCATTTAGAGCAAAGCGAGCCTGCACATATGGCCCTTTCTAGAGTGTACTTCCAGGGAAGCCTAGAAGCTAAGATTCAGCCCAGTGGTGATGTGACCCTAGATAGTCTAGTATCTATGGATTTAGTCTCTTACCGATACAGCTCTAAACAATACCCTACAATCTAGATGAATTTTTCTTTCATTTCAGCTACTCATTCACACATTTCGCCTCAGAGTGTCTCCATCTAAAGCAGCACTGGCAAACAGAGCCTCTGGCCACTGCAAATGAACTCCAGATGCATGTGCTACTTTGTGCATCTGGCATTACATGGGTACTGGGAATCAAACTCAAGCTGTTGGGCTTTGCAAGCAAGTACCTATAATTGCAGAATTATCTCCCAAGCTGAATTTGAAAAAAAATGTTTATTTTATTTATTTGAGGGTGGGGAGAGGGAGAGGCAGATAGAAAGAGAATGGGTGTTCCAAGGCCTCCAGCCAGATATATGCCATTTAGTGCATGTGGCTTTACGTGGGTACTGGGGAATCAAACCTGGGCCATCAGTGTTTGCCAAGCAAGTGCCTTTAACTGTTGCGCCTTCTCTCCAGCCCTGAAGTTTTTTTTTTTTTTTTTTTTTTTTTTGAAGTAGGTTTTCACTCTGGTCCAGGCTGACCTGGAATTCACTATGTAGTCTCAGGGTGGCCTTGAACTCACGGTGATCCTCCTACCTCTGCCTCCAAAGTGCTGGGATTAAAGGCATGTGCTACCACACCTGGCTAGTATTTTTTTTAAGAAAAATATTAAAGAGGCTGAAGGTGTAAAACAAATGGAAATATTTCAGACAACATAAGAATCGCTAATATCCCAGTTACTGAAAATTTAGAGAATTCTATTCCACTCAGCAGAAAGGGAATCAGACAATTAGAGCAAAGGGAAAAGTTCGAAACTTCACGCAGCCCAAAGGTATCTGTGCCTTCAGATGAGATAGTCAAGGCCGCTGTTACTACTACACAAAACTTTGGACCCAGCATTAATTTGAGAAAGAGATCAAAGTTCCCATTTTAATTCATGTGTATACACAGTGATGAAGAGAAACTCGCCTAACTTAAAAACACAATGTGGCCTTTCAGTCTCCGGATTGCACTTTCTTTCAATTAATTGTAGTTATTTGTTTACCTGGTTTTTTTTTTTTTTTTTTTTTGAGGCAGAATCTGGATGTGCAGTCCAGGTTGGCCTCAAACTTGCAGTCTCTTGCCTCTTCCCAGTGCTGGAAGTATGGAAACCAGCCATTATGCCAGCTTCAGTTTCTAACTTCAGCCTCCTCTGTAAAGGAAAAATAAAAAGAGGATGATCTTGAAGGGAGCCAAATTTTCCTTTCAAAATAAAGTAAGTGGGGCATTAGCTATTTTGCCTGAAATATCTTCCTTTATTTTATACCTTGAGCTTCATTGATGTTTTTCTAGTACAAAATAGTTGTGGGCCTCTTCAAAAAGGTATAACATTTATTATTCAATATGTAAAATATAGTTAAAGACAAAAAAGAAGGGTTGGAGAGATTGCTTAGTGGTAAGGTGCTTGCCTGTGAAGCCTAAGGACCTAGGTTCGATTCCCCAGTACCCAGGTAAACCAGATGTACAAGGTAGCGCATGTGTCTGGAGTTTGTTTGCAGTGGTTGGAAGCATTGGCATGCCTATTCTCTCTCTCTCTCTCTCTCTCTCTCTCTGCCTCTTCCTCTCTTTCTCTCTCAAATAAATAGAATAAGCACTGAAAAAAAAGGAGCTTGACGGATGGTTCTGCTGTTAAAGGTGCTCACTTGCAAAGCCCGACAGCTTGAGCGTGATTCCTCAGTACTTAAGTAAAGCCAGTGCACTAAGTGGCTCATGTGTCTGGAGTTTGTTTGCAACTGTGAGAGGGAAACTTTAATCCCAGCATTTGATAGGCAGAGGTAGGAGGATCAATCACTGTGAGTTTGAGGCCATCCTGAGACTTTATAGTGAATTTTAGGTCAGCCTGGGCTAGAGCTAGATTCTACCTCTAAAAAATAGAATAAAACAAAAAATACCATGCTTGCCTCTTTATTTTATTTTATTTTATTTTATTTGAGAGAGAGAGAGAGAGAGAGAGGAAGAGAATAGGTGTGCCAGGGCCTTCAGCTGCTGCAAACCAACTCCAGACGTGTGTGCCCACATGTGTAACATTGTGTGTTTGTGTCACTGTGCCTCTGGCTCACATGGAACCTGGAGATTTGAACATGTGTACTTAGGCTTCACAGGCAAGTGACTTAACTGCTAAGCCATCTCTTCAGCCCTCTTTTTATTTTTTAAGATAATGTTTTATCACATAGTCAGGCTACCATTGAACTCCAAATCCTCCTGCCTCAGCCTCCCAAATGCTAAAATTAGACATGTACCACTATACCTGGACTCCATAAACTTCCTTTTATATGACTTCATGTGTGTATGTGCAAGAGAAGCAGCCCCCCAGTGGTCTTTGGATTTCTTTCTTAAAATATGGTGAAAGACAATTTTAGAAATAATTATGTGTCCTTTTTGTATTTTTTCAAATAAAGTCATTTAAAACTTAATTGTAAGGTTTAGTTTGAACACATAAAATTGGCATAGAGTCGATTAGCTAGCTGTCTAAGGGTTTTCTTTATAAAGAAGCCAATGTTATTTATGAAGACACTACCCTCATGACCTAATCACCTCCCACAGGCTCCTGAGATTATCACCTGGGGGTTAGAATTTTTAAAATATTTTTTATTTTTATTTTTTTTTTTTACTAGATTGAGAGAAAGATAGAGAGAGTGGGCATACTAGGGCCTCTAGCCACTGCAAATGAACTCCAGACACATGTGCCACCGAGTGCAGCTGGTTTATATAGGCTCTGAGGAACTCAACCTGGGTCCTTAGGTTTTGCAGGCAAGTGCCTTAACTGCTAAGCCATCTCTCTAGCCCCAGAAAAAATTTTAATATTATTTATTTTTGAGAGGGGGGGAGGGAGAAAATGGGTGCACCAGGGCCTCTTGCCACTGCAAACATACATCGGATGCATGTGCCACTTTGGCATCTGGCTTTCTTGAATGTAGGTCATCAGGCCTTGCAAGCAAGCACCTTTAGCCACTGAGCCATCTCTCCAGCCTAGGGGATTAGAATTTTAACATAAATTTTGGAGATGTTGCCCAGGGTCAGGGTGCTTGCCTGTCATTCATGAGGCACTGGGTTCCACCCTCAGCACTGCAACAAAGAAACAAATGAATAAATAAGTGAAATTTGAGGGATGGGTTATTTAGGCCACTGCATACACCAGACAATCTTTAGTAGGATCTACAGATGATTGTTAAATAAATCTTCCACTTTGTGGCATTTTTAAGGACCTGATACACTAAGAAATATTTGAGAAAATGAAAATATTGTTAATTTCAGTCCATCCTGGCCAATGAAATAATGATTTTCTGTTCGATGATTTGAATACACTTTGTCAAACTGTGGAACTGTAAACTTAGCTCAATTGGTATTTAGGAAGCCTCTTCTCTAAAACCCAGTTGACAAAGTTAATCATAAGGACCAACTTAATTTAGTCAGACTTTCTGTCAATAGTCTCATTTCATTTTCCAGTTTGAATAGTTGTATTAATTTACATCCCTGGGAGTGTTGTCTTGGAGTTCAAGTAACTGATAGAACTAAACACGTGGATCTCATTTAAGTGGGTCACATTTACTTTTTAATTTTTTTAATTTTATTTATTTATTTTTTAATAATTTTTTTTATTGACAACTTCTATACTTACATACAAAAAGTGCATGGTAATTCCCTCCCCTCCCCCCAGTCCCCTTTAGAACTCCAATCTACTTTTTTTATTTTTTAAGAGAGAGAGAATGGGTGTGCCAGGGCCTCCAGCTACTGCAAACAAACTCCAGACACGTGCCCCACCTTGTGCATATAGCTTATATTGGTCCTCAAGAATTGAACCTGGGTCCTTTGGCTCTGCAGGCAAGTGCCTTAACTGCTCAGCCATCTCTTCAGCTCGTGGATCTCATTTCTATACGCATGGCTCTCAGAGTGTCAAGTGTCATGTCCTGGACTGAATATTTATCATGGATAGAAGATTGTGTTCTCAGTTCACAATTATTAACTCCCACCCCTTTCCCTGTAGCCAGAGTGTCTTTCCCCACTCCAGTGACTTTGGACTTGGGTACAGGACTCTGCCAGCTCATATGAGGTGAGGAATGAGACCTGAGCAAAAGCTTTCAGAGGTCTGCAATTTCTCCCTGCCCTCTGCCATGCTTCCTCAGTATGGTGGAAGCCCACCCACAGTCCTGAATGAGAAGAATAGGGAGCTTCCCTCTGCCTGACCAGAGCCCAGGTTACAGTTCCAGACTCCAGCTGAATTACAACATCCATGTAAGCCAGGCGTGGTGGCGCGCGCCTTCAATCCCAGCCATTGGGAGGCAGAGGTAGAAAGATCGCTGTGAGTTCAAGGCCACCCTGAGACTACATAGTGAATTCCAGGTCAGCCTAGGCTAGAGTGAGACCCTACCTCGAAAAACCAAAAAAAAAAAAAAAAAAAAAAAAAAAAAAATTACAACATTCATGTAAATATTTGCTGTTGTAAGTGTTGCTTTGGGGAAATTGGCCAATATCCTCTTTGACTGGCAACATCCAGTTGACTTTGCATTCCCAAGTTAAAACATGGAGACACCTGTAAGAGGAATCTGTGATGAGTCACTGAGGCAGATCGGCCATAAAAGAACTCAGTGCCATCCCAAATAGGTGCACACAAGGTCAAAGCACCCATAGCCCAAGAGAGTACATTCACCAGCCACATTCTCAGACATGCCTTTGCAGATCAGAATGTCACAATACCATTTTGTTAGATACAGATATGAATATAAAATATGAATGAGAAGGACCGGACCTATCACTCTGAAGCATATCTACTTACTGAAACTAAAATACTCTTGATTTGAAAAGAGTTTGACTCATGTATGGAGAGATGGCTCAGCCGTTAAAGGCACTTGGTTATAAAGCCTGATGGCCCAGGTTCCAGGCACAAAGTGATGCATGTGTCTGGAGTTCATCTTCAGGGACAGGAGGACCTGGCATGCCCATAGCCCATATTCATGCTCTTTCTGCCTCTGCTCCAAATATATATATATAGAAAATTAGTGAGGAGCCTGCAGGGGCACACCTGGTCACTGAGGGCCTCTGGGTGGTCTGGCTAGGACCAGGCCTATATTGTGCCATACATAGATCCCTTGGGGCCTGGGTTCAACAATGGCTTTCCAAAAACCATACCAGCCATCCCCCTCGGGTTTTCTCACCTAGGTGGCAAGTAGCCAATGACGGGTAAGACTCCACGAGATGGAACAACCTAAGACAGGCACTGTCACGTATGATGATCCCTTGGGGTCTGGGTTCAACAATGGCTTGGCAATAAACTATACCTCTCAGGGTTGCCAATAATAAAAACAAAAAGGAGGATATGTATGGCACAATATAAGCCTGGTCCTAGCCAGACCGCATGGCAGAAGAAAACAGGAAGTGGCTTCTGTGAAAATGGCATTCTGTGCAGGCTTGGTGTGACAACAGTTACAGTCCCATGCTCGCGAGAAGTCTGCTACGAGATGTCCTGTCCAGAGACAGGCTGTCATTGGTCACAAATAGGGGACCATCCCATACAAGGATTAGCAGCCCCTTAAACCCTATGTGCATTGTGCTAAATAAAGGAGTTTGTGGATTCTCGCTTCCGCTTTCACCCAACTCCCGGAGTTTGTGTCGTGACTCCGCGCTGCTCACCCCAATTTGGTAGAGACCCTATTGTCCCTCCTGAGCTGGCCTTGGGGGGAACTGCAACAGGGTGGTGCGTGGAGAGCTGAAGGACTTGACCCCATGGTGGTGGGAGGTGGTGGAGCCTGGGGTGGGGGCTTAGAACACCAGGCCTGCACCTCCAAGTGGGGCAGTGGGGTGAGGGTTGGGGACCGATGCTGAGGAGGACCCAGCTGAGATGCTAGTGGAAACCCTGGTGGAGGAGTCTGACAGGAAGAACAGATGAGCCTGGGTAGGACCCCAGGACCTCCAGCAAGACTTCCAGCTTGCCGGTGATCTTGGAAGAACAGGATTTCAGCAGATGGTACCACCAATCAGAAGCAGATACAGGACCCTGAGTTTCTGTCTGAGCAGGTGGAACATCTGTGGCAAATGAATGGATAGCATGCCAAAGTTTAAGAGGCACGAGACGAAGAAACAATTTAAAAGCTGGATGCTGACAGCAAGGTATCACATCAAAAGGTTTTTGAGCCTCATGGAAACAATCGAAAGCCTTCAAACCGGCACTGATCACGTCCAAAGCCAAATGGAAGAGCTGAAGTCATCAGGCCAAGGGAGAAGGATGAGGATAAGGACAGGGTCTAGCTTCTCTGGTCTGAAAGAGCTGCAGGGTCCCACCCACATTTTGTATGACAACTGTAGAGACAGTGCTGCTGTTGCACTGAGCCTGGAGGGGCAGGAGAGGTGGCCATGGAGGAGGAGAGAAGAGGGACAGGTGCTGAAAGCCAAGGGCACTGAAGCAATTAGCCGCTGTGGCCATGGATGCCACTTCTGGGCCACTGGAGCTGGAGACACTCGAGCCCAGGCTGGCCTGGAATTCACTCTGTAGTCTCAGACTGGCCTCAAATTCACAAAGATCCACACCTACCTCTGCCTCCTGAGAGCTGGGATTAAAGGCGTGTGTCACCATGCCCGGTTGGTTCCAAGGTCCTTTTGTGAATGGAGTTGAGAAGCTGGTGGCCAACTCTGTTCCTTTCAAGGAGCCCAGCCAGAACTTTCTGGAGGAGATAGATGCTCCTGGCCATGCCAGAAGTACAGCAAAAGCCATTCAAGTGAGGCAACAGTGAGAAGAGCCTAGGCAGCTTGGCCTGGAATTCACCCTGTAGTCTCAGGCTGGCCTCGAACTCAGCAATTCTCATACCTCTGTCTCCTGAGTGCTGGGATAAAAGGTGTGCGCCACCATGCCCAGTTTAGAGACTTTTAAAGTTTTTTTTTTTCTTTTTAACTTATTTGAGACAGAGAGAGAAAGAGGCAAAGGGTGAGAAAGACAGAGAATGGACACTCTAGGGCCTCCAGCCACTGCATGTGCCACTTTGTGTCTCTGGCTTTATATGGGCACTGGAGAATCAAACCTGAATCCTTAGGCTGTGCAGGCAAGCACCTTAATAGGTAAACCATCTCTCCAGCCCCCTCCTCTCACTTTTTTTTTTTTTTTTTTTTGAGAGAGAGAGAGAGAGAGAGACAGAGGAAGAGGTAGAGAGAGAGAGAGAGAATGGGCGCACCAGTGGCCTCTCAGGCATGGTGACACATTGCGCCCTTGTGTCACTTGTGTCTGGCTTAAACGTGGGACCTGGAGAATCAAATGGGGGTGCTTAGGTTTGTCAGGCAGGCGCCTTAACTGCTAAGCCATCTCTCCAGCCCCTCCTTTCATTCTTTTTTTTTTTTTTTTTGGAGAGAGAGAGAGAGGGAGAGGAAGACAGATAGAGATGGGACTCCAGCAGCTTCTCAGCTTCTGCAAATGAAATCCAGATGTGTGTGCCCCCTTGTAGTCAAGTGTGGCATTGCGCCCTTGCATCACTTTGCATCTGGCTAAAGGTGGGACCTGGAGATTGGAACCGCTGGAAATTGGAACCAGCGTTCTTAGGCTTAGGAGGCAGGTGCCTTAACCACTAAGCCATCTCTCCATTGTCCTCTCATTCTTAATCAAACCTCCAGCTCTATTACTAATCTGCCTGTTAGCTGTCACACCTCTCCCATTAAGGTAAGACAGACCCCAAAGGCTGTGTTGCTCATGATATCTGTCATTGATTTGCTTGTTTGGCAAACTCACAATGAGAAAAGGACGTGTGATATTGATCCTACAGTCCAGTTCCATTTAAGCTTCTTAGAGAATCCCAAATCCTGGAAAACAGCCCCAGAACCAGTGGAGGGAGGAGATCTGTGCTCCCAGAGAAACAATTCCTGTGCTATGGGGGAAGGGCAGGTTGCACCAAAGCTAAGGCAGTTCCTATCTCTCCGTTGCTCAACTTCTCAAAACTATGTAGAACTCAAAGAGCTGCCAAACCAGAATGGATCTTGCAAATATTATTGGATACTGTGAATTCATTCAAAAGAATGTTCAGAAAAAAACAAGACTTTAATCCAAAATACATGAGATTAACAAGTACCCAAAGCCCTTGAGTTGTGTTATATCAGCTACCAATTGAACTATGACTGACAATACATCCAAAATTGGACTGAATATCAAATTGAAATGGCAGGCTTTGCCTTGAGCAGAGGCTATTGGTATATGTTCAAGAGGGCCTCCTCCAGCATATGAATATATATATATAATTTTTTTGGTTTCTTGAGGTAAGGTCTTACTTTAGCCCAACCCAACTTAGAATTAATTCACTATGTAGTCTTAGGCTGGCCTTGAACTCACAGGGATCTTCATACCTCAGCCTCCTGAGTGCTGGGATTAAAGGCATGTGCTACCATGTCTGACTACAAATATTTGTACTCAAAGCTATAGCCTTTAGTATAAGGACTGAGTAAATTTTGAGGAGGGTCTCACTCTAGCCCAAGCTGACCTGGAATTCGCTATGTACTCTCAGGGTGGCCTTGAACTCACGGTGATCCTCCTACCTCTGCCTTCCAAGTGCTGGGATTAAAGGCGTACACCACCATGCCCGGCTTTAGTAAAAATCTTAATTCCATTCTCAAATGCAAACTAAAACACCTCCTAGGTGTTTCTAAGCTGGCAACTTGCCAACCACAAGCTGCTCCTGCTCAATACTGATGCTTTGACTATGGAAATACACTTTCTCTCACTTGCATACTTTTATTTTTAGTATTTATTTGTTTGTTTGTTTGTTTATTTGCAAGCAGAGAGACAGACAGAGAGAATGGGTGCGCTAGGGCCTCCAGCTATTGCAAACGAACTTCGGATGTGTGCACTATTTTGTGTACCCAGTTTTACGTGAGTACTAGAGCATCTAACTGGGTCATTAGGCTTTGCAGGCAAGCACCTTAACTGTTGAGTTATCTCTCCAGCCCTGATGCTTTTAATTTAAAACTATTTAATAGAACATGGTTCTGATTGTTGTATATATATTTCCTTTCCCTTTCTTTTTTGAGGCAGGGCCTCACTCTGCCTAGGCTGATCTGGAACTATGTAGCCCAGGCTGGCCTTGAACACATACATGGTGATCCTCCTACCTCAGCCTCCCAAGTTCCTGGCTCTTGTATGAATTTTTTTAAGGCCTAATAAGGCTATCCATGAGAAGGAAAAAAAAGAAAAACAAGGAAATTGACATTAGTACAATACTATCAATTAGAGGTTTACTTAGATTTCATGATTTTACGTGCAAACTGTCTGTGTGTGTGTGTGTGTGTGTGTGTGTGTGTGTGTGTGTGTACAGTGTTTTGGGATTCTATCACAGGTTTAGATTTGAGTGTTCATTACTACAATTAGGCTGCAATTCTGCTTTGCTACCATAAAGAGACACCTTCCAGTTGTCTTTCATAAAAAAACTATAAGTGATATTCTCTTCCAAACCTCACCCCTAGCAAACATTGCTCTGTTTTGCCGCCCTCTAATTTTGTCACTTGTGGAACATTCTATATATGGGACATGGCTCTTCAAGACTGGCTTTCTCTCTGCTCAGTGCCGTTCAATGCTGCTGTCATCCATCCACGCATGTTCCCTTTCACCGAGGAGTCCCCTGTGTGGAAGTACTGCGGTCTGTTTATCCACACCCACTAAGGACATGTGGGCTGTTTCTACTTTGGGATTATTATAAATAAGGTTGCTAAGAATAATCACATTGAGGTTTTGTATGGGAATGTAGGTTTTCATTTTTCTAGGATAAATGCCCAAGAGAACGATGCCTGGGTTACTTAGGAAATGGATGTTTAACTTCTTAAGAAACCTACCAAGTTGATTTTTAGAATGTCTGTACTATTTTAAATCCACAAGGTATGAGAGATGCAGGTGCTACACATTTTTGTCATCATTTGGTATTGTCAATATATTTTTTAGTGAACTCTTCTAATAGACGTATCTAGATACTGCTTTTCTCCTCCTTGAGGCAGGGTCTCACTCTAGCTGAGGCTTACCTGGAACTCACTCTGTAGTCCCAGGCTGGCCTCTAACTCATGGTGATCCCCCTACCTCAGCCTCTTGAGTGTTGATATTAAAGGCACCACCACACCCAGCTTTTTTTATACTGTATTTTTCAAACAAACTTTGCTGAGCAATGTCCACTGCCTCTTCATTCCCTTAATGGAATACAATGGTGTTTGGTTAAAAGATAGACTTGCTGGGTGTGGTGGCGCACACCTTTAATCCCAGCACCTGGGAGGCAGAGGTAGGAGGATCACCCTGAGTTTGAGGCCACCCTGAGACTACATAGTGAATTCCAGGTCAGCCTGAGCTAGAGTGAGACCCTACCTCGAAAAAAAAAAAAAAAAAAAAAAAAGACAGGTTTAATCAAAAAGATGAGCCTTAGCCAGGCATGGTGGTGCAAGCCTTTAATCCCAGTGCTCAGGAGGCAGAGGTAGAAGGGTTGTCATGAGTTCAAGGCTACTCTGGGACTACATAGTGAATTCCAGGTCAGCCTCTGCTAGAGTGAGACCCTACCTCCAATCCCCCTCCCACCAAAAAAAAAAAAAAAAAGTCTGGTATTCAGCATCTGTTATCAAAACTATATCAGCAATAAGTATTTTAAGGATAAATTTTATTTATTTTTATTTATTTGTAAGGAGAGAGAGAGAATGGGCACACCAGGGCCTCTTGCCCTTGGCAAATCTGCAAATGAACTCCAGATGCATGGTTCCTCTTGTGCATCTGGCTTTACATAGATACTGGGGAATTGAACCCAGGCTGTCATGCTTTGCAAGCAAGCACTGTTGTCCCTATAAATATTTAAAGAATATATACATATATCACATTTTCTTTATCTAGTCATGTTTAAAAACTTTTTATTAAAAGCTTTCATAAGTATAGACAATATATCATGATCATAATCCTCTCCCACAATCCCCACTTCCCCTCCCAAATCCCCCACCACTGAACTTCTTCTTTTCAACCACTGTGAGGTCATGAATATCAAGGCCACTCTATGCCTGGAAGACAGCATTGTAAGAATCCTCCCCTTCCTCTGTCTCTTACATTCTTTCCACCACCTCTTCTGCAATGTTCCCTGAGCCTTGGGGAGTGTGATAGAGATGTCTCACTTAGTACTGAACACTCCATTGTCATTTCTTCTGCGCATTATGGTGAGTTTTGAGTCACCCTAGTGGTCACTGCCATCTGAAAAGAGAAGCTTCTCTAACCTGCAGTGAGAGTAGCACTAATATATGGGCATAAATGGAAGTGTTTAGAGGGCAGTTTGGTAGGCATAACATATCCATTTATCCAGACAATAGTTTCCCATCTGTTGATGGACACCTAGGCTGGTTCCATAACATGGCTACTGTGAATAGTGCCACAATAAACATGGTTGTACAGGTGTCTCTGTTGACTTGGAGTCCTTTGGCTCTGTACACAGGGATCATGTGATAGTTACAGTGTTTTTTTTTTCTGATTTCTAGTAGTGGTTGTACTAATTTCTGTTCCCACCTGCAGTAAATAAAAGTTCCTTCCCCATCTCCTCACCAGCACTTGTTGTTGTTTTCTTGATGATAGCCACTTTGGCTAGGGTGAGATAGAATCTTAATAAAGTTCTGATTTGTGTTTCTCTGATAGCTAAAGATATTGAACATTTTTTCATGTATTTGATAGCCATATGTACTTCTTCTTTTGAGAACTGTCTATTAATAGCCCCTTTATTAATTGAATGATTTTTTTGTTTTAAATTTTACTTTAAATATTTTATTTACTTACTTGAGAGAGTAAATGGGTATACCAAGGCCTCCAGCCACTTCAAACAAACTCCAGATGCATGCCGCACCTTGTGCATCTGGCTTGTGTGGGTACTGGGGAATTGAACCTGGGTCCTTAGGCTTCACAGGCAAGCACCTTAACCACTAAGCAATCTCTCCAGGCCATTGTTTTTATTTTTTTAAGATTTCATTTTTATTTATTTAAGACAGAAAGAGGGACAGAGAAAGTGAGAATGGGCAATGCCAGGGCCTGTAGCCACTGCAAAAGAACTTTAGATGCATGTGCCACCATGTGCATCTGGCTTATGTGGGACATGGAGAATCGAACTTCGGTCCTTAGGCTTTGCGGTCATGAGCCTTAACTGCTAAGCCATCTTTCCAGCCCTAATTCTTGAGTTCTTTAACATCCTAGATATTAATGCCCCCTGTTGATTTATGGTTGGCAAAGTTTTCTCCAATTCTGTAGGCTTGTAGTAGTTACCTTCATGTTGCACCCAACCACAAGCAGCTGTTGGAAGGAAGGCGTTTATTTAGGTTTACAGTCTGAAAGGGAAATTTCATGATGGCAGGGGAAGCATGGCATGAACAGAGGCTGGACAGCACCTTTGCCACACCTTTGGCAAATAGCAGCAGGAGAATGAGTCGAGTTCTTTCAAGGGGGTCAGGCTATAATACCTTAAGGCCACCCCCAGCAACATACTTCCTCCAGCAAGAGTCTACCTCTAAAATTGCCATCGGCTGGGGACTCAGCATTCAGAACACATGAGTCTATGAGGGACATCTGATTTCAACACCACAAGGCTGCCTCTTCACTCGCTGATTGCTCCCTTTGCTGTGTGGAAGCTTTTTAATGTCATTCAATCCTATTGTCAGTTCTTGCTATTATTTCCCAAGCTACTGGAATCCAGTTCAGAAAGTCCTTGTCTATGCCTACATCTTGAAGTGTTTGTCCTGTTTTCCTTCATAAGTTTCAGATTTTCAGGTCTTACATTGAGGGCTTTGGTCCATTTTGAACTGCTTATTAAACAGGATGATATACAGGGATCTAGAAGAATGCTTCTACATATGGAAATCCACTTTCTCAGAAACATTTGTTTCTAGCTTTTCTCCACTGTATACCTAGGGTATCTTTGACAAGAATAAGGTGATGGTAGCTGTATGGTTTTCCCCCTTGGATCCTCTGTTCTATCCCATTGGTCTACATATTGCTTTTTGTGCCAGCACCATGCTATTTTTATTACAATGGTTCTGTACTATGACTTGAAATGAGACATGTTGGTCCCTCCAGTAGTGATGTTAATTCCTATGAGTTTCCCAAAGGAGACTCTGATTACCATCATTAACATCAAAGCTTCCTTAACACTGTTATTGGTATTCTGTTCTTTTCCTATGTGAAATGACCATGTAAAGTTTGAGGACAACTGTTCCATAAACTGATGCTTTGTGAAGTGGATGGTTTTGTCTTCTAGTTTAGATATTCTGTCCACTCCTGGGTTCATTCTACTGGTGACACTTTCTACAGAGTTTTCTACTTGACTTACTCTGTTTTCCATTTCTAGTATTTTTTTTTCATTATTTCTATTTCCTTACTCATGTCTTGTACTGACCTCCTTAATTCATTAAGTTGGTTTCCTGTGTTCTCTTGGGATTCCTTCAGGAGTTTATTTTCTCTTTGATCTTTAGAAATGCAGATGTAAAGAAAACAGAGATAAGAATCCTTCAGATATAGTAAGGTGGCAGTGGGACTTCTCCAAATGCAAGCTTCAGGGCTGGAGAGATGGCTCAAAGATCAAGGCACTTGTCTGCAAAGCCTAACAACCTAGTTTGATTCCCCAGTGCCTATGTTAAGCCAGATGCACAAAGTGGTGCATGCATCTGGACTCCATTTGCAGTAACTGGAGGCCCTAGCATGCCCATTCTCTCTGTCTGTCTCTCTTCTATCTCTCTCTACTTGCAAGTAAATATATTTTAAAAAATTAAAAATTTTAGGGGCTGGAGAGATGGCTAAGTGGTTAAGGCACTTGCTGTGAAGCCTAAGGACCCAGTTTCAATTCCCCAAGTAACCAGGTACACAAGGTGGTGCGTGCATCTGAAATTTGTTTGCAGTGGCTGGATGCCCTGGCAAGCCCATTTTGTTTCTCTCTATCTGCCTCTTCCTCCCTTTCTCTCTTTCTCACTTTCTCTATCAAATAAATGAATAAATATTTAAAATAATTAAAATAAAAATTTAAAAAGCAAGCTCCAGACAAGATATATAGAGTAATGAGTGTGATGCATGCCCTTAATCCCAACACTCATGATGCAGAAGTAGGAGGATCACTATGAGTTCAAGGCCTCCCTGAGATTATATAGTGAATTTCAGGTCTGTCTAGGCTAGCTCAAAAATAAAATACAGTAATGGATCTCAATCCCAAGAGATGCCTAATACAACCAAATAAGACCTCAAAATAAAACATTGAAGCTGGGCAGGAAACCAGCTTTAATCCCAAACTCAGGAGGCAGAGGTAGGAGGATTGCCAAGAGTTCAAATAACCCTGAGAAATACATAGTTAATTCCAGGTCAGCCTGGACCAGAGTGAAACCCTACCTCGAAAAACCAAAAAAATAAATAAATAAATAAATAAATAAAAAATAAAACATTGATACTCTGCAGAGTCTTACATGCTATCTCACTCATGGCAGATCTAATGCTGTGCAACAAAGAAAAAGACAAACTAATAGGAAGGCATAAATGGAATTTCAAGATGTTTAGGACACTATGAACAGATCAAATATAAGAATTTAGGGTATAGTAGAAGGAGAAGAATTTCACTCCACAGGCATAGTAGGTATTTTCAACAAAATCAAAGAAGAAAATTTCCCCCAATTAGGGAAAGTGATGCCAGTACCAATACTGGAAGCCTTTAGAAAGCCAAACAGACAAAATCAGGAAAGAACCCCTTACCACCATATCATAATTAAATTACAAAACAAACAAACCAAAGAAAATATATTAAAAGCAGTTAGTGAGAAAAATCAAGTCACATACAAAAGCAAGCCCATCAGGATAATTGCAGATTACTCAACACAAACTTTAAAAGCCTGAAGGGCTTGGAATGATGTATTCCAAGTTCTGAAAGATAACAACTGTCAACCAAGATTATTTTATCCAGCAAAGCTATCCATACAAATTGATGGAAAATAAGGACAATCTACAACAAAAGCAAGCTAAAGGAATATATGAACATTAAATCAGCTCTACAGAAAATACTTGAAGGGAGCCTTCATGCTGAAAAGAAAGAAAAGCACACACATGAGGAAGCAGGAAAAAAATAAACCATACTAAAATAGTAGTTAATACAAGAGGGTAAAGGAAAAATAGGAAGAACTACAAAACAAGAAGAATGGCAAGAATAAATACACACCTTTAAATAATAACTCTTAATATCAACAGTCTCAATGTCCCAACCAAAAGACCCAGACTTGCAGACTGGGTAAAAAAAAGCAGGATCTTTCTATATGTTGCCTCTAAGAAACTCACCTTTCCATAAAATGTGGACACTATCTTAGGAAGAAAGGATGAAAAATGGTATTTCAAGTGAATGGACTAGGAAACAAGCATGTGTTGCTATCCTAATATCTGACAGGATAGACTTTAAACCAACATTAGTTAGAAAAGACAAAGAAGGTTACTTTATATTGATTAAAGGAACACTCCAACAGGAGAACATTACAATCCTAAACATATATGCACCTAACCTGGGGGCTCCCAATTTCATCAAACACTATTAGACTTAAGGTCACAGATAACATCAAACACAATTATAGTGGGTGACTTCAATACCCCACTCTCATCACATGACATGTCATCCCTGCAAAAAATAAACAGAGAAGCATCTGGATTAAATGAGCTCATACAACAAATGGACCTAACATATCTACAGATCATTCCATCCAAATGCTGCAGAATATACATTGTTTTCAGGAGCACATGGAACATTCTCTAAAACTGACCATATATTAGGACACAAAGAAAATCTTAACAAATATAGGAAAAGTGAAATAATTCTTTGCACTCTATCTGATCAGAATGGGATTAAACTACAAATCAACAGCAAGAAAAGCTATAGAGCATACACAAAATCATGGAAACTAAATAATACAGTACTAAATGATGAATGGGTCAATGAAGCAATTAAGGAGACCAAAAAATTCATAGAATCAAATAATAATGATAACACAACATACCAAAACCTTTGAGACATAATAAAGGAAGTCCTAAGAGGAAAATTTATAGCTTTAAGTGCCTGCATTAATAAATTAGAAAGGTTGCAAGTAAACAACTTAATGCTTCATCTTACAGCCTTTGAAAAAGAAGAACAAGGCAAACCAAAAATCAGTAGATGGAAGCTGGGCGTGGTGGCACACGCCTTTAATCCCAGCACTCGGGAGGCAGAGGTAGGAGGATCACCATGAGTTCAAGGCCACCCTGAGAATACAGAGTGAATTCCAGGTCAGCCTGGGCTAGAATGAGACCCTACCTTGAAAAAAAAAAAATCAGTAGATGGGAAAAATAGATAAGAGCAGAAATTAATGAAATAGAAACCCAATAAACAGTTCACAGAACCAATGAAACAAAGAGTTGTTTCTTTGAAAGGATAAACAAGATTGACAGACCCTTTGCAAATCTGACCAAAAGAAGATTTATTGACACAAATCAATAAAATTAGAGATTAAACAGTTGGCCAGGCGTGGTGGTGCACGCCTTTAATCCCAGCACAAATCAATAAAAGGTTAGAGATTAAACCCTAAGACTACGGCAGAGCCAGAGACTACTTAAAAAAAAATAAAATGAAAGATATCAATGAAAATTATCATGAGGACACACTTTAAGAACATATACTCCACTAAGCTTGAAAATATGAAATAAATAGATGATCTCCTTGATTTATATGACCTACCCAAATTAAATCAAGATGACGATAAACCATTTATATAGACGTATAACAAGCAAGGAGATCAAAACAGTTATAAAAAAATTCCCAGGCTGGAGAAATGGCTTATAAACCCTGTGATTTATTCTCCAGGCAGACCTGCATAACAATGCATCTGGAGATTAAAACAATAAATAAATTTTAAAAAATTAAAAACAAAACAAAACAAAAAAGGGTTTTGCCTTAAAAAAAAAATTTCCCCATGAAAAAAAGCCCAGGCCCAGATGGATTCACTGGTGAATTTTACCAGACCTTCATGGAAGAACTAACACCAATGCTTTTCAAACTTTTCCATAAAATAGGAAAGGAAGAAATACTACCAAACTCCTTCTACAAAGCCATCATTACCCTGATACCAAAAGCAGATACAGACAGAACAAAAAAGAAAATTACATGCCAATCTCCCTCATGAACATAGATGCAAAAATTCTCAACAAAATACTGACAAACTGAATACAAGAATATATCAAAAAGATCATTCATCCATACCAAATAGGTTTTATCCCAGAGATGCAGGGATGGTTCAACATATGCAAATTGATTAATGTAAAACATCATATAAATGGACTGAAAGACAAAAATCACATGATCATCTTAATAGATGCAAAAAAGGCATTTGACAAAATCCAACATACCTTCATGGTAAAAGTCCTAAAGAAACTGGACATAAAAGGAACATATCTTGGGCTGGAGAGATGGATTAGTGGTTAAGGCACTTGCCTGTGAAGCCCAAGGACTCATGTTTGATTCTCCAGGTCCCACATAAGCCAGATGTACAGTGACACAAGTGCACAAGGTTGCACATGCTCACAAGGGGGCACACATGTCTGGGATTTGATTGCAGTGGCTGGAGGACTTGGCTGCTTTCTCTCTCTCTCTACTCACTCTTGCATAAAAGGCAGTCTGTTGGGCTTCCCCTCCCCCCAGAAAAGAAGGGAAATATATCAACATAATAAAGGTTATTTAAGACAAACCTACAGCCAACATAATAGTAAATGGGGAAAAACTTGAAGGCTTTTCACTAAAATCAGGAACAAGATGAGGGCGTTTACTGTCCTCACTTTTATTTAATATAGTACTGGAAGTCTTAGCTATAGCGATAAGGCAAGAGACATACATAAAATGGATACAATTTGGAAGGAAGAGATCAAATTTTCATTATTTGCAGATGATATGATTCTATACATAAAAGACCCTACAGACTCTACCAGCAAACTGTTAGAGGTGATAAATACTTTTAGCAACAGAGCAGGATACTTGCTTAACCATGTTTATTGACGCTTTATTCACAATAGCTAGGAAATGGAACCAGCCTAGATGTCCCTCAATGATGAGTGGATAATGAAGATGGGCTGCATTTATACAATGGAGTTCTATTCAGCAGTAAAGAAAAGTGAAATTATGAAAATTGCAGGGACATGGATTGATCTAGAAAGGATGATCCTAAGTGAGGTAACTCAGGTCCAGAAATTCAAATGCCATATGTTCTTTGTCATATGTGGATTCTAGCTACAAATATTTAGACTTTTATGTGAGCTGGAGTAAAAATTCATAGCAGAGGGCCTTAAGCTAGAAAGGGGAGATAAGGGAGGGAGAAGAGGGGAAAACTTAAGAGAATGGTATTGTATATATGTAAGTAGATGAACAGATTACTGGGGGTGGAATAGCCTAAGAGAGGTCAGGGGAAGAAATTGAGTAAAGGAAGGGTGGGGGAGGATTAATCAAAATTTAAGAGGGTATGAATAAGCCATATGGAAACCTAGTATTTTGGACAATGGTGCACCCAGAAGCCATAGACTGTTACTAGAAAATTTTCAGTGCAGAGATGGGATACCTTCCAGTGAGCTGTTGGCCAGGGAGATCCTTGATGCCCCCAAAACATTATAGGCTATTGCCAAGGCTTTTGGTTTCCCACCAGAATCAGATGGTAAGACCTTATTGCTGAAGAATCCACATGCTTGGGCTGCAAGGTCACTGAAAAATCTCGCCTGAACTGAGCTGAAAACCTCCTCCCTGTAGACCAGCTGATAAAAAGCTGGAAAAAGCTATGCTGCATGCAAACCCATGGGAGAGAGAGAAGTCATCAGTGGAGATAAACAGTGGACATTGCAAGCCTTAAGTTTGGCCAACCAGGCTAAATGAGCCAACAGATGCAATAGTGGCAGGTCTGTTATGGGGGAAACTGACCATTCACTAATTGTACTGGAGGTCAGCTCCATGGGAGGGAATACATGCCTTGTACTGAAAACCTAGTCAAAAGCCTATGACGGGGGAGGTCATGAGCCTTAGGGGTGTAATGCCTGCTAGGTCTGGCTAAATACATATATTATGTTCACCAAAGTGCCCGGTAAGTACTTCTCTTAATGTTCATACTCATATATTAATGGTACTCTCACTTTTGGGTTAGAGAAACTTCTCTTTTTAGATGGCAGTGACTTCTGGGATGACTCAAAATGTACCATAGTGCTGAGAAGAAGTGACAGAGGAGTGTTCAGCACTGAAATATTTCTATTACACCCTCCAAGGCTCAGGGTTAAAACTGTGAGCAGCTGGACCTTTTTTTGGAGTCAGAATCTGAATTATTCTATAGCCCCAGGCTGGCCTGGAACTCATGGGATCCTTCACACCCTCCAAGGCTCAGGGTTCATTGCCAAAGACGTGGCAGGAAGAATATAAGAGCCAAAGGAAGGATAGGACTTATTACAATGCACTCTTCCAGACACGAAATGGCCATGATATCCATGACCTTGCAGTGCCTGGCACTACCTACACAAGTCCAGTATAGTAAGAGGAAAAGATGATGACATCAACATAAAAGAGAGACGTCAAGGAGGAGAGGACATGAAGGAAAGTGGAGTTGCAAAAGGGAAAGTGGGGAGGGGAGGAAATTATCCTGGTTTATTGTCTATAATTATGGAAGTTGTCGATAAAATGAGGGAAAAAATTAATCAGAGAGTAACAACTGCAAATTGAAACTGAAGTCACATTGATGAAATATTTTTCTTTCTTTCTTTGTTTTTCCCCTGAGGTAGGGTTTCACTCTAGCCCAGGCTGACCTGAAATTCACTCTGTAATCTCAGAGTGACCTTGAACTCATCTTAATCCTTTTACCTCTGCCTCCCAAGTGCTGGGATTAAAAGCGTGCACCACCATGCCAGGCTGACAAATTTTTAAACTCTTATTTTTTAAAGTATTTTTATTTATTTGAGAGAAAGGGATTGAGAGTGACAGAGAGAGACTAAGGGCATGCCAGGGCCTCTTTCCATTGCATTCCAGATGTGTGTGCATCTTTGTGGATTGGCTTAGCGTAGACACTAAGGAATCAAACTCAGGCTTGCCACTCTAGTAAGCAAGTATCTTGAACTGCCGAGCCATCTCCCTAGCCCAAAAGTAGACTTTTCTTTTTCTTTCTTTTTTTCTTTTTTCTTTTTGAGGTAGGGTCTCTCTTTAGCCCAGGATGGAATTCTCTATGTAGTCTCATGGTGGCCTTGAACTCACAGGGCTCCTCGTACCTCTGCCTCCCAGGTGCTGGGATTAAAGGCATGAACCACCACATCTGACCATAAAAGTATACTTTTTTGTTTTTTTTTAATTTTTAAAAAATATATATTCCATTTATTTATTTATTTAAGACAGAGAAATAGGAAGAGTGAGAGACAGAGAGAATGGGCGCACCAGGGCCTCCAGCCACTACAAGTGAACTCTAGATGCATGCTCCCCCTTTTCATATGGTTTAGGTGGGTCCTGGAGAATCAAACTGCGATCCTTTGGCTTTGCAGGCAAACACCTTAACTGCTAAGACATCTTTCCAGCCCCAAAAGTATATTTTAATGCCTCAATTTTAAGATTAAAATTGTATTAAACAATTCGGGTAGGGATGAAAATTGTATCACCTAATGATGAACTAACTGTATTCTATTATTAACTAAATGTCTCCAAATAATTTTATGTACATCATCAGCATATTTT